>JADLZK010010869.1:0-600000 GCA_015847255.1 Hyparrhenia diplandra | reverse complement strand
TCTGGTTTCTAAGTTCATGGACCTATTTGGCACAACGCCGCAAGTTCGGTGCCCACAAAGTGCATTTCACTCTTTATAGAAACAACTAGAATATTGGCCCATGCAAACCATGGCCCGAGATCACAAAGATTAATGTCATGATCCGAATGGGCCGCCTCGAAAGTGGCTAATTGGGCCAAACGCGACGGCGGCCGCCCGGAGGGGCCAAGGGGGCGCGCGCGCGGGAAGGCCGGCCCTGCCGCCGCCACTTTCCCTCTCCCGTGCGACTCGAGATCACTTCGTCTTCAAGTTAGGATTATCTTAGTTAGTTTTTGGTGTGCAAGGGGCTATCTCATGTATAAGGGAGACCCTTATTAGGAAATAAATAAAATAGGAAAATTGCTTGTAAAAGGTATTCCAATCTATAAGGAAACCTTGTAGAGATTGCTTAGATTACAAGTCCCACTAGTCGGGCTATATAAGCAAGAGGCATGTAATCTCTAGGGGCAAGCAAGAAATAAAAACATATCTATAGCTTTCGGTTTTAGGCCTCCTCTCTCCCCGCTCCTGCGCCCGCGCCGCCCCCCAACCAGCGCTTGCCGGGCCGCGCCGCCCGCAAGGGCGCGGCCCTCGCCGCCGCCCTCCTCCATCGCCGCCCTACGCCGCCACCTCGTCGTCATCCCCTTCCTCCTCCTCCCAATCCTCCAATCAAGTTGTCAATTCCGGCCCAATCTAGCCGGAATCGACATCTGGTATCCCGGAGACCACTACGATCCACCCACCATCAATGGCTTCCGAGATCATGGAGTTCAACGCGGCGCGCCCGAAGGAGCCCTCGGCGTCCACTCAGCGCCGGATTAGAGCAACCGACGACGCCGAGACTTCACGATGGATGGAGTCTTCATCACGTCAAGGACCCCGCGACGCGTCGGCGGCGACGCCGGAGGACAGCCCATGGGCTTCGCCGCCGCCGCCGGCATAGGGCCGGCCGCCGCCCTATCTTGGCCGCCGCCCCCCCCCTGCAGCGGATCTCGCCGACGGCTCCGACCTCGGGTATCCTCCAACCGGAGGAAGATGATGGCGTTCTTGGGGGCGCTCCGGTAGCCGTCATCAACATCACCCTTGACGACCCAAAGCAGACCGGCTGCCCCCTCTCTCCTCTCCACCCGACACCTGCAACCATGCGGGACGCCAGCGAGATTATCTGCAATCGCGGCACCCACCCCGGCCCCCGGGCGCCACCGCGCGTCCCCGATGGTGCCACCCGCGGCATCTCATCCCCTCGCTACGTCACGCATCTGCAAATCAAAGAGTACGACTGACCCGACGATCCGGATCTCTCCGGCTTTAAAAGCTGGAACTTTTCTTCCAGTTAATGAGGAGATCGCCCGCCGACTACGTGAGTTACGCCGCTTTCCACCTCATTGGTATTGCTGCGGTTTGGTTCATGGATCCGTCCAAGACGAACTCCCAATCAAGCGGGATGAGTTCACTCAACGCCACGCCGCCACCGGTCCGCCCGGCTACCTCAACACTTCGCCCGCGTACGCGCCGCCTTCCCCAGGAGGCAAGGCGATCGACTACATCAACGAATTCGAGAACTATACACTACACATGGAACTCGAGGGACAGCGCCACCGCACCAGACTCTTCATGGAAGGCCTTCACGAGAAGCCGCGAACACGCCTTCCGAACGGCTTGAGCCTCGTTCGTTGGAGGAGGCCATCGACCTTGCCCGCCGCCACAACGACGACGAGCCTGACGACGCCATTAAGGCTATCACCAACACCAAGGCGACTGGTCGCCACAAGCATCTGGGTGGCCTCGACGGTGATATAGCGGCTGCCCCGTGTGAACGCATGCCGGGACAAAGATCGCCTTGATGTTGCCATGGAAGACATTGAAGGGCTGACACCAACCAATCGATCACCGAGCCGCAAGTGGGCACAACTTCAAATAAAAGAGCTCGGAATCATCTCGGTAGCCCATCGAGTTGGGCTCAACCGCCCGAAGTGGAGTCTACGCTATGACATCGTGAGGTACTTTCACCGCTATTACATACCTGCTGCTTCAGAGCTCCTCGAAAACTTCCTGCTGGGGGAGAACGTTCCACTGCACGGCGTAGCATTGGGCTTCCACCTCCCCAATCGCCCTCGTGAGGATCAGGCCTTCCCTGCCAGCATCCTTCTTCTCCAGGCGTGCCCTGATGAGCGTATTGAGGGTGCCACTGCCCTCCTCTTCAACGACAACGGCGAAGTCTTCTTCCGCGTCGACAACATCATAGTTGGTGCACCATGGACAAAGGAAAAGCAGCTGGGACCTTCCGTCAACACACCCAGTGATCTACTCTACGGCTGCCTCCTCAATTCACCTCATCACCGCCTACGTCAGTTCGACATGTCTACTGCAGGCAACTCAATGCAAAGGTGAATGTGCCGTCAACCTACACCTACGCATCTCCACCAGCAACTCTACAGATGCTCGAGCTATCAGGCACCCTCAACGCCTCCGTCATGCGCATAGCATGTGCGGAACGTCACTTCGTGCAGCCGCCGATGTGTTTCAGGTTCGGCTTCTTCTTCGGCAACTTCCACATAGAATTCTTCTTCCCGACGAAGACTCCGGCATATCTCTGCATCGACAACAACGACAAGAACGGCTCTCTTCTCCTCTACTTCGGCCTGGCCTTACCATCGACCCAATGGGCGTGCCTTTTCGATACTACTGGGTTGGGCGGCACGTGGACGCGCCGCCTCGTCGAACGGTGGGGAAATGTCATGATCCGAGTGGGCCGCCACGAAAGTGGCTAATTGGGCCAAACGCGATGGCCGCCGGCCCCGGGAGGGGCCAAGGGGGCGCACAAGGGGGGGAAGGCCGGCCCCCCCCGCCACTTTCCCTCTCCGCATTTAACTCCGAGATCGCCGTCTTCAAGTTAGGATTATCTTAGGTAGTTTTTGGTGTGCAAGGGGCTATCTCATGTATAAGGGAGACCCTTATTAGGAAATAAATAAAATAGGAAAATTGCTTGTAAAAGGTATTCCAATCTATAAGGAAACCTTGTAGAGATTGCTTAGATTACAAGTCCCACTAGTCGGGCTATATAAGCAAGAGGCATGTAATCTCTAGGGGGCAAGCAAGAAATAAAAACATATCTATAGCTTTCGGTTTTAGGCCTCCTCTCTCCCCGGCTCCTGGCGCCAGCCGCCCCCCAAACCCCGCCTGCCAGGCGCCGTGCCGCCCACAAGGGTGCGGCCTGCGCCGCCGCCCCCTACGCCGCCACCTGCGTCGTCATCCCCTTCCTCCTCCTCCCAATCCTCCAATCAAGGTGTCAATTCCGGCCCAATCTAGCCGGAATCGACAATTAATCTCAAATGGTAAATCTCAAAATTACAAAGTTACAAGTCTCATCGAGAAATACGTTTTTAACATAAAAAACTTTTTCATCCGATGAGGAGGAAGTTATGATTTTTCTAAGGAAAAAGTCTAAATCACACCCCACCTATGGGAGGTGGGCTACATAACCCCCAACCTATCAAACGGTCCAAATCACTTCTGAACTTTTCAAAACCGAACAAATTACCCTCTAAAGCAGTTTTGAAAAATCATAGTAAATCATAAAAAATCATAAAATAAAAAAATTAAATTGCGTTAGACTCCAAATGAGTAGATCTACGCAATGAACATATAAAATAGTATACTTTAGTATATTTTTTTTTACATATACGAGGAAAAGCATAAATCTAAAGGTACAACAACAAAAATATATTTTGAATCATACCATATTATATGTTCACCGTGTAGATCTACTCATTTGAAGTCTAACACAATTTTATTTTCTATTTTATGATTTTTCTATAATTTTGTATGATTTTTCAAAACTGCTTTAAGGGGTAATTTGATCGGTTTTGAAAAGTTCGGGGGTGATTTAGACCGCTTGATAGGTTGGGGGTTATGTAGCCCACCTCCCATAGTTGGGGTGTGATTTAGACTTTTTCTATTTTTCTAAGCTAGAGCCTTGAAGCTAAGGTCCGTAAGAGCAGTATTATAATACAAAATACGGCTTTGTCAGAAGGATCCTTACAGCCTATTTCTCAGCCTACCCGTATAATGGTTAAGTCTTTAGCATTTAATAATGGGCCCCAGTTGTATGTCTCACAAAGTGTCTTGGTTCTCGTGTCAAGCCGGGCTGTAAGCTTACAGACCGCTTCTCCTCTCTCTCTCTCCCTTCTCTCCTCCACGCCATTATTTAGCCGAACTTACGGCCTTCTATAATACTTGCTCTAAGAGAACAGGACAGATAAATGCCCGTGGGACCACAATGAGACCCGTTATAATTTGTATAGGCAGTCAAAAATGCATTTTGAAACCAAGAAGACACTAGACAACTTTGAGAGTCATTGTTAAATTGTAATCTTTTATTTTTCTAAAAATTGCTCTAATATCCATTCCTCATAATAAAAACTAATAAGTACATATAAATATTTGCTTAAAATTGTAGTCATGCATGAGCTCAGGCTGTCCGAACCCAGCCAGCACTTGATCATGCATGGTCTGCTCACTGTACTTGGGCTAGATATAGTATATGGCCTGGGACGAACCAAGCCCATACGGGACCTACGTGGAGAATCTAATACTACTCATTCTCAAAAAAAAAAAAAACTACTGTGTAATCTAAAAAAAAAAAAACTAAGAGACTCAACAACCCACTAGAAGTTACAGTTATATCCAACTAGTATATATAATTATGATAGTTTTTCTTTATCTACTAACATGCATTTAGTTGTCTATAAAAATAATATAAGATAGTTTTATTTATATAACTATAGACGAAAATAGTCTAATTTCTTTTTAAATCATTTGTAATCCCTGCAGTAATGCACGGGGTATTCATTTAGTAATTAAACAAAAGGAGTGCTAAAATAATTTCTCTTAATTTTTGTATGTTTATTATCCCGCCCTTTTGACGAGATAACTGACGGACACACAGACCGGTTAGCTTACATTAATAGCTACGCACGTACGGACATGCCACTTCTACTACATATTCACCCTGTCATTCGGGTTACCCGAATTTTTCGGATCGGTTCATTCAGGTAATACGACTTTGGGTAATGGAAAATGTCAAACTTAACCCCAAAATATCATTACCCAAATTTTGGATACCTGATAATTCGGGCTCGGGCATACCCGATGTACACAAAATCAGCAAACTACACAAATATTCAGCACCTCTCCCTGGCTCCTGTCATTCGATTCAATTTGCCGACGGAGGTCGCGGTCGCCATGTGTGGCGTTGGCAGTGTGGCCGCCTGGGAGGTAGAGGGATGTGGGTCGCCGGTGGGTGAGCGATGAGTTGATGCCGGTGAAGCGTCGTGCCGTCGCAAGCTACTGCTTGACGCCTGGACTACTCGAGCCTGCAGGTCTCGGTGAGGACTAGTCGCGAGGGATGACACTGGACTGCTGGACGCCGACTACTGCTGGATGCTTTGGACGGCTGCCGCTAGGCTTCGCAAGTCATGGGATGCCGCGATGGATTGACATCAGACTTGACTTTGGGCGTTGGCTGTTGGGCTTTGCTCTTCCATTGCTTGTTGGGCTGAACAAAGTGATTACTGGGTCTGCCCAAGCACAACTTGCTGCGGGCACCGGGCCGGCCCGAGCACGAATTCGACCGTGCGAGGTCATGTTTGGGTCGGGCCTAATTTTCGTACTTCGAGCCATGCCACCGTGCTTCGGGCCAAATGCTCAGATATGGAATTGCCCCTAGCGTTAGCCAGGAATTAACCGTATCCTAACTTCCTAAGGCTGAAGCACATTGTCCTGCTACTTTAATCCCGGATTAAGCATTTAACAGCATCCCTAATCTGATCTGCACCCACGACCGCCTAACTAACATCCTCACGCACAGGCACAGCTGTGCAAATCCCTCAGGCCAACTCGAGTCAAACGGCCAAAGTGAAGGATTTGACCCATGATGATAGAGACGAAAAAGGCCGCCTGGAATCGCATGGTTTTCGCCACGTCAGCCTCAAGTCGTTTTCGCCATCAACAAGGATTGCTTCTAATCTTCTACTGTATCTTGTATCTTGAAGAGTATATGTTGATATTGAGTTGAGCAGAGCTCTCCCTTTTGCTTATACTAGTGTACAAATAAATATCTTACTGTTACTAATTGGAGGCTCCAACGAAGCCTTCACGTTAATTCTCATCGACGCACTAGGAAAAAAAGATAAATGTTAGAAATTCTTACGTTAATCGAAACATCCGGCAATCAAATCTAGACTCCAACAATCTGTAACCATTAGATCCAAATTATATTTTCTAAAAAATTACCCACCATGCCATTATTATTATTTTTATAGAATGAAAGAAGAAGAAAAATAAATCCAATATTTTCTTTTTAAATCTACGTATTGTTGGCGTCAATAGATTGCGTATGGTATCTTTGTTTTTCTAATAATAATTAATATTTATAACTAATCAGTAATTATGGGCACACAGTATATGTTTATATTGACTCTGGTATAGAATTTGACATGGGTACTCCTCGGTGGATGGATTTCTCACGACGGGAGTTTTTCCTCTATCTATACCTACTAATAAAGAGAAAAATTTCTTAACCTATTGTTTTTCCGTCTGCCGTCATCCGTTTTTGTCGCCTCGCGTCCCAGCCATATCTCTATCTCTGTCTCTCTATCTCTATCTCTATCTCTATCTCTATCTCTATCTCTTCTCTACTCTCTACTACATATAATACATCAAAAAAAACTTTCCTAAATCCACACAGGAAATTGTCCACCACAATCCACCACAGTCATTATCTCTCATAATCTTCTCTAAGTGTACCCAAAAATGCACCCAAAAACCAACCAACTTTTCAAATGAATGGTCCAGATCTATTCTAACCTTTTCTTTCACTCACTCACCCACATCCAAAGGCCAAAATTGCTGGGATCAACGCCATCTACCACCATCCTAATCAACCCCTTGGGACTCTCCTCCCATGCATCCCCAACGCGCGCGACCCTCCGTCTCCACCTCCCGCATGCGCGACCTTTTCCTCTCCCCCACTCCGGCCTCCTCACCTCCCTCACGACGCCTCTTCTCCCGTGTCTCCCTTCGTCTTCTCTTCACGTGCTCGCTCCATCTCCTCGGACCCCAGCGCGGCGCCAAGGGCGAAGCACGACTACGGGCGGCGGCTACGGTGGCGGCTACGGCGGCGCGGCTTCGCAACACCGGGCGCCACGCCAGCCGTGGCGCCCGAAACGCTGAACTTCGGGTGCGTGGGCGACGACGGCATCACACGGCCACGGACAACGTCGTCGCGTAGGCCTCCCCTCGGCCCGCCCCCCGCAAGGTCGGTCCACATCTCCTATGAATCCAGAGGAGGCACCGCTTGGTGAACCCCAGCGTTGTCGTCGGCCGCTCCGGCCCGACGCCTAACTCTCATTCTTTCACATTCATTTTCTATCTCTGCTCATCTCTTCGGACAACACACGCAGAAATCTGGAAAGGAGTGGATGGTTTAGCCTACTCGTTCTTTTGAAATAACTTTTTGTTGAAAACATTATGTCCCCTCGGCGATGGAGCCCCACTTAATCCCCTCGTTATTTCTTTCCTTTCCGTGTGTTCGCCTAGAAGATCCTAAGACAACGCACCTCAGTCAAGAAGTTAGGGTTTATAGTTTCGATCTTCTATTCAGAGAGTTTCGATCTTCTATAAAGAAGTGGTAATATCATTTCGTGTTCTATCGATTTCTCGAACGCATGCCGGACCTAAATGCTGAGATTTTGGTGTTCATATATTACTTGTTGTCATCAACGATGTCCGATACACTTGAGGTCTAGGAACTCAAAGGTATTGTTGCCTACTTGCCATAAATACATAGGTGTTGCTCAGATTTATATCTTATTTTGTTTTATTCAATAGCAACGCAACATCATTTTTTTGTCAGTTACTCACAACAACAATTGTCAGTGTGAACTGTGAAGCAAACTGGGAACTTGTGATTCCTTTGTGTTTTTTTGTCAATAATAATATCACAAAGATGTTAGAAAGTGATTCTCCTCTTTCTTTATACAGTGCTAATGGGATTAAGGGCAAGTCAAGCAAAAAATATGGAGGTTGGGGATGGTATGTATCTTCTTCCTATCTGTTTTTTCTGTATTTGTGCAATCGTTCTGGATGGATTTTTGGTTTTTGGCGGCTTAGTGGATTAGGGTTCTGGATTTTACTTTGTTGCGGCTTAGTAGAGATTTATGGTAGCCAAAATGCAGGGGGTGAGTTATGTTGTCAGATTTCAAGATCGGTATGTTGTTTTAAACTATTGTCGGATTCCAGGAATCAGTAGCTTAATTTACTATTTGTTAATTGTTATCTTGGTGAGTGCTCTCCAGCTGCCTTGTTTGCCTGATAGATAGATTCTTGTTTCGTTCGTAGTCCAATCCAATCTCCCAGTGCTGGGAGGGAGCTGAACAGAACTCCGTCTCTCTTGGGCCATACGATATTTGGGTCCAAATCCGATTATGGCATAGGTGACAGGTGTACCTATTGATCTCTTCTTGGGTAAGAATTTTTTCTAGGATTCATTTGAGTTTAACCAGAGCTTGAAGTTGTGGTTATGGCTAATCACTTGGTGGGTGAGTTCGATTTTAGTAGTGTCAAATAGTCATGTAGGTTTATAGGAATTCATTGCATGAATTAAGTTGAAGCACTGATGATCTACTTGTGCGTTGCTTCTGAAATTTTGTTTGTGTTCTAATTTGGACTATAGGTTTCAGGTTGGCATTTCACCTAGCTCGGAGAGTATTTCATTATGTATGTGTTGCATACACATATTGTACAAAGCAATCAGTTGCATCTTGCACCACTAGTTAATCGTTTAGCCTCTGATGAAGGCCAACTGGATATTGTGTCATCCAGCAATGGCAATTCAATTATGCACCAAGTTGATGTCACTATATTTTGAAGAAGGAAATGTCCGAGACAGCCAGATATACTAACATTGATCACAAGGACTCCACCATAATTCCAAAGTTGGTGGCTTTCTGTTCTTTTTTTTTCAGGTATTGCATGGTGTGAGGAGTCGCCACCAATGATGAATTCAAGGAGTGCGTTTGGAAGAAAGCCAACGATTTCGCTCTATATGTATGCTTTTGAAGTGCAGAACATTCTTTTTTGAGCCATATACTCTGTACAAAATAGTATTCCTTCCCTCCTTTCCACTGCGTAATCTTTTGTTTGATGCTACAGTTGTATACTTGTATTTATGAACCCTTAATAATGTGAGATAATGATCACAATGTTAATAGTGCTGATGTTAAATGGCTGCAAATATTAAATTGGTGCTAGGGTGTTTCTTGGTATTGGTTATTTGGTTCTCAATATTTCATCTTTCTTATCAAATACTAATAGTCATGTACAATTGCGTGAGACAAAAACTATTGGAAAATCTTGGCCGTTTGGTTGTTTTCAAGCACACCTTTAAATGAAGCCGTGGCATTAGCCGACAAGAAAGAGTAGAAGGAAGAATCAACAGAAGTTGAGATGTCTGCTGCTGCTATTTCGGTAAACAAAGGAAGTGCTTGCCCTTGCCAGGAGTATCTTAATCAGTGAACTGTTTTATTTAGCTATAACACTTCATGTATGACAATTGTTAATTCGATACACAATACATACATGGTTGGCTCGGTAGCTCCTCTTCACAAATACTGACAGTTCATGATAGTGATATTGTCCGTCATTACCTCCTACTTTCTGTGATTTGCTAATGCTAAAATATATTTGGGCTTGAAGCAATGGGATTAGAATTACTATATCTAATAAAATGCCTTATCTTGTCAATTCTTATATTAGATGGCTGCAGCAGCCTATGGTTTTGTCAATATTAGCTCTACAAAGTTGAGAAAGTCTTAGCTTCTCAGTTCGCGATAGATTTCGATTGTCGTGTATCGGAGTTGGATCAGAAACTAATACAAGTTTCTATATTTTATATATGATCATGATTTATAGATTTTGTCACACTGTCCTGTCATCTTTGACTGCCTATTGACATGTATAGGCAGTTTAGTGTTTAGTGTAAAAGTTTGAGAAAGGCATTGGTTTTAGATACTGACCTAAGTGCTGGCCTTAGATAAAGGCATTGGGTTTTGCCATAAAAATTTTCTGCTATTGTTGAGCATATTTTCTTTTGGTGAAGGGCAGCCGCTCTTCTAAATCACTGAACAAAAATTGCAATTGTAGTCAATGGTTAGCATAGCAGAAATTTCAGCAAAGTTAGTACTTGGGCGGACTGCATTGTTCAAGTTAGTACCAACAGTGAGTTTTGTTTTGAAACTAAAAGGCTGTGTTTGACTGTCATCCTTTCGATTTTAGATAAATCAAGAAGTATTTTAGATGATTGTTGAATTTCAAGTTGATGTACTCAAGATCCATTGATCTCTGCCTCGCTAAGCACCTGGTTACTATATTTTCACTGTATGTCATTTTCACTGTATGTCATTTTCTTACTATATTTTTGGTTTAGCATATTTGATAAGAAAGGAGGTGGGTACCAGGTTCAAGCCTGGGTGGTGTCGCTCTCAATATTAGGAACCTTCTCTGCAATATCAAAGTTTTTTTTTTCATTGTCAGACCTTGCTTTAAACCCTTCGTGAGCTCGTACTCAGAGTTTCTTACTTGAATACAGGCCTGAAAGGTGAAGACGAGCAGAGCTATGGAGTTTCATTGGATGATTGGTGCTTGCTGTTCGTGTCGAGGACGTACCACACCAGAATCCTTGGGTTAATTGCATAGCAGTTCAATTTGGATCAGCACCACATGCTGATGTGCTGCGTTGAACTCCAAGAATATTTAAATAATAACTCTTAGGTGAGATGCTTTGTTGTTTTGACAAATTAATATCCCTTCATTTTGAGGGATCACCACCACATGCTGATGTGTTTTGACAATTTTGATCAATTATTTGTAAAATATATGTGCAGCTTTGTTGTTTTGAGAGACTCATTGTAGTATCTGTTTTGAAGATTGTTATATCGTTAGCATGGAAAATGTATCATCATTTGGTTTTCATGTGCATCCCTTAAATGAAATCGTGGCAACGCACGGGCACTATACTAGTATGTACAGGGTGCCAAACTGCCACACCGTCCGATCCATACAGACTCCCGTTGATGTACGTATACAATTGCCTTTTTATTCTGAAAAGGAAACTCTGATGGATGCTCCTAAAAAGGAAGCACATCGCGTCGTTGCAATGGGTTGGATGGACCAATGACGCGATAACGGTGCGGCTTGTCCTGCGGTGGTGGCCAAGCACACGAAGGCAGCGCCGCCGGTGATCATGGCCGAGGTGAAGTGCCCGCCTAGGGGCGCCGAAGCCGTCGTCCTCTACACCACCACGCTCCGCCGCATCCGCAGGACCTTTCGAGGAGTGCAACGCCATGCACGCGGCGATCGAGGCACACGACGTGAAGGTGATCGAGCGGGACGTGTCCACGGACTCGCGCTACCGCGAGAGCTGCGCCTGCTAGGCTGCTACTGGGCGGGCGGGAGGTGTGCGTGCCCCCGAGGTGGTCAAGCTGGAGGAGGAAGGCAAGCTTAATGCGCTGATGGAAGGCCTGCCCCGGGCGCGGGTCCGGTGGGCAGGCTGCGCCGGCATGCACTTTGTCATGTGCCATGGCGAGAATGTGTGCGTTGATGTGTTCGATTGGGTTGATCTGTTGTCTACCGGGCTGCTTCTGATTTTGCTATATCCGAGTGCTTGCCGCCCTTGGCGACAGGTGCCATAGTAATATGAACTGATTCATTTTGCTTCTGCTGCGTATGTTGTTTAATTAACTAATTTAATCAAATGTAATTTGATTGCTTCTATGCGATGCTGATTTGGGAATTGGGATATGTGTCTCTTCCACGGCTTTAAAAAGTAAGAAAAAACATCGCATGCTTTGGGTCAAAGAAACAGAATACAGTTGAGCCTTTAATCAAGGACATTACATTAGAGCCTCCAATCGGGTGTGATGCTTCTTCTATAACTTAATTGCTTACAACAAATTGTAACCATTGCAACGGAGCAATTTCTTCTCCATCCACATATGAATCATCGAAGAGAAAATTAGAGAAAAAAAAAATCACCGCTGATCAAGTCCGAGAGAAATTTGAACACATGCACAAGTCGCCTATGTAACCATTTGGCAAATGTAGTCCCGGTGCAACGCACGGGCATGTTTTTGCTAGTAAAACTTATTTATCTATTTTTAGTCTGTTATTTATATTTTAATTGACATATAGCAAGTAAGAAGAAAAAGTAGGTCATTGCCTCAAGACTATCTCCACGCAGCACCGTCGGCCGCCGCCGGCCAGCTGACAAGTGATCGCCAAGTACGGAGGAAGATAACACAGCTCACGTACGTACATCAGCATTGGCGTCCTTCCTCGGATCGGATGGACAGCAATAGTGTTTGGTGCGCCGTCTATGGGAGAATTTCGGCCTCCTGTGCACTGATATGAAGGTAGACGCACCCTGGAGGAGCAGCACATGTACACGCATCCCGCGTGAAGGAGATGTTCCACCGGGGAGAAAAAAAAAGACGGCGCTGTGCCGGCCTCAGGATAGCTCCACGCGGCACCCGCTGCCAGGAAGCTCTCTTGTGGTCGTTTCCTCGCCTGGCCAAGCAAGCAAAGAGGGAAGCCAGCACAGCGTAGGCAGGTACATCTACACCGGCGTCCGCATGCCAACTCCTTCGTCTTAGAGGCACGACACCAGGTCTGCACTCCACTTGGTCCCAGTTTTTTTGTTGATCTGCTTGCGGCCCTCAAGGATGAGGAGGTTTCCATGGTGTCACCGTGTTAGACAGTATCAGGCTTTGCCCTACTTTCACATTGACTGCTTCCTAATGGCCTGATGCACGATCCAACAATGTTTCTATGTCAAACGACGCACTCTGCTTTCATCCTATTGCTTATTGTGGTCTCTGAGGTCATAGTGATGATCACTATGAATGAATCTTTGTAGAATTAATCTGAAAGGATCTATCATGCACGACAACATGCTTGACCATTAGATATAATTTTCATTTAAGTTTAATGCCCTTGAATTACTATGCATAAATAAGATTTGATATAATCCTTATTGAGCAAGATATATATTTATTAACTTAATGATAATGTTTTTCTAACCATTGGCAGGGAAGTCACCCTACTTTCCCCGAGAACGTGAGGAAACAAGAGCCTTATCTAACACAAACACAAAAAAAGTGGTCCTGTTTCATTGATTGCCACGGATGCACACGAGCTGACTACAAGGAGCAAGGAGAAAGTCAGGCCTCAGCTCTTTGTCAATGCATACAGAGCATGCCGGTGGAAGATTTGATTGGACGAATTTATCGGGAACACCAACTACAACATGGGCTGGTGGAAGATTGGATTGGCCGATGCACTTAGCAACTTTTTTATGATCAACACCTCCTTCATCTATTAACGTTTGAAGCTCCCATGGATCATCGCATGGTCTCAGTGCCGCCGTCCGTTGGAGATCAAAGACGACACATTCCAGAATTGAGGAGGATGATGGCGTGCACGCCATCCTCCATAGGTAAGAAACTAATATGATGTTTTACCTATTCTTGCATGCACTACTACAGCGCAGGGATGTAGTAACGCCAACTTGTGTTACAATAGGATGGAAAAAGTGTTAGTAGCTTGGCTAGTAACACATTTACTTTTGTGTTCCAATTACCTATGTTACTATAGACTGGTTTATTGTAACACATTATGCTTGTTTACAGAACACTTCTTTAGTGTTACAATGATTTTTGTTGTAACACATTATACTTGTCTACAGAACACTTCTTTAGTGTTACAACGATTTTTTTGTTGTAACACTTTTTGTTTCTCTAGTAACACTTCACAATATGGTAGAATTCATAGTTTGCAACACATTTATTTATGTATTGGAACATTTGCCTTGTGTTACGGGGATGTCGGTTTGTAACACTTTTTTTTTAGTTTTAGTAACACATGTACATTATGTAGAGCACAATATGGTTTGCAACATATTCGGATTGTAACGTCTTTTCATATCTATTGTAACACTTTTATTTTTCCATCGTAACATATTCAGATTATGGAACAAATATTTATTTCGTCTATACATGTGGCACACGGATTATTATATAATTACACAAATATGATACACTGCAAAATCACATAAACCACACATTTCCATAATCATACATGATCCATGTATTATAGTAATGATTTCAAACATATAATTCTTGTTCAAAACAAATCATAATATATGTACATCACGATATGGTTCTAGAGGGGAAACACACATAGTCCACACTAGAAAGAAAAATTCAAGAACTAGCTAGGGTTCTTAAAGTCCATTTCTTCTTCTTGTGCACATTGATGTAGGAATTCAGCCATTAATCATGTCAACCTTTGCAAAGAAAATGTAAGTTGTAACACTGCAAATTAAGCCACCATTGTACATGGATGTAAAGTTAGGAAAGGTAGTTTTTAACTGTCAAGGTTGAATTTATTAAGTCACTTACCGATTGGGCGAAAAACGGACTAATCCTAGATGAAAATAAAGCATTGATGACTACCATGACTTGGAATAGTTAAGTTGTTGAATAATCGGATATAGATGTAGAAGAGTAAATTATATGTTCATTCTAATACCTTTTAGTTTTTTTTTTTTGGTTTAGATTTGGATGGTTCTTTGTTGGACCTGGTAGACCCTAAAGTGGTCAGTCTTTCCTTTGTCACAAACAAGCTAATCATCTTTTTGCTATATCTCCATCGGTTCATGATCTTGTTCTGTTACAACCAAGCTATCTTTTCTCTTGTAGTATATGTAGTCACATAGATGAGTACCCATACTGCTGGATCAAACCAATCAAGTCGAAGTAGCATATCTTATCTTTTTCCATTTCCATTTGCACATGTTTCTCTCCTTCAACTGCTCCATCACATTCAAGATTTATGGTCCAATTATCCACCGCCATGGTTGCACAATCTAAAAAAATATACCACCAGTAGAAAAATAAGAATAAAAAGAAAACGTAATAGTAACGGTTCGGATAGAATGGTCAAGAGGATGACATATTAACTTTTATATATAATACTTGTGTTCCTGCTCAGGTATGTAAAGATTTAATGTCACCAGGCAATAGAATTTTGAAACCTTATATCAGCACATAGCACCTGAGCACTGTATCTGATTGCTATGTTCCAATCATTACTAGATATGACAATTAATCTTTGGAGGCACCGAGAAACAAATTTTACATCCAGGAAAACAGAACTAGCCAAAAGTATTAATCTTTGCAGGCACCAACAAACTATTTTTGCATGCAAGAACAATCCTTTTATTCATATACAGGTCTAGACCAGACATGCAAGATTTTTTTAGAGTTACAGATCAATCAGTTCACAAACCATATCAGGCAAGCTCCACTTACAGATTCATGGGATCATATGTCCATAGCATTACATTCGCACACAAAGATTTAGGAGATTGGAAGAGATGGCCAAATCAGATCTAAGCATAGAAAATAATTTTTGTATTATACCGATCTCCCCTGCATTGCTCTTTTAAGCACCTAGAATGTGTATAGAACAAAAAAAGGTTTCAGGTTTGTGGGTAGCTATTTCACCTCAGGAAGCACACTTTGTATGAATCACGTTTCACGATTCATAGAAATCTCAACAAACTCCATCTATATCCAAGAGCTCTTGTATTTATTTAGAGTGGTCTGCACAGAATAAAAATTGAAGAATACATGAATGAGTATTATCAAGGAGTTGTCAGTCTGCACAGAATAAAATTGAAGAATGCTTCCTATTGGTTAGTTTGATACATAGCCTGACTAAATTGTGTTTCCCATTGGTATTGGCTGCCTAATCCAACCTATTGACTAATTATTTTCCTAATTAAAGGAATGAACAGCCTTGTGTTTTTCTCAGGTATATTCAAAATTATTAATGAAACAGTATGGAAAGAACGAACATGGAAGCAAAAGCAAAACCCAATCAGAATCAGAGTGGGTAAGCGAATCGGTAAAGAGTTACTAATCACCTTCACTATGAGATGCAGCACTACCATTTACATCCAGCATCCAACAGCTGATTTAAGCCTGCTCGAGAAAACAAAATACAGGCATCCAGCAGCCCAATACGTAAAGAACAGAGGAAATATTAGACTAATTGAAATGGATGTCACAACGACAGCAGCAGCCGCTAGGCGCACTCCTGTGGCCCCTCGCAGAAGCTGCCGCTGCCAGTCTGCCACAGGAACGAGGACAAGTTGAGCTGATACCTAGCAATCCGGCTGCACGGACGAACTGATCCTGCCGTCGACTGCCACGAGTATGGATCAGCTATCCGGCGTTCAGTGCTCCCAGCGACCGAGATCATCTCTCTTGGGGAACTCGATCCACACGCTAGGTCGGTCGGTAATAGGCCGCTTCGCCTCCGTCGATCCCGTTCGCCGCCGGGATTTGGTCAGTTACTCAGGTCGAGGGATGAGGAGAGAGGACTTGGAGTTTTTCCTGGGTAGATTAGATCGATATGACCGGGTCACCCAACAAGGCAACTATTAGGCGGCAGATGGATTACGGGAGGGAAAATTTTGGTGGGAAAAGAAAAACCAGGACTAAAAATTGGTGGAAACTGTTCCACACGTAAAAATAAAATGGTGAGACTAATTCGGCGGCAGTCAGATTCAATTGAATGAAATATGTGGAGCGAATAGATAATTGTTTTTTGTGGGGAACAATTCCATCGGTAAAAAATATTAGATAAATACGAGGAGTTTAGAAATACGATGAATTATCTTTCTAAAAAAAAGTAGAGCACGATTTCATCTATTCTCAAGTAATGACGACAACATTAAATTTAATATTAACATTAACACATAAATAATTTTTATATAACTAATGATTGGCCGATAATATTTGTTTCTTGTGAATTCCAATGGTGTGTTGGGGTTGGGGAGGTATTTAGCTGGGACAAATTTATTTAGTATGAATGAAATTAAATTTTAGATTGATTTGTTAAGCTCGATTTAAAATTGGGTCTGAGACGACATAGGAGGGTATAAAAAATGAGAATATATCTTGGTAAAATGAGAATACAATAACTTATCAGTTTCTTAATCCCTATTTTTGTAATGACTATGTTCTATTAAAAGAAACATTTGCACTCGATTTTGATTGTAGAAAGCAAAATCATGTGGAACTGAGTACGTTGTAATCTAATCCATTTTCTTGTCAACTACTAAAATGATCAAATTCTCGACCACCCTAAATAATTCTATAGTTCTCCCTTTTAGTTTTATTTCTACCCTGCTGTACTTGTTCCTCCTGTGATCTCGTTACATCTTCAACATTGGCTTGAGCTCAACACAACAATTTCAAAGTGGTTTTCGGCACTAGCGCTGCTCATTTAATTGCCTACTCGTTGCTGCCCATGTATTAAGAAGACCATGATGTGATCATGTCAGGCAGGACATCTAGTGCGAAGTCCTTGTGGCTCTAGAATTGGAAGGGCTATACGTATATGTTTCTTTGTAACACTTGGACCGTAACATTAATTTGTGTTACTATAGGACATATATTTGTAACATATTTTTATATGTTCCATTTATGTGTTACAACGTAGTGCTCTATCGTAACATTTTGCTTGTAACACTAGTTTTGTGTTACTAAAGTTATTGTCAGTAACACATTTTTATGAAAAAGTTGTTTTGTGTTACAACCGAAGTCTGTAACACTCTATTTTGTGTTACTGTGAGAATTCATTGGAACACATTGATGAATATGTTACAAGAAAGTGTTACAATATCCTTGTTGTGTAGTAGTGATGGCTCCATGTATATTGGCTGATTGCCTGGATGCACAGAGTTGGCAAGGGCGCCATCGCCCGGAGGGGAAATGCTACACTGTGTCCGACACCAACGAGGCAAGCAATGCTACACTATCTACCGGCGAACAATGACGAGGAAGACGACACTACATTTCGACTACCTACCAGCAAACACCGATGAGGAAGGCGACGCTATACCGACTATTGACGGTGGACATGACCATCCAAATCGACACTACACCAGTCGTCGCCAATATGATGGTTATGCGGTCACGTGACCACCAGCTGTGCCAAGCCAACTTGACGTACAACAAAAAACATTCCACGCCACCGAGGTGGACAAGATATGTATGTCCCCCGGTCACTAATAAAAATACCCTAAAATCAAGACATCAAGAAAACTTATTAGTTCTTAAATGAGATGACTATTTATGTGCAGCGCAATATATGCATGGAGGAAGCCTGCATCCGGCCGTGCGCCCACACCTGTCGTTTGATCCAACCGCATCAAGTGGATGGAAGGAAGGTCGTGTGCTTATGAGCACTACGAGGAAGTCTATGTCAAGAAAGGAAAGGCAGGAACATGTAGGCCACCGCTGCCATGGCGTCTACAACACATGGTGACTAAAGGTATGACCTTTTTTTTGCTTGATCCAATAATTACAAAATTGTGATATAATCCTTACCGAGCATCGGGCAAATGTTTTTAAATCACTTAATAGTAACGCTTTATAATGTTTTTTTTAACTATCGACAGGGAAGCTCCCAAACCTTTTGTACCCTACGGTAGAAATTCATCCTCATGGGATTTGAACTTATTCTATTGGGTTGCTATTAAGGTCCCCCGACTACTAGAGGCCCGCTCGGAAGTTCAATAATGTCACTCTATTACCTCGAATTACATGCTACCTATTGTTAATAAAAAAAACCATGATATGTGGAGTTTCCAATCAAACCTATTTGGAACAAAAAGTGAAACCTCCTCAATTATAAAACAAAATTAAACTAATCCAATAATAGTTTTTTTTTATAAATTATCCACCTATGTCATTATGAAAGATAATGCTTCAATACCTACGTTTGCATTCAAATTACTCATAAATGGCATTATGAAATATTATGTAAAGTAATATATATCTATATAATTCGTACCTAAATTATCCACCTCTCAACAGTTATAGAAAAATAACAAAAGTCTCTCAAATCCACCTATAAACTCTTATATAAGCTATTACGAACAAGAATTTAACATGCATAGGTCAATAAAACAAACATTAGTATGCAAATATTTTTGTAGGCTTACCAAGCGTGGAAATATATGCTTAGTAAACCACATAGTAATGATTTCGCACAACATTTTAATTTATATTAACACTCATGTTAATAAGTTTTATGAGTCGTTGCCACTGAAAAATATTTAAACATTTTGATCGAAACATTATATCATAACTTAATTTTAAGTATTATTCGATTAATAAAAAATACTGATATTTATATATATGTCGATTCCGGCTAGATTGGGCCGGAATTGACACGTAGATTGGGGAAATTGGGGAAGAAGAGGGGAGTAATGGCGAGGTGACGGCGGCGGGAGGGAGGCGGCGGGCGTGGCGCCCCTGGGGGGCGCGGGCGGCGGCTGGGGTCGGCGGCGCAGTAGGGCGGGGCGCGGGCGTGGAGTGGAGAAGAGAGAGAGAGGCCCAGAGGCGAAAGCGATAGATATGTTTTTATTTCTTGCTTGCCCCTAGAGATTACATGCCTCTTGCTTATATAGCCCGACTAGTGGGACTTGTAATCTAAGCAATCTCTACAAGGTTTCCTTATAGATTGGAATACCTTTTACAAGCAATTTTCCTATTTTATTTATTTCCTAATAAGGGTCTCCCTTATAGATGAGATAACCCCTTGCACACCAAAAACTACCTAAGATAATCCTAACTTGAAGACGGCGATCTCGGAGTCGCGGGAGAGGGAAAGTGGCGGGCGGGGGTCGGCTTTCCCCCCTGCGCGCCCCCTTTGGCCCCTCCTCTGGGCCGGCGTCGTCGCGTTTGGCCCAATTAGCCACTTTCGGGCGGCCCACCCCCGGATCATGACATTTCCCCACCGTTCGACGAGGCGGCGCGTCCCACGTGCCGCCCAATCCACCGTAGTATCTAAAGGCACGTCCATTGGGTCGATGGTAAGGCCGGGCCCGAAGTAGAGGAGAAGAGAGCCGCTCTTGTCGTTGTTGTCGCTGCGCATCTTTGGGAGTCTTCGTCGGGGAAGAAGAATTCTATGTGGAAGTTGCCGAAGAAGACGCCGAACCACGAAACACATCGGCGGCGCACGAAGGGACGTTCCGCACATGCTATGAGCATGACGGAGGCGTTGAGGGTGCCCGATAGCTCGAGCATCCCGAAGAGTTCTTTGCTGGTGGAGATGCGTAGGTGTAGGTTGACGGCACATTCACCTTTGCATTGAGTTGCCCGCAGTAGACATGTCGAATCGACGTGGCGGTGATGAGGTGAAGTCGAGGAGGCGGCCGTAGAGTAGATCAGGGCGTGTTGACGAAGGTCCCAGTACTTTTCCTTTGTCCATGGTGCACCAAGCGTGATGTTGTCGGCGCGCGAAGAAGACTTTGTCGTTGTCGTCGAAGAGGAGGGCGGTGGCACCCTCAATCGCTCATCGGGGCACGCCTCGAGAAGAAGGATGCCGGGCGAGGGGAAGGCCTCGATCCTCACGAGGGCGGTGGGGAGGTGGAAGCCCACCGCTATGCCGTGCGGTGGAACGTTCTCCCCCCAGCCAGGGAAGTCTTCGAGGAGCTACGAGCGGCGGTATGTAATAGCGGTGAAAGTACCTCACGATGCTGTAGCGTAGACTCCACTGGGCGGTTGAGCCCAACTCGATGGCGGCGGAGATGATTTCGAGCTCTTTGTTTGAAGTTGTGCCCACTTGCGGCTCAAGAATGTCAGATTGGTTGGTGTCGGCCCCTTCAATGTCTTCCATGGCAACATCAAGACGATCTTTGTCCCGGCATGCGTTCACCCGCAGGGCAGCCGCTATATCACCGTCCAGGCCACCCGGATGCTTGTGGCGACCGGTCCGCCTTTGGTATGCGGTGATAGCATCCTTAATGGCGTCGTCGGGGTTCGTGCCGTTGTGGCGGCGGGCGAGGTCGATGGCCTCCTCCGGCCAACGAGGCTCAAGCCATTCGAGCTTGTTCTTGGCGTGTCTCGTGAAGGCCTTCCATGAAGAGTTTGACGCGGTGGGCGCCGTCCCTCGAGTTCCATGCGTAGTGCATAGTTCTCGAAGTCGTTGATGTAGTCGATCGCCTTGCCTCCCCGGGAAGGCGGCGCGTGCGCCCCACAGTGTCGAGGTAGCCGGGCGGACCGAAGTGGCGGCGTAGGCGTTGAGGGAACTCATCCCGGTTGATTGAGTTCGTCTTTGACGGATCCATGAACCATAACGCGCAATACCAATGAGGTGGAAAGCGGTGTAACTCACGTAGTCGGCGGGCGATCTCCTCATTAAGCCGGAAGAAAAGTTCCGACTTGCGGCCGGAGATCCGGATCGTCGGTGCCGTTGTACTCCTTGATCTGCAGCGCCGTGGCGTAGCG
The DNA here is from genome assembly GCA_015847255.1 of Hyparrhenia diplandra. NCBI lineage: Eukaryota > Viridiplantae > Streptophyta > Magnoliopsida > Poales > Poaceae > Hyparrhenia > Hyparrhenia diplandra. The sequence continues at coordinate 578,557 of JADLZK010010869.1, read as the reverse complement.
AGGGGGAAGTGATGCCGCGGTGGCACCATCGTGGGCGCCGCGGGTGGCGCGCGGGAAGGGGCGGGGGTGCCGCGGTTGGTACCATCTGCGGCGCGGCCCGCGGGCTGCGGTGTCGGTGGAGAGGAGGGGGGCCGATCTTTGCCGGGTCGCCGAGGGTGATGTTGATAACGGCCGGAGCGCCACCGGCAACGCCATCATCTTCCTCTAGCCGGAGGATAGCGGGGGTCGGAGCCGCCGACGGATCCGCGGTAGGGAGGGGGCAAATGGCCAAGGCGGCGGCCCGCCCTATGCCGGCGCGGGCGGCGTCGAGCCGCCCTCCTCGGCCGTGCTGCCGTACGTGCGGGGTCCTTGACGGATGAAGACGCATTACTCCATCCGGCGCGGCGAGTCTCGATGTCGCCGGCGTTCGATCCCTGGCAAGAAGGGGACGCCGAGGAGCCCTTCAGCCGCGTTGAACTCCATGATCTCGGAAGCCATTGATGGTGGGTGGATCGTAGTGGTCTCCGGATACCGTACCGCCGATTCGGCTAGATTGGGCCGGAATTGACACGTAGATTGGGGAAATTGGGGAAGAAGAGGGGAGTAATGGCGAGGTGACGGCGGCGGAGGGAGGCGGCGGCGTGGGCGCGCCCGGTGGGTCGGCGGGCGGCGGCAGGCGCGGGGGGGCGGGGCGCGTGGAGAAGAGAGAGGCCCCAGCTGAAAGCGATAGATATGTTTTTTTATTTCTTGCTTGCCCCCTAGAGATTACATGCCTCTTGCTTATATAGCCCCGACTAGTGGGACTTGTAATCTAAGCAATCTCTACAAGGTTTCCTTATAGATTGGAATACCTTTTACAAGCAATTTTCCTATTTTATTTATTTCCTAATAAGGGTCTCCCTTATAGATGAGATAGCCCCTTGCACACCAAAAACTACCTAAGATAATCCTAACTTGAAGACGAAGCGATCTCGAGTCGTGCGGGAGAGGAAAGTGGCGGCGGCGGGCGGCTTTCCCCCCCTGCGCCCCCTTGGCCCCTCCTCGGGCGGCCTGCCGTCAGCGTTTGGCCCAATTAGCCACTTTCGGGGCGGCCCAATTACGGATCATGACAATATAATAAATCAAAAAATCTTGAGTGCCATGGTGCATGCTAAAATAATTATTTATGACATTGCCAAAACTTACAGGGGTGGCCTAGGACCTAATACATTCTTTATATAAAATAAAATATAGAAAAATGAATAACACAATAAACATTAGAATTTCAAACTAATAAAATATAGTTAAAGAGCAAGTGGAGATTTTCATGATGTCACGTAAAGGTGAAAAGAGTTTATAAACTTTAACTTTATTTATATTTGAACTGAAACATATGGTGCTAAAAAAAGTATTAATCATAAAAATTGTTAAACATGAAAATAATAGAAATACTAAAGATAATCATAAAATTCTTAAAACATTTGGATATCAATTCGATAGGATTTAATCAACATTGTAAATAATAGCTATCCGAGGAATGAATAAGCTTTCAATTCGGGAGAAGAATCAAAATTTAGGTTTTACCATAGTTTAAGCAAATGTTTCAACAAAATTTTATGAAAGTAATTCTTTTTAGTTATCTCATAAGATTCTAACCCGTGGGAGCACGGGTTGATGAACTAGTATCTTTGAAATTGGATTGGGTTGGATTCAAAACGAAACAAATGTAAATCTAGGTTAAGTGTCATACCCAAATTTTAAGAACAAAATTGGGTACATAAAACCTTAAGTGTGCCCATAACGGAAACACACATAAGTTGACAAATTGTTGGAATGTATCATCACAATGCTTAAAACATACAAAAGCTTACAAAATTAAGGAAACATTCCAACTCTCTAGCGGAAGCTCCAAGATCGAAGATGCGCCCATTTGGGGGGTTCCACAAGTCTAGTAGTCCCGGCGGTAATCTTCATTTCCATCCTTGATCCGAGGCGGTGTGGTGGATATAGCAAGAGTGAGTCCATGTCGAACTTCGGCAAATATAGTAAGGCAACACCTTACCAATAACCCATGATCAATATAACATAATAATGTAAAAAGCATAAACGATAAATTATGGACCGCTAAACAAGCATAGGTCATCATCTTTAATGCAAAGGTTCCAAGGCGCTCATGGCCGTGAGCACGGCCGATATACCGATTTTACTCTGCAGAGGTGTACACTTTCACCGTGGAGCCGTGAATTGCCCCATGTGTGAGGCCGTCGACCTCTAGACCCACTACCGAGGTAAGTCCGCGGGGTTCACTATGAAGTCTTTCAAAGGTTCATCTAACATGTTAGGGCGCTAGGTATCTTCCGTCGATTAGTGCGATACAACTTTGTCCGGGGATCCACGAGTGCGGCGGTTCCGTGTGATACAACCCTCCACGGGGATCCACGATCCATTTTACCCTAACGCCTTTTGGTAACCACTAACAAGTTAAACAAGGTCCTCATACTGAACTAAAACCAGAGCCCATTAGCCCTCACGGTTATGCTTGTTTTTCCCGGCGACACTAGTGCGACAAGTCCACATGTTGCTAAACAATTCACGTTTATCATTCGATTGCATAAACATTAATCAAGTCATATGATCATGGTTTAAAGCTAACATATTCCAAAACTATATTTGCCTTGATTTCGAGTTCTCACGACACTTTGCTGATCCTCAAAATATGGCTCTTGATCTTCAAGGTATTGCTCACCGTCTAAACTTCGGTAAATAAAGCAACAACAGACGAGCATCCATAGACAATCATGCACGAAGCAAACAAGACTATATTAGAACAGTACACCAGCAGTGGTAAAACAATACAAAAGGTTTATAAAACTGGTCTACACGTAAACTACGATCACATAGGCGTAAAGATCTCGGAAATTGGAGCTAAAAGCGGATAAGTTATGGTTTTACAAGATTTACTATAGTTGGATAATTAGTTAATTAATTAATTCCAACTATGAAAATTAAATATTGCAAACCTACAGAAAAGTTATATTATATTGTAGATAATTTAATTACGAACCTAACGCAAGTTGAACAGATCAATTTGGAGTTAAAACGTGGAAGTTATTGACATTTAAAAAGCAGTGGCATTTCTGTAATTAGACTGAACTTTAATTTAGAATTTAAAACAGGGCTCGGACTGTTTTACAATTAACCGTAGACCACAGGGGCTAGTACGGAAGAAAACCGAGACACAGTGAATAGTGCTAAAATGGACTGCAGTGGATTCTTTAAATAATTGTAGGGTTCTATTTGCAAAGTGTCAGGCGAAGGGGTATCTTCTAATCTGGATCGTTGATCTGCTGATGGATGATTCAGATTAGACTACAGGATGGGGAAGGGGATTTCCGGCCGGCTACTGTAGAAAGGCGGCGCCGCCTTGGCCGACGGCGGAGCATCGCCGGCGACGGGCGTTACGGCGCTACGGGGCACGAATACTCGCAGGGAAGGTCGGGATCGAGAGGTGCTCACCGCGGAGTCGTTGGTGGGGTTCTCGACGCCGATTACGGCACGGAGACGGCGGACGGCGTGGTACAGCGTACGGTGGTGGCGGAGATCTCCGGCTTTGGCAGCGACGCATGCTCGGGTTGCGGCGATTTGGTGCTCGGTGGGTGAGACTAGATGGGCGACGAGGGTGCAGGAGGGTGGTGCGATGCCGATGGCTTCTTTAATTGGCAGTGGAAAAAGGACCGAGGGACCGGTCGGGGTCTTGAGCTTGCCATGCCGGACATGGCGGGCGGACGACTTCCTTCTTGACTGCGGGAAGCGAGGAGGGGCAGAGGCGATGCGGATCGAGCGGGATGCAGTTGGGGTGCAGGGTACGCGGGTCAAGGTCCGGATTGCGCGGCTCGGCTTGGCTTGGTTGTACGGGGCGCCGGTATGCGGTGCCGGCGTGGCCGGTCTGGGGAGCCAAGCTCCGACCGGAGGTTGGGGACGACCTGGCTGGGCCTGCTTGCTGGGCCGCGGGAAGGGAAGTAGAGGAGGGAAAAGGCCACGCTACTGCTGCTGGGCTGCCTGGCCGAACTGCTTGCTGCTACGGTGCTGGACTGGACCAAAAAGCGGTGCTAGCAGCCCAAGCACAAAGGAAAAGGTTTTCTAATTTCTTTTCTTCTTTTTTTATTTTCTTTTTCTACACCTTTTTCTTATCTCATCATTAAACTCATTTAAAGTTCATTTCTTTATTTAAATTTAATTTGTGACAAATAGATCAAACATTAATTCACATCTAAAACAAATTTAGTAAATTCTCTTTTATCACACAATAAAATTATGCATCGGCATGAATGCAACAAACATGTAGCTAGGCCTTATATTTCATTTTATTTTCCAAAATTTATTATTTATCTAAATTGGAATGCTCACAAAACTCATAAATAAATCAATTTAATCTGTTTTCAAAAATTGTAAAATTTGGGGTGTTACAATTCTACCCCCTTAAGATGAATCTCGTCCCGAGATTCGGAAGAGACTCGAACCACGGAAGAGAAACAGGATAAAGATCTTGATGACATTTCTCAACTTCATAACTTGTATACCAAATTATCCAACAAGTTATCCTAATGGTCACAAATTGAGAACAAAGATTTTACTTGAAAAGATTGTTATTCTTGATTGACGCATGTCCATTATTTATTGCTAGTTCTATTATCCTACATCTCAAAGAGAAAAGGAAACTTCGTTCGCATATACTCCTAGTCTTCCCATTCTGCTTCTTCCTTTGTTTGGTCACTCCATTGCACCTTGCACACGTTACGCATCTTTCCTTTAAATATCTTTCGGTCACATGCTAAGATCTCCATTGGATGAGCTACATAAGTATGATCATTTGTTGCATTGGCCTTCACCAAAGATGTTTGTCCTCCTATGTTTTTAGTTGATATCCCATCGTTCACGTTAGCACCCTTAATGTGCTCACTTGTGAACAAGTCATCAACTTCCATAGATCGAAGTGGACCACCATGGTACTCTATTCTTTCTCCTGATGGTGATGTTAGAAGTACTGTGCGTTGGTTACCCTGAATGACTACTTTGTGTGCACATAACCATCCATTACCAAGAACCACAGGGATATCCAATGACTCTAAAACAATGAATGTTGCGGTGAATTCTTCCTTGTTTATGACAAGACGGACTTTCGGGCATACTTGATCTGCTTGTATTTCTCCCTCTTGGGGAATGAACCATCACCGTCTCCTTGTCGGACACTTCATTATCTTATTCTCTTTTACCAACTTAGCGGAGATGAATGAGTGTGACGCACTAGGGTCGAAGAGAGCATCAACTAGTAATGAGCTAACTTGAATATAACCACCAACCACTTTCATAGCTCCACGAATGTTATCACTTTTCATATTTTCATATTGTTTAATCTTCTATTGATAAAGTTATGTTGCACCTTACTTCCTTAAGCACGCTTCTTACTACTCTTCCGTTTTCTCTTTCGCCTTGGTGGATTTTGATTCAGATTAAAGGGGACTTGCTCTTCTGGAATGTTGTTGTGATAGCGCTCAACTTCATCATAATGATAACATCTCTCACTCGTAGAAATATTATTCTTCTCCCATGTGTTGTTAGGAATTGGCATATAGGGCTCCCGAGTGTTGGGGTGGCACTCTTCACCACTATGTCTAGTTCCCACCATCTCGGGATCGAAAGGTTTCGAGGGTAAGGTTGGATGATTATAGAACATGGGGAAATCAAAAGACAATCTCACAATTTGGAAGATATATTGGGAGTGACAAGTTAACTTCTGTTTTTATAATCTTGGCTACCCCCCTTAAGAAAAGGTCTAATAGTGCACAGAAGGGTAGCATGTATTTTTTTTTTTGTGTGAGGTAACTATTACTAGGTAGAATTGTGGCATCTAAAGAACTCATGTGCATAGGCAAGAAAGAGTTTACAAATTTCTTGTGAGCGAGGAATAGTTGTTTAGGACAAAATTTATTTCGGGTTTCGGGTAGCATGGATACACCATCTTCTGATTTTCATAACTCTAAATCCGAAATAGCTATCGTGGTGATTCTTGTGGTTAGAGAAAGATGTTGAGTGTCTAGTGTGGCCCGACTATTATTATTATTATTATTATTTGGTTAACCATGAATCGAGATAAAGGGTGCTTCAAATCTTGAAGATAGGATTTAGAAAAGAGGATACACCCAAACCCGACTACATATATCACTAATCCTTAAACCTTAGGCCTATAAACTAAATGAAATTGTGGAAATACCCACAAGATCATTGCACTCAATACAAAGATCCGAAAAAAAAGCATATGCACAATGACAAATCAACATAACAATAAAAATTCAAGCTTCAAACATTGACTCAAACTTTTGTTACTATCGTTCTCTTTCATATAAAGGGCAAAAGATCCTAAAGGTAGTCTTCTAATTAACGAGAAAGTGCTAAGAGAGGACTTTCTAAAGGCTTATTATGGCAAGGTGAGATCAAGATTTAGAACAAGGATCAAGATGGAGATGAACAACAAGGGTAAGATAGGATATAGAAGAAGTTATCAATTTTCCTAGAACAAGGATTTTTTTTTTGGACAACTTCTAACACCTAAAACGACCCAGTTTCTACTAGGCTTAAGTCCCTACAATCGACATTGCTCGATACCAATCTGTCATACCCAAATTTTAAGAACAAAATTGGGTACATAAAACCTTAAGTGTGCCCATAACGGAAACACACATAAGTTGACAAATTGTTGGAATGTATCATCACAATGCTTAAAACATACAAAAGCTTACAAAATTAAGGAAACATTCCAACTCTCTAGCGGAAGCTCCAAGATCGAAGTACGCCGATTTTGGGGTTCCACAAGTCTAGTAGTCCCGCGGTAATCTTCATTTCCATCCTTGATCCGAGATCGGGTGTGGTGGAAATAGCAAGAGTGAGTCCATATCGAACTTCAAGAAATATAGTAAGGCAACACCTTACCAATAACCCATGATCAATATAACATAATAATGTAAAGCATAAACGATAAATTATGGATTAAACAAGCATAGGTCATCATCTTTAATGCAAAGGTTCCAAGGCCGCTCATGACCGTGAGCACGGGCCGATATACCGATTTTACTCTGCAAGCGAGGGTGTACACTTTCACCGTGAGCCGTGAATTGCCCCGTGTGAGGCCCGTCGACCTCTAGACCCACTACCGGGTAAGTCTGCAGGGTTCACTATGAAGTCTTTCAAAGGTTCATCTAACATGTTAGGGCCGCTAGGTATCTTCCGTCGGTTAAATGCGATACAACTTTGTCCGAGGGATCCACGAGTGCGGCGAGTTCCGTGTGATACAACCCTCCACGGGGGATCCACGATCTGCTTTTACCCTAACGCCTTTCGGTAACCACTAACAAGTTAAACAAGGTCCTCATACTTGAACTAAAACCCGAGCCCATTAGCCCTCACGGTTATGCTTGTTTTCCCCGAGACACTAGTGCAAACAAGTCCACATGTTGCTAAACAATTCACGTTTATCATTCGGTGCATAAACATTAATCAAGTCATATGATCATGGTTTAAAGCTAACATATTCCAAAACTATACTTGCCTTGATTTCCGAGTTCTGGCGACAATCGCTGATCCTCAAAATATGGCTCTTGATCTTCAAGGTATTGCTCACCGCCTAAACTTCGGTAAATAAAGCAACAAATGCATGCACATCCATAGACAATCATGCACGAAGCAAACAAGACTATATTAGAACAGTACACCAGCAGTGGTAAAACAATACAAAAGGTTTATAAAACTGGTCTACACGTCGCTACGATCACATAGACGTAAAGATATCGGAAATTGGAGCTAAAACGGATAAGTTATGGTTTTACAAGATTTACTATGGTTGGATAATTAGTTAATTAATTAATTCCAACTACGAAAATTAAATATTGCAAACCTACAGAAAAGTTATATTATATTGTAGATAATTTAATTACGAACCTAACGCAAGTTGAACGGATCAATTTGGAGTTAAAACGTGGAAGTTATTGACATTTAAAAGCAGTGGCATTTCTGTAATTAGACTGAACTTTAATTTAGAATTTAAAACAGGGCTCGGACTGTTTTACAATTAACCGTAGACCACAGGGGCTAGTACGGAAGAAAACCGAGACACAGTGAATAGTGCTAAAATGGACTGCAGTGGATTCTTTAAATAATTGTAGGGTTCTATTTGCAAAGTGTCAGGCGAAGGGGTATCTTCTAATCTGGATCGTTGATCTGCTGATGGATGATTCAGATTAGACTACAGGGATGGGGAAGGGGATTTCCGGCCGGCTACTGTAGACAGGCGGCGGCGCCGCCTTGGCCGACGGCGGAGCATCGCCGGCGACGGGCGTTACGGCGCTACGGGGCACGAATACTCGCAGGGAAGGTCAGGATCGAGAGAGGTGCTCACCGCGGAGTCGTTGGTGGGGTTCTCGACGCCGATTACGGCACGGAGACGGCGGACGGCGTGGTACAGCGTACGGTGGTGGCGGAGATCTCCGGCTTTTGGCAGCGACGCAAGCTCGGGTTGCGGCGATTTGGTGCTCGGTGGGTGAGACTAGATGGGCGACGAGGGTGCAGGAGGGTGGTGCGATGCCGATGGCTTCTTTAATTGGCAGTGGAAAAAGGACCGAGGGACCGGTCGGGGTCTTGAGCTTGCCATGCCGGACATGGCGGGCGGACGGCTTCCTTCTTGACTGCGGGAAGCGAGGAGGGGCAGAGGCGATGCGGATCGAGCGGGATGCAGTTGGGGTGCAGGGTACGCGGGTCAAGGTCCGGATTGCGCGGCTCGGCTTGGCTTGGTTGTACGGGGCGCCGGTATGCGGTGCCGGCGTGGCCGGTCTGGGTAGCCGAGCTCCGACCGGAGGTTGGGGACGACCTGGCTGGGCCTGCTTGCTGGGCCGCGGGAAGGGAAGTAGAGGAGGGAAAAGGCCACGCTACTGCTGCTGGGCTGCCTGGCCGAACTGCTTGCTGCTACGGTGCTGGACTGGACCAAAAGCGGTGCTAGCAGCCCAAGCACAAAGGAAAAGGTTTTCTAATTTCTTTTCTTCTTTTTTATTTTCTTTTTCTACACATTTTTCTTATCTCATCATTAAACTCATTTAAAGTTCATTTCTTTATTTAAATTTAATTTGTGACAAATAGATCAAACATTAATTCACATCTAAAACAAATTTAGTAAATTCTCTTTTATCACACAATAAAATTATGCATCGGCATGAATGCAACAAACATGTAGCTAGGCCTTATATTTCATTTTATTTTCCAAAATTTATTATTTACCTAAATTGGAATGCTCACAAAACTCATAAATAGATCAATTTAATCTGTTTTCAAAAATTGTAAAATTTGGGGTGTTACATTAAGCGTATCTTATTACCACTAAGTTTTTTTTATTCTTGATTATAATTTGGACGTGCAGACTTCAGCCTTTTGTTATTATTGTTTGTTCCCAAAAAAATCTAGAGAAAATTAACAGCCACGTTCTTTTCCTTCATTTTTTTTTCTTTTGTGAGACTTTTATATTTTTACTTAAATAAATTTGTAATGTAGCATACATCCAAAGGTCTCGACGACACTTGTTTAACTAATTAGAGTTATGTCAGTATGCACTCAAGTCGTATAACTATCTAGAGTTATAATTGTTCAGTATATCTTGGCGATGAGCTCTGAACTGGAGAGACTAATGACCAGGGCCGCTGCATATGCGCTCCGCGCAACTGCTAATGCTCATGGCAGTTTCACTGCAGCTGTGTTTGAATCTAGCGTGCTGCGTGCAGCTCGAAGCCAACACTCGATAAACAGCTGTAAGACTAATTGCCCCTCAAGAATTACGATAATAATATAGAAATATAGGAGATAAAGAAGATAACAGTAAGACTAATTACCCTCAAGATGAAGAAATATGGGATCGCTACGCTAGCCGTAAAACAAAAATTTCTACCCATAAACCAAGGATCTACTGCTAGTTATAGATCACGGGATTACCACTAGACGCCGCGGTGCAGCGGAAGCGTCGACCCTCGGCGTAGATATGCGCGCAGCAGCGCGTGCCGTGCAGTTGTGTGATCGTCCGTCACGTCCGTCCCTCCTCGTGCGGTTCGCCCTTGTGCTCCGGATGCAGCACCTCCGAGGTATCCCACACGCATGGGGGGGAGGAAGCGATGCGCCTCGGACTGCTAGGTCCGCGAGATGCAAGAGGCGGCGTGGGCGGCGGCGGCCCAAAGTGGCGTGGCTTACATTAGGTCACAGCCCCGCGCCCACCTCTCATATATATAGGCGTCCCCTAACAGGGCTCCGAGCCGGGAGGCCCATTAGTAACCCTAAGCCTCGCCTAATTGGATCAAATCCGAATAAGGCCTTCTTCCCCTTAAGCGTGCGACCCTATGGGCTCACGCACACATAGACATGGCCGAGTACTCCTACTCGGCCAATAGTTGACAAAATGCCTCTAGCAAGACGTGCCAACTCCCATGTGTACGCAATGATCATATCGCACGAACCATCACAAACCATATACTTTCGTCATTTCCTTGCCACACGATATTTGGTCCACCTCGTGGGTTAACACTTAACCCAAGCACGGCCATGCATTTCTTGATCCAATCAATCGAGTGGTCCAGTTATATCTCTCTCTCATGGAGAGGGGCAATTCCATCTTGATTGACTATGTCTCACAGCATGTTTCCTGACAAACCCGAAGACCACCTTTATAGCTACCCAATTACGGAGTAACGTTTGATAGTCCCTAAGTAGGTCGTTTCACATCTTGAGTACATACGACAATCTCGTGTCTAAGTACATAACGTACATGATGTATAAAGAGATAATAATAACATCTCATGTCGGGTCGATCCAGCCCCATGTCATACATGTGCCCACACTATTAGTTTGACATCTCCATGTCTATGACTTGTGAAACATAGTCATCAACTAATACGTGTGCTGATCTAATATTCATGTGTGTTCTCACATGAACTCCGATCAGGGACAATTATTGAATAACCAAACAAGTAAAAGAGTTTCACAAACAATTCACATAATTGCTTTGATCAATACAAGTTGTCTTTAATGGATATTCATGAACACATAATATATCATGGATACAATGAAGGAATACAAATCATCTCTATGATTAGCTCTAGGGCATATTCCCAACAATCTCCCACTTGCACTAGAGTTAATCTTTAAGATATCTAATACCCATATCTCTCATGTGCGCCTCATGCTTAGGGTCGTGGAAGAGCCTTTGTCAAAGGATCTGCAACATTCAAATCCGTATGTATCTTGCATATCTTGATTTCACCACGTTTGATGAACTCTCGAATGAGGTGAAATTTCCGCAGATATGTGTTTGTTCTTATGGTGATCCCTCGGCTCCTTGGCACGTGCAATCGCGCCCGATATTGTCACAATGAAGGTTCAATGGGCCGCTTGCATTTGGAAACACACCAAGTTCAATGAGGAACTTCCTCATCCAAACACCTTCCTTTGCGGCTTGAAGCTGCAATGTACTCGGCTTCATTTGTAGAATTGGTCACCGTCTCTCCGCTGGAACTTTTCCAACTAACAACACCACCATTTATTGTGAACAAATATCCTGATTGAGATTGTGAATCATCGTGTGTCGGTTTGGAAGCTAGCATCGGTGTAACAATTTACAACGAGCTCCTCCTCACCTCCATAGATTAGGAACATATCTTTAGTCCTTCTTAAGTACTTAAGAATATTTTTAACAAGTGTCCAATGACTCTCACCCGGATCGACTTGGTACCGCCGCAACACTTAGAGCATATGAGACATCTGGGCGTGTACATATCATGGCATACATGATGGAACCAAGCTGCCGAGGCGTATGGAACCTTACTCATGCGCTCTAAGCTCATCGGCCATCGAAGGACGCCGCTTCTTGCTAAAACGCATACCATGTGACATAGGCGGGAACCCTTTCTTGGGTACTGTTCCATGTTGAACCGTTTCAACACCTTGTCAATGTACGTGTCTTGGCATAATCCTATTAGCCTCTTTGATCTATCTCTATAGATCTTTATGTCCAAAATATATGATGCTTCTCCCAAATCCTTCATAGAAAATATATTATTCGGTGAAGTCTTCACGGATTGCAACATTGGAATGTCATTCCCAATCAACGATATGTCATCTACATACAAGATTAGAAACACAACAGCGCCCCACTTTCCTTCTTGTATACACAAGGTTCTTCTTCATTCTCGACGAAAGCCAAGAGCTTTGACCTCTTCATCAAAACGAATGTTCCAACTCCGAGATGCTTGCTTCAACCCATAAATGGATTTCTTAAGCTTGCATATTTTTCTAGCATTCTTAGGATCAACAAAACCTTCGGGCCGTATCATATACACGTCCTCTTCCAAATTACATTTAGAAAGGCTGTTTTAACATCCATCGCCATATCTCATAATCGAAATGAGCAAAGAATTGCTAGAATGATCCGGATAGATTTAAGCATCGCTCTTGGCGAGAATGTCTCGTCGTAGTCAACTCCTTGAACCTACCGAAAACCCTTTGCGACAAGTCGTGCTTTATAGACGTGAATATTTCCGTCCATATCTCTTTTCTTTTTATAGATCCATTTGCACTCTATGGGTCTAACCCCATCGAGCGTGTCAACCAAGTTCCAAACTTGATTGGCTCTCATGGAATCTATCTCGGATCTCATGGCACTTTGCCATTTCTAATCAATCTGGGTCCATCATAGCTTCCGCATATGTCATAGGTTCGTCATCGTATAATAACACATCCCCATGCAACTCACGGAGTCTAGCCGATCTTCGTGGTAGTGGCGGTGTTACCTTTGCCCGCAGGTATCTCAACTTGTTACGCTACACTAGCATCACTTGTAGAGTCTTGACCTATTGGCTCATCCCGAACTTCTTCAAGATACACCGCCCTTTGTCCACTCTTGTCTCTTCCGAGAAACTCTTTCTCTAAGAAAACACCGTTTCGAGCAACAAACACTTTGCCCTCGATCGGTTATAAAGTAATACCCCAAAGTTTCCTTTGGGTATCCCACAAAAAACACTTGTCCGACTTGGGTGTTAGTTTATCGATTGAAGTCGTTTGACATAAACTTCACAACCCCAAATCTTTAGAAAAGACAAAGCGGGACTCTTACCGGTCCACATCTCATGTGGTGTCTTAACTACGGACTTAGATGGTACCCTATTTAATGTGAAAGCGGTTTGTTTCTAGAGCGTATCCCCAAAACGATAATGGTAGGTCCGACGGCTCATCATAGACCGAACCATGTCCAACAAAGTCCGATTACGCCGCTTAGACACACCGTTTCTCGAGGTGTTCCAGGCGGCGTAAAGTCGGAACAATTCAAGAACTCTTTAGATGATTGCTAAATTCGTGACTCAAATATTCGCCTCCACGATCGGTCGCAAGGCCTTGATTTTCTTGCCACGTTGATTCTCTACTTCATTAAAACTCTTTGAACTTTTTAAAAGTCTCGGACTTATGCTTCATTAAGTAGACATAGCCATATCTACTAAAATCATCGGTGAAAGTAATGAAGTATTGGAATCCGCCTCTAGTTTGTCGTACTCATTGGTCCGCATACATCGGTATGTACAAGTTCTAACAAGTCTGCTTTGCCCTCTCGGGAAAACACGTGGAAAGGAACCTTGGTCATTTTGCCTAGAAGGGAAGCCTCACATGTCTCGTATGATTCAAAATCAAACGAAGTTAGAAGCCCATCGAAATGGAACCTCTTCATGCGATTTTTACTTATATGACCCAAACGACAATGCCACATATAGGTAGGACTTAACTCATTTTAGCGGTTATATTACGACAGGGTGCATCATCAAGATTTAAAATAAATAACCCATTCACAATGGATGCGAAGCCACAAACATGCCATCTTTAGAGATTACACAACCATTGTTTTCACTCTTAAAAGAATAACCATCCTTCATCAAACATGAAGGTGACACAATGTTTCGACTTAAGCTAGGAACAAAATAACAATTATTCAATTCCAAAATAAATCGATGGGAGGTGGAGTTGCATCGTCCCGACCTTCCGAGCAACAACTCTTGCATTATTGCCCACGCGGAAGTCAACTTCACCCTTTCCAACGCTTCTACTTCTTATCATTCCCCGCATCGTTATTACAAATATGAGCAACCGATCCGGTATCAAATACCCAAGAATTAATATAAGAATCAGCGAGGAATATGTGCGTAACATAAACAACAAGTGTACAAGCGGCGGGAGTACCTTTTTACCACCGCTATCCTTCTTGGATGCTAAGTACTCCTTGCGGTTTCTTTTCCAAAGACCCTTTTTTATGACAATGAAAACACTCGGTATCGGCCGGTTGGTCGGCTGGGGGCTCGGATGGCTTTGGCTTAGAGGTCTCACCTTTAGCCTTTTCCTTCTTTTTTCTTCCAATAAGGATTGCCCCTTTTCTTAAAATTAGGCTTGTTTTGGACCGCCATCACATGGCTCTTGCCGGCACCTTTCTTGATGTCGACCTCTGGCGTCTTAAGCATACCACACAATTTAGTCAAGCCTTTCTCCGCCCCATGCATATGGTAGTTCGAATGAAGTTCCCATAGCTAGGCGGCGAGATGCAAGAATGAAATCGGTAGCCAACTCTTGGCCTATTGGGAAGCCTAGCTTCTCCAATCTCCGAGTGTAACCAACCATTTTGATTACATGTGGTCCAAGCTGCTGCGCCTTACGCTAGCTTGCTTTTAACAAGAGCCTTTGAGACATTGAACCTTTCGGTTCTAGCTTGAGTTTGGAACATATCCTCAAGCGCCACGATCATATCGTCGCTGCATGATTGTTATCGAACGCATCTACGGTCGGGTTCCATACTTGCAAGCATAAGGCAACTCACTTCAAGATCAGCATCACATGCTTTCTTGTAAGCGTTATTCTCGGCCCGCAGGTGCATTATCGGCGAGCTCTTCCGGTAAGGGGTTGTCTAGAACATCTTCCTTTTTCTCTCGGCCACGAGAACAATTCTCGGGGTTGCGGATCCAATCCCCATAATTTGTTCCATTCAACTTATCTTTCTCAAGAACTGAACATAAAGTAAATGGTTGATTGCTAGGCGCCATTTATCTACAAATGAAATAATGCAAAATACTATGACAATGTATCCAAGATAGAGTAAAAACATATTAACATTTAATTGAATGTACTCCCACTAAAATCAATATCCCTCAATTGAAACTTAGTGATTCAAGACCCACAACTAACAAGTCAACTAGTGAGCTTTAGCATCACCGCTAGAAGACATGGTAGATCGGTAAGCAACTCTTTGCTAATCATATCACATATGACTCTTGTTGTTGGGCAGCATCTCTATGCTCACGCCAACCTACCATGCTCCAAGATCCCTAACCATTAGGATGATCTTGTTCAAGTAACCAAACCTTCCTTCCGATAAGTATCCGATACAAACCTGTCTAGTCAAGGAAAACCGGTGCTACCCTAATTTCATAGACCCACCACCGATTGTACAAGACTTGTGACAGTGCAAGGTTTGGGGGAGCATCAAAACTTAAAACATTTTCCGAGGGATCGTTCTACTTCACTTTCGTATGTAGACAAAAACATAATCGCGCGCGTGAAAGTAGAACACGATAAGAATGACATTAAACAGTTGTGACTTGGTATGGCCTTTTATCACTTTGGGGATCTCCATCTCCAATGAACTGTTCATCATGATGATCTCCATCTCCATGATCCATGTATGCCATCCTCCAGTGATGAATCTGCCAAGACTAGTCTATACTAGCGCAGAAATAAATAACAATTACATTTGCGCGATCATCACAATTTGGCACGCAGGCCATTACATTAAGTGGACAATATATCAGTGGCTCCAGCCATATTGTCATCCTCACGACATGCAAGTCATGAATTAATTACATACATGCATCTCATACACATAAAGGCCATACCAGTCACATAAATATGCAAAAAACAAAGATTAACCGATTCGGCGTCTAAAATTTGACGGGCGAAAACATTATTTTGTAAGCTGATTTTCGCAATTCTAATTTCGTCGAAACAGACGAAGTGTGTCGCCATTGGATGTAACTTTTCGTTCTCAACGATTTTCGTTTAGAGTTCGTCTCAATCCGAGTTACGGATCAAAAGTTATGGCCGGTCAAACTCGGGCCGACGATTGGTGTAAGATCAAATCTACCACCACCGCAACTTCGCATCACATGCGCCCGACCAGGCCATGACCTAGGTTCGATTCGATCAATCTTATTGATCTCAAACTCGCCTTGACCGGGTTTACATGTATCACTTAACTCGATGGCGGAATTCCGGCCGGTAGGAGTAGATCGAACAAGACCAAGGCGGCAAGATCACGAACCGAGATCGAGACTCATCTACAACCGCGCATATCACCATATGCACACATCCGAATCTATAATAACACAAAGCATCGGCTCGATACCACTTGAAGGAATATGGGATCGCTACGCTAGCCGAAAAACAAAAATTTCTACCCATAAACCAAGGATCTACCGCTAGTTATAGATCACGGGATTACCACTAGACGCCGCAGGTGCGGCGAAGCGTCGACCCTCGGCGTAGATATGCGCGTCGCAGCGGTGCCGTGCGATTCGCGTGATCGTCCGTCACGTCCGTCCTCCCCTCGTGCGGTTCGTCCTTGTGCTCCGGATGCGGCACCTCCGAGGTATCCCACACGCATGAGGGGAGGAAGCGATGCGCCTCCGGACCGCTAGGTCCGCGAGATGCAAGAGGCGAGGGCGTGGGCGGCGGCGGCCGCCAAAGTGGCGTGGCTTAGATTAGGTCACGTGCCCGCGCCCACCTCTCATATATATAGGCGTCCCTAACAGGGCTCCCGAGCCGGAGGCCCATTAGTAACCTAAGCCTCGCCTAATTGGATCAAATCCGAATAAGGCCTTCTTCCCCTTAAAGCGTGCGACCCTATGGGCTCACGCACACATAGACATGGCCCGAGTACTCCTACTCGGCCAATAGTTGACAAATGCCTCTAGCAAGACGTGCCAACTCCCATGTGTACGCAATGATCATATCGACGAACCATCACAAACCATATACTTTCGTCATTCCCTTGCCACACGATATTTGGTCCACCTCGTGGATTAACACTTAACCCAAGCACGGTCATGCATTTCTTGATCGAATCAATCAAGTGGTCGAGTTATATCTCTCTCTCATGGAGAGGGGCAATTCCATCTTGATTGACTATGTCTCACAAAGATGTTTCTGACAAACCCGAAGACCACCTTTATAGCTACCCAATTACGGAGTAACGTTTGATAGTCCCTAAGTAGGTCGTTTCACATCTTGAGTACATACGACAATCTCGAGGTCTAAGTACATAACGTACATGATGTATAAAGAGATAATAATAACATCTCATGTCGGGTCGATCCAAAATTTCCATGTCATACATGTGCCCACACTATTAGTTTGACATCTCCATGTCTATGACTTGTGAAACATAGTCATCAACTAATACGTGTGCTGATCTAATATTCATGTGTGTTCTCACATGAACTCCGATCGAGGACAATTATTGAATAACCAAACAAGTAAAAGAGTTTCACAAACAATTCACATAATTGTTGATCAATACAAGTTGTCTTTAATGGATATTCATGAACACATAATATATCATGGATACAATGAAAGAATACAAATCATCTCTATGATTAGCTCTTGGGCATATTCCCAACACAAGAGAAGTTTAATGAAGTTTTATTAGGATGATACAATAATGGCTTTATACTCGATGTTGTATGAAAAAAGTAAATAAACGACAAAGTTTAACAAAATCATAGTAGGAAGACCACATTCTTCGTTGACTAGTAAATGTTGATACGACAAATTCAAGCAAACCTCGATCGACACACAATCGAACACGCAAAGAGCGAGTAAACAACAACTCATGCGAGAACACCGAACACCAACACAACACACATGCCAACAAATTATACCCCACCGAATCTAAGCGCGGTTGGTAATCGATGATCATATCAAATGACAACGGATCTTTGCGGTCATCATCGGACAAGACTACACACGGAGAACGTGCGGGATAACCAAAAACCGGGCCCCCAAAGCGGGCGAAGAGGTAAAACGCAACAACCGGCGATCCACGGCGGGCGGGTAGCAAAATGACGCGGCAGGTGTCCCGGCGTCATGCCGGCGCCTGACGCCGAGGTCGTTAGCCGGGGCCTCGAGCCTTCGTGCACCAGCGCCCGGGTTGTGGTCGCGAGCATGCCACGGATTCCGCCGGCGAGCCCGGGTCCGAGTGCCCGTAGCCGGAAGTTGCCTAAGCCACCGTGCAGCATATGGACGCAAGTGTGTGGCCGCATGTCGGGGCCGCCGTACACCATATGGACGCCGCAGCCGTCCCGCATAGCGCCGCCACCGCCCGGAGCAGGTCGACAACCACCTCGCCGTCTCCGCACTGGATTACGGGGCTGAAATGTTAAGTAACCGTGAGTCGCCGTACACCGCGCCCGGTGCCGCGTGGGAGATGACCGACAAACGCCTCGCCATGTCCGGCGGCCGGGCTGGGCTGCCACATGTAGTTCTTTGTACACCGCGCCCGGCACCATCGGGAGCGGTCTACAAGCACCTCGTATCAGGGCACCCGGTCGGGCGGCAGATGTAGTGTTAGCAACACCCAATGTATCCACCGATAGATTACTCGAGTCAAATACAATTCGAATACACGATCTCGAGGGGAAAGGGAGATCTCGAGTTGAGCATAAGCAATCTAGGGGAAGAAGGGAGAATCGGACAAGGCAAGGAGACAATCCCTATTCTGAGAGAGGAGGAACCGGAGGAGGAAGAGGAACAAGAACTATAGAGGAGATGTGTTTGTTCCGAATATTCCATCCGGTTCTCTTGCCATCCCGCCCCTTTGTATGCTTGGCTTGGACTTGTCTTTGCTTATACCCGACAGCGTGGCCCCACCCGCAAATCCCTCCTACACATATCCCGACATTCCCCCTTCTTAAAATTCGGCTTGCCCCAAGCCGATAGAGAAATCCGAACCACCGGGATCCCAAGGACACCGGCCGATGTCTTGGTGCTTCAATTCCTTCTTGGAAAGTTGTCTTCCAATAGCTTTGGGAAGTGCATGAGGAGCTCTGACCTTACCGCGCATAGTTGATGTAGCAAGAACAATATCTTTGACTTCATGCTCATAGTCCTCATCGATGTCATTATCAACCACATCATCAAGGATATCATCTGTGAATTCAGCCAATGCACGTGCTAGCCGCCATGGTGGCTTCGAGCAAGTGAAAATACGAGAGGAAGCCAAACCACCACTTGGAAGTCTGCACCTTCGCTTTTGGATGTGTCCTCCGTTGTTTGTTTTATCTTTGCGGCTTTTTGTCTTGCCCGCTTCGTCTCCCATAGAGATATGAAGTGCTAACACCGGCTCACGGGAGACAATTCAATGACTTGAAGATTTTCTTTTGCCGGTGCTCCTTGTAGCTCCCACTTGATTTTCTTTTGTCAAGGGCAACCACGATGATGCCAAATTGAGTTCCAACCAAGTCTTCATAGCATCATATATGACGCAAAAGGAGCCCGTAGCAAGCATCATCAATTCACCGCATAAGTCCACTATCACGCATCGCGGCAACAAGTAATGCTCCGAACAATGCTGAACTTAGTATCATGAGAGCTGACCAAGGAACTGGCTAACCGAAGACCAGCAAGCACTAGACATTGAGTTATCAGCGATATCTTTTAGTGACCCTCATAGAAGCAACGAGGAACGATATAATGGAGCACGGGGAAGTTCGGACCGGCGAAGAATCGATGGAGGCAAATCAACCAACAGCTCAAATTCAAGCAAGAAACACCGACAATTGCCACCACACTTCCATTGTGCTAACTCAACAATCAGCCCACAAGCAACAATTCTCCCCGACATCACCATCCTACGGATCGAAACTCGAAGTGCAAGAACTAGGACACACCTGATCGATCAAAAAACTGGAAGACCATTGTGGTCCACGAGGGGAACAACACAAGACTTCGGGCAGCAACACAATTAGTGTTGAAAGACGGCCAAGGTGTAGGTCGTAACTTCGGCACTCTTTGATTGCGGTTGTGCGGTGAAACCTTATTGCGAGAGAAGAAGTAGCTGGAGTATTTCCTGAGCCTTGACATCCGCACCCACCATAGTAGGCTCAACCGACGAATGTGATGCTTGGAACGCTGCGGTGTCCTGGACAAAGAATACCATTGCACTCCACAACGGACAACATAGCACCTCGGACGGCAGCATGAGTATGGAGCACCAAAGAGCCGATAGGTGTCATCTCTGCGAGTAGTCCCCAACAAGCGATGCCAAACTCATGAAATAGAGAGTGAGAATCAAATTTGAGAGTAAGCCCACAACGCTTCAAATTGTGTACATGGTATGTTGGAATCACTAATGCGGTGGCTGCCATGGTGGCTTCAAGAGAAATTGAAACCCCGGCCAATGAGGAAGCCAAGCCACTCTTTGGGAAGAGCCCAAGCGTTACTCCAATTCCAACACGGACGCCATCGGCATTGCCACACCCAAACTTAGCTTGCACATGTGGTAGTGGCCATAGTTGTAGATTGACTCTCATGGACATATGACTCCCCCGGCCAAGCCAATACAGGATGTTGCGGAGGGAGGTTGGCGGGGCGGGGACTATACCTCGAACACCGGGCGTGCTACGGGCCGGCGTGCTGCTCCGGGCCGACGTGGGCGTCGGTAGTGTGTCGATGGAGAGACACCCGGTGTGGAAGCCTTGCGCCCGGCTCGATGAAGTCCGGGCGCCGGGCGCCCGTGAGCACGGCCTGGTATTGTCGCGCTCGGGCGAGGGGGCGACAGTGTCGCCGTGGTCCACGGGTGCTTCTGGTGGATCGGGCGCCCGCGTGCTCCTCCTTCAAGCTGCGTCGCGCGTGGCGGCGACGCTGGGTGGCGGAGACGAAGACGAGCACGTCGTGGTCGGACTCGATTGCGAGGGCACCATACCGCGGCGGAGATGACGGAGACAAGCACGCCGGTGTTGAGCTCGTGCACATCCGATGTCCGCGGCGTACACTTCCACGAACTGCTTCTCCTCGGGGGTGCACACGACACGGTTGCCGCCGAGTGTCGAACACCTTGTGGGCAGCGTTGGGCGTCCCACGGTGATCCAACGGCAGGGGCACCGAGCTCGTAGCGGCGGGGTTTGGTACAACGTCCCCGCCGAATCGGTCGTGCGCACCAGGCGACACGAAGGAGCGGCCGCGCGAGAGGCCTCGGCGGCGGGAGAGCGCCGCCATGCGCCCGGCGTCCTTGACGGGGAGGCGGGGGAGACGATGTTGCGGAGGAGCACGTCGGGGAGCCGGCGAGGCGCGGCCGAGGGGGCGACGACGGCGCTGGAGTTGGTGCGGTCGAGGTTGTTGGGAATCTCGTCCATGTCGGGCGAGTCGATCTGCGACACGGAACCTCCAACGACTCGAGCTCGTGGAGGTCGGGGGGGTTGGGCGCGTCGACGGGCGTCGGGGGTGGTGGAGGAAGCCTCGCCGTCCTCGAAGGCGGCGATGGAGTCGTGGGGCAGCACGATGGCGACCTTCGATGGCGTCGAACGGGCGTCGGGGTCGGTGGAGTCGGAAAGCACGGGAGCGGGCTCGTGGGCGGCGTCGGGAGCGCGGCGGGGACGTTGGGGGTGACGTCGCGGCGTCCACAGTCGTCGGCGACTGGGCGGCGTCGGCGTCGCGTCGGAGTCGGTGGAGGCAACACGCGCGTCCAGCTTGTGCTCCAATCTGCCGGCGGGGCATCCATCCCGGCGAAGTGGAAGTCCAAGCGCTTGAGGATCTCATCGAGGAAGAGCTGGTCAGCAAGAGATAGCTCGGTAGGGGAATCCATGGCGCTAGGGTGCCGATGTCGATGGCTCGATACCACTTGTTAGCAACACCCAATGTATCCACCGATAGATTACTCGAGTCAAATACAATTCGAATACACGATCTCGGGGAAAGGGAGATCTCGAGTTGAGCATAAGCAATCTAGGGGAAGAAGGGAGAATCGGACAAGGCAAGGAGACAATCCCGGTTCTGAGAGAGGAGGAACCGGAGGAGGAAGAGGAACAAAGAACTATAGAGGAGATGTGTTTGTTCTGAATATTCCATCCGGTTCTCTTGCCATCCTGGCCCTTTTGTACTAGCTTGGACTTGTCTTTGCTTATACCTGACAGCGTGGCCCCACCTGGCAGTCCCTCCTACACATATCCTGACATGTAGTCCCCGTTGTACACCGCGCCGGCGCCGCCGTGGAGCAAGTCGACGAGCACCACGCCACGTCCGGCGCCAAGGCGAGGCTGCAGCGCAGAGTAGCTGTAGTGCAGCGGCACGACTCTGCAGGTCGATGAGCACCACATCAAGCGGGCCTAGCTGCGACCGGCTTTGGTTGTTTGAGCTCTAGTGGATACCTCGCCGGGCATGCTCTAGTGCTTTGGACTTGTCTAGATGACATAGCTCGGCTTAAAACCAAGCTTATTGGCCTTGCTTTGGCTGGTTCGTTCGTATTCGTCACGACAACACAGCAGCGTCATGCCGGCAGATCAGAACGGTGTGTGCCCGTGGGCTCCGTCACCGAGCCTCCAACGCGCCCGGGCCACAGAACCCACACGGGCACTTGGACAGAGAACGGGCCGGCTCGGCGGCACGACAGTAGCCGCGTCGTGGACTTGTGGCCTGTGGGTGCGTGCATGCCACCGCCCGACTTGACGCCGTCAGGGTACTCTCTACTCTGGTTGAGTCGTTAGGTTGACACCACCTCCCTCGCGGTCGCGCTCACCCCTTGTTTATGTTTGCATCCGACCGTCTTGCGGACTCGGACTCCAGCTTCACGGCCGCTTCGCCTGCCAAACACACCTCAAGAGAATAATGCGCTTGCTCACCCCCTTGTTTATGTTTGCATCCGAGCAAAGTATATATAGAGATGTAAATTTAATGCATTAGCTTTGCCATTGGAGAAACAAAACCATCATCCTTGTTATTCCATTAGATAGCCATATCTATATGGTACTCCCTCCGTTCCAAATTGTGTAGGTCACTTTGACTTTTCTAGATTCATTTCTTTTTGCTATATATCTAGACATAGTGTATAACTATATGCATAGCAAGATCAATGTATCTAGAAAAGCCAAAAGTGAACTACAATTTGAAACGATGGGAGTAATTGTTATGTCAGTAACAACCAAAACTGACCACAGCAGCCAACACAAGGAAAGAGATATAAACCTATTTGACATTAACGCTGCGACCACAACCTATCAGCGGGTCTGAAAATTTCAACGCCTGGCTCCAAAAGTTGTTCTGAAAATCTCGATTGGTTTTTTTTTTTTTTTTTTTTTTTGAACAATCTCGATTGGTTTAAGGGACAAGGTTTGATTCCCCACAGTTTAAGAGGTAGAGGTGCTCCAAAGTTCTGTCAGTTTAACTGAAACTCAAAGTTCAGATTCAGTTCAGCAACATTGATCAAATATTTAGTGTCCAATTACTGTATCATTGCTACAAATAATTATGTTTATCGTCAGCCCATACACTACACTTGCTAGCAACATCAGAGGATGTTAAGAAATGAAATGTAGGTTTAAAGTGACTATTTGGGCCAACATAGTACTTGAGAGTGCAATCTATGTAGCAATTAATAAGGCTAATAATGGAAAACAAAAAAAAAAAATAGATTCTCATGATATTATAAGATATTGATGAAACTCAAATAGATCAATAATTGATACGTTTTTGAAAAATAGACACTACAAAAGTATCAATTATGCCTATTGTGTTAGAAAATAAACACAGAGAGAAAGTATATTTTAATACAAGTCGTGTAATTATCTAGAGACATTAAACAATAATAACTATACTTATATCTCTTATAAAATTCTGGAGCACGGGTTGATGGACTAGTATGTCTAAATACATAGCAAAATAAATGCATCCAAAAAAAACAAAACAAACTATAATTTGCAAAAGAGGAAGTATCTCTCAAAACACAAAAACAAACAAAGGGGCCGTCGAGTAAGGAGTCGAGGGCCGGCGCATCGTCGTCTTCTTCAGGTGATAATGTTGTTGACCCCTGTTAATCTCAAGGAAGATGTTCTATGGTGAAAATCTGAGCTTTGCTCGGGTTGCCGGCGGTGGAATCGAAGGATGCGTCATGGGTACGGGGAGTTGGCCGATGCGCTGGGGAGGCGGTTTATTCGGCTGATTCGCCTAGAAGTAAGTTCTCCTCTGCGGCCTCCATCTTGTGGAGTTTGGCTCTCGGTGCCCCACGGCGATTGGGAAGCGGCTTCAACGGCGGTGACGAACAGATCTCTGATGGCTTCGAGAAGATGAACAGGAGTTTTGTACTTCTTTGTAATTTTCCTTTTCTTCGGATTTTTGTTTGTAAAAGGGTCGGTGTAATGCACCAAGATTAATACATATTCCTTCTCAAAAAAAAATGCTTAGATTAATTTTTAATAATGCATTTCAAAAACTTATATTTAGTGGTTTGCGTTTGTGTTTGGCTTCCTCTCTTTTTCCTAGCTACCGTGCATATGCTGTGCACGTGAAGTCAGTTAGGCCCTCCACAATGTGAGTAGTGCCAGTTACTGTTTAGGCATGCAAAGTGACAGTGGTGCTTGATTGAGTTTTGGACTACAACGTGTGGAGTGATGCCAAGAAAGCTAGCACAGTCTTTTTGCAGTCTCACAGCAGGAGCAGCAATCTCACAGCAACAGTATGGAGCACCGGAGCAACTACTTGCTCCGCTCCCAAATTTTTTAGCGCTGGCATCACTGGTTGCAGTGTTAGGAGTGACTCCCCATCTTTCCCTCTCCATTTCAAGCTGCACTCTAGCGTAACATTGTGGAGGGCCTTAGTCTGAACAGACATAGTAGTCCTCTCAGCCTCAAAGCAAATTACTGCGACGGCGACGCAGCGGTGACTCGTAGAATTCGTAAAATTTTTCTCCTCGTGTCCCTATCACGCGCTGCGATGACGCCACCACCGCTTCTGCCGTCCGAGGGAAATTTTCTACAGTCCCCATCCGTCCCGTCCGTCATCATCCGTCTGGAGCCACTTGAATAGACCGTCGTCGCAGAAGCAGCATCACCCCGCTCTTTAAAAACCGACCCATACCAGGCGGGGAGCACACACACCCAGCCCCAGGCAGCATTACCATCATCTCATCTCACCAGTTCACCGCCGGGCCGCTCACATCCGGAGTCCTCTGTAGCAACGTTTCGTCCTCACTCCTGCAGCGGCACCTTCGACTCCGGTAACATTCCTTCCCCAACTCATACCCATTTTTGGCAGGAAAAGAGCAGCTCTTTTCTACGTACAGATCGAAACTTTTTTTTTTTGTTGTTGTGTGATATCCATCCCCAACTCATACCCATTTTTGGCAGGAAAAGAGCAGCTCTTTTCTACGTACAGATCGAAACTTTTTTTTTGTTGTTGTGTGATATCCAGCCCGGGTGATCTCACCATGTTCCTTGATTTCCTGCCAGCCTGAAAACCCAAAGCTTTTGTTGTTTTGTTGCTTGTCAATTAAACAGGGGAGGGACTACGCCTACGGCCGGGTACCACGCTGCCGGCGATGAGCACTCCGGGAAGCAGGGCTATGGCCATCGGCTTCACTGTCATGCTGCTCTCTGTCATCGTGGGCATGCACTCCTGGACAGGCGGCTTTGGCTTACTCTGCTTCACTGGGGTACTCGTCGGCGCCAACCTCGTCGTCGCTGCCGGTGTACACATGACCGACCACCCAGCGCCCACCCTCCCTGTGTCGCTTCAGCGGTGCACGTGCTCTCGCAGTGTTCATGCGCCGCAACGCCGCCGCCGTGGTGTTCTTCATGGCTTCTTCTGCGTGACAATGGTCTCCGGCGAGGCAGACCCCGTTCTCTGTTTTTGCCACGTTCGCTCTGCTCTTGCTCGCGGTCTCTCTGATCAACACTGGTGTTCGTGGTGAATAATCGGTTTACAGTTCTTGAATGCACAGGCGCTCGATTGAATCCTGAAGACACGTGTTTTGAGTAATAAACTTGTGCTACTGTAGTGTAAGCATTTTATTTCCTACTTGACATGCATCTTGCAATACTGTCCGGTCTGAACGACGATGTATTTAGTAAACTGTCTGTGAGCATTTGGTCAAAGGGGTATTTGGTCAAAGGGGTAAATCATGTCTGTAAAGCTTGAACATCGTTTTTTGCGTATCTTTTTTTTTGCTAATGTCCTAAATTTGTTGAATGAAATGTCTGTGAACCAAGCATCCATTATGAGATATTATCAGAGCACTCTGAATAATTTTCCAAATCTCTTCGAACACAGGTGCAGGTCTCAACAGTCAAATGCGTTCCCAGACCATTTAGTGCTAAGCAATATGAATTGACCCTTTTTATTTGTGCAATCCATTTATACTTGCTTTATCCTAGATCTTGCATCAACAGTGAGTTCCACTCGGGTTGCAGTAAAGTGAGGGGAGACGTGACCTTTTTTTTTTTTTCCTTGCGACAGACCGTTCTGAATGGACCCGCCGGCAGGAGCATGTAGGGGAAGGGTTGACTGACTCGCCCTGGGCGATCTCGTGTGCACGTCAGGTGTCGTGGGCTTAGATGGGCTACCATAACTGTAAGGAACAATTATGCAACTGGCCCTATTCTAAAGTTTAATTGCTCGTTTGTCCTCGTTTTTAAACTTTGTTCGTTTGCTCCTGTTTTTAGCTTTTCAATTGCTCGTTTGACCCTATTAGGGCATTTGAGCAATTGTTTTCGTTGTTCATTTGCCCCTATTAGGGGCATTTGCGTAATTCGAAAACTAACTATAGGAGCAAACGAGAAAAGTTTAAAAAATAGGGGCAAACGAGCAATTAAACTGCAGAATAAACGCAGCTTGCACAATTGGCCCATGTAAGCTTTGCCGTTTGATTACAAACTCCGGACTTCAGAGGGAAGCTGTTGTGTGCGACGCAGAGGATCTCGCTCTGTTCCTAGGCTCGGCCAGTGGCTGCTCCCCGACGGAGCCAGACATGGCGAAGCTGTTCATTGGCCTTCTCCTCCGGGCGGCGGTGGGGTGCACGAACACTACTACAGTAAAGTTCTGTGGGGGCGGCTCGTTTGGAGCAGTAGGGGCGGTTTTTGAAACCGCCCCTAACTCTCCGTTGCTACAGTGAGACCACTATAGGGGCGGTTCCTAAGCTCGCCTCTATTGTGGTCACTTTGTAGGGCGGCTAATAAGACTAACCGCCCCTACAGTAGGTTTCATTAGGGGCGGCTCAATATAAAACCGCCCCAAGTGAAAAAATCTTGTAGGGGCGGTTGTTTCTAAAACCGCCCCTAAACTGAATTTTAGCGCAAAAAAAATTCAAAACTGAAATATACATACTCGCCTCTATAAACATCTATAATTTACAATTCTCACAATACATGTACATATTATATTTAATAAGCATCTATAATTCACAATTCTCACAATATATATACATATTATATTCAATAAACATCTACAATTCACATAACTCACAAAGTATCATCTCCATTACTCAATCTTACAATAAACATGGTTTATTTGACATAAGTTACAAGTTCAATCTCATCTCTTAGTTCACCTCCCTATTGCTAGCCTTTCCCACTCACGAAAAATGTTGAAGTAGTGGATTCCTCTGCAACTTCGAAGTACGATCAAGATAGCAACCTTTTGGATGTATAGCATGATCTAATATGAAGTCACAAAGGCTAGCCACGAGTTCCAAGAGGTCATCATCTCGGTAAGGGTCCCCTTTTGTCCCTACCGGCGTCTAGCCTACACAATTAGGGGATAATAAATAGTTAGCCTATATATAGAAACACATAGTGAGCATATACATAGAGAGAGGAATGAGCATATATACCAAGTCCGGGTGTCTCGTGTATGAAAGGTCTGTTACTCATCGCCATGCATACGTAATATCCACGATGAACACTTCCGGGCTTTTGCTTGGCACACTGTGTATATAAAATTGTTAGCAAATGCATTTGAGATTATGCAAGATCGAGGTAGGTCATACTTACACAAGTATCTGTTTTGACGCACGTTCACCCTTCATTCTCGGGAGATGTCTCCCATTCAACTTTTAACATACCAACGGTATGCCCCGTTGAAATTGATATTTACAAATACAACATGTTAGTATGTGACAAAAAAAAAAGAGGAGGTTATATTGAATCATATAAGAGGATTGTCGTTATTTATACGATTTGAGAATCGCTATGAAGTTGGAATAATGTGCGGGCGGAGTGTGCGGTGAATCCAAAACCCACGCGACGCCGAGCCCAAGATCGACGATATAGCGATCCAAAGGGTTACCATAAATTCAATCGAGGAAAATGATAAGCACATTTGCGTATAATATGTATTAACCAACCATTATATACAGATTGAACTTACCCGGTGGTATGGTAGCCATATAGTTTGATTGTGTTCGAAATTCTTGAAAGACACGGCTAAGTATGCCGCCATGTTAATGGCCGCGTCCTTCATTGCCTTCGGCGGATTTTCTCTTTCTCCTCCACGGTCGATGCACCCGCTAAGTATCTCGTCATCATGTTTCCATTGCCTAGCAAATGCAAAGCGTGTTTGTGCTATTTGTCGAGGATCCATGTATGCATTTTTCAGACTTGGAACCTGTTTTGCAAGGTGCGCTTGCATACTAAAAGAGATCGATTAGGTTAGTTACAACGTTATCAAAATATCAAAATCATACCATATTAAGAGAGAAAAGGACTTACATGCAGTAGATGTGAACTAGATAAATGTCCATTTCACCGAGGTGATACAATGTATGCATGTCGCCGAAATTGAAGGAAATCTCACCACCAGTCCACCGAGAAGGTTATCGGGGTAGTGGAGTGTTATCTCGGCTATGTCTGTCCTCTCGGATACCAACAAGTACCAATCATGAAAATTTTTCATTCCACGCGGCATCTTACGCATGACATCGTTTGGAAGGAATATCTTGCCTCTTTCATATTTTTTTCGTGCGGTTCCTTGACCATCCGATTCTTCCAACATCGATACTTTTTGGCCGGAAAGTGATTGGTGATTGAAGGGTCCGAAGTCCAATCCCGCTACTTCTTTGACTTGGTTACGTGGCTTGAACCGATCATGGGCGAACCACCTAGACACCAACGAGGCGTCCTTCATGGCCACAAAGACGGGCCTCGCAATGGATTGGATACTTTTTCCTAAGCTCGGACTCCTCCCAAAACTCCTCGATGCCATAACTTGTTCGGTGCGAAAGGCCCCCGGCGGAAGCCGCATGTCCGGAATTTGCTACTTCTCTTTACCCTTAGGTTCTTTCGGAGGCACCTCTGTTTGTTTCGGGGGCACCTCCGTTTCAACTGGAGTTTCTTTTGAAGGCCCCATCTCGTAGGGACGTGGAGAAGAGTGTGGCATCTTAGGCATTTGTCGGTCACGAGGAGGGAGTGTGGCATCGAGGCATGTCTTCGTCATGTGTTGGTGATAGTATCTCCCCTCCTCGATAACTCCTTCTAGCCGTGGAATATTGGGTGGGGAGGCGGAGAACCGGTTAGTACGATGTCTCGTTTGTGCGGAGGATGAACTCAAGTCGAATGCATTGCCCGACTTTGGACACCCCCTCGAGTCGGGTGGTCAAGGTCATAATCCATGTAACGGGGCTCCACGCTATGCACCTCGACCCTAGTGTAGTCTGCGGCGGGATAGGCCCTGGGCGTGCCACCGCCCCGGGGGATGTGCCACACCTGTTGCGACAACGTTGACAACTTGAGCCCTTCCGACGAGAACCACACATTGGCAACTAGTTGGTTCCCGTATCGTCGGCGGCGGTTGTGCTGCGGTGGAACCTTGGCTGCTAGGAACCTCCGGAGGGCTCCCGACCTCTTGCAAGTTGGGCCGACGGGTTCGCGGCCAGGCCTCTTTCCTCGGCGCCTTCGCTACCATGGCCATGACCCGTGCTTTCAAGCTCGTCGGCTCGGTCTCTACCATGCTTCTTGTATGTGTCTTGGTCCTCTTCAAAGCCATGTCTCCGGTTGTTCTTTTCCCTATGCCCTGCCCCAGTGCGCCCGGGGTGCTCGGCGTTTCCCAAGGCAAGTGTCGGCTCGTCCTTCTCTCGGAAGGTTTCAATGAGCCCTTCTCCTTTCCTTGACCGTATTCCAACATCTTTGATACTACCTCTTGAGTCTCCGATTTGTCAAACTTAAGGGAAGAACTGACGATGCGGTGCTCCCCGGCATGTATCCAATTCCTTGACCGTATCCCCAAATTCTGCATAGGAATCCCAACCGCTTCCGCCTCTTTGTCCCTCTTCCGGAAAGTCTTTTCTCGCCGCAAAGTATCCACCAAGACCTAAATGGGTAGGGTGAATGTTCTTCTTCGCTAGCTCATTTTTCACGACCGATGGCCAATGCTTCCGCCGTAGTCTTTTGAGCCACTAGATCGTCCCATTGACTCGAGTTATGTTCCCATACTTGTGAAATGGCGTCCTACCCCTCGTTGGATATATTTGGTGTTGAGCTCACACCTCCAACGTCGGAATATCTCCCCATTGTCCTAAAGGCTTGACGTTTCACGGCCTCCTCGGTACCGGATGGGAACTTGAAATTGACTTTCGGCTTGTCCCATAGAGAATTCTTTGTCGCGACCGGTATGTCCGCCAAGATGGGATAGCTGGGTTCAACCGATCTCTAACAAGGGCGCCCATCGAATTACGGAATCTTGCCCTCATCTCGCTCCCGGCCACGGATGTCCCCTCCCTGACCGACCTCCGTTATCACATAGACCACGTTCTTGTCGAAACCGGCTTGGTTTTTTTTTCTCCCTCCTTGTTTCCTCTTTGGCGCCGAGGTTGTGGTCATGTCCTCGGGTTCGGGTGCGAGTTGGTAGTGTTCACCTGCGTGGCACGTGCCTCTTCTCTTTCTTTGCTCTCGGTGCCTTCAACAAAACGCCGCGGACGCCGACGCCGCTATTTAGGAGGAGATTCATCATGGACCTATGTACACGGGAAGCCAAAGTGTTAATGGTAGTGACATGATAAAAGCATTAGTAAAAATTGATTACTAAGCCTTTGTGTCTCTACCTCGTTCTCCCTCGTTCAGCGGGTCAAAGTCTTTGTCCGTGTCGTCCTCAGTGGGCCTATGCCTGGGTTCACGTGGGAAAGGATCCTCGGGACTTACATATCCCTCCTCAGAACCCTCGCCGTCATCAGAGGTGTCATCATCCTCTCCTTCTCTTCCCTCGCCTTCATCCGCGAACGGATCAATATCTTTCATCCCAGCTATACTCTTGTCTACCTCGGCGTGGAACTCATCGAAAGTCATGCCACGAGGCTCTTCCTCTTCAATGGGTTTCTCGTGCTCTACCTCGGCGTGGAACTCATCGAAAGCCATGACAAGAGTGTTGACACCTGTTATAGCATAAAATTACTAGTCAATTAAACATAAATAAGGGCTTAAATTGAATACAAAATATAAGTCTAAGGGTTTAACTAATATAATTCCACAAGTTTTGGTGATTTATATATTTTCAGGGACTTAATAGGAAAATGCAGAGAATAATGGAGAAAGTTCCGGAATATACAAGACCTATGATGACAAAACTTGGCCGTGAAATAATTCAACCCGAATTGTGGACTAAAACATTCTAGAAGACACCGAAGACACCGGGAAGGAGGCGACAGGGGGGGCCCACCATGGCTGGCGCCCGCCAACACCATCACTGGCGGCCGCCAGGTGGGTCCCACCTGTCATCCTCTCCTTTCTATGGCGGTTTACCACCGACATTAAGGTTGCATCTACACCGTTGCCAAGGTCGGTTTGATCCAATGGTTCACGTTCATCGCCAAGGACTATATAAGAAGACCCCCTGCCCCCAGGGCTAAACCCTAATTTCATTACTATCTTATTCTATCTCATTAACTCTTAGTAGTAGAGGAGTCCCTAGAAAGGATCAACTCTCTCTAAGGGATTAGTGAAGTAGAATTAGACATGTAATTAGAGCTTAATTAGACATATCATAAGAAGTAGATTAGAAGTAGATTAGATCTATCTAATTAGATCTAATCATGAGTGAATATCAAGTTGAGAGATTAGATCAAAGAACTTAATTAGAGTTCTAGATCTATTCTTGAGAGTAAAAGAGAGTGAGTGGAGGAGAAGAAGGGGAAGCACCGGACATGTCGGTGACTCTTCTACGCTTGTACCTCTGGGATCAAAGGCTTTATGGCACTTGATCCTGAGACTTCTATGGTGGAGCAACTTTTTATTTGAGTAAGTATCATATTATCTTCAGTGTTAGTATTTTTCTTAATGTTCATAAGTCTTTGAGTACTCTAATTTATGGAAATCTATAGATTAGAGGAGTATACTTAGGTATAGGCGTGGTGCCTAGATCAAAGTTACTTATGAGTGCCCCCTACCTGCCGGAGCGTGGTAGATCGTGGTAGTGACAAGTACCATTGAGTCCTTTGGATTCCACGTCCCCGTAGATAGGACTTGTGTAGGATCTAAGTCTTTGGGGAATGGTAAGTTTCGACCTTACTTTCCCTTGAGTACGATCCCTTTTAAGATCAATATTAGCATAACTTACAAGAAGGAGAACTAGACAACCATAGAAATCTTCTTACCTCTTGATCCTTTTCCATCCTTGATTGACACTCGTGGATTAGTTATATGCCTCAATTATTCCTCACACCATCCTCCCCGTGGATTCGATATTTAAAACCCCGTCCCGGGTGAAATGCTCACCAAGATCCGTTAAACTGCGGATTATTAATTATTTCTCGTAAGCTTAACAAATACCAACAAAGAGACGCAAATGATCATTGAAACTACAAATCCGACCAACCGTATTAGCCTTCAAGATCAACAAACAAGCACAAAAAACGTAGTAGCGTCCGATTGTGTCGGACAACCTTTTTCAACACCATACACGGTTTCCTTCGATCTTTGCTCTCACTCTCTCTAGGTTCTCTATACCTTTCACGCTGTTCCGCAATATTTCGGTCCAAAGGCATTAAGCATGTCGTCCAAATAATCACCGTCATCTTCATCCCCTTCACGTGCTTTCGACATCATCGGCAACATCACCTTTGCCCGTACCATCAACGACATTTGTGTCGTCCATACCATGCCAACCATCATCATCGCGAAGTTGACTATCATGCTCGGTGTTCCTTTTATTTTGAAGCTTATCTACACACGAGAGAAGCGCTCTAGGGTTTCGGGGTCATCTCCTAGATTTTCGAAGTCGAGGTCTTCACCAACATAATTTTCACCGTGATGAGTCCGTGATCGTAAATCTGCAACAAATCCTCGTGTAATCAAATGTTGTTTGATGGTCTTCACATCTCTATATGCTATCTCGTTCTTGCAATCACGGCACGCATATATATTATGATATCCTCTTTCAATGTCTTCGCATGATTCTCGGCGGCTTCAATAAATTTATCCACCTCGTCACGAAAAACCATCCTTCCACCTTAACGTGCCATACATCCAATCATTCCTGTACTCCATCCTTTAAAAAACAAAAAAAAAAAAAAACATCAAATGTGTAGTTAGTCATATATATGAGTACATATGCATGGCAAACCCTAAATGGTTAAAATTAATAATTGCATTAATATTAAAGTTGAAGCACACACTAAAAAGGTTATCATTTTAGAAAATTTTAGAAAAAAAAAAAACCGCATTTGCACATCATATGAGAGAGAAAAACTTGTTAGAAATTTAAACTAAGAATTTAAAAAAAGACATGTTCATCAACCATGAACACATGAAACCCTAGCTATTTTATTACTCCACTAAAATCACTTGTAAGAGCCACTAAAAAATGGGTCTAGTTCAATACTCTTACTAATCTCCACTACCACTTCCAATCCTAAGCTCTACTTTGCTCCATATAAAACTCAAGCACCATAGAAAGTGAGAGGAAAGCAAAATTTAAATTACTCCACAACTAACCATACAAAAATCGAATTAAGTGGTAGGATTAGCATTTCCTTACCTTTTGAGCCTCCCCACCAAAGGATTTGAGTTGAAAACCTCCCCCTTAGTAGAGCAATTTTTGGGAGGAGCCCAAGGCCTCCCAACCTTTTTTTTTTTTTTCGAGTTTGAGTGGGTGTCTCGAGGAGGAAGAAGGTGGCTGGTTCGCCTTATCTACACCACTATAGGGGCGGTTTTTGATTGAGCCGCCCCTCTGTTTTACAAAGAGGGCGGTTCATCCCGGCCGCCCCCTCAAGACACACATTAGGGGCGGTTGGATATCCGGCCGCCCCACTAACAGTAGGGGCGGCTCGTTATGAACCGCCCCTCTGTGCCTTCGGTAGGGCGGTCCGTAACCTTGCTCCCGGGCCGCTCGCATTAGGGCGCCTCGTAAAACGAGCCACCCCTAATGTAAATGGGGCGTTCTTCGCAGTTTCTGTAGTAGTGGAAGACTATTGGCTACTCCGCGTGGCAGCCCCACCCAGGCGCCGCCGCGGGCGGGTGCTCCCCGGCGTCGGCGTGGT
This sequence comes from Hyparrhenia diplandra, assembly GCA_015847255.1. NCBI lineage: Eukaryota > Viridiplantae > Streptophyta > Magnoliopsida > Poales > Poaceae > Hyparrhenia > Hyparrhenia diplandra. Next base: position 543,987 of record JADLZK010010869.1, on the reverse strand, counting down.
GTTCGACTCCCCCCCCATGCGCGACTCCTTCTCGGCCTCTCAACCATGCATGGTGACTCCCTCCCCGCGAGTCCGCCACGTGCGCCGGGACGGGATGCTTGCCACCACCGGGCGCGCCAGCCACCGACCACCGGCCACCACGGTCGGCCATCGCCACCAGGAACGACCCCCAAGGCTAGGCCGTCTCCGTTGGGACGGGGTCCTCTGAGCCGTCGCCGGGCATCAGGCGGTTACTCCCACAGCGGATGTGTCGGTCGCCCCAAGCCCAGGGGATCGGCCGGAGGCGGCCGCGACGCGAGCAGATCACTTCCAAGTGCACCCACGCTCGTCATCTCCGCATCGGGCTCGTCAACGCTGACTCCAACCAGAGCCACGCGGTCAAGTTCATCAGCCCGGGGGCACCGCCTGGTACGCATTGCTGGCGGGCGGGAAACGCGTACCTGCTGCGCTGTGCCTGGCCGCTTGCGTCGTGTTGATCGAGCCGGAGGCCTAGGCAATGCCGGCGACGGCGGCTGAGCAAAATATTTGACGAAGTTCAGGAAAAGGTGATTCAACGTCATCCTCTATCTCTACTACTACCGGTTTGGTCATGCCTTTTTCGTGTTTGATTAATGCTTATTCTCCATGCATCTTCAGGGCAAAATGCTGGATATATGCTAGAGATTATGTTACCCCCATGGGGTCAACGAGTTTTTAGATGCCAGGTGCAATGACCCTAACTTTACATTCTGTTTGTTATTTTCAGTCCAGATAATTCCCGATTATTCATCCTTACAAAAGCCCCCATCAAATCTTATAACAATGGATGGTTATATCTTAGGGAACGGGTGTCTGCTGTCTCCATCTCCTATTCCAGGTGTTTGCTTAATTTGTCACGTGTACTTGTAGTAAATTTCATTGTCTTCCTCTTAATTTTTCATTTTTTTTCCAGTAAGAGAGGGGTTCCTCGAAGGCATGCTGTTGGATAGATGGCTTTGAATTTGGGTCGCATATGTGGTTTATTGCAGAGTTATATATAGCATTGGGACACTGACCAACTGTAACAGATTCTGCACTGTGTTTAGACTGGTGATCTGTTCTCTCGTTATGCTATATATCCTTGTGCCACTACATATGTCAGTATTCCATTCATCCAATGAGAGGTTACATGCAGCCGATTTTTGGGAAGCTCATTTTTAAATAAAATATTGTGCAGTAACTTGTATATCTACGTACATTGCTGTGATTACCGTATAGTTAGTTCACAGATCAGCTTAGCTTTTACCAGCTCCTTGACAGCACCTGCAAGTGTCCTTCGTCTCGGCACACCGGCGCTGCCACTCAAGAGCCTGGTGAGCCTTGGTGACCTGTTCGACTTTGACACTCTTGAGTTGGAAGCCATCACGTGTCCGAGAAGAAAAATAAAAGTTGCAAGCCATCACAGCAATTAGAGGCATATGTCAGGCAGTAGCAGTTCATGAAAGCAACTCTGTGTCATTTATTTTTGTGTGAAACTTATGCCTGCCATATTATTCTTCACTAGGAAACATGCCCGTCGTTGCTACGGGAGAAAATAATTACCAAATATTAATAAGAAATGTGAACAAAAGTTTTCATGCTTATTTATATTTTACCTATTTTGTAAATTTCATTTAAAAAGCTCTATTTTCTATAGCCACTTTTTCTCCTCCGATTTCTCTTTCCCAAAGAAGTACGTAGTCTGTCGGAATTGTACTCTGCCTATACTTATCCGAAGTTTACCAACCGCATCACATTCATTTGCTTTTCCTCCCTAATCTCCATCGCCACTGCCAGAAAAGTCAGACACTTACATGCCCGTATGTTGTACCGGGATGAACAATTTATTATTATGGTCATCTAAAGCTAGCTATCTTTGTTTGGTTTAATTTGGAACAAACATATTTTCTAATAATATATATCAATGCCTATAGTAAATATAGATCTAATAAAATATTAACCCTACAAATCCATTAAAACAATGGAGTATTAGAGCAACTCCAACAGTTTGACAAATGAGTTTGTCATTCTTGTTTTTTGCCAAAAAGCTCTAAAATGATGCTCCAACAGTTTGGCAAACGAGTTTGGCATTTTAGTGAGTTTGGCAAAATCAGGTCCTCCTTTGACATTTTTGCCGGACTTGAGAGCTTTGGCATTTCTTGCGTGTTGCTCTTGCATGTCGTGTTCGCATGGCGACTTGCGAACAGAATCCGACGAGGAACCAACAATGGCTCCCTCCCCGCCCACTTTTCCCATATGCCAAACCAAAAATAGCAAACTGTTGAGGAAACCTTTTTTTGACTTCGCATTTGGAATGGGAGTTCGCAGTCAAATGCTAAATCAAAAATACCAAAATTGTTGGAGATGCTCTTATGTCTATATAAACGTTGATAATAGGGAAAAAAAACTCATGCCTCGTGCAAGTTGTTCATCAACGTGCAATAACAGTGTCAGTTGCATTGCAGTAAATTTGTTCGATTTCAAATTTTATAAAAAAAATCAAATGTAAATAAATAAGTAAATCATTTCCATATCTTATAAGCATTCGATTTTTTTTCCTCCCGTACGCTGCAACGCACGGGCAAGTTTCCTAGATAGATGAATGTTAAGTTGTGAACAACATCTTTTTGGCATTAATATTGATGTTCTTTCATCTCACCCATTGCTTTCAATCTTGTGATGCCTGTGCGTGCACGGACGTCGGACGCAATGCAGGTTTCTTCGCGGCAGCTTCTATGGCGAACAACTCCTTCTCTACGCCCCTCATAAGTTACCTGATGAGCCGCTACAACATGAAGCCAAATGCCTCAACAAATCTGAACAACATCTTTTCTGGCATTGACCAGCTTCGCGCATGTTGTTGGAGCCTTCGTCGCCGACGCCTTCTGGGGCAGATTCAGAACCTTAAACTAATATAGCTTTCTATCACTCTGCATGCACGGTTTGGAGAACTTCTAACCGATCACCCGCTTTGCGCCAGCATCAGGAAAAAACTTAGGTGAGCCCGGGGCTCACGCACCCCTGGGTGAGCTCCTCCTCTGGATTTTCGCCACGTGGGCATGCTCTCCATCGGACGGACGCACTTGCGATGCTGATTTCCTCCCAGCCCGGCTCGTTTTTTCCCTCACGTCCTTGCTCGTCTCCGCATCAGCGCAACATTAGTCAGTGTAGAGGCATCAACTGAGAGGAAAAAAAAATATATGGTAATCTGTTAATTCCATGCATTTAACTTTGAGAACTCAAAGATGTTGTAAAACACACGGACTCTGTCCTAGAAGGAAAGGAGGAGGAATCCTAATCCTAGTCCATTTGTATGTGGGCTCTTACCGAAACTCTTAGGCCTTAGCAGGACTATATATACATGGGAGCTCTATGTTGTAATTACCAATATTCAGATGAATAAAGATTAGTCTCCCTACATCTTGTGTCTACTTGTTCTACTTTCATCTACTACGTGATCATGAGAGACGGAGAGGGGAAGGTCCTAACCGCTGACGACATATTTCACAACACGCTATCAGCACGACAAGCTCTTCGCGACATCGCCGTTGAAGCCGCCGCCGATCTTCGCACCGACGCCGTGCCGACGTCCTGCTGTGACTACTTCGACGACGTCGACATCCCTGACATTGTTAGCGGAACGGATCTGCTACCTCTGCCTGCTACTAATCTGCACTGCATCGACTCATCGTCACGCCGGCAGGTCCCCACGGCCTAGCCGAACTGTCCTTCGTGACAGCCTTCGATTCTTCTCGAATTAAAAGAACCAAAGCAATGCTACCAGGACTCGGTCTAACAGCCACAAAATTGACACGGACTCTCACCCGCATGTGTGTTGGGCCTGTTGGCAAGAAGTGGCTACTATCGCACACTGCACGGTTCATGCGCCATGCTCGGCTTGAAGCCACCGACGCTTTTGTCGTTCCTCCTACATACGCAGCTCGTACTCTGCGTGTATACCCCACCGCTATGTCTCTTCATCGTGTGGCCTGCATGCTTTTGGATGATCGTCTCGATGGTCAGTACACCATCAGAACTTGTGCCTCCACACCTTGTAGCGTGAGCTGGATATGCACGTCTAGACCTCAATGTGGCACCATAGCCATCGGCAAGCGGAAGAAACACGGGCGGTTAGAGTTCCAACCTCAAGCAATCGGATTTCGGTTGTGGTCCATATCGGTTTAAGTAGGTCAAGAAGATCTACGCGAGTTAGACCGCCAGAGGAAGCCGAAGAATTAAAAAGGGTTGAGTCAAGTAGGACTTGCAGATTGAAAATTGTACGGTCCATATACATTCTGAAAATCGTATGAAGTGGAGCATCAATGCAAGTATATAAACCCTAAAAGAAATTCCTGCAGAATTCTAACAGTAAAATTCCATCCTTTTTGGTATGCATTTATTTGTCACACATGATTTTTTATGCCATGTTAAGTGCAAGAATAAAATCTCAATGATTATACTATAGTATAATGTGTATGAGCTCTCTGAAATCTTGCGCACCTTAGACTTGTCACCCTAGAGAGCCTCAAATTTATTTTTTCTAGCATATATATTTTTTTGGGATAAATGATTGCTTGGTATAAATTCTGAAAATTTGCATATACCATAATCCTAATCCTGAATAATGCTAGGATGCTTCTAAGAATATTTTTAATAACCATCCACTATCTTTTTGCACCTTGCTACTCGCTTATATGTAGTAAACTTATATGCACATGGTCTGTTGGGTAAAGAACTCCAAACACGCTTTATTGATGAATACTTAGTCACGAAGTGACTGGTAATACATGTCTATTACAAGAGATGTCAAGGGGTATTTATAGTACCCCTAGCTTCAGAAGTCTTTGGTAAAAAGAACAAGTTCTATAATCATACAAGCGTGTAATTTTTTACATCTCGCGAAGCTATTCTTAATGCCTTCAAGGAGTGATATCTAGAGCTTCTCTTCATATGTTAGCCGCTGGAAGGTCCATGAACAAAATCTTCATCTTTGGGTCTTTGACGAAGCTTCTCGAACTCAAGAAGGCCTTTATTCTTTCTTCGCAGATGTTGATTCTGTGTTGTAATCTTTCTTGACTTGACTTTTTACTTCTCTTCTTTTTTGACCTTCGCATAAAACTCATCAAAATGAACAACCTTCAAAGTTTGGGTTAGAAGTTTGGTTATGAACAAAGTAGACCCCCAACAGCAGCCCCTCGTGGGCTTAATGCCAACTTCAAAGGCATGAATCCCACGAAAGTTTTGGTAAACTTTTGTGGTAATAAACGCCGCCCCAAACTTTGAAGTTGGAATTAATATCTTCGCTGGAGTGTATAATCTTTGAAAAAGCTTTTTTATTATATTTTATTATTATTTTATTTTCCTAACGGCTAGTTTGACTATTTTGACTGGCCGGTGCCTATAAATAGCGGAGGACCCCCTCGCTTTTTCTTACCTTTTCAAGAGGGAAGCTCGCTGAATTTTTTCCCGAAATGCTGGCGTCCTTTTTGAAGGTGTACTTGAGAACGAAGGTATCTTGTAAAAATTTTATTTTGGTTGTTGTTTCTTTTCTTCAAAAAATTATGATTTCTTTTGATGACGAAGATATTTATAATTTTTGCTTGTTGTTTTAACTTTGTAGATGATGGACGAGCAAAGTGTTTCTCATTCTCGTTCCGAGAAAAAGTTGTTGATTCTCGTGATGAAGGGCTCAAATGATGTTAGTGCCTCACCTTCGAATTAGTTCCCGGCGATGGTTATTCATATTTCTTTGGGAAGAGTAGAATGAAGAAGTCTCGATTATGCGTAACTTGAGAGAGATGGGATCTTGAAGCCCGGGTATTATAGGCCCGCCTGGTTCTCGACGAAATCGTTCCTCTTCCTAAGAAGGATGAGTGCATTGTTTATAAAGATCTCTTCACAGCTGGATTGAGATTTCCTTGTCAGGATTTTTTGGAGGAAGTTTTGAGGGCATATGATATTGAAATTCATCATCTTACACCAAATGCAATTGCTCGACTTTCAACTTTTATATGGGTCTGTGCGGAGTCAAGATGCCAAGTTGAACATAAATACTTTCGCGGAACTTCACGAGCTTCATATTCAATATCGGAGTAAAAATGTTGACGGAAAAAATATATCTTATTACTTTGGTTGTTGCAATTTTAGGATCGCTAAGGGTGCAAGGCAAATTTCTCCGTGTGCTAAGAACAAATGGGCTGATGGATGGTTTAAAATGTGGTTTTATCACAAGGTGCCTTTTGTTGAGGAGAAGGTTGGTAGAAATTTTGTCAAAAATATCCCGCTTGTCGCTGAAATGCATAAGCGTGAGTTTGTTGTGAGGCCAGCTTTGACAAAATCTCAAGGTTCTACGCTAAATGTATGAAAGCTTTTAAGTTAGTTGCTTCTCTTCGTGAGTACAAGAGATTTAGTTGAAGAGTTTGTTGTTTGCTAGGGTTTGGCCTCTTCGCCGTGGTTGGAATATCATTCGCTTTTCATACGAAAGAGGTTCGTGGAAAGAGTTACAAATTTCCTGATCGTGATATTGTCAGGCCCTCATAATACAAGTCGATGAAGAATTTGTTGAGGCCGTTGAGTTGAGGGCTTGTTCAATTCTTGGGAAGTATGTTTCTAAAGAAAAAAGGTTTATGGATGATATTCTTGGTGATGATTACACTCGATTTAATCGAAGTTTTGATATTGCCAAGATTGCTTATGGAGAACGGCCCCCTCCGGCATATTCTCGTACTGAGAAAAATGTTGATGAGAATGAAGTCAAGAATGATCAAGTTAAGGGAGTGAAGAGGAAGCAATCTGAAGTCTCTTCAACTGCTGGTAGAGGTAGGAAGAAGACCTTAGTTTCTAAGAGACAAAAAGAAAGCCACTTTTACTCCTATAGTTGATGTATGTGATGATGAGGGATTTGCTATTGATCCTGATATGATTGGTACTTCAGTTGATCAACTTGAGGTGAGGATAATGTGTTTAGCTTTTGCATGCACTGGTTTTACTCCTGAAATGTTGACACCTCTTGCTTCAATTTACGTGAGTTTGGTAGCTCATGGGGAGAGTGGTAAAGAAACTATCGAAGATGTTGTGAAGGATGTTTCTCGCTCCTCGGTACAGCTACGCTTTGTCACCCAGTGTTCTATTTAAAAACTCCCGATGTTTTGTATGTTGATTCCGATGCTAAAGTTCATCTAGGACCGGGACGTAAGAGAGAAGTGATGATTTGAAAGGATTGGCGCCTATTGCTCGTGAAGTTCTTGCTTCCAAGATTGGTTTGAAGGAGGGTGATGATTTTGTCTCTCAAACAGTTGGAGCTGCCATGATCGAAAATGTTTTGGTAAAAGATGATGTTTTGTTGTCGACTTTGCAACAAAAAAACTTCGATGTTACCGTTTTGAGGCCGGTAAAGCGAAGGTTCCGTAGATTGAAGGTGATATTTTGGTTGATGAAAGTAGATCTCGAGTTGCGTAAGCCGTTGTTCAAATTCGTAAAAAACTTTAAAGAAGGGTACACATATTGCTGCTGTGACCTTTGATGATTTCAATGATGATATTTTTGATGAAGAAGTTGAAGAAGGAAGACAGCCTTCGTCTTGAGGATTCTATGATTAATGTGGGGACTCAAGAAAGAGTTTCTTGTCCTTTGAAAGAAGGAGAAATTGTTGGTGAGTCATTTTTCTTATTGTTTTGTGCTTTGATTGAGTGAAAAATAGTTTTATGCTTATTCCTCTTTTTGTTTTATGTAGTCGACTATTTTCCCGACGTGCCAACTTCTTCTAAAGATAAGATTATTGATTTTGGAAAAATGAAAGATGTTGCCCTCGATGTTCCTACGCCAATTGTTCCTTTTCGGGGTCTTTCTTCACTTTCGAAATTGCGATCCCCGGAAACTTCAACGGGTTCTTGATTTACGCCCGCCCGAAGGTGTTAACCTGGATTCGTTTAAGTTCATTGGTGTTGGTGCCGAGAAGCTTCGCTTTGATGCCAAGGAAGACGTAACTTCGCCTTGCTAAATGCATTGATGATGCTTTTACCGCTCCTCGATGCCGAAGACGAATTGGCGAAGAAGGACCCTTTGGAACTTGCCGGGCTAGCGTTTTTTGATGTATAAGGTACTGAAAAACGTTTTTGACTTATTTTGCTTTGCTTTTTGCTTTCTTTTTTGTTTGTTATACACTTGTTTTTTTTAGGGTGCCATTCTTATTGCGAAGTCAGTCAAGAAAGCTATAGAAGACAAGCTTGTTGCATCATCTCTTCGAGAGAAAAGACTTTTGGATGAGATTGTCGTATTAAAGACTCAAAATTTTGCTGAAAAGGAAGAAGAAAGAGGGAAGGCAGTTGATGAATGGCATCAAATGGATGGACTTTATCATAAGTCTACTGATACTATTAGAGAAAAAAGATGCCGAGCTTGAGACTGCAAATAAAATTATATCTTTTCGTTGCAAAGAGAAAAAAACATATCTTGAAAATAAACAAAAAGAACGGAAGAATTTTTCCTATCTAAGTTTAACGTAATGTGGGATATTTGCCGTAATTATTATGAAAAATTTGGTGCGCGAAGCCCGAGGAACCGAACCGGGAGCTTGGAGAATTTGACCCTTTCTTCGCTTGGTTATGTCGCCAATATGAAGATCTTGGCGTTATTGTTAGTACCTTCGCGATACTAGCGTAATGTATGCTACGAGAGCACTTCTTCATTTGATGTCCGAGGCCAAGGATCCCTTGTATGCTGAATTTGCAAAGAATGACTATAAGTTCCCTACCGAAGCCGTGGAAGCGATTAGCTCGCGTACTCAATCTCTTTGCAAGAAATATTTTGACCAATATTGGCATGTTAGCGGGCGGGAGCATTGTTTTGAGAAAGTAAAGAAGAAGATGGAAGCAAAGTGAGTTTTTGTTATGTTTTTTACGTTGTTGTAGTTGTTGTTTATGTTTTCTTTTTTTTCTTAAATTTTGATAGATTGAGTTTGAATATTTGCGGGAGGAGGAGAAGAGAAAGAAGCGTTTGATGAAGAAGCACTCAAAAGCTCGTGATGATGATGTTCGTGGAAAGGAATTTGTAGAAGTAGTTCTCCTTAGATTTTATTTTTGAGGGATTTTGTGAGGAAACTTTTGTAAGTTTAAGTTGTTACATTGTGATGTTTTTAATCGAGATGCATCCTACGCAGTGTTTTCAAGCTTAAGCCTCAAGCAGATGTTGGCACTTGTGTTGCCTTTGATGATTGCCAAGGGGAATCATTTGTTTGAAACTTCTGAGTTTTTGGAATGTCGAGAGTCTCGTTGGTGAAATAGACATTGGTTCTTTTATTGAACAAAAATTTGAAGGCATGAGAATTAATTTTGGGAAACCTCGAGTTGTTGATTTTGGTAACTTTTTACACAGTGAGATGATGTTTATTTGAATGAGAAAAAGCTGTGTTCTTTATAAAAATTATAAAAAAGATTGTGTTTTTGTTATTTTTAGTCATCGTTTCAAGTGCTTCTCCGAGTTATTTTTCTGGATAATGTTATAAGGCAGAAGTGGATAAAATAGTTGATGAAGCTTTGGAAGAACTTTTTGGGTGAAATAGCTAGTGTTGTTGTTTCAAAGACGTAAATTTGTAATTTTTTATTTTGGCTGAACCATATTTTTGGTTTTGAATGAATGTATTGGAAATACTTTATGTTGTAATGAACCATTGTTAAAAAATAATGTCGTTTTTTTTTTGTTTTTGGCGATGGTAGACCGGTAAACTTCGCTTATGAAGTCATTAAAAACGCCGCCCCTTTTTTTTTTTGCGTGGAGCGACAAACTTTGCTTACAAAGTCATAAGATATTTTCTCTTAGGAAAAATGTCGCCCCCTTTTCTTTTTATGAAAGGTGGGCGGCTGTACTTCGCTATTTAAGTCATAAAATATTTTCCTTAGGAAAACGCTGCCCCTTTTTTCTTTTTTTATGTAAGGTGGAGCGGCGGACTTCGCTACGAAGTCATAAAATATTTTCCCTTAGGAAAAATGTCGTCCCCTTTTCTTTTTTGGAAGGTGGAGCGGCGGCACTTCGCTACGAAGTCATAAAATATTTTCCCTTAGGAAAAAAACGTCGTCCCCTTTTTCTTTTTTCGCGAAGGTGGAGCGGCGGACTTCGCTATTTAATTCATAAAATATTTTCCCTTAGGAAAAACGCTCGTCCCCTTTTTCTTTTTGCGAAGGTGGAGCGACAGGACTTCGCTACGAAGTCATAAAATATTTTCCCTTAGGAAATCTTAGGTAGTAATTTTTGGAAATTACACCTATTTTATTTTATTCGCCGATGCGAGAATGTTATGTTCTTCGGCGCTTGTTTTTGTAAGAAGTGAATGTGAAAGAACATGAAATGTAAAGAATGCCGCTTTTGGGAAACTACGTTCTCATTTATATTGATATGAGAATTTACAATAGAGATCGCCTCGTTAAAAACCACTCACCCCGCTAAGGGCTTCCCCGAGTGGAAAAAGAGTGCAAAAACTCTCTTTTACAAGTGAAATGTAAAGTTTTTTGCTTGAAGCTAAATGATACTTTGCTACCTATTTACATATTTACAAGAGAAGCTCTTATCTTCTAAGGATAGTACTTATGAAGGTCTTGGATATTCCATGTGTGGCTCAATTCCTCTCCCTTCAAGGTCTCCAAGTGGTATGATCCTCGGTTTGTGTGATTTGGAGATGATGAATGGACCTTCCCATTTCGTTGGAATTTTCCCACTTTGTGTCTTCATTTTTTTTCTTTTTTGAGCACAAAATCTCCAGGCTTGAGTTCTCTTTTGATTACTTTTTGTTGTACCATCTCGCTTGTTTCTCGCTTGGTACTTGTTTAAATTCTCAAGGGCTTCGCTTTTTTTCTTCTTCGAAAGCAAGTCTTTGCTTGTCTTTAGATCTTCTTCACTTATCATTTGTACATTCAATCTTGGGCCTTCGTATTGAAGTTCTTCTCCGAGTCATGGCTTCTTCTCCATATAATAGTCCGAATGGTGAAAATTTCGTTGATCTTGTGGTTGTTGTGTTGTGACTCCAAACTATTATTGGGAGTTCTTCAATCCACTTTCCTTTTGGTAAGCCCACCGTGTTTCTTGAAATTCCGAAGGCAAATTATTCCATTTGCTCTTTCAACTGCTCCATTTGATTGTGGATGTTTCACTCGAGGCAAAGCATAGTTGGATTCCGAGATTTGTGCAATATTCTCTCGAAATCTTCGCTATCAAACTGTGTTCCATTATCTAAGGTAATGTCTTGGAACTCCAAATCTGCAGATGATATTTTGCCATAGGAATTTTTTCATTGTTCCTCGAAGACATGTTTGTTAATCGGGCTTTTGCTTCAATCCACTTTGTAAAATAATCAACTGCAACAACCGCATATTTGTAGTTTCCCCGAGTTGGTGGTAGCTTTCCAATGATATCTATTCCCCATCTTGCTAATGGCCAAGCTGGTTCTATCTCGTTGTATTGGATTTGCTAGAGCGTGTGTCTTGTTTGCTGAAATCTGACAGTTGTGGCAAATTTTGATTATATCCTTGCTATCTTTTTTTGAGCCGAAGGCCAATAAAATCCTTGTCTAAAAGCTTTTCCCGCAATTGATCTTGGTCCTGCATGAATTCCACAATTTCCATTGTGTATTTCTTGTAAGATTTCTTTTCCCTCTTCGCTTGAAACACATTTTAGCAAGGGTTCACATATTCCATGCTTGTAAAGTTGGTCGTTGATGATTCTATAATTTCTTGTTTTGTGCTTCATTCTGATTTCATCAACTTTGTTTTTGGTTCATAGTAACCTTTGAGGAATGCGATTATTGCTGATCTCCGTCTTCGCTTTCTATTATATGGATACTTCTTGTTTCTTCCATCTTTGCTTGAATTGATGATTCTCGATAACACTTGATAGAATACATCCGCCGGTAACTTGATTTTCTCGGGTCGCGGCTTTTTTGCGATTGTGTTCGCTTCTTCGTTATTTGATCTTGATATGCTTCGTAATGTGAATTCTTCAAATGTCTTTCTTGATCCCCTGACATGTTGTAAATATTTTGCCAACTCGATCTTTTGCTTTGTAGGTTTTTTCTATATGTCCCGCCACAACTTGTGAATCTGCTTTTGATCAATAATTTTTGATTCCCATTGCTCTTGCTTTGCGAAGCCCCAAAGAATATCTTTCATATTCCGCGATGTTGTTTGTGCATTTGAATTCTAGTCTTGTCGCTGTATCTCATTTTTATTCCGGATGTCAAAGTTATGATAGCAGCTACTCCAAAGACTGAGGAGCCCCAAGCGCCATCACAATTAATTGTCCATTCATGGCAAGTTATCGCCCATTCTTGAGCTTCTTTTTGTTCTTGTGAACTCGAAGTTGAGTCCAATCCGCAACAAAGTCCGCTAGAACTTGTGACTTTATGGCTGTTCTTTTCTCGAATTCAATGTAGTAATCGAGATATTTCTCCGCCCATTTTCCCAATCTTCCCCAAGACTTGCAACTTTGAAGGACGTCTTTGAGGGGGTGATTTGTTGGTATTCTAACTTTGTGTGCTTGAAAGTAATGCTTCAATTTTCTTGTTGCCATCAAAACTCCGCATATGCTATCTTCTCAATTTCGAGTAGTAAATCTTGGAGCCCGATAGGGCTTCGATACAAAGTATATTGGTTGCTGCTTCTTTATGTGCTCTTCTAATTTTTCTTGCACTAACACTGCGCTTACTGCATCCTTTGACGCTGAGATATATAACAGTAATTCTTCTTGTGGACTTGGGCTTGCCAAGGTTGTTGGATTTGATAAATATCTTTTTTATCTCTTCAAGGCTTTTTGCTGCTCTTCTCCCCAAGCGAAGGTCTTGTTTGAGTTTTTCAATGCTTGAAAAATTGGGAAACTTTTTTCACCTGACTTTGATATGAATCTATTCAAATAAGCCAATCTTCCAGCTTAATTTTTGAATGTCTTTGATGCTTTTCGAACTTGTGTTTCCATTACTTTGCTTTGACCTTCTCTCTCGGGTTTGATCGATTTCTTTTGATGATACAACACATCCCAAGATTTTGCCTTTTTTGACTCGAAGGTGCATTTTTCTCGGGTTGAGTTTCAAGTTTGCTTTCCGAAGGTTGGAGAAAGTCTCTTTGAGATCTTCGATGTGTTCCTCTCTTTTCTTACTTTTCACGATTACATCATCAACATATGCAAGTAAATTTTTTCCCATTTGATCTTTCAATACTCAAGGAAGTCATTCTCGATAAAACTTGATCCGCATTGCGGCCCCTCCGCCATTCTTTTGGAAACAATATGTTCCAAATGGAGTAATGAAACTTGTTTTTTCTTCGCCTTTCTTTGTTCATCCAGATTTGGTGATAACCGTAGAAAAACAATCCAGAAACTCAAAGATTTCACTTCCTCGCGCTTGATCTACCAATGTGTCGATTCTTGGTAGAGGGAAATTATCTTTTGGGCAAGCTTTGTTTAGATCCGCGAAATCTATGCACATTCTCCATTTCAAGTTCTTTTTCCCGACCATGACTATGTTTGCAAGCCATGTTGTAAATCTGACTTCTCTTATGACCTTCGCATCTAACAGACCTTTTGAACTTCAGCTTTTTAAGCTATTGTCCCGTCTTTTCCGATAATTTTCTTAGCTTCGCGCTTCATTGGTTTGTAATTTGTGTCAATGTTTAGTTTGTGTTCAATGATGTCTCTGGCCGACTCCTTCTAGGTCTTTTGATGACCAAGCGAAGACGTCTTGATTGATTCTCAAGAAATTTATAAGATTCTTCTCTTCTTGTTCTTCTAGATCATTTGCGATGATAACCTTCTTGTCCGGTAGCATCGGGTCTAGTGGAACTTCTTTTGTTTCACCTTTTGTACAGATTTTCACTTTCTTTTGTGGCTTCGCATTTTCTTTCTCATCTTCATCTTCGATTTCTTCGATTGCGAAACATTTCTTTGAGCCGAGTTGAATCTTTTTCGATATTTCTTACTTGTGCTTTTGATTTCCATGAATAGATATTGGTCCATTGATAGCTGGAATTTTCATGCATAAGTATGAATAGTTGATGACAGCTTTCAAGATATTCAAGCTTCCTCTTCCAAAAATTGCATTGTATTGGCTTGCATTTCAACAACATCAAATGCAACTTGTTCTGTTCTTGCATTGTTTTTTGTCTTGAATGAAACTGGCGGCATAATTCTTCCAATTGAATTTATCCTTTTACCACCGAAGCCAACTAGTGGATATTCGCTTCTTTCCCAAGTTTTGCCTTTTGATTCCCATTGCATCCAGTGTTGATGCGAAGAGTATGTCTGTGGAGCTTCCACCGTCTACCAGGATTTTTGTTACATCCCGTCCTTCAATGTTTGCTTCTATTACCAATGCGTCCATGTGTGGGTAATCCTTGAGCTTCATGTCTTGTTCTGTAAAAATGATTGGTTGATGTGACCACTTTGTCTTTTTGTAAGGGCCTTCCATTGAGATTGAGTTTACCCTTCGAAAATAGTTCTTTCTTTCGTTGTTTGTTTCATGCTCTATGCTTTTTCCTCCTCGAGATTGTCAATATTCGCCTCTCGGTTGGCATTATTGTATTGATTTCTGAAATTGCCGTGAATCGCTGCTTTGATTAACTGTATGATTATTTGTTACTGATGCTTCTGGTTGCTGACTTGGCATCTGACCCCATGGTATTGCGGCCAAAGGTTGACAGTTGTAAATTGGTGGAGGTCCTGGCAATGTTTGGTGCGAAGGTCCCGAGTTTGGGTGAGGATTGTATCCCTGATTGTGATATCCTTGATTTTGAGGAAAGTTTGCTTGTCCCGTAAAATTGATCGTTTTCTCGATTTTGTATGCTTCGCTTTCTTGTTGCACTTCATCAATGCTTTTCTTTTATTGCTTTGGGCACATTTTTTTGACGTGTGTCCAAAATTTTTGCCATGCACAAGGCAAAACATTTCTTCGGGTTTTAGAGGTCTTCGTTCTCCAAATCTCGCTTTGATTGAAACCTCCTCTATAGTTGTTGTTTGGATTGCTTTTTGAAATTGGCTTCGCCGGTCCCGCTGGCTTACGATCATTGTTGAATGCATTTTCTCCACTTTGCTCGTTGTTAATCTGATTTACACGTTGTGGTGTTTGATACTGATATTGTCTTCGCCAAAGTTTGGAGTCTTATATTGGTTGAACTGATTGTTGGCCTTCGCTTGATTTCTTTCAAAGTTTTCTTCTTCGATTCTTCTTCCGTAGTCATCATCGGATTTTGCATATTTCTGGAACTCTTCATAAAGTTGAGCGACTGTTTTTGGTCTTTCTCTTTTCGTGTGAGATGAAAGTTGACTTGCCCTCAATCCTCGATGGTCGCTATGATGACCACCTCATCTGGTATATCTGGAATTTGAGTCTTCATTTGGATGAATCTTTTGTAATACTTGATCAATGGCTCTTTTGGATATTGTTTGATGTCAAATAGTTCATCGCTTGTTAACTCGGGGTGTTGGAAGCCTTGAAAGTCGATTAGCAAGCTTGTTCTTAATCGCTTCCCGACTTTTGATAGATCTTGGTTTAAGTGAAGAGTACCATTTTTGTGCCGAGCCTTTCATTGCTATAATGAGTGATTTTGCTAATGTTGTTTCATCTCCTCCTCCCGAGGTGATCGCGCTTCTCAAGCTCATAAGAAATTGCCTTGGATCCGCCATTCCTTCGTATGTTGGAATTATGTTGAATTTGAATCCTTTTGGCCATTTTGCTATTTGCGTCTATTGACAAAGGTGATTCCGTGTCAATTACTGTTGAGATTCTGTCTTGTTCTTTTTCTTTTCCCAACTTGTTTGTTGAGCTTGGTTCTTCAAGGTTGATGACTTCTTTTTCTTGTTTTTCAAGCTCTTCGCTTAGCTCTCTTAGTCCGGCTTCGGCTTCGCAATTCTTTGTTTTATGGTTTTTTCTCTGTGCGCGCCGCATTCCTCAAGTTCTTTCTCTTTTCTTGCTAAGTCTTCTTCGAGTGCTTTTAGCCTCTCGTTTCTTGGCTTCATTATCTTGAGACTTTGCTTTTCTCTTGCTTCTTCACTTTCTTCATCTTGTCCATTTTCTTGTGATCTTGTTTCTTCTACAGATGCTTGTTTCCTTGGTCTTCCCATGTCTTAATTGGTCGGTGGGAATGCTCGAGCACACACAAACGGTGGGCGCCAAGATGTTGGGTAAAGAACTCCAAACACGTTTATTGATGAATACTTAGTCACGAAGTGACTTGTATACATGTCTATTACAAGAGATGTCAAGGGGTATTTATAGTACCCCCTAGCTTCGTAGTTTTTGGTAAAAGAACAAGTTCTATAATCATACAAGCGTGTAATTTTACATCTCGCGAAGCTATTCTTAATGCCTTCGTGAGTGATATCTAGAGCTTCTCTTCATATGTTAGCCGCGAAGGTCCATGAACAAAATCTTCATCTTTGGGTCTTTGGACGAAGCTTCAACTCGCGAAGGCCTTTATTCTTTCTTCGCAGATGTTGATTCTGTGTTGTAATCTTTCTTGACTTGACTTTTTACTTCTCTTCTTTTGACCTTCGCGATAAAACCCTCAAACAAATGAACAACCTTCAAAGTTTGGGTTAGAAGTTTGGTTATGAACAAAGTAGACCCCCAACATGGTCCAAGTTATATTAATATGCATGCCATAAAAGAAGAAGAAATAGCCCGGGAGTTACCAATAGTAAATTATTTGTTATGGTCATTATTTAATCCATGTAGGATATTCAAGATAAATATTTCTTAATTACTCTCTCAAATGAGTATATGGCCGATAGAAGTAACAAATACATTCTCGGGACTCACTACATGAGTAAAATCCCAATATTATGATTACAGATTATCATATTGTATTGAAGTTGAATTTTTAAGCTTGTATGTCTAACGCCTGCTCTATAAAAATAGCTTGAAGCTTTGTATTAAATGTCTAGAAGACAAGATGGTAAATAGATTTTATCAATCTACATTCTCGAAGAAATGTTTCTTGTATATAGAATATCAAAGAGCAATGTAATACTTGAAGTATTTGAATTTACCATCGAAACTACTCATGGAAATTGAGTTAGAATTTTTAGACAGCTTTATAAATCAGGATATTAAGTTGCAAAGTAATTTTGTATATGTGGCTTGCATATGTTACACCGCTTTGAAGGTGTGTGACCGCAAATCATAACTCTTGAATATAAAGCATGAAGGCTACCGCTTGTCAAGTATAGAAGTTTGACATGCGAAAATGGATATTATTTGAAACATATAAAAGTTTCTCTTGAAGAAGAACTTAAATCATGTGCTTATTATCTTTGAAGTTTATATCCCTAAGTATTGATAGTAATGGTGGTGGTGCATTAAGTTTTAATTCCCTCGTTGAATTAAGTGGTTAATGGTTAATTTGTTAGCTTGAAGACTAATATGAAATATTTAATATTCTTAGTTGTAATACTTGTTATTACTTGAAGTAATATGTACACACTTCTCATGGAATAAATTAGGTTTATATGTTAAACATATAAACAAATTGCCTATTGCCTACTTAAAATAAATTTGGATTAATTTTATCCATAAAGAAGCCTCAATTAACCATGAAGGTTATAGTTCTTTGTGCAACACTACGATGTAGGTAGATGGAAAACTGAATTTTCTAAAAGCACATGAACAATTGGACTATACTTGCATATTAATTGGTCTTGGAAGGATCGATTTAGCCAAGAATGTGTATAATCCTAAGTATTTAATATTTTATCCCAAAAAAACTAGAATTTATATCCTACCCTAAGTCTATTGTTGTACACTGAATAGTACATTGGATATGTGAATTTCATGCCATAATCAATGAATACTAGAAGTATGATTGGATTCTATGAAGCATTAAAAGTGACTATTCATAGATAATGCACGAAGCAAATCGCTACTTGCAAAAATTATGGCATGAAAAGGGGAGGAATTTTTTGGGCAAAGGCATAAGAAAATGTGGATAATATTTTAATAGGCATAGCCTTCCTAAGTCGATCTTTAAGTGCATGTATCGGGACTTGAAGTTCCGCCGCGTCCCTTCCGGCCGAAAGTTAACTTTCTCTCTTGTACTAATTGCATGTAAGCTCGTAGCTTTGCATTTTGTTGTTATCTATTATGTTAAACCGAATACTAACATTCCACATTACACCTGCATGTGTATATCGTTGAGCTACAACTATCTCCACTCTTGCATAAATATTAGCATAACAACTATAATCAAACCGCTAGCTAGCATGCTACGCCTATATGGTTCCCTGTTGAACTAAGAAATGATTTGCTTTCAATGCATCGTATGCATAAGCAATAGATTGGTCTAGAGCCGAGTAGCCTAAGATCGGGGGAGTGAATTTATAAAATTTTGCTCAATGGAGACTAACCCATTTGATGGGATGAATAGTTGTGGAACTAAGATATTGGATAATACAATTATGATGATTTGGGATTTATTATGAAGAAAAGGCATCAAGGGATTTTTTGCATTAATGGCAATTACAAAATTCTAGAAAAAAATTCCATATGAATTTGAATGTTGCGTATTTTATACATTTGAAGTGTATGATTCATTTTTTTTTGTATGAGTACTTGGATCATTTTTTTTAGGCTAATTAATAAAGAAGCTAGAGAATGAAATAGTTTTCTAAACTATGATTTGTGCATATTAGGGGAGAACATCCCAAAATTTATAGGAATGCCGAACATTCTTAAGTGCACTTTAAGTATTCTAGCTCGCTGCATAGTGAATAATAACCCCCATGTTGAAATATGTGTGTGAATATTTCCCATAAATTTAATCATAGCATACATAAATGGGCCTCCACTTGTAGTTGGAGATATATGAATTTGAATTAAGCCCATGATAGGGGATATATTTTGAAGTATGCTATTAATGATCTAATATTGGCATTAGGGGAGAGAGAGCCTATATTTTAAATGCCAAATATTATTTCCACGTAAGGAAAATGGTCTTAAAAGAAAATATTCCTTTGAAGCTTGAAGCAGAATAGTATCACGCACTAAGTCAAACAATAATTTGACTAATGCTCTTTTGAAGCTTGAAGCAGAGCATATGCCGATATTTTTAAAATGAGAGGAGTAACTTGAAGTTATGAACTTGTTGTGTTTACTAGTAGTAAACTAAATGTTATATACTATCAATCTAAAATCTACGGGGGCGCTTTATGGGTTCTAGTTTAGCGTATACACGTTAAATAGAAAAGAAATAGAACTCCTCCATTCTCATGAAGAGAACGCCTCACGAAGAAGGCTAAGCACCTCATGAAGAGGATCATCATGAAGATGACATCCAACACAATTAACGCCAAGCACCTCACTAGTGTTGGGTATGCAGAACAATATATCATCTCTTGTTTGGGAAATGACAGAGATAGAATATTCTCACATTATGAGAGTAGTGGGAGAAAATAATTGTCGACAACACTACCTCTACAATTGCAAATGTTTCTCTTATGAGAACCCGGATCCGAAAAACAAAGTCCATGACAAAATCGCTTGTAGCGATTATATCGGGTCAATGAAGAAAAGCAATTGAGGTTGAATCTCCTATTAAGAAGAAATGAATGTTCTCGCTATATCTCCTCGCAAATTAAACAAATAAAAATCAAATATGCAGTTAATAAGTGGATTATGAAAATCCATATAATTCCCGAAGAATATAAATCACAACATGTAGAAATCTCATACCGAGTATTAAAGTCTAAGGTATATATATTCCCTAATGAATATTCAAGTCTCAAGAAGAGCATGTCCAAGGATTACAATCATTGATTGATTTTATAGTGAATAAATTAATGTATTGTGTATATCACTCATCTCTCATGTAGTAGAGAATGTATCTCATAGAAGAGAATTATTAATTTGCTAAGAATGTATGTACATCCTTGAAGGAATTAATCCATGAAGGATTTACCACCAATTCTTGAATAAACACCATTCATCCCCTCAAGTGAATATAGACCCGAGAGAAAGAAAATAAGGAATCGTAAACACCGTGAAGGTGTCAACGAAACACTTAGAAAGTGTATGAAAAGCTAGCATAAAATTATTGATATCCTCTATATACCATAGAAGGTATAAGAATAATGGTGGTTTTGGCAATTGAATTATCCCCTAAATGCCAAATACAAGGCCGGGATTTGTATAATCAAAGTCTTGAAGATTTGTAGAATATAATTTGAAAAATCCACTAAGGATAAATTATAAGTATCTAAACTCTAGTATAAGTTTGATATGCTATCTAGAAGATATTGAATATTAATTTATTTACCCCCATAATCCTCTAAAAGGATTTATTTCTCTAAGGATAATATTTATTTATCTTGCACAACTAATTGGTGGTCATTATGCATGAAGCATATTGCTCCCATATAATTCATGGAAGAATTATGAGCCAACTTTTTATTTACACACGTTTATAAAAAGTGTGGTTTGAACAATGAAGTTTAAAGTTTGGCTTTATGAGGGGAGTATATTTTATTGAATCTCGCCTTTAAGGTAAACCACTAGAATTACAAAGCATATTTGCTAAAACACCAAGTTTATGCATGGATTATGAAGATCAATATCTATTCATGAAGAATATATGACCAAGAAGGTTTAATGTTGTACTCTTTTTCCCTATGTGAGTTTTTACCGTTGGTTTTACGTGGATTGAAGCCGACCAATTTATAAGAAATCAAGTATAATTCGCAATTACCGAAGCAATCGCAGCCTACACTTGAGTCCATATAAACCCGTATTCGAAATCTCGAAGTGATTTCAAACTCATCAACAATACAACAAGGATCGTTGAGCTCAAGAGTTCAAATCCAGCGGTATCTTAAACCAAATTCAATATATTATAATCGAGTGCGATGAACACATTTATTTACAAAGTAGTTCGTCGTGCGGAAGCAATAGCTTTTGAAAATAAGATAATCGTACAAAATGAAATAAAGTAAGGTAGTGCCAACATAGTGTCAACCCCGTAATAGCAAGAGATAGGGAAATATGGAGATTGCCATGCCCTAGGCATTATTCTTCACCACAAAGAAGACACAACAGGCTAGGATCATGCCGACGGAGTCACCGCAACATCGAAATTAACCCGTGAGTACTCAATTGTACTCCGCAAGACTTACCCGTCTCGAAACCAAAAATAAAAGAAAAGACTCCAAGGATTATGCTTGGCTTTATCCGAGTCGGCCGACTCACATTTAACTTCATAAAATAAGGTTGATTAATGAGCCTACACATACTACTTGAATTCTTCCAAGTTAAAATGTTATTTATTATATACATAACCATAGATCCCTGTATAGTCAAGGTTAAACATATGCTCGATGTATAAATAACAAAGATAAGTAACTTGATCAACATTTTAACAAATGCTTTCAAAAGATGATAATATAACATATATTGTGATATTAAGACTACGATGTCGTGGACATAACCGGTTCTCACTATCCAGAGAGATGGCGATTCAATCGATTGCAAACCCGTCGGCGAATACCCCGACACACACCAAGTCTACTAGATCAAGGTAGACCCGACACTCCTCAAGACGTTACGGGGCGTAAAAGTCTCTGGCCTTGCCGGGCTACCCCCTCCTTCTCGGTGCCAAGTGAGCGTGCAACGAGACCGACATCATCGTCGCGCGTCTTCTTGCACCCAATAAAACCCTCTTTAACCAACGCCAAAGGAGGAGCGATCAAGGACATGGCCGGCCCCTAACATTCTTGCGAACTCGGGTGGCTCACGACCGGCGGAGCCTACTATATGCTAGGTACGCTCAACTTCCCGACCACATTCCGACAAAGAGTAAGTCCTTAATCGATCGATGGAAAGACCACAATATCCATCCAATCTAAGCATGTTTTAAATAATCGTTCTCAAGAAGAACTTGTTAGTCACCCATGTGACTAACCACAAACATCCTCTCAAGTGACCGAATCACCGTCTTCACCGCAATCACTATACTTTCGGCATTTATAACCTAGACCTCTAAATAGGATAGGATATCAACTTCAACAAGGATATCCGTTGCATCAATCGGTTTCAACCACTTTCCTAAACTTAATGCATCAACATATATAAAGGGCGCGCAACACAATTTAGTTAGAAAGCATAGGAAAGGGCAGAATGCACCGGGGCTTGCCTTTTTAGAAGAGGGTTAGAAGATGCTTTGGGCACTTCAACAGCTTCGATGACATGTTCTGCCTCTTCTAGGACCTCCTCTTGCTGCACTTCGATCTCCTTGTGCTCTCTTCGGTCCAATATGAATGTGTATGCAAAGATGAAAATTAAGGAATGCACAATTGACGAGGAATGAATGAATGCATTATGATGTAGGATATTAGTAAGTGCATATCTCTTCTGTAGAAACACAATTATAACTACACAAGAAACCCTAATAATCTACATCAAGCAAACACCCTATTCCACTAATACACCGAAAATGGCAGCTAGACATGCTGTCACTAAAACATCACACAGGGGAGTTCTATAACTCCAAATACAAAGAAACGAATATTCGTTGGAAAGCTAACGAAATTATCTACAAAACATTCCATACCATCCTGAACTAATTCTGACATTAACAGCCTCAAAAACAGAGAAAACAGAGGCTCTGGTTCTAATCCATTTCATCACATACAACCACTATAACTTGCAAACTACTGATGCAAACCTTACCAAACTTAACCATCAAGTAAACAAGGTCATTATCTATCAAATAAACCTACTGGATAAGCCAAAGGATAAGTTAAAAGCACACAAAATGATATGTCCTATCAAACACTACACATGCACAATATAATTATATAAAAGCTAGGAATAATAAATCTACCAAACCGCCAAGCTTATCAAACTAAGCTTACCAACAGATCCTATTCATGCTAAGAACATACAATAAAATTATCAACACACATTGCCTTAACATAAACATGCATTTCTAGGATATTTTCTATGCAACATAATTATGATAAACACATAAACACCTCAGAAAATTCTACAAAAATTACAGAGCATTCTACTCGGCATCACAGGGGCTACCATCAAAATTGCATGGCAAGATCATGTATATACTTGTCCTACACAAAAATCACTAGGAGACAATAAATCTAGACATGAAAATACTTTGTATTATGAAATGTAGGAAACTGCTTAAACAGGAGCATGAAATGCTTCATGACAATAACAAATGCATGTACAAAAAGTATCATGGCAAAGACCCTATTAATTATTTTTCTATGAATTTCCTAAGAAAGCATGGTAAATAGCACATAAATCAAAATGGCATTTCCACCACAGAAACATAGGGTCAAACATATTTTTCACAGGTTGTACATCACAAAACATGAACATTTCATATAGGAACCACTATTTTATCATGCACCAAAAATTAGATATGCATTTATCTAGAAACATAGCATTTACTAGCATAAATGTAAATAAATATAAAAACTACGAGAACATGGCATCTCATATTTTTCTATCATAGATCGAGCATAACAAACACAATAAAATTTGTCTCACTCAATTTGGAGCTAAAATGGCCAAGCTATGGATTTTACAAGCTATGCATGAAAAACGAAAATAAAAACGATAAAGGATATTCCCGCCGACGGCCGGGGCCCGCGCGTCGATGAGACAAGGTGGGGAGCGGGTGGGTCGCCGACGGATTCGCCGGCAGGAGGTTTTCCCGCGAACCAACTACATGCATGGGTGCTGCCTCGCCGAAGATCTATCGATCGGGTGGTCACGGCATGGGCTAGGGTGGACGGTGGCATGCTCGACGGCGTAGGGGCGGCTTTGCGCTGGGCGCGGCACACCGGCATGAAGGTGGTCTTCGAGGGCTGGCCAAGGCGAGGTACGCACGAGCTTTTTGAGGTCGAGGCGGACCGGATCCACTAGCTGGTGGCCACGAGGGCGGCAGACGAGGGTCGACGGCGGGCGCCGTGGCGATACGTTATGCATGCGGCGGGCGGCGCGGCCGCTCCCGCGAACCGGCGCGCGATTGCTCAACGGCGGGCGCATGAGCACCAAGCAGAAGTCAAGACGGAGCATGGGGGCACACTCTAGGTTGGCCGATGGCCGACGAGCGTGGGCGCTGTGAGCTCGCGCGGCAAATACCTTCGGACGACGACGGCGGAAACTCGCCGCCGGCCAAGTTATGGGTCGCGGGTTTGGGCCCCTCGGGTAGTCGGGGTAGAGGGCGATGTGGCGCAGCCTTCGACTGTGCTGGAGCGGGCTAATGCGAGGTGGTGGTTTTTTTGGCGCCGGCCGACGAGGTCGGCCATGGCGCCATTTTTCCCATGACGGGAAACCGCCCATTGGCCGGGCCGCCTTTGGTCGAAGCGAAGCAACGGACACGACGAGGAGGTGCAGGCGAGCTGGCGAGGCTTTGGGCTCGCTTTGGTGGATGGAATGTGGTGGTGATGGCACCGACGCCGGCAATGGCGATGGTGGCCGGGGCGCCAGCCGCGGCCGCCGCCGTCGCCGCTCGCTGGACAAGAAGGGAAGCGAGGGGCGCAGGAATGGCGCGGGGGTGTAAGGGACGCTGCGGCCCCTTCTACGTGACGCAGCACCGACAGGGGCGAGGAGCCAGCAGGGCCACGCCGCTGCTCGGTCGGTGGTGGCCGCCACGGCAAAACAGAGACGCCCGTGTTTTCGAAGGTCACTAAAGGCCGTTCACCCCTAATTCTATCTAAACTGTCCCATTGCATCGAGATACGCGCCCGATTCAGCCAAAACTCATACGGAATGAAATGTTCCTTACAAAAATCTGAGCAAAAAACATATACAAACTTTTTCCTAATTCGGTCTAGATTTGAAACTACGATCGATCGAAGCTAAACTACTCGATGGTCAAACAAACCCTAATTTCATTCAAGTCAAACTAATTTGACTTTTCGAGCACGATCCACTCACTTTCATGAAATGATCCTGTAACACCTTTTGTTCTACACCAAAATACCTACACTTTCCATGAAGGGTGCACACACATGCATAAACCCTAGCTAGGACTTTTGAGCAACGCAAGATAAATCACACTCAAAGTCAAACTAGGTCAAACCAAGTCAAACTATTATTATAAAATCTAATTTGGGAACATGACCAACATCAACCTTGCTCTAAAACATTCTATAAATATAACTAAGAATAAATAAATATTAAACAACCAATTATGCAAGCATTTCATACATAAAATGATGAGACAAAAGCATAGCATGCAATTCGAGCAAAACATGATATGAATAATGCATGCATGCATGCTAATGATGCTTATGGTATGAAATGCATATGCTAATGACACGGTTAACACCGGGTGTTACAAATCTACCCCCCTTAAAGAAATCTCGTCCCGAGATTTGGTGTTACTTAGCACTTGTTTGGAAAAACATGGGATAAGTCGCACGAAGATACTTTTCTATCTCCTACGTTGCATCATTCTCATCACGGTCCCCTATGGAATCTTGTACAACCTTACAATCTCTTTACAACTTGCTCTTTCTTGACATCCAAACTCGGATTGGTTCTCAAAATAGGCCAAGTTGATGTTGACTGGATGTTGACTCGAATTTCTCTGACTCAACTACATTTTCCAAATACTCTCACATAATTCTCCGCTTGTAACCATGAAAGGAACTGAACTTGTCTTCATCTATCTAGATAACTCGCACTAGCTATACTAGTTTTCCTAGATCGGGACCTAGATAAGGATCTATCAATCTTGGTGCTAACCTTCTTTCGATTTCGAGTCCTCCATTACTCTTCATGGTTGATACTTGAGATGACCGTAGTCTTCTTCTTGGAATCCAAAGATATTTTGTGCTTTGGTCGGTATGACCTTTATAACATGTTGGAACTTACTGGCAATCACCCGGGATATCTCAACCATCATCAACTTTTCTGAACTTGAGAGATTTTGAAAGTAACATCTGATTGAGATAATTAAGGTGGGTCCTTATTTGCCTTGTAAACTGTTCACACCATGAGCATTGGGTACTCTCTTTGATCAAATAAAAATTGACACATGTCCATAAAAGGTGACACTCCTCATGTAGATGGTTAACAACTTCCCTTCGTATATCTCTTCTTGTAGTCTGTTAATGTTGATGTCAGTGACCTGTTCTTCCAAAAATCATCTTATTTACCATTCCAAGGCAAAGCTCAAATTCAAGGATTATATAAAGATCTTTCAACATGATGTAGAATAGATAATCAAGGAAAGTATCTGTAGAAACAACACACTAGTGTAGTTTTGACAATGAGTCATGACTAGTAACGACGATACCAACGCTGCGTGCGAAAGCAAAGACACCTTGTGCCTCGCAGTCGCAGAGGCTCCCGGTTTCGCCGCGGCACCATCAATTATAATTCATGACACCATAGCAATTCTACAACCCAGGTGATATTTAGCATGACAATGACATACCTTGCATGGATAAGCATCACGTGCAAGTTGGGGTTACGAAAACAAGAAGTAACACATGATCCAAGAGGCAAAAGAGAGTGATTTTCAGAAGACTGATCTCTGAGCTCTCTTATCCTTATTCGTAACATCACGGTCCTCAACATTGGATATAATCTTCTTCAATCTTGAAATGGACCCTCATTGTTTCTTGAGTTCCCGATTGACGCAGAATTGCTTCGTCTATTTCCATATGCTTGATTATCTGCTTCCAAAGGAGCTTCAAACCAAACGTTATGCACATTGAGGGTGCATCAAGTTGAATCCTCTTCTAGCACTAGATTGTCAAGGGTGGAATATGCCTTCAACTCCAAAGCGCCTATTCTATGATAGCCTTCATCTTGCACGGATGGTAGGTGTTGGCATTTCTTAACGCAATCAAAGCAAACAGTATAAAACCCATCCCGATAAAAGCGTCGGGAATGCGCCGCTGACATTCCCAAGTGAACCACCATGTCGGTGATCCAAAATGAGACTCCGCAACGGGATAGATCTTGTCGTCATAGATATTTCATCCGCAAGCGCACGGATCAATCGTTGTAGCATTTCACCCGGAAATATTCAGGGTATCGTTATTTATATTTTCCCAAAGGAAGGCATGTGATTAATAAATTAGCATGGCATCTGAATAGAGGAACATGTGGTTGCTTAGACCAAAATGTTCATAACAGGGGTAAGCAATAACGGTTCATGGATAGTGTGACACACACTTAAGAATCCACCAGCAAAAGGATAAAGAAAAATAGATAAAGAATAAATGAATAACCTAATGGAGTAATTCTAATGTATCTAGTCATGGCCATACAAATGAATAGTTAGGATCATATGCAAACTGATTTAGTCAGGGTTAGGTCTAGGATAACGGGAGACTCCCTCGGATACCATACGGCCCGATATGAAGCATTTACTTAACTCCTACGTAACATACGAACGTGGGGGATTTCAAAGGGGCGGTCAAGGCTTGTCACGACCAAGCCGCCTACCCCCCTCAACCGTGGCATGCCCTCATATCCGCAGTGTCGTGAATACATGGGCACCATGCCCGCATATTAGAGCACTACTCTTGTCACCCCAGGATCCCCACTCGTCGAATGGACGGACTAGAACAAGAGCAAACCCGAAGGAACAACGAACCGATATCCCACCTCTAATCAAGTTAGGCATATGATGATCGATGAAGAAAAGAAATGTAATGAACATGTCAAGATTATGATATGTAAACTATATGCTAGTTCATATACCAACACAAGAACATGAACAAGACTATACTCTAGTTCATAAGTTAGGCCAAGAACATAGATGTAAGACTTGCAAATAGAAGAATGCTCCATTGAGAAGATATATTACCAAAGTACTTTCTTCTAGGAGACAAGCCCTCCTTGTAGCTCTTCTACTCCAAGTACTAACCAAGAAAGAAGAAGAAGAAAGAAGAAAAAAGAAAGAGGAAGTAGAAGAAGAGAGAGAGGTAGAGGTGGTAGAGAGAGAGATTGCCGGTTTGCTTGGACTCCAAGTGGTGTGTGTTGAGAGAGGGAGAGAGGGGGTCTACTTATACACTTGGAGGAGGGGCCTAAATGCTAAAATACACCAAAACCGACCTGAAAACCTTCCATCTCGTGGCGCAAACCGACGGACCAAGGGGCGGAAACCCCGTTTGAAGGTGCATGAACCGCCTCCCCGAGGCCGGGCTGAAACCGCCTCGGGGAGGGTGCGCGGCCACCGGTGCGCAGCAAGACCCCCCAGGCTTCGGCTCGCCCGGGCTCGGTGGGGTGTCGTGTCTCGCCCTAAAAGTTGTGGGCCGGGCTTTGCTCGGCCCAGCTTTTGGAGTTTTGGGTCGATTTGCTCCCGGGCTTGGATTTTGCAATAATGCGCTTTCCTAAGGCGTACTTTTGGTCGATTTTCCACTTGCTTTTATTATAAATCTGCAAAATAAATTACAAGACACTATAAGTGGAATTTATTAGTGGTAAATGCATATGAGTATAAAAGGTTTAATTTTACTTCCTTTATGGTAGTAAGTTGACGGAAAAAATATGTCGTTCGTTACCGTCAACAAACTCCCCAAGCTTACCCTTTTGCGCCGTCCTCGAGCAAAAAAAGAGATAAGTACTTGGTTGTTGATCGGAGTTGCTACTATGCCGATTACGTTTTTTACAGTGCGGGGGTTATAATAAGATTTTCTACTAGAGTTTGAATAAAATGGCACATCTTTTTTTCTCACCCTTTATTACCTTTCATCGTAGCGGGGCTTTCCAAATTTTTCTCAAAGCCTTGGGCGGTTCTGCCGGATAGAACGGTTATAACAGAGGTGCTTATCATTCATCCTTTTGATCAACTCTTTATCCGGGTTTTTATTTAGATAAAATATATATATATATCTTTTTGAGAAAGTATGGGCTTTATTGCTATATCATTTTTTTTCTTTGGAGAGGTGGGCTCGCTTTCGCCCTAGACTTTTGTCTTTTATTTCCTCTCTTTTCTTTTCTCTTTTCTTTTTTTTTTAGAGATGTGGGCTCTACTTTTGCCCTCGGACACTTGTCCATTATTCATCTCATCATCATCATTTTTTTAGCATAGCCCATATCATTTCTCTTTTTCTTTTTTTTCGAAGCATAGATTCCCTGGATGTCAAGTTTCTCTTTTGGACGAAGTCATAGCAAATCCATTTGTACCATATCATACTTGGCAACAACTTAGACTAGATAGAGCCTATGCAACCCACATGAATCGGGTTTTTCAGATGAGTTTTTTAGAATTAGCCACTAAATCCAAACTTTAGAGAACTTCAATTATAAACTAGGCACAGTGCAAAGCATAAGACAGAGCAACTATTCATCATTTCAACAAGGGATTAAGACTAAACATTTTTATAGCTCATATATATAAGCATTAAGGCACCAAGAAAAGCTACTTATTCTATTTTTGGATTTTTTGGGGTTTTTTTTAGTTTTTCAATGCAAGATTGCCGAAATGTAAACATGCTCAAATAAAATAAAATTTGATGGAATTAAATATGCAATGCAATAATACCCGGTGGGGGTCCTCCCCAAGCTATCTGGAGGCCTATAGATCGAGGATCGAAGCCTTGGTACCTCCAGAATGCTTCTTCGCGTCGTTCTATGCAGTAGCCATGTTGGACTCTAATTGGGCCCATCTTTGCCGACTCGCTACTCCCGCCCGCGCCATCGTGCGGTGTTTTTGCACATGGGAATTGAGCGTATGCTCAATGTTCCTAGTCTTGCGACGTCGAGGTGCCGCAGTTGGATACCGATAGCCTCCACCCCTTGTGGTGGTTGCCTATCTTTGGACCTGTGGGGGCATATCGCCGAGCCGCCATCAAAGTCAAATCTGTTGGCCCTCCATGCTGGCTGTGTCTCCTTCAGGGCCACTCGATGGTCCCTTAAACCGAGGCGGCGGCTCCCACCTAGGATCATACCCGGTATTACCCCGGGGTCCCCATAGGATGAGGCCATGCTTTGGAACACCGCGTAGGCTGTGGTTGCGCGGCCGTGGCGTGAAGTAGGGCCCATGGGAGGAGGATCCGACCTCCGGTCTCCCGACACCGCGTGAAGAACCGATGGGGGTCTCTTTCTGCGCAAGCTATCAATAGTCTCGAGCTCAAATGTTAGTACACGGCTTTTATACAACCGTAAGTCCGGGTTAGGTAACCGAACTATAGTTGCATAGCCGTGAAAAAAAATGACCAAGCTCGCCCGGATGGTAAAATTTTCGCTAAGCCCCCTGCACAAGCCTGCGCGATGGTCCAAAACTCCCCTCGGTGTGGAAATGTACTCTATCTGGCCGATTCTCCAAAGCTCCAATCGCGAGGCGAGGCGTGTGATGAGAGATGTGCGGTGACAGAACAACAACTTTTGTGATAATATGTAAAAAGTTCCCGCACATCTCTACCACTGAGCTACCTTATCCTTGTGGACAACAAAGATAGAGTAATTTTAATTCAACCTCGTTCACCCATCTAACCCCGTGTCTAGGAAACAAAGTCTCATGAGATCCAAATGGTGGATAAATCTAAGTGATGGATGCTGGATCTGCGAGTGGCGAGGTTTGAAAGTTCCGGACTCATGAGCACCGGATATCTCCTCCCAAAAGTGATTTCTAACAAAGCCGGGGAGAGCAGCATCTATGTTTATTGCACATCTATAACTAAAACCCCAATGATGAGCTAGGTCCGCCCACGTAACATGGTAAAGTGTGCCAAAGAGGCGGAAAGAAATTCCTAGCCGGTCTTCTACTAGTGTGCAAAGAAATTGTATTGTCGAGGCGAGAACCTTCCTCCTCGAGGGGGAATATCCCGCCACCCGACCGCTCTCAAAGGTTAGGAAATTCAATATCCATACCTGTTTGTTCGAGGAGCTCGGGTCGAGTCCGGGCGTGTGTTGAAACACACGGTCCTTGAGTAGGAGATATGCTTGCATCTCCCTGCCTCCACGAATGTCGAGGTACGGTGCGCCGGCCGCCGATTGCCTGGGAGCTTGAGCTTCTTCCTCCCCGACGGGTGCAGCATCTTCTTGCATGGGAGAGCCTTCAAGGTCGCCGGTCGAGGGCGGTGCCGGTGCTTGTACGCCGTGAGCTATGTCTTGATGACCGCCTCAACCCACCGAAGATCTTCCCCAGCTTTCTTCATGGCCACCGCAAAAGCGATTGAGCGAGACCTCGGTGTGCAAGGGTTAGATGAAAGTGTGAACTTTCACACCCGTGATCTTGCTCGGCACAATGTTTTTGGTGGAGAAAATAGAGTGTAGAACGAGTGGGAGAGAGTGTGAGAGCGAGAGAGAGTGAAAATGAGAGGTGTGTGCTCTCACACCGGCTCTTCGGGCTTTTATAGCCGAGCCAATGACCGAGGGTGCACCCCACAACGGCTAGGGAGCCGTTGGCAAAGGTGGGCCCCGAACGGCCGGGCACCCAGGTGCGGCCGCGCACCTGGGGTGCGCGTAGCGCACCTACCCGAGGTCGCTTCTTTCGCCGCTTTTTGCCGGCGTGCCCAACGGTCACTTTAAAAAGTTCGTGGCGTTGTTTGCTCGCCCTGCTTCGATCGTTTTCTCCCCTTTTTGAATTTCTCCAAAAATTTTCAAAAATAAATTTATTTTTAAATAGAAAATTATTTTAAATTTTTTTTTTGTTTATACTTTTTATGTAGAAAATATTTTCTTTATTTTTCATAAAAGAATTTATTTTATTTATGAAAACTTTTTATTTTGGTTTTCGAAAATATTTTCTTTTGTAAATATATTTTTTAGTTTGATAATAAAATATTTTATAAAACATATATATATAGATATATATATCTCTCTCTTTTTTTTTCTCGATATATCCCATTTTTTTTTTTTTTTGATATACCCCATTTTTTTTTTTTTTCTTTTTGGATATACCCCATTTTTTTTTTTTTTTGGATATGCAAGGTTATTTATAGTCACTGTCTCGACTCTCCCCTCCCCGATGGCGGTGAGTATCTGCTTTCCGGGGTTTCGAGTCGGACCCTTCAACATTCCACACCGGTCTTGATGATGTAGATTGCCGGGTGTGTTGTTGCTTGTACCCAATGAATGGGCACTTTACCGCCTTGTCTCGATGTGGAAGACGATGAAGCCCTTCCCCGGACTTATGTCGCTTTTTTAGCCGTATAGAGGAATGGCCTCCCTAGGTGGAGAGACACATCCTCTTTCGGGCCCATGTCTAGGACCACGAAGTGCCGCAGGGGGATGTACTCATCTTGGATTTTAATCAACATGTCTTCCAAATTCCCTCCGCCGCCTTGTTGATTGATCCGCCATTTGGAGGACGGTTGGCAGAGTCGGTGTTCCTCCATGGATTTTGTTGAAGGTGACCTTGGACATCACGCTGATACCGCCCCCGTGTCACAAAATGCATTAGCGGTTGTGAGGGCCAATGGCACGGTGATGATCGGACGTCCAGGGGTCGCCCTTCTTGGCGATAAATGGTGAGCTCACGTGGATCTTCTTTAGCTTGCCGGGTTGACTCACCCTCGAGAGATATCATGTTAACCGACTTCGTGTGGGACCTCAGGTTGCCCCGATCCTTCCCCGAGTCGTTAATCGCACTTGAGCGAAAGAATCGGGCCAGGTTGTGTTTCTATCATCTTGTTGAAGCTCGGTTGGTTCTTTACGACCGGCGCCAACCCTTCGAGCTTGTTATTCACGCCCTCCAAGATCTTGTCTTGGTGGCTCATCTTTTGGTGAGATTTTCGTTAATTTTCGCCGCCCAGCATGCAGTCTTTCAATGATGGCCGACCTGGGGTTATAGTTGGAGTTGTACCCCCGTTGCCTTGGAATGGTGGCCTTTGACCGTTGTTCCGCCCTTACCGTGGTTGGCGATACCCGCTTCTTGTTGTTGATGAAGGCAGCTTCTTTCACGGGTCTCGTGGCAATTATCCCCCGAGTGGCCAACTCACCACACGCCTCACAAGTCATGTGAGCGTCCGCGGGCGTAGACCGGGCGCGGCCGGGTAGTAGCATCCGTGGCGCTCCTCCAACCTCTTCGCCAGAAGGTCCATTTTTTGCGGCAAGCATATCCGCCTCCTTCACGGTATGCATGCCTTTTTGTGTTTTGGTTAGGGCTCGCGTTTCGCCCCCTCGATTTGCCACCATCTTGTCGATTAGGGCTGTTGCCCTCATCGATGGTGAGCGATAGAAATGCGCCACCAAAGCCCGGCGCCGAGGTGCCCCTTCGATATGGCCGTGAGACCATTGTAGAAGTTCGGAGCACCAGCCCGCTTCTCCATCCCGTGGTGCGGGCATGCTAGAATGTATTCCTGCAGCCTTTCCCACGCCTCCGAATGGGTTCCATTGAATTCTGCCGAAATTGGCGATTCTCCCCCAGGGCATTGGTTTTGCCCATGGGGAAGAACTTGGCGAGGAATGCCGCTGAGCACTTGGCCCACGTCTCGACGACTTCCTTGTCCTTGTAGAACCATCAAGCCGCCTTCCCCACGAGGGAGAAGGGAAACAAAGGAGCCTCGATGACGCCTCACGCGCGACATCTTTGATGACGATTGTGTCGCATAGCTCCGTGAAGTGTTGGAGATGAGCGCTTTGCGCCCTCACCGGGCAGTCCATAATGGACCGGCCTGCACCATGGTGATCAGCCCAAAGTCTGGCTCGAAGTTTTTATCCGCCACATTCACCGCCGCCCAAGTGGGCACGTTGGTGACAGATGGAGTTGAAAATCGCTACAAATAATTTCTCGGGCCATAGCGTGAGTTGCGGTTGGTGCAATGATGTCGGTTTCCTCTGCCGGGGTTCCGCCGAAGAAGAAGCGTATGAGACCGGTTCTTCCTTAGGAGTGCCTCTCGATCTCGAGGTGAAGTTTTCCCGCGAGAGAAAACCCGAACATATAGACTATCCTCGCTTTCATCCACAAATGAGAAAAACATAAAAGATTAGCCTCAGTATGAGCAAATGGCATCCACGCATTACGCTCATATTCATAGCCTATTTATTATTATTTTTTTTCACAATGCCTTCCCAACGGCGCCCAGAAAATGCTTGTTGGCATTTCTTAACGCAATCAAAGGAAATGGTATAAAACCCATCCCGATAAAAGCGCCGGAAATGCGCCACGACATTCCCAAGTGAACCACCATGTCGGTGATCCAAAATGAGACCATCCAACGGGATAGATCTTGTCGTCATAGATATTTCATCCGCAGCCGCACGGATCTATCGTTGTAGCATTTCACCCGGAAATATTCGAGGTATCGTTATTTATATTTTCCCAAAGGAAGGCATGTGATTAATAAATTAGCATGGCATCTCGAATAGAGGAACATGTGGTTGCTTAGACCAAAATGTTCATAACAGGGGTAGCAATAACGGTCCATGGATAGTGTGACACACACTTAAGAATCCACCAAAAAAAAGGATAAAGAAAAATAGATAAAGAATAAATGAATAACCTAATGGAGTAATTCTAATGTATCTAGTCATGGCCATACAAATGAATAGTTAGGATCATATGCAAACCGATTTAGTCGTGTTAGGTCTAGGATAACGGGGAGACTCCTCGATACCATACGGCCCGATAGGAAGCATTTACGAACTCCTACGTAACATACGAACGTGGGGGATTTCAAGGGGCGGTCAAGGCTTGTCACGACCAAGCCGCCTACCCCGTCAACCGTGGCATGCCCTCATATCCGCAGGTGTCGTAATACCCGAGCACCATGCCCGCGCATATTAGAGCACTACTCTTGTCCCCCAGGATCCCCACTCGTCGAATGGACGGACTAGAACAAGAGCAAACCCGAAGGAACAACGAACCGATATCCCACCTCTAATCAAGTTAGGCATATGATGATCGATGAAGAAATGTAATGAACATGTCAAGATTATGATATGTAAACTATATGCTAGTTCATATACCAACACAAGAACATGAACAAGACTATACTCTAGTTCATAAGTTAGGCCAAGAACATAGATGTAAGACTTGCAAATAGAAGAATGCTCCATTGAGAAGATATATTACCAAAGTACTTTCTTCTAGGAGACAAGCCCTCCTTGTAGCTCTTCTACTCCAAGTACTAACCAAGAAAGAAGAAGAAGAAAGAAGAAGAAGAAAGAGGAAGTAGAAGAAGAGAGAGAGGTAGAGGTGGTAGAGAGAGAGAGATTGTTTGGTTTGTCGGACTCCAAGTGGTGT
Organism: Hyparrhenia diplandra; assembly: GCA_015847255.1. NCBI lineage: Eukaryota > Viridiplantae > Streptophyta > Magnoliopsida > Poales > Poaceae > Hyparrhenia > Hyparrhenia diplandra. Next base: position 508,849 of record JADLZK010010869.1, on the reverse strand, counting down.
GTGTTGAGAGAGGGAGAGAGGGGGTCTACTTATACACTTGGAGGAGGGGCCTAAATGCTAAAATACACCAAAACCGACCAGAAAAACCTTCCATCCGTGGCGCGCAAACCGACGGACCAAGGGCGGAAACCCCGCTTGGAAGGTGCACGAACCGCCTCCCCCCGAGGCCGGGCGAAACCGCCTCGGGGGAGGGTGCGCGGCGCGCCACCGGTGCGCTTGCGCACCCCCGGGCTCGGCCGCCCCCGGGCTCGGTGGGGTGTCGTGTCTCGCCCTAAAAGTTGTGGGTCGGGCTTTGCTCGGCCCGCTTTGGAGTTTTGGGTCGATTTGCTCACGGGCTTGGATTTTGCAATAATGCGCTTTCCCTAAGGCGTACTTTGGTCGATTTTCCACTTGCTTTTATTATAAATCTGCAAAATAAATTACAAGACACTACAAGTGGAATTTGTTAGTGGTAAATGCATATGAGTATAAAAAGGTTTAATTTTACTCCCTTTATGGTAGTAAGTTGACGGAAAAAAATATGTCGCTTAGTTATCACAACGTGAGGGCACTTCCAAATTGTCCTAAGGTACCAAACTCTAAATATCCTTTTTTGTCTTGTCTATAGCACGCCTTGAGTGAAGGTCAACTCAAGATTCTTGTATCCGGCATAAAGTTGATACACCTCCAAATAGGTTAGGGGCACAAATCCTTCAGAGTTCGCACTTATAGCTGAAATTTCCAATTCCTGTATTGGGTGATTCACCTTAGATTTCCTCAGTTACCACGAAGCATAAACAATTACCCGTCTTTCTTGTATAAGTGCACATCAAAACTTGTACCATAGGTACTACAAACATATCAAAAGGTTCCTCCATATCCGTGCGTATAAACACTAGAGTGATTGTTAACAACTCTCACAAAGTACGAAAGTCGTCTCACACTTCGGTGTTCACACAAATTTTTCCATCCCTTACAACAACGTTGTCATGGGTTTAGGAATCTTAGGTCGGTTATAAATTGATAACTGACTAAACTTAAGAAAAACTCCAAATCACAGTGACAAACATTATTGTCTCCAAATTTATAGTCACTCGGACTAGATTTGGATACACAACATTATCATCTTCAGGTAAGGCATGTCCAAGGAACTACACTTTCTTCAATTGAATTTTCTACTTGCCGCAATCGAGCATAAGCCAGATCCTCCTCAAGTCGGTCATCATTATCCTCAGGTGTTCTACATGGTCTTCATTATTTCTGCATGTACCACCATGTTATCAATAAACAAGAACACGAAGTATAACTTGGGCGTGGATACCAATTCCATTGGGTACATAAAATAAACTGGAGCAATCGTCAGGTCAAAGGACATGACAAAATACTCATACAACCTATATCTTGTAGGAAAGCGGTCTTCAAAAGGTCATTACTGGTAACCAAGATGAGTATCGATCTATATAGCATCTGACAATCGACCAAGAAAACTGCCAATGCTGGAAACGAATACTTGTTCTCAACCGCTACCGCATTGAGTGGTCGGTAATCCATACTCATTCTAGGAATTGATCCAATAAATCTTGCACCTGTAGTTTCAATTCAAATAACTCATGTGATGGTATCCTATATAGCCTTCTAGAGATAGTTGTCATTCTGAGTACCAATCCTGATGCAAACTTCACACCACGATACATATCGATGTACCGGTAAATTTGCACCATAGCGAAGATAGGCAATTGCTTTGCATGATTATCCGGGTTCTCTTTTCACCTCGAGAGTCTCTCAAGATAACTCGCCATTTCAAAGTGTCCATAATTGCTCCCCATTATTTGTTCAACTTAATTCCAGAATAACACACTAGCTCCAACAAGACAATCCATTATTTGTTCAACTTAATTCCAGAATAACACACTAGCTCCAACAAGACAATATTACCAGAGAAGTTAAGATTTCCTTAACTCTCCATCTTAATCCTTGTATCACTTATTATATGCTCAATAAGTCGATTATCCCATGTTGAGCTAATATGACATCCATGTTTCAACTCAACTATTTATCCATGATGCTCTTGTATGTATGTTCGACTCATAAACGAATGTAAAAATTCGAGGTCAAACAAAACAACAGCATTAAAACGGTTGGTTAGGCACGTCTTCGATGGTTACGGCCCTTCTTCTTGGATCTCTTCATTTGGTGTCATGAGCTTATTCAAACTCGGTTTTGGTTGGTCTCGTTCTTCCTTGGGTGTGCACAAAAATCTCAAAAAGTGCCCAAACTTCTCACGGTCATTGCAGTTGTTTCCTATGAGGGGTTTGTACCTAGGATTCTAAGTCATCCTTCTCTTCTACGCTGGAGTGGCATAGGATTTCTTGTACCAAAGGTCTCCATATTGTAACTCTTTTCGGTGATGGTCCATATTGAAAACTTGCAACTAACAAGGATAGTCGATCAACGGGCAGTGGAAATGTCTTTCCGAGCTAAGCCATCTTCAAAAAGGGGTTCTTCTCGATCCTGTTGGCAAAACAATTCGTTGTTATCGTTGTCTACCCTATGCGTGATAGGCAAGGTTCTCCCCGTATTCAGTTCAATGGTATTACGCCTCTTGATAGGAGTCTTCTCTGAAACTAACCAACTCCTTGGCTTCGAGTTCTTGTACTCTAGGGCATAGCAAGATAATTGGTCGAAGGCTTGTAGGTACCAAGTTATTGTTTTAGCACTCGGTGTTGGTCTCTTAAATTCACCTGCTTTCATGGCGACCTCGCTAATGCACATATAAGCCTCACAAAAGTTTGTGTGGCCTAGTCCGTAAATGTATATTATCGATAAATGGCACAATGGTGAGAACACCATATTCCTAGTAGTCCATCCAACAAAGCGGGTGGTAGGCTCGGTCTTCCATATTTCACAACAAAGTAGGCCAAACTTGCTTTCCAAGGTCAAGCTACTTATCGCTTCCTCCGAGGCAAAAGGGGGTTGGAGTATCTGTGGAAATCTTACGGGGTGTTGCAATCGATTGCTTCGCTCTCATGGTGCCCACAACAACCCTACATGGTGTCACGCAAAATGTTGCGTAACTCTCCCAAGAGCTAGTTAAAGAACAGCTCCCGGTAATTAGAGAGGGTGGTGGTAATTGTTGATTTTCTTCTCTGACCAATGCAACATCGAGGCATCTCCACTGTACATAGTGGTGATTACAAGTCGATAATCCCACAAGTGAATATGGATATTAAATTAGAGCTACATTGAATTTATTGAGAAGTCAACAAATAAAGGTAACCATAATTTAATCATCATATCACCACAGTACTAATACACCAAAACTGTGTATAGTGCACGATAATGCACAAAACTTCATGGAGCTTGTATCCTTCATTAAATCCATCGAGGTTGGTAGTTCATTTAATGAAGTTCGAGTGTTAATCCATTACTTCTTTTCCAAAGGATCCGTTGTTGAAATGAAGTCTCACGAGAAGGATTAAGCTTAATGATAAAGCTAAGATACATCTCGCAATAAGGATCACGTGAGGAACTTAACATCTAGCGTACATCTATGGAAACGAGGCATAACTACCGACGTCCAACTAAGCGTTCAACATGTCACCTCCATTATCAGCATTTTCTAGATCATCCTCCCCCTCACGATGCTTGAAGATAGTGTGCATTGAACAATTGATAATACTCCTTTCCTTGTAGCTATGCTGTATCTCATAAATCCTTTGCACACCTCCTAATTCTGCTGTCTCAACTGATCATTCTGACATCTCATTTCCGAAGTCATGTGTCAAAAAGAAAAAGACATCATTCCTGGTCTTCGCTCGTACTCCAAGTACTGCTAGATTGGTCTTCCTACGGGTTATACTAACTAACCTTGGCTCTAGGTCCAATACTCCATTTAACACTACCGTGGGTACTATAGGCTAGTCTCCCTAGGGCTCGAGCTAAACATTGACGTTGTAGGTCCAACACCATTGCTTGAGCTGGATTCTTCTTTTTCTCACAATCCATGGTGTCTCAATTATTCCGACATGCTTTTGCATAACTTGCAGCCCTCGAGCTGCTATTCCGTCTCATTCCGCATTCTCTAAAGTTGCACTATTCTCAGTGGTTACTTTATGAAGCACATTGGTGACCTTCTGTTTGTCCTTCTGGTATTCCTTTACTCTCACTTTCTCCTTGTTAGTCACTTCCATAGCATTCTGGCACTAGTGCTCCTTGTCAACAATGATCCAGAGTGTGACAAACATGATACTCCTAATCTCGTGGGAGCTACCATGCCTTTCGTCGAAATTGTACCATATTGACTAGATCCAATTAGCAACACTTTAAGTCATCTCGAAATACTTGATGTTGTTGTACCTCCCGAGGTTCTAGGATTCTTTGTCATGAGGCTCTTCAACGAATCGACTACTACTAGTTTGTCTCGCAAGGGCCATTAGTAACAAGGTTTGAGGATTTTGGTGAGAGTAAGACTTAAGTTGATTGCTTTTATCAAAAAGGGACGAGTACTTTTAATAGGGGACGATCGTAGAGGGAAGGAAAGGAAAGGAATGCATTTCAATTTTATTTAGGTGAATGCATGAATGCGATAACCATTATAAACATGATGCATGAGCGTAACTTACGTCCTCGCAGCATTAGGAAAGATTAGTTGCTACTCGTTATAAGCGGTGGCACAGCCAACGTTCTCTCAAAAAAGAAAACAAGTCGCATCTAGTCGATCTACACGTTTTTGCATAGTTAGTGTACCGCAATTTCATTTCAGCCCAACAATATATTTATGCAATGCAAGAAATTAAATTGCATATACCGCTTCGTTAGGTCCACCCGACGGCATCGCATACCTTAAGGAAAAACACATTTTTACACCCGCACACCTTGTGTACCCATACACAAGTCTACAGGGGCACTACCCGACCATGGAGCTCTCAAAACATTTTATTTTTACCCCTAGATCGGTGGTTGTCCGATCATGCTCTCACATCTCACATCTTTACCTTGGGTGTAGAGGCATTGAACATCATTTACCTAGGGCGAGAGGTATTTCGATCCATACATGACTACTCAAGTGAGTAGCCCATTACTCTTGGCGCACAAAGCAACCAAGCACAAACAACAAAATGTGATGCATTAACCCATCCCAAGTTAGTAAGGTCACCGACCGTCCTTAATTGGGCATAGGGGTATGACCATGGCACTATTAATTTTCGCAAAATCTTTTACTCACACCCACTGAAAAAGATTTTGTTTCGCATAATTTTTCACAAAAGATTAGTTGTTCATTTTAATTTAAATACCGCATCGGATTTTTAAGTACTTGAACTAAGCTCGATGCCACCGTGGATGAGCCGACCAATTTATAAGAAATCAAGTATAATTCGCAATTACCGGCAAATCGCAGATCTACACTTGAGTCCATATAAACCCGGTATTACGAAATCTCGTGAGTGATTTCAAACTCATCAACAATACAACAAGGATCGTTGAGCTCGGTAGTTCAAATCTGCGGTATCTTAAACCAAATTCAATATATTATAATCGGAGTGCGATGAACACATTTATTTACAAAGTAGTTCAGAGTCTCGGAAGCAATAGCTTTTGAAAATAAAATAACCGTGACAAATGAAATAAAGTAAGGTAGTGCCAACATAGTGTCAACCCCGTAATAGCAAGAGATAGGGAAATATGGAGATTGGCATGCCCTAGGCATTATTCTTCACCACAAAGAAGACACAACAGGCTAGGATCATGCTAGACGGAGTCACCTCAAGCAACATCGGAATTAACCCGTGAGTACTCAATTGTACTCCTTAAAGACTTACCCGTCGCGAAAACCGTAAAAATAAGGAAAAGACTCCAAGGATTATGCTTGGCTTTATCTCGAGCCGGGCCGACTCACATTTAACTTCATAAAATAAGGTTGATTAATGAGCCTACACATACTACTTGAATTCTTCCAAGTTAAAAGGTTATTTATTATATACATAACCATAGATCCCGTATAGTCAAGGTTAAACATATGCTCAGAATATAAATAACAGTATAAGTAACTTGATCAACATTTTAACAGCCGCTAAAGATGATAATATAACATATATTGTGATATTAAGACTACGATGTCGTGGACATAACCGGGTTCTCACTATCCAGAGAGATGGCGATTCGAATCGATTGCAAACCAGTGGCGAAATACCTGTAACACCCTAGGTGTTAAGCATCTTGAAAAGCATGATCATTTGCATAGCATCATCATTATTTCATGCATGAGCAAGTGCATATTAGCTTTCAACTTGAGTTACTCTCATTTTATGCTTGCTTGACCTAGCTATTATGGAATTTTTGCTATAATTATGTTTTGGACCAAGATTATGCTTAGATGTATTTTTACCATAATTTAGGACCATGCTTGAGCTTGTGTTTTGATTTAGAAAATTTTTATAAATCAACCCTAGTGTGTCAAACCTCTTTGACCCATTTTTGAAACCCATTTCAAAAGTGCTTGATAGAAGTGTTTTTTTTAGCAAAAAAGCTTCTATCGATGAAATGAAGTACTTTTTATGTTGAGCAATTGATCTGTTGCGACTTTTGTGTGAAAAGGTTTTGAAATGTCCCAAATAGAGCCCCGAAGTTCAAGTCAAACTCAAGTCAAATTTCAAACTTTGTTTTTGAATGTTTGGATTGACCTTGCTGTTTTTTTAATTTTTAGTTTCAAATTTAGGCCGAATTAGAAAAGTCCATATTGAGTGTTTTGTAGATCTTGAAATTCTACACAAAGTTGATGTTTTGACTTTTTCCAAATTCTGCACGAACCTCGAGATCTAGGCCGAACCTGTCGCCGATCCGTAAAAACAGTAGGGGACCTATCGGGTACTCGCCGGGCCGACACCGCCGGGCGACGCGGGTGGCTTGCGTGCACGACCGCCCGACGTCGGGGCGGATGGGCGGTACCGGTCGCAGCGCCAGAGTAAAATAGGGACGCCGCGCCCAGCCCCTAACCTAATCCCGTTCCCCACCGCCGCTAGCCGCTTTGAACGCTACAAGATCCGCCGCCGCCCGCCATTGCCGCCAGTGTCGCGAAGCTCCGCGCCGTGGTTCGTCGCCCGTCGTCGCACCAAACCACCCCAAATTCCGTCCCTAGCTCCGCTACTTCATCCTCTACTCCAAATCGGCAAATCTAATCGAGGTATAGGTCGAGGGTACGGACCCAGTTCCCCCACTCCCGCGCGCCACGGGCGAAGTCCGGCCATGGCCGCCCGTCGGGCAAGCTCACGCCTCGAGCTCTGGATCGAGTTTTGGGCGCGCTAGTTCGTTGTTTTAGGATCGCCTAGAGGTGCTTGAGCTCTCAAGCTAGATGGTTGAGTGAGATTCGCCCGTTGTTGAGCCGGGACGCATCGTCGCCCGACGTGTTGCCTCGCGGAGCCCACGCAGGCGGCGCATCCGTTTTCTCGCCCGTCGTTGTTCCGTTAGGGCTCCTAGGTTGCTTGCATGTTGCCGCTAGGCCTAGGGGAGTAGAGAACGGTCTTTGGTTCACCGGGCTATCGCCGGAGAACGGCCGTCCGCCGTCACCAGCGCCGCCGCAAGCCGCCGCGTCGGCGTCGCCGTTGTAGTTCCGTGGTTTTCGGTGCAAGCCAAGGGCACCATCGTGACCCTCTCGCTTTGCGTAGATGCGATTAGAGTAGCCGGGTTGCGTGATTTGGTCACCGCCAGCGAAATCCCGCCGCCGATCCGCCGCCCGGCCCCCCTCGTCCTCGTCCCGATTAGTCACGACACGCGGGCCCGCGCCTTTTTCTTTTTTTTTTCCTTTTTCTCGCTTTTTTCGAGGAATTGAATGAAATGCTTTAGAAATTCATATCTTGGTCATTTTGAGTCCAAATTTAGTGGGACAAATTTTGTTGTGTTTGTTAGAGGATAGGCTATAGTACAAAATTATGAAACCCTATTTTTGGGAAACTTTTATATAGAGTTTTATTTATGGCCATAAATGCATGGAAATTGGAGAAAATCATATCTTTTAATTGGTGCAAGATAAAAATATGCTTTTCGCTTTGAAACGTGTTTGTTTATGTGAGTAGGATCTTGGAAAAATATCATGCATGGTATGTTCTGAAAGAAATGTGATTTTCTATTTATGTGCTTTTTTTTGATGTGATCTTTAGAAATTCATAGAAAAATAAGTATTAGGGTTTTTGTTGTAAAACTTGGTGTGATGGTTATTGATAGGTTTGAGTAGATGTATATACGCAGAAATCTGTTGTCTGACACTTTTCATAATGCAAAAGTATTTTCATGCCTAGGTGTGGTGTCAATTTGTCATTTTTGTATAGGACTGCACAAGTATGATCTTGCCATGATATTTTTATGGTAGTTGTTACATTCCAAAGAGGATGCTCTGGTAATTTTATAGAATTTTCTGAGGTAGTTGTATATTTATTATAATTGTAGTGCTTGGGAAATAGGCTAGAAATATATGCATATATATTCTTGTTGGGTGATTGTATTTTGATTATGTGTTCCTAGCATGATTATGATCTGTTGGTATAATTAGTTTGATAGCCTTGCATGTTTTGTCGATTTATTACTCCTAGCATTTATTTAATTATAGTGTGCAAGCGTGATGTTGCTAGGGCATGTTATTTTATGTGATTTAGATTATCTTTTGGATGGTCCAGTAAGTTTATTTGGTAGGTGAGTGCTTGATTTACTTGCTGGTTAGGTTTGAGATAAGTTGCATGAGTAGTTTTGATGTTATGGATGATAAATGTGGTGTTTGGGCTGAAAACAGAGTCTCTGTTTTCCCAATTTCGAGGCTGTTGTTTAGATTCAGCTGCTGGTGCTATGGAATGTTTTGTAGGAAATTTTGTTAGCTTTCCGTGAGAGTCCTAGTTTGCTTAATTTGGAGTTATAGAACTCCCCGTGTGATTGTTTTAGTGGCAGCATGTCAATCTGCCATTTTCGGTTAAGTAGAGAGTTAGGATGTTGCTTAGTGTGAAGTGTTGATGTTCTTGTGTAGAATTAGTTGTGTTTCTGCAGAAGAGATACGCACTTACTAATAGCTTGCATCATGAAGCATCCATTCATCATGTATATTCTAATTATGCAGGTTGTTGTTTATGCATTTGTAATTTAATCTTTTCTCCATCATATGCATCATCTCAAGATCGGGGGAGGTTCTGGAGGAGCTAATCGAGGAACCAGGGGAGTTGTTCCAAATTGGGAGTGCAGTCCGAGGAGTCACCGGAGAAGAAGAGTCGACCGACGACCGGATGAAGTGCCCGGAGCACGCCCATTCAACGTTCTCGTGGCAAGCCCCGGAGCATTCTCGCCCTTTCCTATTCTTCCAATTAATTGATTTGAGTCTTTTATATGTTTCCTGCATTAAGTATAGGAAATGGTTGAAACCGTTGATGCATTACAAATCCTTGCTGAAGTTGTTACCCTATCCTATGAGCAGAGTCTAGGTTAATGCTCGCATCATGATTTCGATGAGACGCGATGTCGGTCACTTGAGGATATGTTGTGAACAATCACATGGGTGATTGTCAAGCTGGCCGTCGAGAACCCGAAAGTAAAACATGTGAGATTGGGTGGACTTTGTGGTCCTTTCCACCGATCGATTAAGGACTTACTTACTTTGTCGGGCTGTGGTCGGAAGTTGAACGCATTCGACATATAGTAGGCTCCGCCGGGTCGTGGAGCCACTGAAAACTCGCAAGGTTGTTAGGGGCCGCCATGTCCGCTTTATCGCTCCTCCTTCGGGCGATCGGTTGCGAGGGTTTTGATATCGGGTGCAAGATGATGCGCACGGTGATGTCGGGTCACGCTGCGGGCTCACTTGGCACCCGAGGAGGAGGGGGTAGCCGGCAAGACCGGTGACTCTACGTCCCGTAACACCTCGTGAAGCGATCGGGTCTACCTTTGCAAAGTAGACTTGGTGTGTGTCGTCGTATTCGCCACCGGTTTGCAATCGATTCGAATCGCCATCTCTCCTGGATAGTGAGAACCCGATACCTCCACGGCAATGTAGTCTTAATCACTACAACATAAATGTTTTCCAAAGATGTTATAGCAATTTATATCCCGATCCAGCCACTTATATTGTTATTTATTCTGCCGAGCAATGCTTAATCTTGACTATACAGATTTATGTTATGTAAGCAATAAGAACCCTGTTAACTTGGAATAAACAAAGTAGTATGTGTAGGCTCACTAAACAACCCTATTTGCGAAAAGAAAGGTGAGTCACCAAACCCTAGATACAAACGAGCATAATCCTTGGAGTCTCTTATTTTATTTTAGTCGGGTAAGTCTAGTCGAGTATTTTGTACTCGTGGTTTTATTCCCGTTGTTGCGGTGATCATATTTACCATGGTTATTGTAAGTCTTGTCACATTTCCTGTTCTTTGGAGAGTAAGGCCCGGGCAAGGCAATTCCATATCCCTATCTCCTGCCGCGAGGGGATGACTATCTCGATGGCACTATCTTATATTTGCTTTCGTTAAAAGACTATTTGGTTTTCGAAAACTACCGCTTCCATACAATGAACTTGAGTTTGTAATAAATTCATACTTACGCACTCGATGTTTAATATATATATATATATATATATATATATATATATATATATATATATATATATATATATATATATATATCGAATTTGGTTTGAAATTCTCGCGGATTTTACTACCAAGCTCAACGATCCTGTTGTGCGTTGTTGATGAGTTTGAAATCACTATGAGATTTCTGGAATACCGGGTTTATATGGACTCAAGTGTAGATCACGATTGCTTCGTTGATTGCGACTTATACTTGATTTCTTATAAATTGGTCGGCCTCATTACGCCTGGCGAATACCTCGACACACACCAAGTCTACTAGATCAAGGTAGACCCGATTACTCCTCAAGACGTTACGGGGCGTAAAAGTCTCGGGTCTTGCCGGCTACCCCCCTCCTTCTCGGGTGCCAAGTGAGCGTGCAACGAGACCGACATCATCGCGGCGCGTCTTCTTGCACCCAATAAAAACCCTCTACAACCAACACCAAAGGAGGAGCGATAAAAAGCGGACATGGCCGCCCCTAACATTCTTGCGAGCTTCGTGGCTCACGACCGGCGGAGCCTACTATATGCCGTGCACGCTCAACTTCCGACCACATTCCGACAAAGAGTAAGTCCTTAATCGATCGGATGGAAAGACCACAATATCCATCCAATCTAAGCATGTTTTAAATAATCAGGTTCTCAGCAGCAACTTGTTAGTCACCCATGTGACTAATTAACCACAAACATCCTCTCAAGTGACCGGAATCACCGCTCTCATCGCAAATCACCATACTTGAGCATTTATAACCTAGACCTCTAAATAGGATAGGATATCAACTTCAATAAGGATATCTGTGCATCAACGGTTTCAACCACTTTCCTAAACTTAATGCATCAACATATATAAAGGACGCAACACAATTTAGTTAGAAAGCATAGGAAAGGGCAGCATGCACCGGGGCTTGCCTTTAGAAGAGGGTTAGAAGATGCCTTGGGCACTTCAACAGCTCGATGACATGTTCTGCCTCTTCTAGGACCTCCTCTTGCTTTGCACTTCGGATCTCCTCGTGCTCTCTCTTTCGGTCCAATATGAATTTGTATGCAAAGATGAAAATTAAGGAATGCACAATTGACGAGGAATGGATGAATGCATTATGATGTAGGATATTAGTAAGTGCATATCTCTTACGTAGAAACACAATTATAACTACACAAGAAACCCTAATAATCTACATCAAGCAAACACCCTATTCCACTAATACACCGAAAATGGCAGCTAGACATGCTGTCACTAAAACAAATCACACAGGGGAGTTCTATAACTCCAAATGCAAAGAAACAAATATTCGCTTGGAAAGCTAACGAAATTATCTACAAAACATTCCATACCATCCTGAACTAATTCGGACATTAACAGCCTCAAAAACAGAGAAAACAGAGGCTCTGGTTCTAATCCATTTCATCACATACAACCACTATAACTTGCAAACTACTATTAGATTCATTTTATTTTCTCGTTTTCCAATTTTCAAGATGCATGTGAACCTTGCAAAATTCATAGATTCCTCAATTTAGCTCAGTTTTGAGTGAGACAAATTTTGTCGTGTTTGTTATGATCTGCTCTATGATATAAAAAATGTGAAATGTGGTTTTATGGTAGTTTTTATATTTATTTAGATTTATTGCTTTAATTGCCATGTAAATAGGAAAAAAATGCATATCTAATTCTTGGTGCATGATAAAATAGTAGTGTCTGTATGAAATGTTAATGTTTTTGCATGTAGAGTGCAGGAAAAAATATTAGACATGCTATGTTCTGTGGTAGAAATGTGATTTTCTATTTATGTGCTTTTACCATGCTCTCTAAGGAAATTCATAGAAAAATAATTACTAGGGTTTTTGCCATGATAATTTTTGTACATGCATTTGTTACTGTTATGTATCTTTTCATGTTCATAATTAGGCAGTTTCATGCATTTCATAGTACAAAGTATTTTCATGCCTAGTTTCATTGTTATCTTGTCATTTTTGTGTAGGACAAAGATATGCATGTTCTTGCTCTGTAATTTTTATAGTAGGCATATTAGACCAGTAGGATGCTCTGGTAATTTTTGTAGGATTTTCTTCAAGTAGCTATGTATTTACCATATTTATGTTGCATGGAATTTAGCCTAGAAATGCATGTTTATAGTAGAGTATTGTGAGTTGATAATTTTATTGTTTGTTGTTACGATAATAAGGACCTGTTAGTGTGGTTAGTTCGCTGGTTACATGTTTTTATAAAACTAGTATAGTTCTAGCCTTGCATTTTATTATGTGCATGTGTAGTGTTTGTTAAGGAATGTCATTTCATGTACTTTAGTTTATCTTTTATGCTGATCAGTAGGTTATTTTGATGCTTTAGGGTCTTATTTGCTTGCTGGTCAATTTTGGTAAGAGTTGCATGCTTGGTTAGAGAGTTATAGGAGTTGCATGATGCTTGTATCCTGAAAACAGAGCCTCTGTAATTGCTGTTTTCGAGGCTGTTATTGTTAGAATCAGGTCAGTGTAATATGAAATGTTTTGTAGATAATTTAGTTAGCTTTCCAACGAGTATTTGTTTGCTGCATTTGGAGTTATAGAACTCCCTGTATGACTATTTTAGTAACAAAGCATGTCTAGCTGCCATTTTCAGTGTTTAGTGAAATAGTATGTTTGCTTGATGTAGATTGCTAGGGTTTCTTGTGTAGTTCTATTTATGTTTCTACAGAAGAGATATGCACTTATTAGTATCATTCATCATAATGCATTCATCCATCATTCTACCTTGTTTATATACCAGCATGTTTATGAGCATTCGTAATATTCACTCGTGCATGTGCATGCATCATATCGATCGGAGGAGTTAGTTCGGAGGAGATCAAGGAGCAGGGAGGTCAACCTTCGTAGCCTCGGAGTGCAACCAAAAGACCCCACAGAGAAGGAGGACCGCGACTCAAGCTTCCCGAGTGCCCCGACTTCTTCTTCCTACTACTTCGAGGCAAGCCCCGGTGCATGCTGAATTTACCTATGCTTTTCTCGAATCAACTTGTTGAGTCCTTTTATAAATGTTGCATTAAGTATAGGAAGTGGTTGAAACCGTTGATGCAATGCATATCCTTGCTGAAGTTGTTGCCTATCCTACTTAGAGGTCTAGGTTAAATAAATGCTCGCTTATCATGATTGCAAAGAGATGGTGATTTCCGGTCACTTGTGAGGATTGTTGTTGGGTTAATCACGTTGGTGGTTAACAAGTCTGCTGAGAGAACCTGAATAATAAGACATGTGAGATTGGATGGATATTGTGGTCTTTCCATCTAATCGGTTAAGGACATCTTGTGATGAGCCGACCAATTTATAAGAAATCAAGTATAATTCGCAATTACCGAAGCAATCGCAGTCTACACTTGAGTCCATATAAACCCTGTATTCGAAATCTCGTGAGTGATTTCAAACTCATCAACAATACAACAGATCGTTGAGCTCGATTAGTTAAAATCCGCAGGTATTTCAAACCAAATTCAATATATATTAATCGAGTGCGATGTACACCTTTATTTCAAAATAATTCAGAGTGCGGAAGCAATAGCTTTCGAAAACGAAAATAGATGTACATCGGAAATAAAATAAGATAGTGCCAACATAGTGTCACCCCTGTAATAGCACAAGACTGGGAAATATAGAGACTGCCATGCCCTAGGCATTATCTTCAAGCACAGCACATCACAATTGGATCATCTCATGCTAGACGGAGTCACCTGCAACATCGGGGAATTAACCCGTGAGTACTCAATTGTACTCATAAGACTTACCCGTCTTAAACCAGAAAAATAAGGAAAAAGACTCCAAGGATTATGCTTAGCTTTATCCGAGCTGGCTGACTCACATTTATTTTCAGAAATAAAGTTGATTAGTGCGCCTACACATACTACTTGAATTCTTCCAAGTTAAAAGGTTGTTATTATTTACATAAACCATAAGTCCTGTATAGTCAAGATTAAAGCATATGCTCAGCGATATATAAATAATAAAGATAAGTAACTTGATCAACATTTTACATCAGCAGCCTGAATAAGAATAACCATTATTGTGATATTAGACTACGATGTCGTGGACGCAACCCGGTTCTCACCGTCCGGGAGAGATGGTGATTCGAATCGATTGCAAACCAGCTGGCGAATACCCTGTCATACACTAGGACTACTTAGCTAGAGCAGCCCTAATCACTCCCAAGACGTTAGGGGACGTAAAGTCTCGGACCTGTCGGCAACCCCCCTCCTCTCGAGTGCCAAGTGAGCGTGCAACGAGGACCGACATCATCGTGCGCCTCTTCTTGCACCCAATCTAAAACCCTCTCCAACCATCGCCAAGGAGGGACGTTAAGCGTACAAGTACGGCCCCTAACATTCTCACGAGCTTCGTGGCTCACGACCCAGCGGAGCCTACTATATGAACAGGTACGTTCAACTTCCGACCACATTCCGATAAAGGATAGAGTCCTTAGCTGATCAGATGGAAGACCACAAAATCCATCCGATCTCTCATGTTTTATTAACCAAGTTCTCATCAGCTACCTGTTAACCACCAACGTGATTAACCCAACAGCAATCCTCACAAGTGACCGGATATCACCGTCTCACCGCAATCATGATAACGAGCATTTATTTAACCTAGACTCTGCTAATAGGATAGGGTAACAACTTCAGCAAGGATATCTGTGCATCAACGGTTTCAAACACTTCCTATACTTAATGCAACATTTATAAAAGGACTCAACAAATTAATTGAGAAAGCATAGGAAAGTTCAGCATGCACGGGGGCTTGCCTCGAGAAAAGTAGCGAAGAAGAAGTTAGGATCTTCCGGAAGCTGGGGTCACGGTCCTCCTTCTCCCCGTGGGGTCTTTTGGCTGCACTCCGAGATGATGAAGGTTGACCTCCTGCTCCTTGATCTCCTCCCAAACTAACTCCTCCGATCCTGAGATGATGCATGCATATGCAAGAGTTAAAGACCGAATGCACGAGACATGCCGGTATATAAAATGAGGTAGAATGATGGATGAATGCATTATGATGTATGATACTAATAAGTGCATATCTCTTCTGCAAACACATAATTTTGACTACACAAGAAACCCTATTTCACTTAAATGCTGAAAACGACAGCTAGACATCTTTGTTACTAAAATAATCACACGGGGGAGTTCTATAACTCCAAATGCAGCAAAACGAATACTCGTTGGAAAGCTAACGAAATTATCTACAAAACATTCAATACCACCCTGACCTGATTCTGAAACTAACAGCCTCGAAAACAGCAATTACAGAGGCTCTGTTTTCACCTAACAAGCAACATGCAACACCTATAACTTGTAAACTAAACATGCAACTCTTCTCAAATTTGAACAGCAAGTAAATAAGACCATAAAGCATCAAAATAACCTACTGAGCACACCGAAAAGATAAATTAAAGCACATGAAATGACATTCCCTATCAAACACTACACATGCACATTTTAAATACATAAAAGCTAGGATTAATAAATCTGCCAAACTGCTAAGCTTATCAAACTAAGCCTACCAACAGATCCTATTCATGCTAAGAACATACAATAAAATTATCAATACACTTTATCCTATTATAAACATGCATTTCTAGGCTATTTTCCATGCAACATAAATATGATAAATATGCAACCACCTTAGAAAAATCTACAACAATTACTAGAGCATGCTAGGGACATAACAAGGCTACCATAAAAATTTCAGAGCAAGAACATGCATATATTGTCCTACACAAAAATAGCATGGTAACACTAAAACTAGGCATGGAAATACTTTGTACTACGAACAACATGAAACTGCCTAACCATGAACATGAAAGGCTACATGACAGTGGCACATGCATGTACAAAAATTATCATGGCAAAAACTGTAGTAATTATTTTTCTATGAATTTCCTAAGAAAGCATGGTAAATAGCACATAAATAGAAAATCACAATTTCACCACAGAACATAGCATGTATGATATTTTTCCTGCACTCTAAATGCAAAACACATGAACATTTCATATATGAACCCCTATTCTATCATGCACCAAGAATTAGATATGCATTTCCCTATTTACTTGGAATTTAAAGCCATAAATAAAACTATACAGAAAAAGTATCATAAAACTAACATGCAATATTTTTCTACAGTAGATCTACTCACAAGGATCACAACAAACTTTGTCTCACTCAAATCCGAGCTAAAAACGAGGGAGATATGAATTTTCTAAGACCTGCATGTAACTCACGAAAATAAAAACATAAAAGAAAAAAACGTCCCCGACAGGGCCGCTTCGTCGGCGACTTCGGAGCGGGGGGCGGCGCGAAGCGGCGGATCTCGCCCGGCGGTGAGGCTTCCCGGCGAACCAAGTACATGCATGGTCTCGTCTCATCGCGGATTCATCGATTGGTACCCCTAACTCGAGCTAACTTTTCGAACCCTAACGACGGGTGGCGGCGGCGGCAGCGGCGGCGGCGCGGGGGCCGGCGGACTTGCGTTCCCGGCCAAATCAGGCCAAACAAGCACGGCATCGGCTGCGACATCGAGCGATGCGGATCCGGTACTAATTCTGAGTCGGCGGCAGGCCAGAAAGAAAGGGCTTGACGCGCTCACCGTGGCGGCGACGACGCGGGCGGTGCGGCCCGCGTTCCAGCGAATTATGGCGTGTCAGCTCGGCCGGGTGGCGTCAAAGCTGCAAAGAAGCGGCGGACCTGGATGCGCCGAAAAACAGAAGGGAGGCGGCTCAAACTGCCCCCGGCGGCCAGCTGCAGGCGCTCCGGCGTCGGGCGGCGGTCCTCTGGTCGGTGAAAGCGGTGGCGGTGTTGTCGATTGGTCACGGGCGGGGTAGAGCACGTCAAGGCGAAAGCTAGAACCTGAATAAAGGGCGAAAAACGGCCAGGGGCTCCGGACGGTGAGCCTCGACGCGGCCCCGGCCATGCCTTGGCCCGATTTTTCCGGCGACGCGGGGAAACACCGATTGGGCTCTACCTTCGGCTCTGGCTGGTCCAGCGGGGTCGGGGAGAAGGTGCACGGCACGGCGGGCTGTCGGGGCGCTGTTTAGAGGGCACGGGGCGCGGTGGTGGTCGCGCGACGGCGCCCGGCAATGGCGAAGCCGCGCGCGCGCGGGCCGCTTGCCGCCTTCTTCTTCCGCCACTTGGAAGAGAGGGGGGAGGGGGAGGCTTGGAGGGGGGGCGACGCGGCTCGCTTCCCTCCCAAGGCGTGGCCGCAGAAGTAGCGGGGGAGGCGGAGGCGCGCGCCACGCGGCGTGCGTGGATTGCACGTCGTGCCAAGGGTGGCCGTCCGGGTTTGTTTTCTTTCTTTTTTTTTGAACTAAAAACCCCAAATCTAAACCGTTTAGCCCTAAACCTCGAGATCCGTGCAAAATTAGCGAAAAGCTCTAATTGAAGAAAACGTTCCTCACGAAATTCTGAGCGAAACACCTATACAAAGTTTCTCCAAACTCGGCCTCGATTTGAAACTACGATTGGTCGAAGCAAAACTACTCCGGCGGTCAAACAAACCCTAATTCAAACAACTTCGCATTTTTCGAACATGATCCACTCAAAATCACGCAACCGGCCTGTGATGACTTTTTGTTCTACACGAAATTAGCTACACATCTCACGAAGAGTGCACTCACATGCAAGATCTCTAGCTAGGACTTTTGAACGAAATAAGATAAATTGCTTTCTAAATCAAACAAGGTCAAACCAAGTCAAATTACCAATATAAAATCTAATTAGCAAACATGAACAACATGAAATATGCTCTAACACCTTCTCTAATCATCACTAAGAATAAATGAAGATTGAACATCTAATTATGCAAACATTTCATACATGAAATAACGAGGCAAAACATAACCAAAGAAATTTAATGCATTTAAGCAAACAAATGACATCTATCATTTCATGTGCATGGATGCATATGATTAGATGATGATTATGCTCTCACGAAATGCGATGCTAATGACATGATTAAAACTAGGGTGTTAGTGTCAAACCTCTTTGACCCATTTTTGAAACCCATTTCAAAAGTGCTTGATAGAAGTGTTTTTAGCAAAAAGTTTCTATGGATGAAATGAAGTACTTTTTATGTGGAGCAATTGATCTGTTGCGCGACTTTTGTGTGAAAAGGTTTTGAAATGTCCCAAATAGAGCCCCGGTTCAAGTCAAACTCAAGTCAAATTTCAAACTTTGTTTTTGAATGTTTGGATTGACCTTGCTGTTTTTAATTTTTAGTTTCAAATTTAGGCCGAATTAGAAAAAGTCCATATTGAGTGTTTTGTAGATCTTGAAATTATACACAAAGTTGATGTTTTGACTTTTTCCAAATTCTGCACGAATCTCGAGATCTAGGCGAAACCGTCGGCCGATCCGAAAAAATGCAGTAGGGGGGGACCTATCGGCGGCTCGCCGGCCGACACACGCCGGGGCGTGGCGGGTGCACGACGCCCGGCGTGCGGGCCGGATGGGCGGTGCCGGTCGCGCGCCATATAAATAGGGCGCCGCGCCGCCCTAACCTAATCCGTTCCCCCACCGCCGCCCGGCCGCGGAACGCTGCCTGCGCCGCCCCGCCGCGCCATTACCGCCGTGTCCGCGAGCTCCGCCGCCGTGGTTCGTCGCCGTCGTCGCACTGCAAACCACCCCAAATTCCGTCCCCTAGCTCCGCTACTTCATCCTCTACTCCAACTCGGCAAACGAATCGAGGTATAGGTCGAGGTGCGAACCCGGTTCCCACTCCCGTGCGCTCGCCGGCGAGTCCGCCATGGCGCCGTCGGGGCAAGCTCACGCCGAGCTCTGGATCGAGTTTTGGGCGCTAGTTCGTGTTTTAGGATCGCCTAGTGGTGCTTGAGCTCTCAAGCTAGATGGTTGAGTGAGATTCGCCGTTGTTGAGCCGGGACGCCGTCGTCGCCGACGTGTTACTGTGGCGCCGCCCGTCCGCCGCATCCGTTTTCGCGCCGTCGTTGCTCGTTAGGCTCCTAGGTTGCTTGCATGTTGCTTTGCTAGGCCTAGGGAGTAGAGAACGGTCTTTGGTTCATCGGTTATCGCCGGCGAACGGCCGGTCCGCCCGTCCTAGCACCGCCGCCGCAAGCAGCCGTCGCGTCGCCGTCGTAGTTCCGGTCGGTTTCGGTGCAAGCCAAGGGCACCATCGTGACCCTCTCGTTGCGTGTAGATACGATTAGGCTAGCCGGTTGCGCGTGATTTGGTCACCGCCCGTGAAATCCCGCCACCGATCCGCCGCCCGCCGCCCCTATCTCGGTGTAAACGACACGCGCGGGCCCCGTGCCTTTTTCTTTTCTTTTCCTTTTTACGTTTTTTCCGTTGAATGAAATGCTTTAGAAATTCATATCTTGGTCATTTTGAGTCCAAATTGAGTGGGACAAATTTTGTTGTGTTTGTTAGAGGATAGGCTATAGTACAAAAAATTATGAAACCCTATTTTTGGGAAACTTTTATATAGAGTTTTATTTATGGCCATAAATGCATGGAAATTGAGAAAATCATATCTTTTAATTGGTGCAAGATAAAAATATGCTTTCGTTTGAAAAGTGTTTGTTTATGTGAGTAGGATCTAGGAAAAATATCATGCATGGTATGTTTTGTAGAAGAAATGTGATTTTCTATTTATGTGCTTTTTGTGATGTGATATTTAGAAATTCATAGAAAAATAAGTATTAGGGTTTTTGTTGTAAACCTTGGTGTGATGGTTCTTGATAGGTTTGAGTAGATGTATATACTCAGAAATCTGTTGTCGACACTTTTATAATGCAAAGTATTTTCATGCCTAGGTGTGGTGTCAATTTGTCATTTTTGTATAGGACTGTACAAGTATGATCTTGCCATGATATTTTTATGGTAGTTGTTACATTCCAGTAGGATGCTCTGGTAATTTTTATAGAATTTTCTGAGTTAGTTGTATATTTATTATAATTGTAGTGCTTGGGAAATAGGCTAGAAATATATGCTTATATATTCATGTTGGGTGATTGTATTTTGATTATGTGTTCCTAGCATGATTATGATCTGTTGGTATAATTAGTTTGATAGCCTTGCATGTTTTGTCGATTTATTATTCCTAGCATTTATTTAATTATAGTGTGCAAGCGTGATGTTGCTAGGGCATGTTATTTTATGTGATTTAGATTATCGTTTGGATGGTCCAGTAAGTTTATTTGGTAGGTGAGTGCTTGATTTACTTGCTGGTTAGGTTTGAGATAAGTTGCATGAGTAGTTTTGATGTTATGGATGATAAATGTGGTGTTTGGGCTGAAAACAGAGTGTCTGTTTTCCCCAATTTCGAGGCTGTTAGGTTTAGATTCAGCTGCTGGTGCTATGGAATTTTTTGTAGGAAATTTTGTTAGCTTTCCGTAGAGTCCTAGTTTGCTTAATTCGAGTTATAGAACTCCCCGTGTGATTGTTTTTAGTGGCAGCATGTCAATCTGCCATTTTCGGTTAAGTAGAGAGTTAGGATGTTGCTTAGTGTGAAGTGTTGATGTTCTTGTGTAGAATTAGTTGTGTTTCTGCGAGAAGAGATACGCACTTACTAATAGCTTGCATCATGAAGCATCCATTCATCATGTATATTCTAATTATGCGAGGTTGTTGTTTATGCATTTGTAATTTAATCTTTTCTCCATCATATGCATCATCTCGGGGATCGGGGAGGTTACGGAGGAGCTAATCGAGGAACCGGGGAGTTGTTCCAGCCGGGAGTGCAGTCCGAGGAGTCACCGGAGAAGAAGAGTCGACCAAACGATCGGAGAGTGCCCGGAGCACGTTAAGTCCAACGTTCTGCGAGGCAAGCCCCGAGCATTCTGCCCTTTCCTATTCTTCCAATTAATTGATTTGAGTCTTTTATATGTTTCCCGCATTAAGTATAGGAAATGGTTGAAACCGTTGATGCATTACAAATCCTTGCTAAAGTTGTTACCTTATCCTATTAGCGAGTCTTGGTTAATGCTTTCGGTATCATGATTTCAATAGACGGTGATGTCGGTCACTTGAGGATATGTTGTGAACAATCACATGGGTGATTGTCAAAAGCTTCTTGAGAACCCGAAAGTAAAACATGTGAGATTGGGTGGACTTTGTGGTCCTTTCCACCCGATCGATTAAGGACTTACTCTTTGTCGGGCTGTGGTCGGAAGTTGAACGCGTGCGACATATAGTAGGCTCGCCGGTCGTGAGCCACGAAACTCCAAAGGTTGTTAGGGGCCGCCATGTCCGCTTTATCGCTCCTCCTTCGGCGATCGGTTGCGAGAGGGTTTTGATATCGGGTGCAAGATGATGCGCCGCGGTGATGTCGGTCACGTTGCGGGCTCACTTGGCACCCGAGGGAGGAGGGTAGCCGGCAAGACCGAGACTCTACGTCCCGTAACACCTCGTGAAGCGTCGGGTCTACCTTTGCAAAGTAGACTTGGTGTGTGTCGGGGTATTCGCCACCGGTTTTGCAATCGATTCGAATCGTCATCTCTCCTGGATAGTGAGAACCCGGATACCTCCACGTCAATGTAGTCTTAATCACTACAACATAAATGTTTTCCAAAGATGTTACGAAGAATTTATATCCTGATCCGAGTTACTTATATTGTTATTTATTCTGCTAAGCAATGCTTAATCTTGACTATCACAGATTTATGTTATGTAAGCAATAAGAACCCCATTAACTTGGAATAAACAAAGTAGTATGTGTAGGCTCACTAAACAACCCTATTTGCGAAAAGAAAGGTGAGTCACCTGAACCCCGGATACAACCGAGCATAATCCTTGGAGTCTCTTATTTTATTTTAGTCGGGTAAGTCTAGTGAGTATTTTGTACTCGGGGTTTTATTCCCCGTTGTTGCGGGTGATCATATTTACCATGGTTATTGTAAGTCTTGTCTGCGTTTCTGTTCTTTGGAGAGTAAGGCCCGGCAAGGCAATTCCATATCCCTATCTCCCGCTGCGGATGACTATCGATGGCACTATCTTATATTTGCTTTCGTTAAAAGACTATTTGGTTTTCAAAACTCTTGCTTCCGTACAATGAACTTGAGTTTGTAATAAATTCATACTTCGCACTCGATGTTTAATATATATATATCGAATTTGGTTTGAAATACCAACGGATTTTACTACCAAGCTCAACGATCCTGTTATGCGTTGTTGATGAGTTTGAAATCACTCACGAGATTTCCTAATACGGGTTTATATGGACTCATGTGTAGACGTGATTGATTGCTTGTGATTGCGACTTATACTTGATTTCTTATAAATTGGTCGGCTCTGTCACAGGTGGTATCGAGCCGAGGTTTGGTAATTACAAGTCCGATCTGGTATTTAAAGTAAAATGAACCACTAATCTTTTTGCGAAAAGTTTGCGAAACAAAATTTTTAAGTGGTGTGAGTAAAGAGTTTGCGAAATCTAGTAGTGCCTTGGTCATACCCTCTATGCCCAATTAAGGACGGTCGGTGGCTTGGCTAAGCGGGTTTGAGTTAATGCATCATATTTTGTTGTTGGTGATTGGTTGCGTGCGGCGGCCGTGTGGTACGGGTTACTAAGCTTGAGTAATCATGAATGGATCGAAATACCTCTACGCCTCGGGTAATGGTTGTTCAATGCCTCTACGCCCAAGGTAATGGTGTGAGCTGTGAGAGCATGATCGGATTTATGCCGGTCTAGGGGAAAATAAAATGATCTTGAGAGCTCCGGTAGTCGGGTAGTGCCCCCGTAGACTTGTGTATGGGTACACAGGTGTCTTTGGTGTAACATGTGATTTTTCCGCATGGTATGCGATGCGTTGGGTGGACCTGACGAAGCGGTATATGCAATTTAAATTCTTGCATTGCATGAATATATTGTGGGCTGAAATGAATTGCGGGTACACTAACAAATAATGCGTTAGATCGTATAGATACGTCTTATTTTCTTTTGAGAGACGTAGGTTGCCACCATTTAAAAAACGAATAGAGAAATCTCTTTTCTATTCCGTGAGTTACGTGGGTAACGTGCATGCATCATGTTTAAATTATTACATCATGTCATTCATGCATTTTCCATATTTTCCCTAATTAGTACTTGCCCTAATTTGACCAAGCTGGACTATTGTTTCTCAATCTCACATTATCTCCTAAATCTTGCTACGGATGGCCCACTACTTGAGCCCTACTCACCCCCGATGATCCGGGCGACACCGCCCTATTTGTGGGAGACCTTACGATCGGTTGGGTACAGCCGAGAGCCCACCTACGCATGGAGGCGTGCCCATGGCAATGGAGAGGTGCCATGGATTTCGCTTGAGGTGACAAATGCGGCCGCGCTTAACAAACCCCTATTGGCCAGGCTGGTAGTGCATTGGGCGGGGCCGGATGCATGGGTAGCTGCCGGTGTTGCGGCCATGGGAGTTTTGGATCGGATGGCTCGGGACCGTGGTGCTTGCACTTACCGGTGGCCCCGCCGCGGTGCTTCCCCCGTGATGTACCACCCTCGAGAGAATGAGCGGCTTGGAGTTGCGGTATGGCGACCATGAGAGCGATGTTTGCGATTCACGTTCTTGAATGGAGGGCTTATGACGACGGCGGCCAGCGCCCGTTGAGGAGGACCAGGGATGGAGATCCTACTTCGGGAACCACGGGGAGTAGATGACGTGATGCTACGTCTAGTTCTAGCTAGATGCTACCACGTGGACCTAGATCTAGTTGTAACACCCTTGTAGCCGAAGCGGTGTAATGCCACTATTACCATGTAATTTCTCTTTCCATTCGTAAGACTATGAGCATGTAAGACTTGGATCCGTAATGTTCGAGACCTTATGTATTATTGAGACCTTAATTTAGCTTGTTCCCATGTTACGATCGGTTTTACGGTAATTGTGATCTTTATCCTGTGCGAGACGATGTTGATGGTGCAACGTTTTGTTGCCGTTTTTTTTTGTTGTTGCGAAATCTTGGTATACATTTTTGCGTTGACATAACCGTGATGTTGATTTAAAAGACCGTATTGAATTTTGTTGTTACCGTTATTGTGGATGAATTTATTCTCTCAATAAATTCAGCGTAACCTCAATTCAATATCTATGCTTTGGACAACATCATCGATGGTTATCGTTGATTCAAATGTGCGAGATGCCGCAAACTTCGATCAGTCTTTGGGGAGATCGGCGGCATCCACCACCTCCCGCAAAAAACCGGGAGCAGTTTTTCCAACGGTTCACGGGAAATGCGCAATATTTGCCGCCGGAGGCCGTGGTGGTCTTGAAGGTGATGGATTTCGAGCATACAAAATTTCAAAGCTCTTGAACCACCAAAGTTCACTCGGCAAAGGAACCTATGGAACCCGAGGAATGGCCGACTTTGATAGAAGATAAGTTTCGGTTGGTGAACCCGTCGACCTTCGAAAAGCGAGTTTGCGACACTTCTTTGGAGGGACCTGCGGCAATATGGTGGAAGAATCACCGTGCTACCTTACCTGCCGATGATGTTCCCGTCACTTGGGCTCGGTTCTGGCGGCTTTCCGCGGGACTTACATACCGGCGGTGTTCCGGCGAGAAGTTAGGAGAGTTTATCAAGCTTGGCCAAGACAACAAGACCATGAACGAGTACCTACGGGCTTTTAACAGGTTGTCTAGGTATGCTCCCGAGATGGTCAATACGAGAGGAGAAGAAGTTGGCTAGTTTCAAGAGAGGACTGAACCTCAAAATGCGAGAGGCTATGGGGAATTTCACCGTAACTAGTTTCGAGGAGTTCGTGGATCGATTGTCTTCGCCAGAGAAGAGCGGTGCTTTGTATCTGCATCCAAAGGCAAGAAGAGATCATTTGAAGGAAACCCGGGCCAGGCGTGGTTCCTTTGGACGTCGTCCGGCTTTTAGATCCATCCGTCGCCCTTGGCGCTATGTTCCACCACGGAAGAAGAACCAGGCCGGGAATAACCACTTCAAGAAAGTGATGTACAACCCCGCATAGAAGGGAAAGTCTGCGCACCAGGAAATGTTCGGCGTCGGTGCCATTCAACCACAACAAGCGCTTCAATTGTGGCAAGCCCGGACACTATTCCAGGAATTGCCCGCAGCCCAGGAAGAACTACAAGCAGCATGTGGGACATGCAAACTTTACCAGTGTTGATGAAGTTCCGGAGGGAGAGACCGTGACTGCTGGCGAATGCGTGCATAGTTAATAATCATAGTGCTTTGTTGTTTTGTTTGATTACGGATCATCGCATTCATTCATGAGTCAAGAGTTTGCTAGGAAGAATAGTGAGAAGGTGTCGACCTAGGATTTGGTTATCGGATTAGTTCTGCAGGGGCTGACCAGTTGACTAGGGAAAGAGTTAACAATGTGAAGATTATGATGGGAGACTTAGAAATAGTAACCTCTTTGGTAGTTTTACCTGGTTTGTGTTTGGATGTTATTCTTGGTATGAATTGGATGAGAAGTTGGGGAGCGCTTATAGATACGATGAAGCAGTAGTGCATTTGAAGAATCCCCGAGACTCAATCGAGCACCGATTTTGCTACCCGAACTATCGATCTTAATCGTGTTTGGCTTTGCTTTGCAAATCACCGGTATCTCTCGATATACCGGTAGTGTGCGATTTTTCGGATGTGTTCCCGGAAGACCTACGGATTGCCACGGATAGGGATGTGGAGTTCGTAATTGAGTTAATTCCGGGGACTGCCCCTATTTCTCGAAGACCTTACCGTATGCCACCCAATGAGTTAGCGAGAATTGAAAATACGACTTCGGGGAGTTGCTTGAGAAGGGTTTCATTAGACCTAGTTCGTCGCCTTGGGGTTGTCCGTACATTTGTGAAGAAGAAAGATCGGACTTTGAGAATGTGTGTGGACTATAGGCCCCTCAATGCGGTAACCGTAAAGAATAAATACCCGTTACCCGCATTGACATACTTTTGATCAATTGTCTAGAGCCAAGGTGTTCTCAAGATAGATCTTCGATCGGGGTACCATCGATTAAAATCGGGGCCTCGGGATATACCCAAGACCGCATTCTCTACGCGGTATGGTTTGTGCATGAATATCTCGTCATGTCCTTCGGCTTGACGAATGCTCCAAAGACATTTCATGTGTTTGATGAACTTCGGTGTTTATGCCCGAACTAGATCGGTTCATGGTTGTATTCATCGATGACATCTTGGTGTATTCGAGAATGAAGAAACGACATCTTTGAACATTTGAGAATAGTTTTGGAAAGACTTAGAGAGCACAAGTTGTATGCAAAATTCAAAGAAATGCGAGTTTTGGCTGAAGGAAGTGCATTTTCTAGGACATGTGTTGTGCGAGAACGGAATTTCGGTGGACCCTAGTAAGGTGCAAGAGGTGTTGGATTGGAAAGCACCGGTTTTTAGTTTTAGAGATCCGCCATTTCTTAGGGTTGGTTTGGATATTATCGTAGGTTTATACCTGATTTCTCCAAGATAGCTAAACCCATGACCCGATTGTTGCGAAGGATGAGAAATTTGTGTGGACACCGGTGTGAAGCGGCGTTTAGTACCTTGCGACGCGTTGTTGACCACGGCTCGGTCTTTCGCACAACGACATTCGAAAGCCATTTGATGTATATTGTGGCGCGTGTGGTACAGGATTTGGAATGCGTACTCATGCGGGAAGGGAGAGTTATTGCGTATGCATCACGTCGACTAAGAAAGCATGAGGTTAATTATCCAACCCATGACTTAGAACTTCTTTGCCGTGGTACATGCTTTGAAAATTTGGCGGCATTACTTACTTGGTAATGTCCGTCATGTTTACACCGATCACAAGAGTTTGAAGTATATTTTTTACTCAAGAGGAGTTGAATATGAGACAGAGAAGGTGGTTGGAGCCGATAAAGGACTATAATATTGAGTTGCATTATCATCCGGGCAAGGCCAATGTTGTCGCGGATGCCTTGAGTAGGAAATCGCATTGCTTGCCGGGACAAGTCGAATCTATGGAGGCTTTTCCTCCTACGCATCCGGCTATCCTATGCAATATTCAAGTACGAAATGATTTGGAGGGGAAGATTGTTGAAGGCCAGAAAGTGGATAAAGGGATTGCCCACATCAAGAGAAAGAGAGAGAAAGAACCTAGTGACCATTTCCAGGTGGATGAGAATGGAATTCTTTGGTATGATGATCGTCTTGTCGTGCCAAAAGACCGAAGTTGAGAGAACAGATACTCACCGAGGCTCACTCGTCAAAGATAACAATTCACCCCGGTAGTAATAAGATGTATCGGGATTTGAAAACCAGATTTTGGTGGACCAAAATGAGAAAAGAGATCGTTGCACATGTGGCTCGATGTGACAATTGCTGCAGAGTTAAAGCCGTCCACATGAAAACTGCTTGGGATTGTTGCAACCATTGCCAATTCGATTGGAAATGGGATGAAATTACTATGGACTTAATTGTTGGATTGCCACGGAACCGCGAAGGGATGTGATTCGATTTGGGTGATTGTGGATCGCTTGACCAAAGTAGCCCACTTCATCCCGATTAATATTCACTATGAGCCCCATCAGTATGCAGAGCTATATATGGCCCATGTACTTCGTTTGCATGGAATACCAAGGTCGATAGTGTCGGATCGTGGATCCACTTGGACCAATCGGTTTTGGGAGAGCCTACCGGAAGCCCTAGGAACCAAGTTACTTCGTAGTTCCGCTTATCACCCACAAACCACAGGCCAAACAGAACGAGTTAACCAAATACTAGAAGATATGTTGAGGGCGTGTGTGATAACGGCAAAAGGTTCTTGGGACAAATGGTTGCCGTATGTCGATATCTCGATGCACGGGGACGGTTTAGATCGAATTAGGGTTGAAACGGCCTTTAGTGGCGCCTCGAAAACCTGGGCGTCTACGTTTTGCCGTGGCCGGCCACCACCGACCACGAACGCCGCCGCGTGGCTCGCGCTCCTCTGCGCCACGCCGGCGCCGCGTCGGCGTAGAAGGGGCCCCGCGGCCCCCCTTACACCCCACGCCATTCCTCCGCCCCTCGCTTCCCTTCTTGTCCAAGCGAACGCGGCGAAGCGGCGGCCACCGCAAAGCGCCCGCGCGCCAATGTTGACACCCGTTATAGCATAATATTACTAGTCAACTAAACTTGGATAAGGGCTTAAAATGAATATCAAACATAAGTCTAGGGGCTTTACTAACATAATTCCATGAGTTTTGGTGATTTATATAATTTCAGGACTTAATAGATAATTGCGAGAATAATGGAGAAAGTTCCGAATATACAAGGCATATGAAGACCGGACTTGTCCGTGAAGCAACTCAACCCGAAAAGTGGACTAAAACATTCTAGAAGATACCGAGAGGACACGAGAAGAAACGGGGAAGCGAGGTGGCACGCCACCTGGCGGCCGCCACGCCAATACCACCACACCCGCCCGGCTGTTGCAACCAATCAAAGCTCATCTTTGTATGTCGGTTTACCACCGACATTGAGGTTGTATCTATACCGTTGCCAAGGTCGGTTTGATCCAAGGGTTCACGTTCATCGCCAAGGCCTATATAAGAAGACCCCCGCCCCCGGGTTGAACCCTAATTCATTCTATCTCATTATTCATTATCTCTCGCCAGTAGAGGTGTCCCAATGTAAGGATAACCTCTCTCTGGGATTAGTGAATTAGAGGTAGATTAGAAGTAGATTAGTAATGTAACTAGAAGTAGATTAGACATGTAATTAGAAGTAGATTAGATTTAACTTAGATCTAATCAAGAATAAAGGAGAGAGGAGCTATGCTCTTGTTCGATATGTCTTGAGTTTCTTCTACAAGACTTATGATTTATATATTTATCTTCTCTATTTACTTCCATTATTCTCATATATGGTTAAGTATAGTTATTATGTTATTGTATAGGATCTCCGCTCGTATTGAGTGCTCTAGTTATTCATGGTAGCTAGAGTAGTAATCTATAGTGTAGATATGGTGTCTAGGCTATAGGTTACCGAGGTTGCGCCAATCCCACGGATAATTGTGGTAGCCCCGGGGGTGACTGACTCTATAAGGCCTTTGTAATCCACCACGTTCGGATTGGTGTTTTTCGTAGAGCTTTTGGCAGCCTTCTCCCAACTACCTTCTTCCCGTCTTTCTCGAGAGTTGGAAAGGATCTGTTGCTCCAAAGTGCAGTAGTGTAATTGCTATCATAGAACCTAACTAATAGAGAAGTACCCGGGAACCTTGATCTCTCCCTTTGACCTCTTGATTAGTTTAATTATTCTTTGACATGTTAGGTAGTTTATTATTTTAATGCTTTGATATTAATTTAATCTTTATCAATTACCCCCTCACTAAAGTATAGTGGTTTGCTAAGTTAGTGGATACATGATTGTGACTTATTAGAATTCTTTAGCCAAAGCTTCCCAAAGGATACGATACTCTAGAATATTCATCCTAGGGAAAAGCTATAATGGTAGGTGTTACGTGGCGCTTGCAAAATCCTTCATATTCTTTTAGCACTTAACAAATGCCAACAAGCTTTTTGGCGCCGTTGTCGGGGAAGCAATAGGCCTAAAGATTCTAATGATGATCATGATGTCTGCTAATTTAGTTTATCACTAGCTTTAGTAGGATTACCCTTGTTACGTTGAGTTGTGGAATAGACAAGACAAAAGATGTCATTGCGACCTTCCCACAAGATTCCACGAGAAAAGAAGAAAAATTGAAGAACCTGTGGTGCCCGATCAATCAAGATTCATCACCATTGGAACCCTCCTATCTCAAAGGTATGTGTTTAAATATATATTATTCTAACCATGTATAGAATAGAGAGAAGTCGCCGTCATAAGAATTCAATGCACACATCTCAAGTGACATACATAGAGGTCTGCACATCGTGGTAAGTATGATTAAAAGGTGAGAAAGTCTTGCTCATGGACTATAAATTGATTAAGTAGTTATCATCTAACTTCTTGCATTTCATACATGTTAACTTTAATTCATGCATTCACTCCACTTAGTTTATGTTTTATTATAGTATATCCATTGCATGATTAGTCCTTTGCATACATTCATGTCATTTGCATCTAAAAAAAAAAATCCTCACCTTGATCATGCTCTTTCGTCTCTAATTGAATAAATCTCTCTAGTGCTTTGATGCTACCTATGTTTGCTATAGTATGCTTTGGTTTGGAAATACGCTTAAGAGTATTTCCAAAGGCTTTAAATTAAGCGTGGTGCTTAGGTTAAAATGCCTTCCTTAATTAAATTAGACATGGAGTCTAGTTTGGTTATTGAACTAAATATTGCTTGTGTAGACATTGGTTATTGTGTTGGACTAACCCCTACAGGAAACTCTCAAATCCAATTTGGATAAGTTAAGAGATGAACTCAGATTAGAGATGAGGCAAGGCATATGATGAACTCCAACCTTGTGCGAAAAGACACGGCTCATTCATCATCGATGGAAGCTTTGTAAGTATCAAATATCATTCACTCAGTCTTTTGCTACAAGTTACCTTTGCCTTGATCCACATGCTAGAGTGCAGCCACAAATAAAATGAGTTACAAGGCTTGATAAATAAAATCTGTGCTAAGAGTAATCAAAGAATCACCTTTTATTAGCATAGATGAGATCATATGAACTTTGGATAACAACCCTTGTTTCAACCATATGTTGTATTTTCCCTCGGGTATGTGTCCACTAATATTTTGCAGGAAAGGCTCTGTGCTATGTCTATTTAATAAAGAAGAGTGTCATACAACACGATCTAGAAGAAGCTCTCACTCGAGAAGTGGATGGATAAAGCTACAGGCCATAAGAACATCAAAGACAGGTAAGTGAATACAACTCACATATTTTTATACAACTTTTGTCTTATGTTTTAAAAAGAAAATAATAATATATATATATATATATATATATATATATATAGGGAGAGTATAGTCTGTAGGTAGCTACAGAATTTAATATTCTGTAGCCAGGCCACCCGACGCACCGAGCGTCAGCCATTCACCGCACCTACCGATCGAGCCAGCAAAGCCAGGCTCCTAAATGCATGCCGAGCTGCCACCGTGTCCGTGATTGATGGGTACAATAAACCGTAATCAATTACTTCACTTTAATTAGTGCATGCAGATCACGATGATTTCGGTAGGACTTTGGCTGTTACGAGAATATTTTAACTAGTCTACACATGCAAACGTGTTACCAGAATAAAATAATAGCAACAAGAGAATATATACGTACATGTATAGAACTTATACGATAATGAATATATTGTTACCATACTTAGCATCGGTAGTTACCATATGATTAGATTTCAATATACGAGGACCAGTTATTATCGTAACAAATAAACAGATTTACCATAAAATAATCACAGATTTCGTATCTGCCAACTGCCATGCGTGTGCACATGCAAGATATATAGCGGAACAAGTGCACATTAGCTACCTAGTGTATGCATATGCACTCTCTGTGCCATCATTTTTTTTACGATAATTTGAAGGCAGGAGGCATTATTTACGAGAATTTGCGCTTATAGTATTTACGAGAATTTACGCTTATAGTATTTATGAGAATTTGCGCTAATAATATTTACGATCCGCACTTTAGAATATAGTTACGAGAATCCGCACTTAACAATAGTTACGAGAATCCGCACTTAACAATATCGTATACATACACATGAAGAATACTCATAGTCACGGACACATGAAGAATACTCATGCAAGATACGGAAAAGGTAGTTACCCGAGAATACATGAATTAGCGTACACATGCATACGGACGCCCATGGCCCATCGAAGTAATATATGTCACCGAAATTTGATCCCCGGCCCATCGACGTAGCTCGGGTTGGCCACGCTTGGCGCGACGGAGGCCTGCAGCGCGGTGGCGACGGTGGCCAGCAGCACGTACGCCAGCACCTGGTCACACAAGAAGACGCACCAGGCCAGCAGGGCCGGCGCTGCCACCGCCAGACATGGGCCAATGTCGATGTAGCAGCGCGCGGCCGGCACCCGGCGGCCACGGCAGTGGCAGCCACCAGATCGAACAGCATCACAGCATGGCCTTCATGTCCGTGTAGCTGGCTTCTGCACGGAGAAGGTGATCCGGTGGGATCCGCGTGGCCTGCATGTCGGCGACGGCGTGGTGCACGTGCACGGAGAGCCCCGGCGTGAGGCAGCTGCCCGGGATCTGCGTGTCCTGCGCAGACAACACTGATGGGGTGGTCCCCACCGGGGCAAAGGAACGCCGGGATGTGGTGCGCCTCATTGCCCTCGAGCCGACGGACGCCCATGGCGTAGATCTGGCACCGTCAGCCTCGACGTAGGCCGCGTGGTCGGGGTCGTTGGTTTAGCCCGCCGCGAGGGCGAGGAGAAGCACGCGGGAAGCAGCAGCTGTGGCCGCTGGGAGAAGGACAAGCCACCGGCGCCGTGCCAGAGAAGCTGCCGCGGCCGCCGGTGAGGGATGAGGGGCCGCAACAAGCTGCCGTCGACGACCGTGTGGGACGAAGCGAGGCCTTCTGAATCGGGCGGCGAATGGAGCAGTTATAAGCAACGTGATTAGAGGCCTTATGAATATATCCAATCCAATTTAATACAAGAATAAATGGCTGAATTTATTAGCCAAGCATTCGGCTTGGTGGTAGTCAGGGCTGGTCTGATCGATCGGTCGGGTCCGGTGGGTTGGGTCCGGCTATAGAATATGTGATTCTATAGCCCGCTACAATGTAATAGTTCTATATATATATATATATATATATATATATATATATATATATATATATATATATATATATGGTGAGGTTTTTGTACTCCGAGGGTAACTACTCCCACCTAGCTGTACACACGCGACGAAGAGCCAGTCCCGCCCGCACCTGGTTAACGGGCCGATGCTGGGGCTAACGGGTTCGATAGGAATGCGGCGGCGTGCGTTAATCCAGAAGAATTGAAAAACGAGGCGTTGGCGTACGGCACTTGGCCGCCGTTATTCACGGGATTCGTTTGCCTACGGCACTTGGCCGCCGCTACTTTATTTTTAATATACCTTGCTTTTTAAAGTATGTATGTATAGATACTTCCTATAGCGATTGGTATGTGTGTATTCAGAAAGTATAGATCGCTCACATGGTATTATTTTTTGTTTTAATTTAAAAGCATAAGTATGTGTATATACGCAAGGTTTCGATAGTATAAGTGCATACTAACCATACGATCGGAGTATGCGTGTTCACGTATGAAGAAATACGTCGGAGTATGTGTGCATGCATTCACGTATATGCTTTTGTGTGAAAGAAGTATAGAAGCATACTTCAATAAAAAAAGTATTTTAGTGTTTATCTTATAGAGGTTATATATACTTTCACCGGCATTTTTCCAGAGGACAAAATTTGTTGCGCTTGTGTAATACTTTTTGGCCGAGTACTGTGCATAAACCATGCAGAGTATGAAACCATACATGTTATTGCCGAACAAATAATACTTCAGACAAATGTAGAACAATATTCCAGCAAATATGGACTGATACCTCAATCTAAAAGAGAAGTATATGAGGATACTCAATCAAATCTAAAAGTATGTCTAAATACATGGTTAAGATAAGTATGAAGACATACATATTAATTCTGGGAGTATGTCTGCCTACATGGTTAAGAGAAGTATGCAGACATACATATTATTCCTGAGAGTATATGTACATACAGGCATACTTTAATTTCAGACTATAGTATTTGTGCATACTTTTGCTAGTAGATTTAATACAGATGCGCCTTTTGTTCCTATATGCCTGCCGTTGGGAGGGAACTTCCATCAGTATTGACTATACTACTCGGACTAATTGCTGCCATGTATCTTCAATCCTAGTCTTGTTCCATCTTGCGTTTGCTTGGCTCCAAAACTCGTCTCCGGCCACGCTAGCCACAATAATCATTGCTACGCAGCTTACGCTGGCGAGGCCTGTGCTGCATGATGGTGATTTGTATTAAGATCAGATTAATAGAATCAATATATGAGTATATATATGTACCAGCATGCAAGGCAGAGGTAGAAAGGCATACGCCCACACGCGGCCGCCGCCGAATGTCTGGTCGGCGTCCTCGACGCTGAGAGGTGTGCCTGCCAAATGAATGTACTTGAATCCATCGCATAAAAAGCTTCTGATTTGAGAACTGAAGTATCTGAATTACAGAAAACAAGAAATCTGTTCGAGGTGGAGGCATACCGAGAAAGGAAGCGATCACCGTAGATCGGGCTGGATCTCTATTCCGGGGACACCCTACCGGTCGGGGACGATGCAGACGTCGTCGGATCAGATCAAGCACAGCGGGGCAACGCCAGACTCCGGCACGGAGCAGCTCAACAGGGCGCGGAGCTTGGAGTCTGCCGTGCTCGCGCGCAGCCCCCTCGACGCAGGATGAGAAGAGGCGTCGCCGCCAGCCTGGGGAACGACGATGACGTCGTCGGTCAGGATGGCAACACGGCAATTGGATCCGCGAGGAGAAGCCGATCTGGTGGTGCGCCGATGAGAAGGGCGCGGAGGGGCCGAGGAAGACCGCGGTGGAAGGCTGTCGCCGCCGGCTGCATCTGTCGAGGCCTGATTTTTTCCCGATCCAAATTTGGGAGGAAAGATAAGTAAGACCACTTAACGGATCCATTCAATTGACCCGGTAATCAACTTCACGCCCGCCATGCTTTCAGGAACAGAGAATATACACGCGCACGTAAGAATACACACGCATGTAGGTGGGAGTAATCTCTTTAGGGAGTACAAAATATTTTCCATATATATATATATATATATATATATATATATATATATATGGAAAATCTTTTCTACTCCCTAGAGTAATTACTCCCCGCCTGCTAATACACAGTACGCTTCCTCCACGCGTCGTCGTAGCTAACGGCCCGATGACGTCGTTTCTGTCCCCAACGAACGTGACTGCCAGCGGACCTATTTTTGTGCGGACTAATTTTTTGGCCCCGTCCACCTTGTGCCCGTTCATTCCACGCAAGGAGCTACATAATAGCAGGCCGGCGGCGGCGGAGTACCCTCCCTTCCTCGAGGTAACTTGCTTGGGCGCCCAGCCAGCAGCGGCGCACGCCTCCACCACTGGCGGATCTGATTGCCACTCGCCTTCCCATGCCCCTCATGGTGGTGGCCGGGAACGACAGCAGGACCGCTCCCTTTGCCGGTTCTTGTCCATGCGTCAATACTCTACTCTGGCCGTAGAATCCAGGTTCGTTTAATATAATTTGAGTGCAGCTTTGCAGATCCAGTGATATTTGATTAATTTATTTTCTTGCTACTAGATCTCCTATATCTTGAGGCGTTTCTCTATAGTCGATAAGCGTCTGGCAGAGGCCGTACCCTGCAGTTTGCCATCTCTTGCATCAGTCGTCATTACGTAGCTGCCGTGATCTATTTGGTATTTGGTGCCACAATCGCCTCGTCCGGAGACGGCAAACCCTTGGTCTATCGATGGATTACGATGTGTGGATCTTCTCTTCGGCGCCACTGACATGAACCTGGCTGTGAAAGATCAACACGAATGTAATCATACTATTTTATCCTTTTTTAGATGATGGGATCAAATAGTATTTTCTTCAGATTAAGTCTGTGTATGACCAGTACGCTATATGTAATCATATACTATTATTTTCTAAAGAATGTATATACGTGTACCTCCTAATAATTAAGAAGTATGCATTGATACACTCTTGCATATGTTTTATATTCCATTAATTAAATAATTCTGGTATGCGTGCATACTCTTGGCGTATGTATGCATATATACTCACGACCAAAAACTCTGGTATGCATGCGTACTCTTGCGTATGTATGCATATATACTTACTGCCAAAAAGTAAAGTATGTATAGATACTCTTGGCGTATGTATGCATATAAACTCACTGCCTCCTTTCAAGAAAAAAAAAGAATATGTGTAAATACTTTTCAAAGAAGTATGAAGATGTACTCTTATATGAAAAAATATACAAAAGAAATAAATAGGTATACATACTCCTTTTAAAAGTATGAATAAATACTCCTTTCAACAATAAAAAGTATGAGTATATACTTCTCTTCAAAAAAGAATGAATATGTACTCTTATTATATCAAAAAAGTATGTGTATATACTCTTATCTACATGTATACACCTGCGTGGATATAAATAATAACCAACCAACCATATGACCATCCCGTGGATCCGATCTTCACAGTCATTATCTGGCCACCGGCTTATTTTTTTAATTCAATTCAAAAATACGGAGTAGTCTGTTGCGGCATGCGTAATTGATCCTACTCCCGATGTCTACCTAACCCAAACGGAACCTGACGTCTCCCGTCAATAGCACAAACGAACTGGCCTGCATGCATGTATACTTTAGGTGGGAGTAACTGCTCCCGGGAGTAGAAAAACCTCACCCTATATATATATATATATATATATATCTGAGCACATGAAGGCTCATGCTACATGAAGATAACAACATGTTCCTAGGACAAGTTCCCTTCGGGTATTCTTGGTCACTAACCTTGCAGAAACAAAGGATGAACAACGTCTAAGGACATGGTGTTTGCAACACACGATTAGGGGACGGTCCAGCATTCACACTCGAAGTGCCAAGTGATAGGAAGGCTCAAGCATGGGGAGGAAGGTCGACTCCTCTAAAGATCATCCGACATTACTCTTCCTTTACTCAAGCTTCCGTCACTTTCGACATGCTGGTTTGCAATCCCTCTACTCACAATTACTTTGTCTCTCTAAGTTTGAATGGTTAACAAATGTCATTCATTAAAATCAAACTTAAGATATAATAAAATTTCCCCACTAGAGAAAAAAGTAATAGTGAGCACTTGTTTTCGTATCCAACCAAAACCTTTCCTAGCATAGAAGCAACCTTTAGCTCCATGACAGTTCTACCCTTGTTTACAATTACTTGTATTTCTTCGGGTATCTCGTTGTCAACTAATATTACAGGAATAAAATCATGAGAGGAGCAAAAAGGTCCAAGTGCAATTTAAAGAATAAGAAAGAAAGGACGATGCAATAAAGGAGACAAGTGTGGAACAAGATACACAAGAGGCCATAGAAGAAAAGGACCACCACAAAGGTGTTATGCTGTCACACTCCAATAATAAGGTAACATCTTGAGGTAAGTTGTCAATAAATAAGCTTTCCCTTGACTATGGCATGTTTATAAACAAAGAGCCAAACATGTTAGAGCAACACCCTTGTTTGATACATCTTCATTAGCTCAACATGTTTCGTTAACTTGTTCTTATCATCACTCTCTTGATCTCTTAGTCCTCATCTTATAAGCCAGAATTTTGTTTACCTTGTTTTGGAAGAATCATAATCATGCTTTTTGGTGTTTAGATAAGAAAACCTTTCCAAGAGTCAACGAGCTTGTTTTGATCTGTCAAATGTTTTAATCATAAACAATCATGCTCAATCTTTCGATCTTGTCACCCAAGATAGGTTTAAGAAAAGCATATAATAAATCAAATCTATTTTGTTTGTTGTGCCAATGGTTAGAGAAGAATGAATGAAGTTTTAGTTCTGTTGGTGTTTTTCCCACCCAAGAGCCCATGCACTTGATCTGTACCTTAACTTTGAAAGCAGGACACACTTTGAGCAAAATGGTGGAGAAGCCTACCAGCCTCTCGAGAATTCAACAAGTGAATGTCTTACAAGCATGCACACTAAACAAGACATTGCCTATATTTCATTCCAACTCATAAGGCAAAAGAACATGGGTGACGTCGTTTTTCACGATTTCAAGGAGCATAACCGTTAAGATTAGATAATACACTCAAGGAAATGACAAGGTAAGAAGTCTCATTCGGAGGACTTAAAACACTGAATCCTCGCCGAAAAAGGTAAGATCGGTAGTTATCCATATTTACTTCTTTGCATTGCATAATTGTTTTCCTTTAGCATATTTACATTATAGCACTAGCCTTGCATTAGAAAAGAAAATAAATATTTGTTTGTTGCATAGACATGAAAAACTCTAAGCCCCATGTGAGTAATTTTGTGGTGTGTAACAACCCACAAGGATATTTACTGTGGTGGCATAAAAATAAAATATTTATGCATGCATCTTCATTCTTTATTCTTGCATAGAAAATCCAAAAATATTTAATGCTTTGCTGAAAGATTTCCAAATAGACAAAAGCAATGTGGTCGACCCCTAATGCTTAATCAAGTTCCACTAGTTTTGTTGTCTATTTAAGTTCAGCAGATTTCAAGGAAGAGAGACATGACACATGGTGTCCAAGCATTAAAGAAGATCAATCAGCCCACCATCACTATCTACCTCTACTTCCAAACATCAAGAACATTGAAGACTATGTCAACATCCAGCTTGGGGGAGTGCAACCCCCAGTTATCCGAAAAGTATCCTATTATCTATCTATCTATCTATATTATTATATTATTAGTTAAATATTTTGTTTGTTA
Organism: Hyparrhenia diplandra; assembly: GCA_015847255.1. Lineage (NCBI taxonomy): Eukaryota > Viridiplantae > Streptophyta > Magnoliopsida > Poales > Poaceae > Hyparrhenia > Hyparrhenia diplandra. The sequence goes on along the minus strand of JADLZK010010869.1, from coordinate 469,867 downwards.
GAAAGTTTGTTAAGAGTCTAGTTTTATATATATAGTTTATATAGTCTTTTGTTAGAGTGAATAAAAGGATCAAGAGAGAGTGCACACTAAAATTTACTTTTCTCAATTAAAAGGAACCTAAAATTTATCAACAAGGAGATGATGAATAGTTGCTCCGTTGTTATACTTTTCTAGTACCTAGCTTTCAAGCTTAATTTCTCTCAAGCTCCATTTGCAAAATTAATTTTTATTCTGAAACCTGAAACATATGAGTTGCAAATGCTTGCTCTAAAGTCTAGGTAATTGTCGATATGATATATGATGGTCTGAGCTACTATTTGATCTTACTCCTAGTGATACTAGATTTCTGGAGATTTATCTTTTAAAAATTGAAAATGCACATGATAAGTTCCTGTGTGACAAGAGTGTGAACCTCCTACCACAGCCATATATACATGCTAATTAGATTAGGAAAACCTTTTGAAATATATATATATATAGGCTGCTTGCTTTGCATTGAGTTTGTTCAATCTTTGTCGATCCTTAGAAACTTGTCATGCTGATCATATACACTCCACTCACTCCACTTACTTCATTTCACTATCATCCACTCACTCTAGCCAACAAAAATGTTCTACTCTTATATCAGGGGAGAACAACAAAAAATATTTACTATACCCATGCTTTCATTCATTGCTAGCCAATATCTTACAAAAGCTCCATTACATTTATACCTCTCAAAAGTTATTGCAAAAAGAGATCTGGGTTGTGTATCTTTAAAAAAAAAAAAAAAAAAAAAGGAGATGAAAAATGGATAAAAGTCCTACGGGCGAGTAGAGCCTACCTCCCTAAAGAAAAAAGAGATGAATAATGAACAAGTGTTCGAGGGCGAGTAGAGCCCACATCTCTAAAAATAAAGATGAATAATGGACAAGTGTCCGAGGGTCAAGAGAAACCCACATCTTTATAAGAGAGGAAATAATGGACACAAGTCCGAGGACCAGCAGAGTCCACCTCTCTTGTTAAAAAAAAAAAAAAGAAAAAAGAAAGAGATACAACCCGGGCTCTCTACAAAAAGTTTATGAAAAGAGAGAAGATTCCTAAAAGGAGCAAAAGTAAGATTTCCCATCATCTATTCTATTCACTACATACTTTACTATATTCCATATATACTCTATCCACCTTACACATGCACCACTTGATCAGTGTGACTTGTATCTTTGGATCCATTGCTTGAATTTACGATATATGCTTAGTAAGAAAAAATTATTTTATTTTCTCCTACCTATGAGCTCCACATATATAAGCTTTAGATATTAGGTGAGAGAGAAGAAGGCATATTATATTAATGATTTAGCTAAAAATGTTATATATTATGAGAGTAAGGCAACACTATATTATTGCCTAAGAGAGGATCCACAATTACCACAAATGAGAGATTAGAGAGAGTCATACTTGAGGAACTTTGAGTTTTATTTTTGAAAACTTGCAAAAACTCGAGAAGACAGTTGATCAAAAGAGTTTGAGATTTAGTGCTTGACTTGACTGTTCTATCTTTCAATTACCCAAGATTGCGAGAAAAAGATATAAAGCCCCAAAAGGTAAGAGGTAATTGAATAAGTAAAGTTTGAAAAAGTTTATCTTTATCTGGAGAGAAATTTTGCTTGAAAGCATGTGTATTTTAAAGGTGTGATAGCGTTGCAGCAACTCCTGATCCTTTTGCTAAGTTTGGCTTTACTAGGGACTAGCAAAGGGTAAGCTTGGGGGAACTTGTTGACACCTGTTATAGCATAATATTACTAGTCAACTAAACTTGGATAAGGGCTTAAAATGAATATCAAACATAAGTCTAGGGGCTTTACTAACATAATTCCATGAGTTTTGGTGATTTATATAATTTTAGGGACTTAATAGATAATTGCAGAGAATAATGGAGAAAGTTCCAGAATATACAAGGCATATGAAGACCAGACTTGTCCGTGAAGCAACTCAACCCGAAAAGTGGACTAAAACATTCTAGAAGATACCAGAGGACACCAGAAGAAACGGGAAGCCGAGGTGGCACGCCACCCTGGCGGCCGCCAATGCCACCCTGGCGGCCGCCAGCCTGTTGCAGCCAATCAGGCTCATCTTTGTATGTCGGTTTACCACCGACATTGAGGTTGTATCTATACCGTTGCCAAGGTCGGTTTGATCCAAGGGTTCACGTTCATCGCCAAGGCCTATATAAGAAGACCCCCTGCCCCCAGGGTTGAACCCTAATTCATTCTATCTCATTATTCATTATCTCTCAGTTGTAGAGGTGTCCCAATGTAAGGATAACCTCTCTCTGGGATTAGTGAATTAGAGGTAGATTAGAAGTAGATTAGTAATGTAACTAGAAGTAGATTAGACATGTAATTAGAAGTAGATTAGATCTAACTTAGATCTAATCAAGAATAAAGGAGAGAGGAGCTATGCTCTTGTTCTGGATATGTCTTCAGAGTTTCTCTACAAGACTTATGATTTATATATTTATCTTCTCTATTTACTTCCATTATTCTCATATATGGTTAAGTATAGTTATTATGTTATTGCATGGGATCTCCGCTCGTATTGAGTGCTCTAGTTATTCATGGTAGCTAGAGTAGTAATCTATAGTGTAGATATGGTGTCTAGGCTATAGGTTACCTGAGGTTGCGCCCAATCCCACGGATAATTGTGGTAGCCACAGGGGTGACAGCTCTGTAAGGCCTTTGTAATCCACCACGTTCGGATTGGTGTTTTCGTAGAGCTTTTGGCAGCCTTCTCCCAACTACCTTCTTCCCAGTCTTTCTCGAGAGTTGGAAAGGATCTGTTGCTCCAAAGTGCAGTAGTGTAATTGCTATCATAGAACCTAACTAATAGAGAAGTACCCAGGAACCTTGATCTCTCCCTTTAACCTCTTGATTAGTTTAATTATTCTTTGACATGTTAGGTAGTTTATTATTTTAATGCTTTGATATTAATTTAATCTTTATCAATTACCCCTCACTAAAGTATAGTGGTTTGCTAAGTTAGTGGATACATGATTGTGACTTATTAGAATTCTTTAGCCAAAGCTTCCTGTGGATACGATACTCTAGAATACTCATCCTAGGGAAAAGCTACAATGGTAGGTGTTACGTGTGCGCTTGCGAGAATCTTTCATATTCTTTAGCACTTAACAAATGCCAACAGCCACCATCGCCGCCGCCGTCGTCGAGCACCATCACCACCGCATTCCCATCCACCCAAGCGAGCCCAAAGCCTCGCCCATTTCCCCGCACCTCCTCGTTGTGTGCATTTGCCCAAATCGACCAAAGACGACGGCCAATCGACCCGTTTCCCGTCGGCCGAAAAATCGGGCGCCATGGCCGACCTCGCCGCCGGCCGGCGCAAAACGCCACCACCACCTCGCATTAGCCCGCTCCGGCCCATCGGTCGAAGCTGCGCCACCTCGCCCTCTACCCGCACGACTACCCAAGGGCCCAAACCACGACCCATAACCGCCGGAACGGCGAAGTTTCCGCGTTGTCGTCCCCGCCGGAGAGGCGCCGCCCGGCTCACCGCGGCCACGCTCGTCGAGCCATCTCCGGCCAACCTAGAGTCGCCCCATGTCCGTCTTGACCTGCTGGTGCTCATGCGCCCGCCCGTTGAGCCAATCCGCGCCCGGTTCGCGGAGCAGCGGCTGCGCCGCCGCATGCATGGCCGCCGTCCGCCCGGCCGCACGCCATCGACCCTCGTCACCCGCCCTCGGCGTGGCCACCGGCTAGTGGATCCGGTCCGCCTCGACCTCCAGAAAGCTCGTGCGCACCTCGCCTTGGCCAGCCCTCACCGGGAACCGCACGCTCCCGGTGACCGCCGCCGCCCGCCGCAAGCCGCCCCTCGCCGAAAGCATGCCACCGTCCACCCTAGCCCATGCCGTGACCACCGACCGATAGATCTCGGCGAGACGCACCCATGCATGTAGTTGGTTCGCCGGAAAACCTCACCGCCGGCGAGATCCGCCGACGACCGCCCTCTCCTCAACACGTCTCACTCGACGCGCGCGGGCCCCAACCCGTCGGCGGGAATATCCTTTATCGTTTTTATTTTCCGTGATTTTCATGCATAGCTTGTAAAATCCATAGCTTGGCCATTTTAGCTCCAAATTGAGTGAGACAAATTTTATTGTGTTTGTTATGCTCTGATCTATGATAGCAAAATATGAGATGCCATGTTCTGGTAGTTTTTATATTTATTTACATTTATGCTAGTAAATGCTATGTTTCTAGATAAATGCATATCTAATTTTTGGTGCATGATAAAATAGTGGTTCCTATATGAAATGTTCATGTTTTGTGATGTACAACCTGTGAAAAATATGTTTGACCCTATGTTCTGTGGTGAAAATGCCATTTTTGATTTATGTGCTATTTACCATGCTTTCTTAGGAAATTCATAGAAAAATAATTAATAGGGTCTTTGCCATGATACTTTTTGTACATGCATTTGTTACTGTCATGAAGCATTTCATGCTCCTGTTTAGGCAGTTTCCTACATTTCATAATACAAAGTATTTTCATGCCTAGATTTATTGTCTCCTAGTGATTTTTGTGTAGGACAGTATATACATGATCTTGCCATGCCATTTTGATGGTAGCCCTGTGATGCCAGTAGCATGCTCCTGTAATTTTTGTAGAATTTTCCGAGGTGTTTATGTGTTTATCATAATTATGTTGCATAGAAAATATTCTAGAAATGCATGTTTATGTTAAGGTAATGTGTGTTGATAATTTTATTGTATGTTCTTAGCATGAATAGGATCTGTTGGTAAGCTTAGTTTGATAAGCTTGGCAGTTTGGTAGATTTATTATTCCTAGCTTTTATATAATTATATTGTGCATGTGTAGTGTTTGATAGGACATATCATTTTATGTGCTTTAACTTATCCTTTGGCTTATCCAGTAGGTTTATTTAATAGATAATGACCTTGTTTACTTGATGGTTAAGTTTGGTAAGGTTTGAATCAGTAGTTTGCAAGTTATAGTGGTTGTATGTGATGAAATGGATTAGAACCAGAGCCTCTGTTTTCTCTGTTTTCGAGGCTGTTAATTTCAGAATCAGGTCAGTGTAATATGAAATGTTTTGTAGATAATTTCGTTAGCTTTCCAACGAATATTCGTTTGCTGCATTTGGAGTTATAGAACTCCCCTGTGTGATCGCTTTTAGTGACAAAGATGTCTAGCTGCCATTTTCGGTGTATTAGTGGAATAGTGTGTTTGCTTTATGAAGATTGTTAGGGTTTCTTGTATAGTTAAAATTATGTGTTTGCAGAAGAGATATGCACTTATTAGTATCATACATCATAATGCATTCATCCATCATTCTACCTCATTTTATATATACCAGCATGTCTCTGTGCATTCGGTCTTTAACTCTTGCATATGCATGCATCATCTCAGGATCGGAGGAGTTAGTTTGGGAGGAGATCAAGGAGCAGGAGGTCAACCTTCATCGTCCCCGAGTGCAGCTAAAAGACCCCACGGGAGAAGGAGGACCGTGACTCCAGCTTCTAGAAGACTCTAACTTCTTCCCCGCTACTATTCAAAGGCAAGCCCCTGCATCTTGAACTTACCTATGCTTTCTAAATTAACTTGTTGAGTCCTTTTAATGAATGCTTTGCATTAAGTATAGGAAGTGGTTGAAACCGTTGCTTTGCACGAGATATCCTTCTTTGAAGTTGTCCTATCCTATTTAGGAGTCTAGGTTAAATAAATGCTCGCTTATCTTGATTGCGGTGAGACGGTGATTTCCGGTCACTTGTGAGGATTGTTGTTGGGTTAATCACGTTGGTGGTTAACAAGATGCTGCTAATAACTTGGTTAATAAAACATGTTTAGATTGGATGGATATTGTGGTCTTCCATCTGATCGATTAAGGACTAATCTCTTTGTCGGGAGCTTCAGTCGGAAGTTGAACGTACCTGTTCATATAGTAGGCTCCGCCGGGTCGTGAGCCACGGCTCGTGGGAATATTAGGGGCCGGTACTTGTGCGCTTAACGTCCCTCCTTGGCGATGGTTGGAGAGGGTTTTGGATTGGGTGCAAGAAGAGGCGCACGATGATGTCGGTCTCGTTGCACGCTCACTTGGCACTCGAGAGGAGGGGGTTGCCGACGATCTCGAGACTTTACGTCCCCTAACGTCTTGGGAGTGATTAGGGCTGCTCTAGCTAAGTAGTCCTAGTGTATGACAGGTATTCGCCAAATGGTTTGCAATCGATTCGAATCGCCATCTCTCCTGGACAGTGAGAACCCGTCCTGTCTTCAAATACTCAGTAGTCTTAATATCACAATGATGGTTATCCTTGTTCAGACTGCTGATGTTAAAATGTTGATCAAGTTACTTATACTGTTATTTATATATATCGCTGAGCATATGTTTTAATCTTGACTATACAGGACTTATGGTTATGTATATAATAATAACCTTTTAACCTGGAAGAATTTGAATAGTATGTGTAGGTGCACTAATCAACCTTATTTTTCTGAAATTAAACGCGTGAGTCACCCAGCTCGGATAAAGCCAAGCATAATCCTTGGAGTCTTTTCCTTATTTTCTCGGTTTAAGACGGGTAAGTCTTGCGGAGTATAATTGAGTACTCACGGGTTAATTCCCGATGTTGCAGGTGGCTCCGTCTAGCATGAGTTGATCCAGTTGTGATGTGCTGTGATTGAAGAATAATGCCTAGGGCATGGCAGTCTCTATATTTCCCTATCTCTTGCTATTACAGGGTTGACACTATGTTGGCACTACCTTACTTTATTTCCGCTGTACAGTTATCTTATTTTTAAAAGCTATTGCTTCCGCACTCTGAACTACTTTGTAAATAAATGTGTTCATCGCACTCGATTATAATATATTGAATTTGGTTTAAGATACCCGCGATTTGAACTCATCGAGCTCAACGATCCTTGTTGTATTGTTGATGAGTTTGAAATCACTCTGAGATTTCCGGAATACCGGGTTTATATGGACTCAAGTGTAGACTGCGATTGCTTCGGTAATTGCGAATTATACTTGATTTCTTATAAATTGGTCGGCTCATCCACGTTTCTCACACAAGGTTTTTAATGAGACAACATGTGCAATGCAATTAACGAATGCGATGTACTCTTTTCTCCAAGAACTGTTTTTTCCCACCGGGTTTTCGGATGAAGTTTTTGATGAGGCATATGCATATCGTGGTAATCGCCCAAGGGGGAGTGTTGCAAAACACACGGACTCTGTCTTAGAAGGAAAGGAGGAGGAATCCTAATCCTAGTCCGTTTGTATGTGGGCTCTTACCGAAACTCTTAGGCCTTGGCAGGACTATATATACATGGGAGCTCTATGTTGTAATTACCAATATTCAGATGAATAAAGATTAGTCTTCCTACATCTTGTGTCTACTTGTTCTACTTTCATCTACTACGTGATCATGAGAGACGGAGAGGGGAAGGTCCTAACCGCTGACTTGACATGTTTCACGATAAAAGACAGGTACATTTTTGAATCTGCAGTCTAAAATTAGAACCCCAACAAATGTGAAAATGACACAATTATTTGTAAAGGACACCATTCTACTTAAAAACTAATTTTAAAATGTAATTGCACTCTTTTTTTTTTTTGCGATAAAAATGTAATTGCACTCTGAGCAACCCATCTAAGCAGATCTGGAGTAGCTACAGCATAGCAACAAACTAAAATTACTGATTGCAAATATGATAAAATATTTACTGTTAATGAAGTTTCCAAATATTATTACATGAAGATGACAGTCGATTCTATGAAAAAAAGTTTTCATAGCACGTGCATGTCAACTAGTAGTAACTAAAAAAGAATCAAGGGTTTTTTTTTTTGAACAAGGAGCGGATGGTCACCAACACTATTCTCTGTGATTTGGTCAAGTAAAAGGAGGAGGGAGCGCTTCTCACGCACGACGCAGCATCCATGGCGTAAGGCTCGGGTGACGCCCAACGCCGCCCACACACGTCGTGCATGAAACAACTAACTGAAAGCACAAGTTCCATAGGGATCCAAACCATTCTCGATTCGTTCATCTCTGAAACTGGAAGCAGCATTCCCTTGATCAGAGACAGAGTAGTTGAGAATCATGCAAGAGCAAACGAGGATCATCTCCAGGCCGGAAATCCTGATGATCAATGGCTACTTGAGGCTTCGGGTGGTCACAGCCAACATTGCAAGAGCTCTGGGGTTCCTGGCATTGTCTTGGTCCGCCGTCGTGCTCTTCGCCGGCTTCGTCCACGATCTGCCACCCAAGGAGTTCAGGCTTGTCACCGCACTCACCTTCGTCTTGGCATTGAGGTTTCCCATCTCTCTTCTTGCTACGGGGTTTCATACATCTTTTTAATAAAATATGAATAAATGTGCTTGTCTAATTGCTCGTGCACTTTTAGAGATTACGTTCAAAGTCACTCTTTGTTTGTGGTAGTATTAATTTGTCTTATTTGCTGTTTTTCTATTAGAAAAAACTGTTTATGAGATTAATGAAAAGCAAGTAAATAATTACATAATTGTTTTTAGATCGGATGGTGCAAACAATTAAGATGATGCCATGTGAGAGAATTAGCAATCAATGCATCTTAGTAGCTAGGGTGCTTAGGCCAGTCTCAATGGAGAGTTTCACCTCCCGATTTTCAAGATATGAAACTTTGGCATGAAATAGACGTCTCTCTCAATGCACAGTTTCATTGCACATTTTCATAGACTCAAGGGTCCCACAACCTCTCTCTCATTGCATGGTTTAATTGCATAGTTGTATGATGAAACTCTATTTATGTCTCAATGGGGTTTCACACAGTTTCCAACGCATGTGAAACTGTGCCCAAAGGTTTCACCATGGTGAAACTCTTTCCTTCTCTTTCCTAAGGGTTTCATGCAAAAAGTAAAATTTTGCTGATGTGGCGCTGCATTTAACGTGCATAAAACACCCATGAAACCCCCATTGAGACTGGCCTTAGTGGAGGATGCTGAGGATGGAGAGAAATCCTCTAGTGGGGTGGGGTCCTTGTATATATAGTTATAGAAGATTGCATTTTTACCATTAATCCTGTCATTGAAGTAGATAAATACATGCATAGTACACTACAGGATGATGGAAATTTTTGTGAACGAGTCTCCGGCTGGCACAGCAGGGCTTGCTGCGGACGCGTATCATATAATCTGTATGCTCCGGAAACAGGAGTGGACCAAGGCGCACAAGACCGTAATCGTGTTGCGTACAATGCAACTAGTGAAGGGGCTCTTTTTTGTTTTTCTGGGATTCCACTACTTTTTTTCGTCACCAGTGAGCCTGGGAGTCTCAGTGTGGCGTCTTGTACATGGCCATGGCCATGGTGGGCACATTGTAAAACTCAAGGCTGCACTGGACATCTTCTACGCTCTCGTCCTGTTGCAGAGTGTATTCAACTTATACTATTCAGCCGGTGTCATATTTGGGGAACACAGCCTGAAACGTCTGACCAACAAACACTCTGGGCTTGAGGAAGAATATTGGGGTTTACAAGCAGTTCGAATGTACTATTCAGAAACAAGAAGGAAATTTGACAAGGACTGGAAGCTGCCCTGCTGCAACTGGGACTTGATACACTACGCTGTTGGGTTGCTCCAGTCTGCGTCTGGGGTTGATCATCGATGGGGAGCAAGAGTATTGGACAAGCTCCTTGATACGGATGCATCTGTAAGACGGCTGCTACTGTCTTCAAGGATCTCTATTCAGAATCTGATCGCCATGATTGGCACAGCTCATAACGTGGAGAGCAGAGAGCGCGCCGCAAGGATTGTGGCTCATCTTGCCACTAGCGTCAAGATAACACACTTCCCGGGTACAGTAGAATGCATTTGTTCCCTACTTGAAAGTAAGCAATATTATTGTAAGCCATCAAAAGAAGTTACTTGTCATCCATCGGAGAATCCTCTTCCTAATAAAAAGGAGGAAAAATCCCAGCATGAGCATCAAGATGATGCCTACATGGCAGTGCCCATCAAAGACCAAACTGATGATACTTCCTCATCTGCCAGTTTAGCCAAGAGAAATGGAATCAGTTTAGTATGGGAATTTATCAACGACCGCCGTGATGCATGTCAACAAGCTATCCGGCAAGAGGTGGAAGCTATCCGGAAAGAGTTAGAGGACAGGCCAGAAATTCCCTATAAATCTAGAGGAGCCAAGGAGCTGATTTCTCATGGCCTGTTGATTCTCGAGAGGCTCACGCAAGACCAAGGAAACTGCGCCGAGATCAGCAGACACCAACGGCTGGTCTCTAAGATCACATCGCCACTGTGCAGCCATGACTTCCTCAGCAATGCACGGGACAAGAAAATGGTTCAAATGCTAGACAAGTCACTCACAGTGGTGAGCAGGCTACTAAGCAGCCATGGAGATGGTGCCACAAGGCTGCGCCAGGAGCTAGCTAAAAGAACGGAAGCCGTCAGTAACCTAATGGCTATTCTGGACAGTGAAGGTGCCCAAGAACTAAGTGAACAAGCCCTGGAGATCCTGACAGATTTAGCCTTTGATGATTGTTTCAAGAAGCTGGATTTCAAAAGGCTTTTGAAGGCCCTGGTACGAATCTTCCTTGAGAAAGAGGCCAGCAATACTGATACTGCGGGGGGACATGGACGTGGCTGACACTACTATAGCCGAACTGGAACGAGTAGACAGAGAACATAAGGTCACCAGAATGAGGCGGAAAGCAGGGGAAGCGCTGGCCAGACTGCTTCCCCTTCGCACGGAAACAGAGGTTAATGTTGCTGATAAACTTTCCAAGCAAGAGGCAATTGACCTTTTGACCAAGGTAACGCCTGCCATTTTAGTAAGATACAACCACTGTTTTGGAACTCATTAGCTTATCCTAAATGTTATATGACAAAAAAATAGAGGGAATAGTTTATAATTTAAGTATTATTTGTTTCTAGGAACTTTTTCGATAATAAATATCCAACTTAGCTGATAATCCCTCTCTTCCAAAATGTAAGGTGTTTTAGTTTTGTCGTAAGTCAAATGTCGATCAAGTTTATAGAAAAATATATTAACATTTATAATACCAAATAAAAGTTCTCAGTAAGTAAACTATTGAGGCATCCCTAATTATATGGCACATTTAATGAAACTATTGGTGCTGTAGATGTTGATGAATTTTCTATAAATTTAGTCACGTTTAAGACAAAACAAAAAAAAAAAAAACTTAGACATCTCACATTTGAAATAGGGGAGCAATTGGAACTTGCATTAGATAGATAAACATAAGAAATTACAAGTGGGCATCTTAATTGTTTTCTTCAAGTAAGTCATTAATTCATTTCAATAACTTAACATGTATCACGTATAATACCATTATAAGATTGCTGATCCCTTGTGCTAAATTGTGTTGCAGCAGGTGTTTGATCAAATATTATCTAGCAAAATGGGAAAAACTGCAGATGCCGTCAAAAGGGTTGTTATACAAAAGAAAAAACAAATGATTGTGGTAACTTGCTGCCTCTGCCTTTGCATCGCTTCTCATCTTGTCCCCAATGTCTCATCTGTCAGCAGCAAATTTCCCTTACTTTTCTAGTTTAGAACCATTCTCCTCAACAGCGAAACATACACTTCTAATCCAAAGTAGTTGTATTATTACATTTTCTGGGCAATTTTGTCACCAATATCCATCTTAGCCGCTAGTTGCACAAAAAAATTACAAGGGGGCATCTTAATTTATTCAAGCAATCCATCGACTTCTTTCAGTAATTTACATACAGATAAAAGGACATCCTTCTTCGACTAGACACGAGTTAACTCCTTTCCATAATTAAATTATGCATAGATAAAACAACATATTTCTTCTACTACAGATGATTTATTGATATGTATCATGTATAATATGATTATAGGATTGCTGGCCCACTGTGTTAAATTATTTTTTGTTACAGGTGCTCGATCAAATATTATCTAGTAAAATGGGAAATTATACGAGATACAGCCGTAAGGGCTGCTAGAGAAACGAAAATCCTAGTGACCAAGGTAATTAATTAACTCATTATCTCTGCTTCTGAATCACTTTTGATCTCATTCTCAATTTCTTAGATGTTAATCAATTCTCTTATACCTCTATAATGTAGAAATGTTTTCCTTATCTGTTCAAACACATTTAGTGGATCAAAATTAGTCTCCCCTTTGGATGTAAACTATATATCTTTTTTGTAAGATAATTTATAATTGTGATATTATTATATTTGCTACCTAGGCAGTTTTGTACTGAAAGTGGATTTTATGAGCATAGGGCCAACTGTCCACCCTATGATGTGGCACACTCTTAGCCATCAGATCGGCAACGGAGAGCAAAGATTGAGCCACACCACTTCTGTACTGAGCTGACGTGGCTCAATCTCAGCCCTCCAATGCCGATCCGATACTTGAGAGTGTGGGTGGCACCTGCACCTATGTTCATAAAGTATTTAACCTTTTTTGTGTCATTGATATTCATCCAAGCTGCCAATGGGTACTTACATCAGATAGATATACATGTGAAACCACATGGGGCCATCTTAACTTGTGTTTGAGTAATTCTTTAACTCCTGTCAATAGCCTATGTGCAGATAACACGACATCCTTCTACTAGAAATGAGTTGCATCATTCTGTATCATGTAAAATATGATTATAACACTGCTGATCCCTTTTGTTAAATCATGTTGTAGGAGCACGATCAAATAATATCTAGTAAAATGGGAACAAATGCAGATGCAGCCAAAAGGGCATTAACAAAAATTGAAAATCTGCCGACCGAGGTAACACGCTCTGTACTCTACCTCTGCTTCATTTTTGAACTTATTCCCATTCTGTCAAATGTCAGTAAATTCAAATTCTCTTACTTCTGTAGTGTAGATTATTTCCCCAAGAGTTCAAATGCATTTGGTGGGTCGACATTAGTATCCCCTTCTGATCCAAATTATATATCATTTTATACTATATTTAACAATTGTATTTGCTAGGAAACATTTTGTCATCAATGTCGTCTTAGCTTCTAATTAGTACTTGCATTAGATAGATATACAAACGAAATTCCAAGGGGGCATCTTAATTTTGTTCAATATAATTAGGCCTTGTTTAGATTGGCAAGTTTCCGGTAAATTTTCACTATTCACCAGTCACATAGAATGTTTGGACACTAATTAGGACTATTTTTTTTTTTTTTTTTTTTGAACCGAAACTGTGGGGAGTTCCCCACAGCAATCAAAACTTAATTAAGAAAAGAGAGGGTAAAGTACATACTTACATACAAAATTACAGACTAACAGGCCACAGGAACCAAGAAGAGCAGAGAGAAAAGGAAAGAAAAAAATCAACTGATTGAGACTGATCTCAGACTCAAACAAAGGAATCTAGCCACATGGAGAAAAATAATCTATGATCTTCTCGAAATCTAAGCAACTGCAAGAGAACTTGGTCTTTGAACTTTAAAGTCCAAATACGAACTGAAGGCCGGGCTCCATAAAAAATGACTGCATTTCGCATTTTCCAAATTTCCCAAGCCGCCATGACAAAGGTGTCCATAAAGTAAGGCTGAGCATACTCCTGACGAGCCAAGCTGATTCTGTCATGTATGTTTAAGGAGATATCCCAATGTATCTGAAGCTTGTTCCAACACAATCTACATAAAAAAAAACCCTGTACAATATGTTTAAGCTGATTCTGTCATGTATGGACAGCTCCTAAAATTCACAAGCACTCCTAACAGGTAAAACAACATCATTCTTAGACCAGAGATGAGCTGCATGAATCTACATCATGTACGATATGGTTATGGCATTGCTAATCCTTTGTGCTGTCGCAGGCGCTCGGTACGATATTACCTGGTAAAATGGAAACAACCGTGTTTTTTGCTTCCCTTTTACGTATTATCATTCGTGGAATTGAGAAGCAATCCGAGGAAATAAAATCAATGGCAGCCATGTTATCCCTCGCCGTGGTGATATGCAACAAGAATGCTATGAGTAGAGAAGATTTTGCTCGTGCCACCCCTGGAGATGAAACACTAGTGAACAAGCTCAAGGAGATACTAGAGGTAAACAAGCAGCACCGCACGACGGAGTGTTTGGAAGTAGTGAAGCTTACATGCCACTTGGTGGTAGCTATGATTATAGTCCAGCCCAGCTGCATCCAACGTTTCAATGAACATAATTTCGAGGAAACATTGGCCGAGGCTTTGGAAAGCATGTCGGAGGTGGATGACTGCATGCTCTTCGCTGGGAATGATGGTGAGGTGATCAAGCCTGCCAGGTCTCTCGCTTCTCTTGTAAAGGAAGCACAGGAGCTCCTAGAGACAAAATAGTAAAAGGGTGGATCGAGCTCCTAGGTCACGCATGGAGATTATTATGCTTTTGTGCTGGACAATCTGGAGGGCTAGAAATGATTTGATCTTCAAAGGCATTAGCTTGAATCTTGCTGATTGCAGACAGATTTTCTTCAAGGAGTATGAGCTTCTGAAGTTCAGAATAAAGATTGGGACTGAGCAGCAATTGTCCTCATGGATTCAAAAAGTTCTTTTAGCTCTTGTAATCTCTTTTATTTTCTTTGTTTCTTTCCTGGTTCCCTAGGCCTTTTTTTCTAGTTAGCTAGTTAGTTTGTTGCTCTCTTCTGTTTTGTTTCCGTTTGTAAGAAACCTTTTGGTTTTTCAATGATATTTACTGTAGGGGTCTCGGCCCCTCCAGATCTTTTTAAAAATAAGAGAATTTGGGCTAAACTCAAGAAAGAAAACACCTCTATCTGCTTACTTATCAAGTGACAAAGTGAAAGATCATGGATATACATGAAGTGCCCACGAAGGCCTGCTCGTCTGCTCGCCTACCTTCGTCTTCCTCGTCTCCGCCCAAGCCGGCGCCCTAGGGCTCGCCGGGAGCTCCGGCGAGCCCTAGGGCGCCCGGCCGTCGTCAGTCTCCTCCCCTCCCTCCCCTCCCCTCTCTTCTTCTCCCCTAACCCTAACCCTAGACGCCATGGCAGCCGCCGCCTTCGAGCTCCAATGCCGCCGCCATGGGCGAGCTCCACGCCCCGCCCGCCTACCCGCACCCGGCCCGGATGAGGCCGGCCCCGGCACGGCTCGGTGGGCGCCCGCCGCCGAGCTCAACGCCCGGCCAAACCCGTCTGCCGCCGCCCGTGTCGATGGCGCGACGGCCAGGGCCGGCCGGCCGGAATCGACAGCCGGGGAAGAATGGAGAGGGAGGGGGGGGAACGCTGGACACTAACCGGGAAGCTCGTCGGCGTCGTCTTCACCGCCCGTCGCCGTCCTCGTCACGGCGGCGGCGGCATCCCCCTGAGCAGGTTGTGGGCTTTTGGGCCGCCCAAAACGGGGTGGTCGGCGCGACCCGAAGATCGTTAACCCTACCGTGCCGCCAACGCCGTAGTAGCCGTCTGCCCCGGTGCTGCATGAGCTACCTCGCCGCCATGCACCCGGCGCTTATGTTAAGCATAAATGACCCTAGATCGTTACTTAGAAGTCTCGGTCAACAAAATGCTGACATCAGCATTCATTTTTATACTCTGAATTAATGATTTACACGGTATCGATTTCATTTCCCATCCCTTCTTTGACTCCAAGTAAAAAACAGCAAACAGATTGGACCTCAATCTGGAGGGGATCGCCGACGAGGAGACCTAGTTAAGCTGTCGGTGGGTTGGTTTGTCGCAAAATTGGTCATTATGTAATCCCAGTTGATGTATCCAGTAGTAGTTAGGTTTGCATCGGTAATGGTTTGGTTACCATTGCTTCTTGTTGTTTGAACTTTTTCCTACTTAATAAAATACTGCAACGGCGTGGTCACAAAAAAAAAACAGCAAACAGATTTCCAGTGCTCATGAACAGGGGTGTAAAAGACAAAGGGGCATGACAGCGGATTTCCAGCGAAACGGACAGTGGCCTTTTCATGGTCAGACGCCAGTGATTCATCACTGAGGTTTAGTAAAGTGAAGATAGATGCTGACAACAGCAACGGCCGCCATGAAGAATGCCATCATCTGTTGCTTGGCTGTTGTGGCATCTTCGTTACTGAACTGTCGGCTGCTGCAAGAAATTAGATGTTCAGTCAGCAATTACCACCAGATCATAGCCCACGGTGGAAGTCCTGCAAGATTATTCAAGAAGCCAAGCACCGCTAAGCACAGACACACGCCGGCCGATCACCAATAAATCGCTTCGACAACGACGGTGATCTATCTCACCTGCTGCTGCTGGACGCCTGCTGATGATCGTCGATGATGGTGCTCGGCGGCCCCATCACGACGTGATCATCGGCGACGGTGGTGCGCGGGCTCATCATGACGTGATTGTCGGCAACGGTGGTGCGTGGGCTCAGCATGACGAGATCGGCGATGGTGGTGGGCGGGCTCATCCTCATCATCTCGCTGACTGCGTGAAGAAGGAGCCTGGCGGTGGCCATGCTGGGTTTGTACACGAACATGTCGGCGTCGACGAAGGCCGCCGCCGGCGGGCCACCGTTCTCCTCGAATTTCTCGTGGATGTTCTCCAATGACCCTGGAAGCCTGCGTCCAGGTACATCATCTGATCGTATTCCACGAACTGCACGAGCGCCCGGCAGGCCGGCCACGACGACGACATCAATTTGAGCAATCGAGCACACACACCATACATATCATCGCAAGATCAACTACGCCACATCGATCGAATCGAATAAATAAACGTGTTGTTCGATCATCAGCTCATCGGTTGGTTATTACCTCCCAGACGCGGAGCTTGGAGTAGTAGAGCGGGTAAAAGGGCTGGACCTCGCGGACGATGCAGCCCAGCTCATCCATGAGGACGCGGCGGCGGGACTCCGGCACGTCGGGCAGCACGGCCACCACCAGCGGGTAGGCTGAGCCAGCGTTGCGAAGTCCCTTTGCGAGCCGCACCACGCCTTTGAGGCTATCGTCGGCGCCGTCGTCGTCCATCAGGAGCGTCACGTACGCCCTCGTCGCCGGCTTCACCACCGCAGCAGCGGTCTTGCCCGCCATGTCGACGGGACGGGCCGGCAGCTTGCGAACGAGCTTTGGTTTGGAATTTGCAGTGTTATAAGTTACGTGGCTAGCTGATTATTGCCCGATCCACGGTGCGCGCGTTGCGTGTGCCGGTGGCCGGTCCCGACTGCCGACGAAGTTTAAATAGACAACGTGCAGCAGGAGGTCGGTCGGAATGTTAGCTCCAAGGCATGCATACCTGTGGCGCGGTGGCGGCAGCGCCGCGGTATTGGATGGCAAGAGCATCGTGTGGACTGTGGATATGGAAAGTTTTGGATGATTTGAGTGAAGCGTGAAAGTGTTGTGGCAAAAAACCGAAGCAAAAAGGATAGTTGATTACGTAGCTCGATCCTATAAAGTAATCTATGAGAAGTAGCGGATAAGGGGATAAGCTTCACAATAACTTGTTGGTGTAGTAGTGGTCATGCAAACGTTTCACAGGAACAAATACCAGGAATGTTAGCTCCAAGGCATACCTACGGCGCCACAGCGGTTCTGTGGGACCGGACGCAAGAGCATCTTGTGGATTGCGGTTATATGATGGAAGCTTGTAGGTGTAGTAGTGGCCATGCATACGTTTCACAGGAACGGATACCAGGAACGTTAGCTCCAAGGCATACCTATGGCGCCACAGCGGTTCTGTGGGACCGTATGCAAGAGCATTTTGTGGATTGCAGTTATATGAAGGTAGCTTGTAGGTGTAGTAGTGGCTATGTAAACGTTTCACATAAACAGATACCAAGAACATTAGCTCTAAGGCATACATGTGGTGCCACAGCGGTTCTGTTGGACCGGGACGCAACAGCATCTTGTGGATTGTAGATTTATAAGACGAAACATGAAGCCGTTGTGGACAAAGCAAAGCAAAATGGGTAGTCTACCATATGAGCCTACTTCTATAAAGTATGGCTTGTAGGTGTAGCAGTCGCCATGCATTTTACAAGAACACTAGGAACATTAACTCAAGTCATACCTGTGGGTGGTGCCGCGGGATCGGACACTCGTGTCGACTATGGATATGGAAGATTTAGAACAAGTATACTAGGAGGAAGTGTGAAACTATTATGGCCAAAACAAAGCAAAATGGGTAGTTTGACTAGATGTGGTCCCACTCTATAAAGTGTAGTAGTGTCGTGGTATCAGACATGGAGAGCTCCGTGTAGATTGTGGATATGGAAGGATCTGGATGATTATACTAGTGGTCAAACCAAAACAAAATGAGTAGTTGACTGAAGCAAAATGAGTAGTTGACCACGTGGGCTAACTTCTATAATGTATGGCATTAGAGGTGGCTTTTAAGTGTATAGCCAGGAGTTTCACAAGAACACTAGGAACATTAGCTCTAAGGCATACCTGTGGTTGTGCTGCGGGATCGGACGCAAGAGCATCTTATGGATTGTGGATAAGGAAGGATCTAGACAAGTATTCTAGGAGGAAGCGTGAAACCATTGTGGTCAAACCTAAGAAAAATGGATAGTTCACCATATATGTGGCCCCATATCTTTAAAGTATGGTGTAGCAGTGGCCATGTGTTTCACTAGAACACTAGGAACATGAGCTCTCAACCTATGGTTCCACAACAATGTCGCAGGATCTGACGGCAAGAACATCCTATCAATTGTGGAAATGGAAGGTTTTGGGCGAGAAAGCATGAAAGCGTAGTGGCCAAACCAAGCAAAATGGGTACTTGACTATATGGCCTCACTTCTTTAAAGTATGGCATTGGAGGTGGGAGATAAGCTCCGCAATATGGCTTGTAGCAGTGACCATGCCTTCGACGAGAACATCAGGAACAAGCTGATCTGCCACAAAAATAAGCTTGACAGCAAACTGCAAGCAATTGTTACAATCTCGGTGGAGAACTAACCAGTTTGCCCTCGCTATGGGCATTTGTTGACTAAATCTTTGGCCTTTTTACAAGAAGCCGATGTCATCATGTAAAATAATATAGATGTATATTCTTATCTAAACGTTTGATACAACTCAGCTTCACTAGTGAAGATTTTTTTTTGGCTTCTTGGAAATGCTAAAGTTGTTTTCAAAACATTTGGTAAAACAACTACATAAGGAAGATAACAGGGAGAGAAAGAAGAGAGATATTATTTTCAGCTTCACATGGAAAACCGTGCATGTGAGAGAAGCAAAAATAAACTTTTGGGTTTGGTTGTTTCTCCATTCGAGATTGAGATCTACAAGTTTGGTTTTGGTTGTTTCTCGATTGGAGATGGTTTGGATAGTTTGAAAAAAATATTTTAAAAAGGACAACTTCAAACATAATTTTGGGATCCTAAAGAATTCGAATGAAAAACTCAAGACCTACAATTTTTGATATAAAGTTCAACTTCATCCAATTGGATTTGAAGAAGTTATTAGCTGTACTGTGCTGCAACATAATCATCACTGACAGCTAATATGTCAAATTATTGGTGAAGTTGATTTCACAACTAGTTGGTAACACAAACCAACCGTGAAAACGTGACTGTCATGATCACCGGTTGGTAACACGAACTACTGGTGATAATGGATTATCATCAAGGTTTTGTGTACAATAACGGTTCGTAACATTGTACCAACAATGGTGTAAGTTTGGTAACGGTGAGTTATGTACTCGCGCACTATATTTGGTGACAAATCATTTAATATGAAATGTATCCAAAAATCTTATGTACCAAACAGTGTATAGTCAGACCATAGATCAGTTGATTAGGTTCCTCATGGTGGAACCTACTCACTTGGGTTCAAGCCCTCGACTTAGCACATGTGCTCGCATTTTTTTGATTTATTTTAGGATTTTCCGACGTTATGTTTTAAATGGTAGCGATGTTTCCATAGACCGGCGACCTAAACGCCGCTGGTGACTTCGGAATTTCCAGATCTGTGCTGCCAGGTTCCTCGGGTAGGGTTTGTGAACATGTGTTGATATGGTTTTTTTTTTTTTTTTTGAAAGCAACATGTGTTGATATGGTTAAGTGTACGTATGTGTTGTTGTAGTGTATATAGTCTAAAAGAAAAAAAGGGTGAAAACCAGCCGTGTAGTACCAACCCAAACTTGGGCTGTATAAAAATATAAGTAGCTGACTTTCAGGCTAAGAATGGAAAAAAAGTTGGGCTGGCTAGTGGCCCAGCCCACTAGACCTGTAAGGCCTGTTTAGGAGATGTTTCAAGTTTCACAAATCTCCGTATTCAAAAAAAAGTGCACTTGATCTCCCCGATTTACCGTCCTCAATTATAAAATTGGATTTTTTTTATAGACTCATTGGACTATTGAAACCATTTGGTTTATCTCCCTTAGCACTTTTCAAAGTGGTTTTGGATGTTGTGCTATCAAGTCAGCCACGGGGAAGCAAATTGGACTTTTCGCGATAATTTAGTCATCAATAAACTTCACAAAAAGTACAGAAATATTTCCTCCAAAACAATCCAAATATTTTGTAGAATAAATATGCATTTAATTTTTTTAGGGAATATTCAATTAAAATATGCATTTAAAATACAAAAATCAAATTTTATTAATATTACATTCAAAGGAAATTTGTTTTACCTTAGAAAACTAGCTTCATATTTTTCTTGAAATCTTGTTCTACCTTTTTGTTTCTTGCTTACAAGTATTTCAATCTGTCATGGAGCAGGGGTGGCAGACCGGTGGGGGCCTCGCCCGATTAAAAAAAAATATTTTGCTACTTTTTTTTTTGCATTTCGAAAATACATTTCCTGAAATGTACAGTAAGGGTGGCTTATACAAGGTAGGGGTGGTTCCATCACCAACCGCCCCTAATGTGAAACCACTGTAGAACGGAGAGTTAGAGACGGTTCACGAAAACCGCCCCTACAGTGGCCTAAGAGCCGCCTCTATAGTATCCGTTTGTAGTAGTGAGTGTCCTGAACCAACTTCTGCGATTTGACCGACAACAACCAGATGGACGCAACAGTTTCCTTGTTCTTTGTCGCCATTGTAGGTGTGCATGCATTGGTAGCACATGATTTAGTTGAAAGGAAATTTGGACAATTTGGGACGTCAGACTTCATACACTCTAAAATCTTGCTGTAGATTATGGTGCAAGCTCAAAAATATAGAGGTTGGTTTTTAGTAAAAATATGAAATTAGTTTCATATTTTTCTGAGTTGAAATTAGTCTGCTATGAATTTTCTAATATTAAATCAAAATTTAGTATTCATAAATAAATAGTTATTCTAGAAAAATATTGGAGGAAAGCGCAATTTTTCTCCCTCTGATGAATCAGTGTCAAGTTAGGGCACATACTCAATGACAAGCAAACTTTGGGCATCCCCAATGGTCAGCTATTTGGCTATCTAGATGTGACGTCACATATTTAAGAGACTGTGCAAGTGTAGTACATTTCAAAGGTATAAAATGAAAGTACGAAATAGAAAAGAATCTTAAGTACTATATTACAACTAAAAAGAAATTTATTAAGAAACATTTTGAACTGGCCGTGTTCATTACAATCTTAAGTACTATATTACAATTAAAAAGAAATTTATTAAGTCTCTCACTGTGGGCCAACTCTCCTTCTTGTAATCAGTATGTGGGCTAACTCTCCGGCTTGTATAATCAGTCTCATGGGCTTGCAATCAGCCTCTCACTTCTTCTCACTAAAGGGCCGTGTATTCGTCGGTCAGCAAATGTTTTTTTTTTCCGAAAGTAGTCGGTCAGCCAATGTCAGGCTAAGACAAATGCTTAGACAAGTGCTTGTGAGATTGTGGATCAGTGAAGTCCAGCCGAAAGCTCAGCCAAATATGTGGGTTCGTGCATGCATGTGTGTGTGTGTTGAGAAGGGCATAGGAAGGAAAAATGCATGATCGATAACTGAGCTTGTTTGGTTGTGACTACAACCGTATATCATCCTAGTTATGTGAGGCCGTTCATGCATTTCATCCCCACGATATAGAGCACTTGAAATACCACCCATTGTCACTACATTCTTTCACCTCGCCTAAATAGTTAAAATACTTGTATCCGCAACCAGTTTCATAGTTCTATGAGATATTGAAGGCAAACAAGTCATGGCACACAATGACACAGAAGCACTAGGTTCATATTTTGGAGCTGTCACACCCAGAGTACCCACAAATCCAGTTTGATGTGTACTTTTGCATTCGTAATAAACAATGTGAATTCTGAAATTAGATTTGTGAGACACTACAACACGTCTCACAATTAAAGGCATTTTGTTAAAGGCATTTTTCTTAAATTGCCTTAATTTTGTTTTAGTTGAAGGCATTTCTATAAAAAATGCCTTTAAAACCAGTTTTTTGAGGCAAATCTAGAAAACGCCTTAAGTAACTAGATCTTTGGAGGCAAACTAGAAAACGCCTTAAAAAGCTAGAGCTTTGGAGGCGTTTTTCAAATGCCTTCCGTAGCTGATTGCTACTCAGGCAACCGAGAGGCAGCTGGGTTAATTCACTTTCCAAATAAAAAACATTTTTTCTATGTGTCTGTCGAAAAGAAATCTGTCAACTCTCTCTTGCGGCGCACTCCTCCGTCCGATATTTGTGCTGTAGTTCGAAGCCGCTGTTGGGTTCGTTGTTGTTTCGGGTCTAATTGAATACGAAACCGTTATCCGGGGCGTCGCTCCCGTCGCTCGCTCTTTCATTTCTCCTCCTTCCCGGTCGCTCACTCCCGGCTCCGTCCCCTCCCCAGCGACGGACCACGCGTGGCTGCGGCGGCTCGACCTGCGGCGGGGGCTTCCGGCGCGGCCGGAGCTCCTCGGCGCGGATGATGTGAGCAGCTCCGGGCGCAGCTCCCCAGCGCGGGCAGAACTCCCCAGCGCGGCGGGCCATGGCCGCCCCTGCCCTCCCCGGCATAGGCCAACGGCGGGGATCTCCACGCCGACGCAGGGATCTCCGAGGTGGTACGTCCCTGTTCCCCTCTTCTCGTTGTTTTGGCATCCATGGCTGCTTTCTCCTCTTCTAGATGGATGGGGGATGGGGATATGACATACACATCGTAGATCTGTTGTGGGCTGCCGTGCGCCGATGATGCACTCCTTGCCTGCCCCCTGTGCTGGGTTGTGGCCGTGCCGTTGCTGCCATGTGTTGGTGCTGTGGGTTGTAGAGTGAAGATTTGGGCGTCGTGGCCGCCTCCGCCCGTCGGCGCCCGTGCTGCTGCCTGGTCTGCCACATGTTGTTTCCATGCGTTGCTGCTGTGTGCTGCTTGCCACACCTGGTTGCCGCTGCCTATCTCCTTGATGCTTCCATTCCCATGCTCCTGCATTGAGAGAGAGAGAGAGAGAGAGAGAGTAGTGCTGCGAGGATTAGTGTGATGCGTGACCGGAGAACCAGATGAGTTACAATGCTGCTGTGATAAATCAATATTGGCTTGTGTTTGTTTTTTTTAATGGAAAGGGTGGAGGGAAGGTGAAAGAGGGGGATCAGAGATGAACGTGTTCTGGCTGGCAGGGAACATGACCCACCTCCTCAGCGTGGTGGTGCTACTCCTCAAGATCCATACCATCAAAGTCTTGTGCAGGTACGCCCTTCTCTTCTCTTCTCCTCTCCACCCCACTGGGATCAAGGCTAGGAACGAAATGAATTGCGCTGCCATTTCTAAACAGTTATGTTGTAGTAAGTTATTTCAATCACTTTTAGATGTCTATAATGTCCTATTTTGCTGTTGTCATAGTTGTCCTCTTATAACTGAAATGAGTTACAAAATCACTTGATTTGAATCTGGTAGTATCGAGTTATGGGTTCCATTATATTTTGCAACTCGGGCAAACTTCTGGGTTACAAATCGGTAGGCCAAAGGCTAATTGAATGAAAGAACGTACAAAGAGTAGGTGAAATAAAAAAAAGAGGGGTTAGTATCCCTGTAGTCGGTCTGTATGTAACCGTGCCTTGGTCTGTTTTTTTCTACAACAAATTTTCTTCATTTGTAGTAGTTCTGATGCTTGTATGCAGATCATGTTCCTGAAAACTGCAAGCTGTTAGCCTATCTGTTAATAGTACCTATGTTTGCTGCAGGGATAAACACCAACATCCATTTGATGGTTGATGTGCTACTTCGGAAATCATGTGTGATGTAAGGGGATGGTTGTGGAAGTTTGCCTACGAGGGGATTCAAGGTCAGGTTTCCGTCATCGTAGGAAATCTCATGGTGCTGTCTATGAGCTGTACGACCCAATGCGTGTAGTACAGAGCAGCTGCTGGGCTAGCTTGCCTTCTAAATTACTTCGAGATGTGATTGAGAGGTTGGAGACCAGTGAGGATATGTGGCCACCTGTGCAGCTGTCTGTAGAACATGGAGAGAGATATGTAGAGAGATTATCAAGAGCCCAGAGTTTCTTTTTTTTTAAAAAATACTTTTCCTGTTTTCTTGAAGCAGATAATCATTCAGTCATGTTATTTCTATCTATCCTGATTCATTTGCATTGTCAATTCCTTTTTAGTATTGATATATACTAATCATATTTGGATAACTAATAAGCTCATGTTGTTCCTCTTCTGTTTACAGCCTGGGCCTCAAGATGGGACAATTCATTGTTTCAATAAGAGGGATAAATCTATCCAAATCTACACTCTGTGTCGTTGTTTTAGCTCTGGTACGTTCATTGCTGTGTGGAATATTAGAAGTTTCGATAAAAGTCTGGTATGTGTATGGAAAGGTGGCTGCTCACTAACCAAAAATGCGAAAGTGTATGTTTGGATGAGTTCTTGGAATAGTACTATAAGAAGGAATAGGATGCACAAATAATTTGACTTTGACATGAACCACTAGGTGGTGACCCATAATTGTTTTTATCGTAAGAAGCCTCATCTTTGAGTCCTTATTGAATATACAGATTAATAGTTTAATTTTGATAATTATTCTGCTTTAGAACCTTTTAGGTTGTGCACAATAGGACTTCCTAGCAATGTCCCCGTTGAGGTGATGTCCCCTGTTCGGTTCTGGGATATGCCTTTCCACCTTCACAAGGTATCACAATTACCAATGATGCAAATTGCAAGTAATCTTCGAACTGCAATTTTAGTTCTGAGGATATGCAATATGTCCCTTTTTGTTTGTAGAGGCCGCCTATTATTAAGGAAATCATTGTTCCACAGGAATCCTTCAAACTCTGTTGACTTGGGAGGTGTTGTACTAGGTTGTGCGTGGTTTCAATTGTAGTTTGAGAGCAGCCCACCGCGACTGCATAATATTAGTCACTTTAGGGACATTAGTGATGTACTCCCCTCCGTTATTGTTTATAGGGCGTTTGCCAATATCTGCCTTTGATCCAATATAGGGTGGGCCGGGTGTTGAGGCTACCTGTTAAGATACACGGTCCTTGTGCTTTTCGTAGAAAAAAATTATCATTTATGGTTTGTGTTAGTTACACATCTTGTATTTTGTTTGTTGTTTAAAAATTGCATCATCAGGAAATACTAGTTGCACTATTCTAAATGTGCAATTTGTTTTTTGGAAATTTGTAATTGTGTTTTCTGTAATTCTGATTTGAAGCTGCTACTGTTGTTGGTGTGGTTTGTGGTCAAATGCTTCCAATATGTATCATTGTATTTGTTTTTGTGCTAGGACACCACCCCTTTTGTCCTTGTTTTTCCATAGAAAATAGTTGTAACTATAAGAATTAGGCTCATTTCAAGGTAGAGCAGAATCGGGCTCATCTATGCATGCCTTCTTTGGCTTCAACATGCGACTATAAGTGCCTATATGTCAAAAGCAATCATGTTAGCTTGCAATCATATCCGACAAGCTTTTACGAGGCTGGCCGGTGAGTGGTGGGTATCAGCTATTAGGGAAGCGGGAGGATGGAAGGTTCGCACCACTTGTGGAAGACATGGACATCCCGCACGGGATGGTAATTCCCTGTATGTTGGTGATATAAGGGTGCGTCTTTCTTCACACTTGTAGTAGAAATGACGTTTCGACATGCATCTGCCTAGTATCTCACTATTGTTGTAACAATTTTTGTACAGGTTAAGAGTGAACTCCCAAGTACCTTCAAGGCCTATAGCCATCAACAAAGACAGGTGATCATGTCGTAGCTAGCACCGAGTATTTTAGCCCTCTGTTTGCTCCTTTGGTCTTCCTTGTAGCATTTGATGATGCCATGATCTAAATTGTCTTGTTCTCGTGTTATCTTGCGTGGGCTCGATAGTTCGGAAGCGAGTGGGATGATTATCCGAGATATGTAAATTGTCCCTTATGATGCTTGGATGGACCGAGATTGCCCCATAAGTTTGGCATATGATGTATAAGAAAGTTATGTTTGGCATCACGTTTCTTGATTGCACTTTTGTTAGTAGTAAATTGCAAGCTGAAATTTCTGCAATTATGGTGTTTAGCATATGCAATATGTAGTCTTGATGAATAATATTGCTCTAATGTGGTTCGGTGTCTTGCAGCTGCAATTATTTTTGCATCCGAGATGACCATGCTAGCGGCTATCATTTGCTAGTCTGTTCATTCTCGCCGCATGCTTGTTTCTTGTAGTATTGTTTCCCTTCCTAAGAATAATTGATGTTATAGCTCCCTGCCATTAACTTCTTTCACTTGTTTGTAGGCATCTAGTGATGCAAACCTCTCAATCAATAGGTGATGCTTCATATGGGGACCATTTCACTTTGTAGAGGTGAGTAATCCACAATGTTGTTTATAATGTTGGTTTTTATCTAGCTTGGAACTTCTGTTGTTATATGCAATATTAACATTGATTTTCTCTTAGCTTTAGGACCTCAACTCTTGTTTGATCTTATTTTTACCTTAAGGGCATCCGGGATGTTGAACAAGATAGCCTAGATGAGAACTGTTGTTACCTCGGGATATATATTAATGTAGCCTTCTCCAAGAAAACAATATTTAGAGGTAATTTACATCCCTTCTATCCCGAATGCTCCAAATGAGAACCATATTTGGAATTATGTCCGCATCCTTGTATCCCTGGATCCTCCATCACTTACAAAATTTCACTCAATAGTCAATATTTTTAGGGCCCATTTTTGCACGCCTTCAGAATTAACCCCTACCAACTCTAGTTTCTGCGAGAATCAAGAAAGTTTATTAGTTTGAGTTAGGCCAGCTTAACCCGGTGTCCGAATCTTGCAAGCGTATATGTTTTTATGGTAAGTTTTAGCTTATGTGCTGATAAACCAAAACATAATTTGCCAAGGAAACCCCTAGTGTTACAACTATATCGGCTCTATATTTCCACCACAATGTGCACATTTTTATCATTGTGTTTACTGTTTTTTAGTCGTGTAGTTGGAAAAACACACGTAGTAATAGTCACCGGTTACACATGACACAAGCGATGGTTAGCAAGTGGACCCCCGCTTCAATATGTCATATTGATTTGTACAATTTGGTTCTTTGGTACGTCGTGCTATTCCATTTTCAATGAAATTGAGGGGCTTAGTTTAGAGGATTGTATCGCTATAGATAGAACGGAGTTGATGTAGAGACTTAACGTGCTTTGTTCATTGTGGATCGAAATATCGCATTCCATGCTCGAATTTTGCTACCTTGGCATCTGTATTGTTTGTGCAAGTGCAATTAGTTGATTCCATCACCCGAATCATATATAGTATCGGACATCCGATGTTTTGTCCCCTATTGTCCCTTGTAATAAAAACAAATTGTTTAAAAACAAGCGGGGACCCCCGCGATACAAGACACAAATTGTTTAAAAACAAGCGGGGGACCCTGCGATACAAGACACAAATTGTTTAAAAACAAGCGAGGGACCCCGCGATACAAGACACAAATTGTTTAAAAACAAGCGGGGACCTGCGATACAAGACAACAAAGTACAAAATGACATCGCTTGATTCCCTATATAAACCTTGGCGCCGGCGCCTTTTGAAAAGTAACACTTTCGCCGAGGCCGAGTGGGCCGTTAGGCCCTCGAGGTCGAGACGCGAAGTCATCACGAGGACCCAACGAATTGTGTTTGGATTGTCCCTTGTCTTGTACTTATTATTTTATTGTATTGTATTGTTCATTGTCTTTGTATAGTCTCTTGTCTTGTCCCTTGTATTGTGCCTTGTATTGTCCCCTATCCACTGGCCTTGTCCTTGTCTTTATCTTGAATCTTGTCCTTTGTGCTAGGTCATGACCCTCTTATTTAGATAGAGTGGGTATTTGTTCAGTCTCTGTGATGTCCGACTCAATGGTTGTTTTGTCGGTGGGTGCGGGGAGGGAGGCAAGGGCTGTTGGTCACCTTGCAGTGGTTGCCCCGGCAATCTGATCGGTTGCGATGCGAGAGTGGTGGCGTCTCCTCGTCGTAGAGTTCATGCCACATGAGACCTTGGCAAAGCATATCTTCCACTGTATGTTTGATTTCTCCTTCCTCACTCTTCTCTTCCACTGAATGGTTGTTTATCGGTGGGTGCGGGAGGAGGCAAGGGCATTTTGCCTTGAATTACTGTTAATAAGGCATCTCTGTGTATTATTCAGAATAAATGGTTCTTTGTTTCGCTTAGTTTTTTGACAAGTACAAGTTATAGTGTGTGCATTATTCAGAATGAAGGTATTCTACCTTTTCGTGATTTTGGTCTCCAA
Organism: Hyparrhenia diplandra; assembly: GCA_015847255.1. Classification (NCBI taxonomy): domain Eukaryota; kingdom Viridiplantae; phylum Streptophyta; class Magnoliopsida; order Poales; family Poaceae; genus Hyparrhenia; species Hyparrhenia diplandra. Next base: position 441,337 of record JADLZK010010869.1, on the reverse strand, counting down.
CGTTAGTGCTTAGATTGACCAATCTCATTATTTTTGCATGCTACTTTTGTGCCTTTGATTGTACAATTTGACTATACAACTACTTGCCTACTTTTTTTTTGGTGTATATTCCTTCAGTTAGATACTGACACAAGATAAGTTATAGATTCTGTTGAAGGAATTGGAATGGTTTCCATAGAAAATTTGACACAAGATAAGAGATGGAAGAGAATTTGGTTTCCATAGAAAAAAATTGTTTATTGTCTCTTGTTTTCTATGCTAGGACACTATTTGAATTAAAATTGTAGTAACTTTCATGATTGAGTTCAAAATCTCTTGCCAAAGCAGTCTACATATAACTAGTATTTGATTCTTTACTAGATCTTTTGAGGTAGCAGATTTTAAGCCTAACATGTATGATGGAACTAAACTCTTAAATTATGTGCTCCGGCCTTTACTTTAACTAAACTCTGAAACTTTGTGTGACTTGTGTGACAGCAAGGAATTTATTGAAACACAGTAGGAATTTATTCACATGCATGTTGCTGACAATTTAGCTATTGTTATTCATTGATATTAAAGGCAGATAAAAAGATCTAGAGAGGAAATAAATAGAGAAGAGGTGGATCACATATAAACTAGAATAATGGAGTTTACTGAAACTTGCTAGGCTGTCTGACCTAATTTGTGTGTACATAAATGATTGATGTACATAGGTATCAAGCACGTTGTAGGTTCAGCAGTAGGTAGCTTTGGCAACAGGTTTAGAAAGTTCAATTTATTTGGTTTTAGAGCTTTTGGTTTGTGTTTATCTTTATCGCTGCTATCCGACAACCTATTACTAAATTTATGTACCCCAGTAGTTTGTAATTGAATTGCACTTCTAGGAGGAATCGAAGAAGGTAACGCGCGTTGTTGCCACTAGCTTTGTCACAACTGCACTAGTGAATGTTGACATGTACGCCAAGTCTTCCTGCGACTATAACTACCAACTAACATCTCCTTACAGTGACTGAAAATTACACTAGACCTGTGAGCAAGTAGTAAAGTTTATGTGCATCAGAGCTGTTATTGTTTCCTATTCAGGACTGGTTAGATTACAGGTACAGTGGGCTGATGGATTTTCCTTTTTAGTTTTTTTTATGATAGATTGTATAGATGGATAACTCTTCCCTTTTTGCGTGGAAAAGGAGAGTTTGAGCTTGGGCCACGTGGTCCTTTGGCACAATCATTTTTGTGTGCCCTTGAATCAATTGTCCATAGTGTAATCTTGCCTGTCCTTTTTCGAAGATCCTACTGGTAACTGTACCTGCTTTTATTGCAATCCATCTTTTGTTTTCATGGTAGTTTGATATATTTTAATCAGAAGTACCTGTGTCTCACCAGTGCTAATGTAACATCAACATTATATTGAACTAGTTTGTTGACTTCCTATATAAGTCTTAAGTACCTTGTTTTAAGTATATAAGTGCTTCTCCATGTACAAAAAAAGTTGCTGGGAACCGACATGATGTGGCAGCAACAGCCTCCACCAATGTCTCTCATTATTCAGATGGGACCACAATTTAGGAACTGGAGCACATTTCCATCTCTTCTCCACCAATTTATGATTTTGAGTTGCTGCATGGCGCTAGCCTTCAGTTTATGAGCTTATGCATTGTTTCTTATTCATGAACTGTGGGTTTATGGTTCTTTTTCATGTGGCTTAGGATATTTTATTTCTTTTCCTCAAGTTTGTAAGCATTCCTTTGACAGTTTTCACTGACTTCATTTATAGTTCAGTAAAATTAAAGTCAATCACAACCAGCACTATTTCAATATGTCAAAAAGCTATTGATTTCCTAATTTTATTGGAACTTGTAATTTTTGGCATATATCACGAGGAGCTAGTGGCATTGGTCTGGAGACCTCAAGAGTCTTTGCCCTGAGAGGAGCCCATGTGGCCATTGCTGCTAGAAACACAGAGGCTGCATCAGAAGCAAGGAAGAGCGTCGTGGAGACAAACCCAACACACGTATTGATGTTCTGAAGCTTGGCCTCAGCTCCCTCAAGTCTGTCAGGGCCTTCGTGGACCAGTTCAACTCAATGAAACTTCCTCTGAACATCCTGCTGCATGAGCCACTCATGCTATCCAAATGCTAAAGCAGTTAAGAGAGATGAGGTGAGTGAGTGCATTTTGTCTGAGTGGACCAATTCATTTTTCAAGCCAATTTTGCCGTCAGCGAGCCAGATCTGAGCTGTTGGAATACCACTGCAGAACAAGGATGGCCGTGTGGTGATAATTGCTCTTAGGCCTATCAGTCCCAGACTCCCAAGCAACTCATTAGTGGGCTAAACAATGTTGCCAGTAGAGTCAATAGTGTAGATAAGTTTCGAGTCTGTAAGCCTAAACAGAGACTTGTAGGACAGTCCTTGTCTCATTATTGGGCAAGATTTGGTGTTCAGTTCTTGAAAAGGCTTTCAAGCATGTGAGATGAGTATGATTTCTGCATTTAATTTTATATTCTATATGCTGAATGATGTTTGAATCGAACCTTGAACTTGCATTTTGTGCGTTTTGACAGGCCTTATACAAGATTACGTTTGAGAGCTTGACTGACAAAAGCAAGCTAGATGCACAGCCGGAGCTATTCAGGTAATTGCACACAAAGCTATGATAAGACACTAACTGAATGTGACATTTACTTTCTTTGCCATGAGTATCAACAAATGATTTATCTTTGTTTTTATTAATTTGTAGGCTACATGCACAGCCGGAGCTGTCGAAGTCCAGTAAACTTATCCATGCTTGTTGGAGAAAGAGGATTAAACTGTTTTGGACATTGCATTCTCTGCAGTACTAAATTCCACCTTTGTAAATCAATAATTATTGTATTTGGATTGTGCAATTTGGATTTTCATTTTTCTGTGATTTTTTCAACAATTTGAGGTAACTACATGAAACTGTGGCCTAAAATAGATAATTAGTTGATTAGTACAACAATGGAGGTGCGGTGGCAGGTGGTGTGTTTGCTTTTATTGGGCCTGTAACTGCATTGTGGCCTAAATGAGCCTTGAACGTGAGTTAACGGGTTTTGGATCTTTGCATCCGTTAAGCTTTGGTGGGCCTGATATCCGTTTGTGGGGTTTCACGGACCTGTTTGGGCTCCCTGATATAGAAAACAAACAAAGGACACATCTGACCCTTAGATTTAGATCAATGGTATACCATACGCCGAAAATGTTGCTTCTTTTTTTGTGAAGAGATATAAAGAACTCCCATAAAAAAAAAATGGAAAACAAAAGATTTGTGAGACAATCATACGGTACCATACGGACTTCCTGTGTGGCACGATACCCATCCCCGAGGGAAGACCGACGCAGGGGCGGCGGCGGCGCGGTTGCGGCGGCTCCTACCCAGCACGGGCCTCCTGCTCCAGCCCAGGGAGGACCACGTGACTGCGGGGGGAGGCGGCGAGGCGGCGCGGCTACGGGGAGGCAGCGCGGCTACGAGGAGGTTGTGCGGCGGCGCGGATGCTGTGCGGCGGGGCGGTGCGGTTGCGGGGACGCCGGTGCAGGGGATCGTCGGAGTTCGACGGGTTTCGCCGTTTCCCACCACCGCGCGCCGCCGCTCCGCATCTCGACAGCACCAGCACTCCCGCTATTCCTCCCTGGTCCTTCATCGCCCCTCGCGGACGCCTCCTCCACGGAGCCAGCCAACACCGCCGTCGCCTGTGACCCATCCTACTCCGCCGTGCCGCTCTCGCCGAGCCGGGATACGGCTACATCAGCATGGGCCTCGCCCCTATCGACGGCGGCGGCTATGCCGGTACGGGCCTCGCTCCTCTCGACAAAGCATCTCGCCCGCAGCTCTCTCCTGATCAGGTAAATTAACTATCTCATCAGGAACGTGTCTCTGCTTGGGATGGGGTGGGTGGATCTGTAGTGACAATGCTTGTTGTATACAGTTCTCTACTTGTGCTGTGAATTAGAACATATTAACTGGTTCCCTACCTGTACTGTGATTGTCTTAGGATCTAAATACTTACTAGTTGAAATTTTCCCTTGCTCACTGCCTGTGGCCACTACTGTGTTTGATTCAGCAATCAAAGTGCATCATCTATGCAACTCCATTTTTCATGTATTTGTATTGGTGGACAATCATACTACTTGCAGTATGTATTTGTATGTCATGATCACCTTACAATTTTCTGTTTCTAACAAGCAATGATTTGGTTCATATATCTGACCCTGTATGGAGCAGGCTACTAGCAGTAGCACTAGAACCTGACATGTTTGTACACTCTCGCCAATGGTTAATTAGCATGATCCTGAACCATAGATATATGGTTGTTGTGTTCTGATGTTACCGGTGAAGCATAGGAACTGGAGATCTCTTTGAGTTAACTAATCTGATGGTGTGAAAGAAAATTCTTATTTTATTTATGAAGTTTTGATATATCTGAATGTGATGCACTATGTTTTCTGCACAGAGGTGAAGGTTTGGACATCCTGTGGAGTATAGAGAAGAGTTTTGAGTGTTCAGTGTTTTCAGTGTTCGGTTCAGACACAGTGAGCAGAATTTGTGCTGAGGTGAAATTTCTATTGAGTACATGTTTTATGGATAAAGAAATGCATTTCAACACTTGTAATTTTGTCATACTTCCTTTCAGCTATGCTTTTGAATAGAAAATAGTGAATATGCTAGAAGATGAAGCTGCCAAATTTCCTTGCTGGTGATTAATGAATCCATCATAGTTTTGTTGTCTTGGATGGATTCTTTCAGTTTGTGCAAGAGCTGGATTGGCGCTCCCAATCAGATCCAAATCTTTTACCTACCTTCCCTTGTTGGTTGTGAACTCGTGTGCCGCAGAGTGATGTATGGCAGCTAGTCTGAATCCGTTCGTTAATAGTCCCATTAGATTCTTTGTTTTGTCATCTTGAACCAAAGACTGATACTAGTTGATGCTGCCCATGGGAACCAATTAAGCGGTGGACTGGGGAGCTAATGCTGCCCATGGGAACCAATTAATCTGTTTTCATTATGGAAAATTTTTACAACTATAGTCTTCTTGATATATCATTCTTCCACCTGTTGTTATTCCACTGGGAGGAATGGTACTTCTAGAGAACTTTGCACTTATTCTCTGGAAAGATGACTTTATTCTTTTAACATCATTCCTATTGCAAAGCCTTTTGATGCTGGCTGCACGCAACCATTTTTTTTACTTATTTTCTTAGACAATGCACTGAGGTGCTATGATATTAGTTTTATATTCCTGTGATTTGTGAACTTGTATGTTTAATTCTTGGTGAGCCATTTTCTGTTGATGACTTATGGACTTTTTTCCTGCGTTCAGTCCTGCATCAATTTTGAAACTGAGTTAATACCTTTTTTTCGTCTTCAGGGTTCTGCTCTCTCATGCCACAGTTTTGCAGCGTTGAAGGCTTCAAAAATCTACAGAACTAGATGATACTTGCATAATGCAGCCCTCAGATATTTGGAAAGCGCATGCTGGTTCATCACAGTCAGAGGGTTCGGATCTGGATATGGAGAGGAACGGATGCAATCATAATTGTTGTCCATCTCTCCAACCAATTGCCTCAGCTAGTCAGCACTCTGAAAGTAGCGCTGCATACTTTTCTTAGCCTACATCTACACTAATGCACGGCTCAGCTGAAGGCCGTGCTAATTACTTTTATGTTTGATGGATATTTGGAGATAGAAACTTATATCTCTATGAATGATTTTAATATTTGTATGGATATATTGTACTGCTTTTTGTATGGATATATTGTATTGATTTTTGTATGAACCTAAGCTACAGTACTGAGAATCATTCTTAAATGGACGGTACTGATTTTGGAGGCATTTTAATAATGCCTCAAACAGTTTTTGAAGGCTTGTCTAAAATGCCTTTAAAATGTTTTATAGGAATCTAAAAAATGCCTTTATATGTGGACAATAGAAGGCATTTCGAAAAAAATGCCTCAAAAAACCTTTTAAGTCTAGTTTATAACCGGCATTTTCAATAATGCCTCAAAATATCTTTAAAGGCATTTTTGCCACTTTTGATGGCATTTTTAAATGCCTTTTATAGAAGGCAATGCTGTAGTGAGAAGGCCTATGATCACAAGGTCAATTGGGCTATTCTCTTTGTACATCTTTTTTTAGAGATAGAGGCTTTAATGTTACATAGTGCAATTAGATCAAGCAATTAAGTAGTTGTTGGCCGTACAGTTAGTGTTAAGTTGAATGATTTAGTTGGCCCCTAGTAAATAAAAGGTCATCGGGGAGTAAGGCAAAGGTGGCCGTCTCTCTACAATCCTTTTTTATTTTGTCACTGATTGTATTACCAGAATGATCCTACAAGCACAAAAGTGATTTGATTGTGGGCCTAGTTAAACAAATTATTTTTAGAGGGATAGCAGTACTTCAATATCTTGATGATACTATTATTTATCTAAAACATGGCTTAGCAGGAGCTAGAAACATGTAACTAACTACTCCTATATACTTGCTTGTATGAAGTGATGGCAGGTTTGAAAATCAATCTCAACAAAAGTGAGATTGTAATGATCATTGACTATGATAACATGGCTTCTACTACTTATGCTGAGATTTTCAATTGCCAAATTGGTTACTTCCCTATGAAGTATCTTAGGGGTACCTATAAGTCCTATTAGACTACATGTGGTTGATTGGTTACCTCTTTTAGAAAAAAAAAATGCCAGGAGACTTGACATCTAGAATGGATCTTCGATCTCTATAGTTGTTAGATCAACTATGATATCATCTAGTTTGAACAGTGCCCCAATCTATCACATGTTCATCTATCTTCTGCCCAAGACTGTGATCAGTGACCTAGATACAGTCAGGAGGACCTTCTTTTGGCAAGGGGGTGACTCTAAAATAAAGTACTATCTTGTGAGGTGGACTAAGATTTGTAAACATAAAAAGAAAAGGGGATCAGGAATAAAAGGCATAAGGAAAATAAACCTAAGCCTTTTACACAATTGGTGGTGGAAATATAAATATACCCCTTATTTTCGTAGCAACCTCCCATCCTGCTTCGATCCTGCCCCTGAGATAATCACAACCGTCGGCCCTTCGCTCCCTCGGGAAGCTTCTTGCGACGCCGCACCACGAAGGGTCGAGATGGGGACTAGAGGGGGTGAATAGTCCCTTTTCAAAAAAACTAATCGCAACGGCTAACCTAAACAAATACGGAATTAAACTTATCGGTCTAGCCAAGACTTCACCCCTCTAACTAAGACTCTAAGCCACCTCTCAAAAGATCCTACACAAGAAGAGTGAGGTGACAAGCCTAGCTTGAGCTCCTAATCAATTCTAATGCAAGGTCACACAAACCTAAGCACTAGTACTTTCAAGCACGGAGAGCTCCTACACAATTCTAGTAAGCACAAGCACAAAGCCCCTAAGCTCGCTAGATGCACAATGGACAAGGCAACACACGCCTAACCCAAAGGCTCAAATTACCTAGCTACACAAGCTAAGCAAAGTAACTAAACAAGCTACACAAGCTAGATAGTTACAACTACACTACTCAAGCACAAGCACAATATATATATGAATGTAATAACCAAGCTTGAGACGAAGAGATTGCAAACCACCGCGAAGTGTGGACACAAGATGACACCGGTGATTTTTTACCGAGGTCTCGGGAAGCTTGCCAACTTCCCCTACTCCTCGTTGTGTCGACCAACACTTTAGTGGTTCCACGGTTTTGGCGAATCACCCGGTGATGATTCTCGGCTTAATGGCCGGTGCCAAATCCCACAAATTGGAGCTCGATCGAGACACTCACACGGTGTGAGTTCTCTAGCCAATCCCTCAGAGGGTACCGTGTGAACCCACACACAAGTGTGGTAGCTCAATGACACGCTCCACTAGAGTTGCTCTTCACGATCCCCGCGAGGCGAGCACGAACCTCTCACAATCTCTTCTTCGGAGCACCGCACAATCTTCTTTGCGTGCTTCACGAAGTCTCTTGCCACCGAGCCGTCTAGGAGGTGGCACCCTCCAAGAGTAACAAGCACCACCGGCTTGCAACACGAACACCTAGTGCCACGAATGCGATCTCTCAACGCAACGCACTAGAACTCGATCTCTCACTCAATCGGATGAACGATATCAAGCAAATGTGAGTGGGAGGGCTCTCAAGCACTCTCAAGCATGGACACAAAGTCCCCAAGGTGCTAAGTGTTGGTATTTATTAAGTGCAAAAAGAATATAAAGGGTTCCGCAAGCGCACGTAATATATATACCATTGTAGCTTTTACCCGAGTATTCCAAAGAGTATCGTTATTTATATTTTCCACAGGGAAGCCGGGGTAAAGACTATGATAAATCAAAATCATGTATCTACCAACTTAATATACCAACTAAACTAAAGTGAGGGGGTAAATAATGTATATGATATGAATGATAATTAATAGCACTTAACCAGGGAGAATATTATAATATAGAATAGATAGCTAGGTCGAGAGGACAACGGGAGAGATCTAGGTTCCTGAATACTTCTCTAGTACTTTGGTTCTTGAGTAACTAAGGCATGAAAAGGTATAGCGATCATAAAAGAACACTTCGGGACATCGAACACTAGTTGCGGAAAAGGGATGAGAAGGGGGCTAGGAAGCTCCGACTACGGTCCTACACTACCAATCCGAACGTGGTGGAATACGTCGGCCGTTAGGGGTCATGTCACCACCTAGGGCTACCACAACTATCCGGTGGACTTGGGTGCAATCTAAGGTAACCTCTAGTCTAGACACCATGTCCACACTATTAATTACTACTCTAATCATCATGAATAACCGAGCACTCAATACGAGCGAAGATCCTATGCAATTATATAACAACTATATTCTAATCAATAACATGAAAGGCATAAAAGTACTAGAAAAGATAGATCTAATTATGGCATAAAGTCTAATAGAGTTGAGATACAAAGATATACCGAAACGGCGAAGACTTCTCCCGAACCGGACGCAGTTCCGCTCTCCCTAACTCTCTACTAGATCTATTCTATTACATTGTAGTCGCCTAATCTAATTCTCGGGCGTCGTGCCTCCATCCGATGAGATATGTATGAGATGATCCGAGATGATTGAAGCCGGGGGGGCCGGGGGCTTGCTTATATATGGGTCTTCTTATGTCTCTTCGACGGCAAAGCAATATGGTACTAATCTTCATGGGCCTTGACAATGAACGATGACCATTGGATCAAACCGACATTATACGACCGGTTTAGATTGCGTCTTAGAGGCGGTGGAGGAAGCTTCCCGAGACGGGGTGACTTGGCCTCCAAGCCGGGCCCGATCGGCACGGTTATTGGGCGATCGGCCCGGGTGGGTCCCACCCTGGGCCCCGCGATGCGTCGTGGCTTCTGGAGTCTTCTAGATGATGTTTTCTTGGGTGTTAAGTTTCGTTCACGTCGGGTGTAATCCGGAGCCTTCTAGACTTGTTTCGGAGTTGGATTGCGTTACGAATTCTACCGTTTTCCTGTTAAGTCCCTGCAAATCACAACTTTACCAAAACTCATGGAAATCATTAGTATAAACCCCTAATAAGGTTATCTAATTATATCTTAGTCCTTTTCCATGTTTAGTTGACAATTAAAAGTATACGTTAACATGTGTCAACAAACTCCCCCAAGCTTACCCTTTGCTAGTCCCTAGCAAAGCTATATGCTATATTAGGATCAGGAGTTGCTACTACGCTTTCATACCTCGAAATCTTGTGTTTATCGAAAATAAATTCTCCTCTTAACCCGGTTGCTCATACACATTTTACCATGGGGTGTAGCCTTTTCATGAATCATAAGCAAGATAAACAATCAAGTTAAGTACCATGTCTCAAGTTCTTCGATCAACTATCATCCTGGGGTTTTTCAATATTTTTTTTTAAAAGAAACTCAGAGATCCTATGTATGACCCTCTTAAGTAGATGGTGGTAGTGGAGTTACACATGTGGTAGGACATACATAGTGGGATGATAGTGGTGAAGTGGATGAGGATGAAAGGTAGTAAATAGCCCTTAGCCTTTTTCTAGCATTTTTCTTCTCAAGCACCTTGGACTATATCTCTCTTTCTAGAAATTGCTAGGACACTGGGCTGTCCATTCTTGGAGAGGTGGGCTTTGCCCCGGACTTTTGTCCATTTTCTCTCTCCCTAGAGATGTGGGCCCTACTCACCCTCGGACACGTGTCCATTATTCATCTCTAAATATATTTTTATTATTAGGGAGGTAGGCCCTTCTCGCCTAGTATGACTTTTTGTCCGTTACTCTCCCTCTCGTCTCACTTTTTCTCTAAATATTTATTTTTATTTCCTCTCTTTTTCTCTCTCTTTTTTTTTTTTGAATGTAGCCCGGCCTCTATTTGGCATAAAAAAAACACCGAGAGAGACATATCCAAAGATTGCAAGAGTTTATTTATAATATGGCTTGTGGCTTGATCGACTATGGGAATGCGTATACGGGTTAGAAGCCGGCGTATTTAGTGGAGTGGGATGATCTTGATGCGAATGATAAACTCTTAAGGGTCATAGCTAAGGAACTCATCATGTAATGTTTTATAATTTTCAAAGATAAAAACCGAGAATCGGGTATCTCTAGGAAGATGATAAACAAGCAATGACTCAACTTTTCATGTATCTTTATCTTTTAATGCTAAGACTCGGATTAAGCATGTGCTTCCCACAGTGTTTGGGTTTAGAGCAAATTAAGCATTTAAAGCTTTGGGAGAATCTAAGTCCAAAGTGTAAGTACTTTTAAGAGGGATTAAGGTGTGTAATATGTGCTCCAACTAATTTGGGGATAGATTGTATTTGTTCGAGTTCACTTGCATAATCTCCTCTTTATTTGTTTTCTTGTAGAGAGTGCTTGCTTCCTAGTCTTTTACCTCAAGTTGGCATGGAGTTCAGTACTATTGATGAGGCTTGGATGTTTTGGATTAGCTATGGGGGTCAAAAAGGCTTCGAGGTCGAGGAAACAATACACCAACAAAAAGAAAGTCGATGGGAAGATTAGTTCCTACGCAGATATGTTTGTGCAAACGAGGGTCGTAGAAAGACAGATAAAAGAGATCATCTAACAAAGTGTCCAAGAGCTGAAACTAGAACCAACTGTGAAGTTCGTATGGGGCTTATAATGGACAAGGATAAGGAAAACTATAAAGTGACCGATGTGTTTTGGAACACACAATCACACCCTTCACTTGCCACAAACCTCACACTTAATGGTGTCGTAGAGAAAAATTTCACGATTACAAGGTTTTGAAATTGAGACGGTGACGATGCAGGAATTGGGCCCAAAGCTGCTCATGAGTTGGCTTGCATCCAAGTTGGTGGCTCGGATAATCTCGCTTACACTCTTCAAGACTAGAAGAACTATTTACGGGGCAAGTGACAACGGGAGATGGCATATGGTCAAGCAGGAGGCATGCTTATGTATTTTCAGGAAAAAATTACCGAGAACCCATCATTTCAGTATGCATTGCGGATGGATCGAGAAGAATAGATTGCAAACATATTCGGGCTGATGCTAAAATGCTCACTGACTATGCATATTTTGGTGATGTTGTCGGTTTCGATACTACCTTTGGTACAAACAGGGGAGAGTTGGCCTTTTAGGCGTATTTGTTGGGTTCAATCATTTTAGGGAAACGGTGGTGTTTGGTGCTTGTACGTCTCATGTATGATGAGACATTTGAATCTTTCAAGTGGCTATTTGAGACCTTCTTGAGAGCCAATAATGGCAAGCAGCCCAAAACAATATATACGGATCAAGATTATGCAATGGGAAAAGCAATTAAGGCGGTCTTTTTAGAATCATGGCATGGTCTGTGCACTTTTCACATTATGCGAGAATGCCGTCAAGCATATACTTGAACTAGATGATGAAGAATCAGATTCTTCTCCCGAACAAGAAGTAGAAGAAAACAATAAAGAACCAAGTATTCTCTCGGATTTCGGTGCGTGTATGTATGAGTATGAAGATGAAGCAACATTTGAAGAAGCATTTAACAACATGAGGTCAAAGGCAAGCAAGCAAACTTGGTAGGATAGCATATACAAGGAAAGGGAAAAATGGATTGAATGTTATATGAAGGATGTGTTCACATTAGGGATGAGAAGAACACAACTCGGTGAGAGTTTTAACAAATGACCTAAAAGCGACATTTCAAATCAGATTTTGATATAATTAGATTTCTCAAGCAATTTTAAAGGGTTGTGGAATATAAAAGAAAGAATGAATTGCAATCTGAATTTGATTCAAGGAAAAATTACCTAGAATCAAAATGAGGACACCTATGTTAATCCAAGCTAGCAAGTTGTACACACCAACTGTTTTTTGAAGCTTTTCAAAGTGAATATGAGAGATCAATGGTAGCATGCACCACAACGTTGGAAAGAACAAATGAATATCTTGTAGTAATTGGGAGTCTAGATGAAAATTTCACCTTAGAGAAGGAGCACAAAGTCATTGGTCATCCATTGGAACAGACTAGTACATGCAGTTGTGGGCAATTCAATAGACTCGGAATACTATGTGGCCATGCTTTAAAAGTCCTTGATTTGATGAATATCAAATTACTTCCCACACACTATGTACTGAAGAGATGGACGTGGGAAGCACGCAGTGGAAAAAGTACAGGACAACAAAGGCCGTGACATAATAGAGAATCCAAAATTAGATGAATTGTTGAACTACAAAGATATGGCTCGCAAATTCAACAATTTGGCACATTGAGTCTGCAAGCCATGCAAAATGCATCTTGTTAGTAAACAACACACTTGACATGCTCGGCAAGCAAATAGAAGAAAAAAATGAATGGTGTTGCAAGCCCTATGGATCCCATCATCGCTCTCACCAATGTTACTCTTCCAAATGAATTGTTGAGTACAGCAACCCTAAAGAAAAAAAGAGGTGGAAACAAAAACCTCAAAGCGCCAAAAAAGCTTGGTATGAGAAGAAGTGCAAGTGTGCAAAAAGGGAGGTAAAAACAAAGGAAACAATTCAAAGGTGTGTGACAAGAAAAAAGAACAAACCACAAAAGAGGTCGTCGATGAATGCCTGAACCATACATCTTTGGCTGAATCACACATAGCCACCAATAGCTTCTCCAAAGAAGGGATCTCTGAATACACAACCATCAATTATTTTTCTTCTATTCTTCAAGGATCAATCACAGATGGTGGTATTAGTGAATTCTAGTGGTACAGATTGTCCCCTCTGTACTGCATTGACAGATGGTGTTCAAATACTTTTGGTTTTCCGGTTAGTGTAAGCAGCCACATGGGGGGCCTGCAGTAGTATGCACTCTGATAAAATTGCAATGACCAATGTGTAGCCATATGAAACTGCAGAAATTGCAATGAACAGATCTTTTATTTAGCCATATGAAATTGCATTAATCCAACAACATCTTTTCTGCATTTCATTTACAATAGTATTTGAAATCAATTTACAACACATTATGCAAGCACATATGGGCCTGATAGCAACACAGACTGCTAGAACTGATAGCAACACAGCATATATGCATTACAGTCTCCAAGTCCACCAATGGAAGAAGAGCGCCGATGGAGCCCTACTGATGTGCCTTGCCGCCGGATCAGGAAGGGGAGCGGAGCGCCGGTGAGCATCGGGCACGACCCGGCAGGGGCGCGACTCGCTGGGGTGCCCCCACCTAGCAGCGCGGCACGCCGGGAGCGAGGACGCCGCGGAGCAGGCTGCCGGTGCGTAGGACGTTGGGGCGAGGTACAGAGCGCGCCCTCAGCGTCGCGGTGGCGTCCTCCCACGCGTCGTCGAGGTCGCCGTCCATCCCCGCGCTCCCACTCCATACTCGGAATCACCGGCGCTGGAAGCGACGGCGACGGCGACGGCGGCGCTGTGCTGCAAGTCCGTGGAATTCCAGTTGCGTTCTGGTGGCTGGTGGTGTGAGTCAGGACATAGCGTGGCCTTGTATGGGCTGTGGGCCTGATCTGTTTCTAGTGTTTATTTGTCTCACCGTTGGATGCAACGTGGACGACGTGGATGATCGAGTGGAGAGGCAAGTCGCGCCGTACAACTTAACTGGAGAGGACCTCGTTCCCTCAAGATAGCCCTCCTCTCCCTCCCCACCTCTCAGCGGCCATGGGTCAACGATCGTCATCCGCGAGTCCTCCTCTCTCTCCTCGAAGTCGTGTCGCCGCCTCTGGGAGCAGCGGAGCCTCCGACACCACGAAACCCTAGCGGCACACCATGTCCATACCGCTCTCCCCTACCGCCTCCAACCTCGCCAACAGCGACACCATATGTGCCACGGTAAGCAACTCCATCTTCTTCAGCCCTGCCCCCACCAATCATCGTCATCTAATCTTCTTGCTGGCGAGTTCAGTGGTCGCCGCCACCACGGCAAGCCTAGCCGCAGCAGCACCAGGCGCACCACCTTAACCATCAGTTGTTTTCAGGTATTATGCTATCGTGCACAGTCCTTATGGGGATGAGCAACAGAACCACTTCCTATTATAATAGATTGAGTTAATTGAAAGTGAAATTTTAGTGTTTCATATCCCTGCTAAGGACAGCTCACAAAGAATGAAGTATAATACATCGATGTACACAAAGCTATTGTGTGATGTGAATATTTCTACACGCTGATGCCTTATAGGTGTTTGCTGAAATGCCGGACTGAATATAAAGGACTTCAAAAATCATTGCATTATAATGACTTCCAAATTGCACCACCTCTTTAACAATCTAGATTTTGTTTTTCCATGTTTCGCCAGCGTTGCCAAGCAGATATCTAAACTGAAGACCCTGCACAAATCAAGGTAAAATCATGCCTTCTCGTGATCCTATCTTAAATTGTTTACTACGACTACAACCAAATTCCACAGGCCTCCAAAACTTTGGAGTCAAGCATATGTGCCACTGATAAATTTCTTGCTTTTACAGTAATCGCCACTTCATATGTAAAGAAGTCATGAAAATATCCTCTTTACAATTAGAGTACCTGGCCTGGCCTCCTGTGGCACAGTTTGGGAAGGAAAAAAAAGATTACCAGGTATCCAATCACTTTTTGCGTTTATTTTTCAAAACACTGTTTTTAGATCCCTATATATATATACCTAAATATCTGCCTATTTTTATTACAGGTATCTATCTATACCCAGTATTTTCGTAGAAGCCCTGCAGTCCGTCACTAGACTCATTTCATTGTTTTTACAACAGTATCACCCTGCCAGCCATTTGATCCAGCCCCAGACAATCACAACCGTCAGCCCTTCGCTCCCTCACTAAGCTTCTTGCGGACGCTGTGAATTTTGAAGCTTAGATTCTACATTCAGGTAGGTTCCTTACAGCTCATGTACAACTTTGCTACATTACAAATTTACCCACAGCAAGCCTGTCCACCTTGCAATTCATGACAGATCATTTGGCCAATATGATTTTTTTTATCGGTTCATCATGTTCTTTCCGAGACTTTAGTGCGTGTATAATCTTCATATACACACCGTGCTAGAACACATCATCAGTTTCAGTGTTCATCGATGACTCAATGTCGATTTTTAGTTAGCTAGCTATAACTATACCCCTTATTTTCGTAGAAGCCCCTGCGGTCCGTCACCAGACTCATTTCACTCTTTTTACAACAGTACCACCCTCCCAGCCCGTTCGATCCAGCCCCGCACAATCGCAAACCGTCAGCCCTTTGCTCCCTCGCGAAGCTTCTCGCGGACGCCGTGAATTTTGAAGCTTAGACTCTACATTCAGGTAGGTTCCTTACAGCTCATGTACAATTTTTGTTAAATTACAAATTTACCCACAAAGAAGCCTGTCCACCTTGCAATTCATGCTAGATCATTTGGCCAATATGGTTTTTTTATCGGTTCATTGTGTTCTTTCCGAGACTTTGGTGCGTGTATAATCTTCATATACACATCGATGACTCATTTGTCGATTTTTTAGTTAGCTAGCTATAACAGATTAAATGCATGACAACTGAACTGCAGGCAGCAAAGTTTTGTCAACTGTATTGTTATTTCAGTTTTCATGTCCCTGTTCCATGCTAATTCACATTTATTTCATGTCTTAACCTCTTCACGTTCAGCGGTGCCTTCGATTCCCGGATGTTAGCTATGCGTAAGCAACAATTGAAAGGATTCCCCCTGTTATAAATAATCGCTTTGTATCATGTCAACATAGTTTCGTTAAACTTGGTCAGCTTTCAAAGATATGCCATACAAATAAGTGGAACCAATAGGGGACTCATTCATGCTAGAGAGCCATTCAGACCTCAAAACTGATGCCCATCAGACATCTGTTTCATTTTTTAAACTTTGCAACAACCACTCTGTATTTTTATGTCTAATAATAAATAGATTCTACTATTGTATTATGTTGTTTTGATTACTATTTTCATTGTATTTTGCTATCTTGATGAGCAAATTTATATATATCATACCTTACTAGCCCGCGCAACTACGCGGGGATTCCTGCTAGTAGGACTAGGAAATTGGGATAAGGCGGGATATTGTCAATTTTAAATACTTGAAGAAAGATACCAACAAGATATTGCCGAGCCTTAAGCCAAAGGTTTGATAGGGAGAACCTTGGCATCCTTGGCATGCCTTGGCCGGGCAAGCTGGGGACGCGTGACGTGGGACTTCGCGACCCACGAGCTCCAATACTACTGTGAGGGTCGCCCGTCCACGTTCACCTCAGCTCCACCACCTCAGCGCAGGGGCGCCCCTGGCCCCGGCCTCCTTCGGTCAGGCATCTTCGCTGGCATCCGTACACCGGCAACGCGACTTGGGAAACGTTCGAGGCATGCGACGCCTTGGACCTCTACGACACATCAGCCGGCGTCTTTGTCCAAAATTCCGACAGGGCTACTTTGGATGATCGGCATCTACGCCGCATCGCCCTCGACGTCACCACGGTGACGCCGCTCCAAAGATGGACGCCGAGGACGGCCTCACCGCTTCTTCGATGGCCGCTTCTACCTTCCCGCCTCCTCTCCACTGCTTTGCAGAGTTACCGGAGGCCTTGCTTCGAGGGCGGAGTTTGCGGGGATCGAACCTTCTCGCCTTGGGAGCTTATACGGCGGAGCCAACATCAGCGCACCAACCGCCATCCTCTTGGGCGGCATATGGCCACGGCGCCACCACGTGGGTCCCGCCAGGTCGTCTTCCTCGACGGTATGGATCGCCTCTTCCTCACGATCGACAACGTCCACATCGCCTATGATCCGAGAGAGCCACGCATCGCCTATCACCTTCCCTCTTCGACGTCGGCTCCTTCATGTAAGGTACGATGTTGAACTTGGCTGCTACTCCTCCTACTCGCCGGAACATCACTATCTGGCGTCTACTTCCGCTCTTCATCCACGCTCCACCCAATGAGCGTTTCTTGTTCCTGGAGAGTCCCCCTCGTGAAGTGGTTCAACAGGACCTCAATGTGGGCGTTCCAAGGGACCTCCTACGGCAGCCCGTCGTCGACAACGGCAAGCAGCCAGGGCCGTCACGGTTCATCGCTACATCTACCACGGCTACATCGGCAACCTTCACTACCTTCTTGAGTTCGACCCCAAGCGAACCGGGGAGAACATGATCCTCGGGAACCCGTGCGGGGTCGCCTTATGCCGCGAGCCGATCGTTCGAGGGCAGCCAATCCCCCTCCAGGCCACCGAATGGACCTTTATCCAAATGTGAGGGACGCGCCGGTCGGAGAAGAAGGGGAGATGTCATGATCCAGAAAAAGGGCCCGGGAGGACGGGCCGGGCGGGCTCAACGGGCGCCGGCGCCGCCCCCATGGGCTCGCACGCGCGCCCCCCCGCCGTCTCCTCCCTTCCGCGGATTTTTCGGCAACTAATCCGGAGAAAAAGGAGGAAATTATCTATCTAGGATTATCTTTAGGTGTTTTGGTGTGCAAGGGGCTATCTCATCTATAAGGGAGACCCTTATTAGGAAATAAATAAATAGGACCTCGCTTGTAAAAGGTATTCCAATCTATAAAGAAACCTTTAGAGAGAATGCTTGAAGATCAAGTCTTCACAAAGACCAACTACCCCATGCGATTTTGCATCGAGAAAAACAGAGCCCCCGTGAACGCGATTGTTTGGGGAAAATGAATTAAAGATTACCCATATGAAGAAAAAAGTGCAGGATTGCTTACCGCGACCCTCTTGTGCTGCACCGGCACTTTACCCGCCGCGTCCACGCCGCCGCTTCCCCGCCGTGTCGGCCATGACCGGTGCCGCCCCTTCCCCGCCGGTGGTCGGATCGTAGCGGCTCAATCTAGGGGCTCGGGCACCGCCGTCGGTCTTTGCTCGGCTTCTCACGCGTCGTCGCCGTCCACAACCACCCGCCCCGGTGTGCGGCGCCCGATAAGAGGATCGCCGAGCCCCGTGGAAGAATCCGCGATCGCTGGCCGCCCGATAACCACCAGGCGTGGTGTGGGCTCGCGCGCAAGAACGACGCCGTCGCCGCGGGGGCTCCTTCCCTTGATCTACGCGGTGGTACCGGATGAGGGCGGTGGTGCTTTGGATGAGGGCGGCAGCCTCCGTCGCGTGGAGTCGTGAGAGGAAGGAGTGCGAGGGGAAATAGGAAAGTGGCCCGACGATCTCGCGTGAGCGAAAACAGGGAAAGTGGCCCGATGATCTCGCGTGGTGTGCGACACGCACGTAGGGCGGAGGGATGTGTCCAAAGACTTTTGATCCCGACCGTTGAATCATATCTGAGTAATGAGAGAGAAGGTTGAGAAGTCATCTGGATTGTTCATTTCGAATGGATTTGAATGTAGAGAAGTTGGTGCATTAGTAGGGTAGAAATGGGTTCAAATCAGCATACAATTTTTAATTTGTTATCTATAGGTCCGATTATGTATGGAAAACAAATGCGGTCAAATCAGCACATCACACAATTTTTAATTTGTTATCTATATGTCATGATCCGAAAAATAGGGCCCAGGGACGACGGGCCGACGACGGGCTCAAGGGGCGCCGCCGCCCCCCGGCTCGCCGCGCGCCCCCGCCGTCTCCTCCCTTCCGCGGATTCTTCGGCAACTAATCCGGAGAAAAAGGAGGAAATTATCTATCTAGGATTATCTTTAGGTGTTTTGGTGTGCAAGGGGCTATCTCATCTATGGGAGCGTATCGTGTGCAATTGTGATTCGTGTGCAACGTTTGCAACTTCCAACCACAATCACTAGATCTTGATCTGATGGCTAGTTTAAGAGGTGGGAAACTTTAACACTTAAACCCCTCCTCCGTCACATTTGCTAACAAAAAAAGACCACTAATCCAAGGTTGTTAACGTCGGTTTGCCACGATCCGTTCCGACGTTTGCTGCTCCGTAAACAAAAACAAAAAGAACGAGAATCGGCCGCCGCCAGGCCTCTCGGACCGATCGCCGCCCCTGGACTCATGATCCCGGGTTTTCACCGGGCGCAAATTGTGTTTCAGGAGTCTATTAAAGATTGGATCACCATGCACACACAAAAATTGTGCCGACGGATTTTTTTTTACTACATGCACATATCGGAACTTGGCCTGTTCACCTTTTTCGGGCGATTAATGGGGACGATAGGTCCAGGGGATTAGTGGGGACGATCGGTCCCGAGTCAAAAAGGCGGCGCTTCGTTCTTGAGTCCAGCGCGGCGATCGATCCCGAGTCTAGGGGGCGCGACGGTCGGCTGGCGGGCGGCCGATCCTCCGTGGGCGGCGCTCGTTTTTTTTTTACGGAGCAGTAACGTCGAAACGGATCACGGCAAACGGACGTCAACAAATTTTGGATGAGTGGTCTTTTTTGTTAGCAAATGTGATGGTGGAGGGGTTTAAGTGTTAAAGTTTCTCACCTCTTAAACTAGCCATCGATCAAGATCTAGTGATTGTGGTTGGAAATTGCAAACGTTGCACCACCTAATCATAATTGCACACGATACGCTCCCTCATCTATAAGGGAGACCCTTATTAGGAAATAAATAAATAAGACCTCGCTTGTAAAAAGGTATTCCAATCTATAAGGAAACTTTTAGAGAGATTGCTTGAGATACAAGTCCCAATAGCCGGGTTATATAAGTAAAGGGTCTGTAATCTTTCGGGGTAACAAGCAAATAAAGAAATTTTATCCCAATCTCGGCTCCTCCCTCCCACGCGCCTCCCTCCTCCCCGCCACCACCGCCCGCCCGCGGCCGCCCTCACCCGGACGCACCACCCGCCCGCCGGCGGCCCCGCCGGCCGCCCGCCGCCGCCACCGCCTCCTATCTCCTCCATCCTCTCTTCCTCCTCCAATTCCCCCAATCGACATGTCAATTCCGGCCCAATCTAGCCGGAATCGGACAGTGGTATCCGGAGACCACTACGATCCACCCACCACCATGGACACCGAATCCAAGACGCCGGCGAAGAACCCGACGAACGAGGTCGCCAGATCCACAGCAGAGATTGATCTCGCTCGATGATAGGATCACCATCGTCACCGGTGAGGATCCTACGAGAACTCAAGCGCCGCCAACAACCGTGCAATTGAGAGCGAGATGAAGGCGATGTTCCAGATGCAGCCAAGGATTTCATCAAGAGGAAGACAGATGGCAAGCAGGACCAGGATAATCGTGTGACAAGAACGGTGATCTGAATAATCTGATGAAGTGCTACTTGAAGCCACAGCCGATGTCGGTTGGATCGTCCCGCCGGGGCACCCCGTGCCGCCCCCACCTCTATCTCCTCCGGTGACGGCTTCCCAGGCCTCGCTCCCGCCGCACAAGCTATCCTTCCCCACCTACGATGGCAAGGAAGATCCCCTCCCATGGATCAACCGCCGCGACCAATTCTTCGAGGGGCCAAGGTACGCCACCCCCAGAGCAAGTCCGGTATGCCTCCTATCATCTCACGGGAGGGGCAAAGAATGGTACATGAGGTCTGTCCCCAGAGAAACCGGTGGCGGGTGGGCAAGCTTCGCCCAATACGTCAACGAGCGCTTTGGACCACCAATGAACGGGCGCAATCCGCTGGTGAGCCGACATCACTAAGGAAGACAGCACCGCTGATGAGTACACGGAGCGGTTCCTCGGCACACGTGGCACGAGCGAGCCACCTCGACGACAAGCGGCGGTGAACATCTACACAAAGCAGCTTGGGCGAACCGCTCAAGACGGACGTCGAGATGCACGGATCCCAAGGACATGGAGGCAGCCATGTCTCTCGCCGGGGGCATACGAGCGACGCCTCTCCATCCTCTACAACAACAAAGAAGCCGGACCACGGTCAAAGGGGCGGGGCCCCTGCTCCCCTGCCATTGCTGGCCGCCCCCCAGGCGCCCCCCTCGTCAGCAGCACCGCCTCGACCATTCAAACGGGCGACACGGAGGAGATGACCAAACGACGCAAGGCGGGTCTACGCTTCAACTGCGTGACGAGCCGTTCTCACGGGGTCACAAGTGCAAGCATCTCTTCGACATCATGATCTTCAAGGACTACAACGACGACCACGACGAACGCCATACTAGCGGACGTCAAAGAGGAGCCACCTGATCTGAAGGTCCTCACCGGGGACCCCGACTCCCGGTGCGTGGTGCTCATTCTCTCTACCTGCCGTCGGTATGATCTCGAGAACGAAGCGTCAACATCATCGTCGACTCGGGAGCAACGCACAACTACATCGACCCCGTGTGGTGACCACGGCAGGCCTCGGACTCGGCCAGTGTGTGTGCTGATCACCACCGGCACCGGCGCCACGTCTACATGCCGTGCCGCCACCTTCGGCGTGCCACTACGCCCGACGCCCGGCACCTTCGACATCGACGCCACGCCATGCCTGCGGGCGAGGATGTCGGCGTCATCCTTGGCATGCCTTGGGGGCAAGCTGGGGCGTGGCGTGGGACTTCGCGACCCACGAGCTCCGTACCACTGTGAGGGTCGCCCGTCCACGTTCACCTCGGCTCCACCACCTCGGTAGCGCGGGCGCCCGCGGCCCCGGCCTCCTTGCCGCATCTTCGGCGGCATCCGTGCCGCAACGCGACTTGGGAAACGTTCGAGGCATGCGACCGCCTTGGACCTCTCGACACATCGGCCGGCGTCTTTGTCCAGCTTGACGAGGCTACTTTGGATGATGATCGGCATCTACGTCGCGCCCCTCGGCGTCACCACGGGTGACGCCGCTTGCCAAAGATGGGCGCTCGAGGGCGGCCCTCTTGCTCTTCGATGGCGCTTCTACCTTCCCGCCTCCTCTCCACTGCTGCCAGAGTTACTGGAGGCCTTGCTTCAGGGCGGAGTTTGCAGGACGAACCTTCTCGCCTTGGGAGCTTATACGGCGGAGCCAACATCAGCTGCACCAACCGCCATCCTCTTGGGCGGCATATGGCCACGGCGCCACCACGTGGGTCCTGCCAGGGTCGTCTTCCTCGACGGTATGGATCGCCTCTTCCTCACAGTCGACAACGTCCACATCAGCTACGATCCAGAGAGAGCCACGCATCAGCTATCACCTTCCCTCTTCGACGTCGGCTCCTTCATGTAAGGTACGATGTTGAACTTGGCTGCTACTCCTCCTACTCGCCGGAACATCACTATCTGGCGTCTACTTCCGCTCTTCGTCCACGCTCCACCCAATGAGCGTTTCTTGTTCCTGGAGAGTCCCCCTCGCGAAGTGGTTCAACAGGACCTCAATGTGGGCGTTCCAAGGGACCTCCTGCTGGCAGCCCGTCGTCAGACAGCTTCGCAGCAGGGCCGTACAGTTCATCGCTACATCTACCACGGCTACATCGGCAACCTTCACTACCTTCTTGAGTTCGACCCCAAGCGAACCAGGGAGAACATGATCCTCAGGAACCCGGTGCAGGGTCATCTTATGCCAAGCAGTCGAGCCGATCGTTCGAGGCGCCAATCCCCCCCAGGCGTCACCGAATGGACCTTTATCCGGCGCGAGGACTCGCCGGTCGGAGAAGGGGGGAGATGTCATGATCCAGGAAAAAGGGCCCAGGAGGGACGGGGCGGCCGCGGGCTCAACGGGCGCCCGTCGCCCCCATGGGCTCGCACGCGCGCCCCCCCGCCCCGTCTCCTCCCTTCCGCGGATTCTTCGGCAACTAATCCGGAGAAAAAGGAGGAAATTATCTATCTAGGATTATCTTTAGGTGTTTTGGTGTGCAAGGGGCTATCTCGATCTATAAGGGAGACCCTTATTAGGAAATAAATAAATAGGACCTGCTTGTAAAAGGTATTCCAATCTATAAAGAAACCTTTAGAGAGAATGCTTGAAGATCAAGTCTTCAAAGCACCAACTACCCCATGCGATTTTGCATCGGAGAAAACAGAGCCCCCGTGAACGCGATTGTTTGGGGAAAATGAATTAAAGATTACCCATATGAAGAAAAAAAGTGCGGGATTGCTTACCGCGCCCTCTTGTGCTGCACCGCACTTTACCCGCCGCGTCCCACGCCGCCGCTTCCTCGCCGTGTCGCCATGACCGGTGCCGCCCCTTCCCGGTGGTGGTCGGATCGTAGCGGCGCTCAATCTAGGGGCTCCGGCACCGCCGTCGGTCTTTGCTTTCGGCTTCTCACGCGTCGTCGCTGTCCACAACCACCACCGCCCGGTGTGCGGCGCCCGATAAGAGGATCGCTGGAGCCCCGTGGAAGAATCCGCGGCCCGGCTGGCATTTACGCCGATAACCAAAGCGTGGTGTGGGCTCGCGCAAGAAGAACGACGCCGTCGCCGCGGGGCTCCTTCCCTTGATCTACGCGGTGGTACTTGAGGGCGGTGGTACTGGATGAGGGCGGCAGGCCTCCGTCGCGTGGAGTCGTGAGAGGAAGGAGTGCGAGGGGAAATAGGAAAGTGGCCCGACGATCTCGCGTGAGCGGAAACAGGAAAGTGGCCCGATGATCTCGCGTGGTGTGCGGCACGCACGTAGGGCGGAGGGATGTGTCCATACTTTTGATCCTGACCGCTGAATCATATCGAGTAATGAGAGAGAAGGTTGAGAAGTCATCTCGGATTGTTCATTTCGAATGGATTTGAATGTAGAGAAGTTGGTGCATTAGTAGGGTAGAAATGGGTTCAAATCAGCATACAATTTTTAATTTGTTATCTATAGGTCCGATTATGTATGGAAAACAAATGCGGTCAAATCAAGCACATCACACAATTTTTAATTTGTTATCTATATGTCATGATCCGAAAAATAGGGCCCGGGAGGACGGGCGGAGGCGGGCTAAAGGGGCGCCGCGCCGCCCCCCCTGCCGCACGCGCGCCCCCCCGCCGTCTCCCTCCCTTCCGCGGATTCTTCGGCAACTAATCCGGAGAAAAAGGAGGAAATTATCTATCTAGGATTATCTTTAGGTATTTTGGTGTGCAAGGGGCTATCTCATCTATGGGAGCGTATCGGGTGTGCAATTGTGATTCGTGTGCAACGTTTGCAACTTCCAACCACAATCACTAGATCTTGATCGATGGCTAGTTTAAGAGGTGGGAAACTTTAACACTTAAACCCCTCCTCCGTCACATTTGCTAACAAAAAAGACCACTAATCCAAGGTTGTTAACGTCGGTTTGCCACGATCCGTTCCGGCGTTTGCTTTCCCGTAAAAAAAAAAAAAGAACGAGAATCGGCCGCCGCCAGGCCTCCGGACCGATCGCCGCCCCTGGACTCATGATCCCGGGTTTTCTGGACGCAAATTGTGTTTCAAGAGTCTATTAAAGATTGGATCACCATGCACACACAAAGAAATTGTGCCGACGGATTTTTTTTTACTACATGCACATATCGGAACTTGGCCTGTTCACCTTTTCGTGACGATTAATGGGGACGATAGGTCCAGGGATTAGTGGGGGACGATCGGTCTTGAGTCAAAAGGGGCGGCGCTCGTTCTTGAGTCCAGCGCCGCGATCCGATCCTGAGTCTAGGGGCGGCGATCGGTCCAGAGCTGGCGGCGGCGGATCCTCGAGGGCGGCGCCGTTCTTTTTTTACGGAGCGACAACGCCGAACGGATCACGGCAAACGGACGTCAACAGCCTTGGATGAGTGGTCTTTTTTTGTTAGCAAATGTGATGGTGGAGGGGTTTAAGTGTTAAAGTTTCTCACCTCTTAAACTAGCCATCAGATCAAGATCTAGTGATTGTGGTTGGAAATTGCAAACGTTGCACACGAATCATAATTGCACACGATACGCTCCCCTCATCTATAAGGGAGACCCTTATTAGGAAATAAATAAATAGGACCTGCTTGTAAAAGGTATTCCAATCTATAAGGAAACTTTTAGAGAGATTGCTTGAGATACAAGTCCCAATAGCCGGGTTATATAAGTAAGGGGTCAGTAATCTTTCAGGGTAACAAGCAAATAAAGAAATTTTATCCCAATCTCTGGCTCCTCCTCTCCCACGCGCCTCCTCCTCCTGCCGCCGCCACCGCCACCACCAGGCCGCCCCGCAAGCGCACCGCGCCGTCTTGCCGGCCGGGCGGCGGGCATGGGCCGCCGCCGCCACCGCCTCCTCCATCTCCTCCATCCTCTCTTCCTCCTCCAATTCCCCCAATCGACGTGTCAATTCCGGCCCAATCTAGCCGGAATCGACACTATAGGTCCGATTATTATGGAAAACAAATGCGGTCAAATCAGCACATAATTTTTATTTTGTTATCTATACGGAAATACCAGCTATCTATATCTATATATCTATAGCAACCAAATATTTTGTTATTGACATGATGGAAAGTAATTTCTTGCACACAATAATAATATCATTTTTTGGCACCAAAAACTCCCCGGTGCTCGCAGCTTTTTCCCCGATTTCCCATGATTTACCGGCGTTATGCATTAAGTGGTAGCGGCGTTCCGTCGGCGACGACGAGGCGCCAATGGTGACTTCGGGAATCTCCAGATCTGCCGGGTGCTAAGTCCTTCGAACGTGCTCATAGGGGTAGGGTTTGCTACGTGTGTTCATAGGGGTGAGTGTGCGTGCGTGTTGTGAGCGTCCGTGTTGTACTTGTGTATCTCAAAAAAAAAACTCATGCAATTAGATATTTAATTGACACATGTATAGAACTAAAATGAAAGTTATGACATATTGAAATCTAAATATTTTTTTTTTCTTTGCAACAAGAGAAAATCTATAGAGATACTGTACTAAAATTTGACAAAAATACAAGATTAATAGGATATTGTTGTATTGTTGTCAACATAATACTGAGATTATGGATGTCATGGCTATCATAAAATAAATAAACTATTTACTAAGTTGTAGATCGTTCTGGCTTCATCGAAATGCATGGATTTAAATACATATGTATATGTAGATATTTATCTTTAAAATTTATTCAAAATAGATTTGCTATCGACGTTGCACCCGTTGCAACGCGCACGGACATATTTGCTAGTATAATAACAAGGAACAAAAAAGAATAAGAAGCGAAGAGACTGCAGTTGTTACGGTTCAATACTAATTAGCCCAGGCAACATCTGGCGCACCCCAGGCGCTTCGTTTTTCGATCGCCTGGCGGAGGGCATCCTTGCTGGCCCAGTCACCTACCAGTCCAGGCAAATTATTCCAGGGGTGCAATCCAAACAGCCCCGCAGACACTGGCGCGAGATCTTTTCGTTGCACGAGCGGCGGGATTTTTTCGTTGTATGCATGCGAATCTTTTGGGCTGGATGGTGCTCTGCGTTTGGGAGTTTATCATTGCATTGCGACGGTATTTTTCCTGCTCGGGCGCTTGCTGAGTGCGACTATTTCTTTTTGGCGCGAGGGTGAATAGGCGGCGACGGTAAATCTTTTGCGTGGAGGGCGAAATGATTTTGCATGGCAGGCAAACGCGCCCGTCATGAATGCATGGTCACGGTTAATGCAAAAATTAACGCGGCGGTCGACAGTGCCTGCCACAATGTACAAAAATCGATGAGCCCACCGGTGAGCACATTCCTGAGCCTCCAGTGAGCCCATTCATAGCCCAGTAGAGGGGTCTAAACTGCCGGCGCTAGTTGCGAAGCTAGACTAAGTTAGAGGGGGTGCCTTTCTCTTGTAGGTGTGAAAAGTTAATCTATAACGATGGTGAAAATTTGTTCTTAAAAAGGATTTTTTAATTATTTGTGGGTGCCTGGGCACCCATAGACCACAACATGGCTTCGCCCTAGGCCAGCGCGTGCTGTGGATGTTGACCATCACTATCGCCGATCCAGGCGCAAATGGACTCCTCCAAGACGCACCCGTTCATGGCCGACCTCCTTCTTGCTAGATCCGGTCATGGCCGAATCCTCCGACACATGCACCTCCACGCAATCGCCAAATTCTCTAACACCACCAGATCCGGGGAAAAAGAGAGTGAGGGAGAGAGGAGCGAGGCGAGGTGAAGTGGACGTGAGGGATAGCCGCAGCTACCTCCTCCATATCAAGGATCCGGACCTCCTCCATGTCGTGGCCACACGCCCCATGCTCTAAGCCGCCATTGAGGTAGCTCGCGGGCGCCCGAAAAACATGAGCCGGTGGCGGCGCGCTGGACGCCACACCGCCGGCCAAGGAGCTCACCACCGTGTGAGGGAGAGAGGGTCGATGTCACAATCCGGATGGATTCCAATGAGTGTGACACGATCAGCGGCGAGCTTGGCGGCGGCGACGGTGGCGGAGGCGGCGGTGGAGGGAGAAGAAGGAAGAGGGGGTGGTAGCGCGCGGGCGACGCGCGTTGGGCCGCCCTTGGCGGTGAGGCGGTGGCGCGGCAAGTGGGCAGGGACGGCGCGTGCGGTCTCGGCGGCGGTGACAGGGAACAAGAGACCTGAACTAATCTTTATTGCTTGTTCCCCAAGAGATTACACACTCCCTATTTATATGGCCCTCCTATGGGACTTGTAATCCAAGCAATCTCTCTAAAGGTTTTCTTAGAGTTGGAATACCTTTTACAAGCAATCCTATTTATTCCCTAGTAAGAGATTTCCTTATATAGTTGGAATATCCCTTGCACACAAAAAGTCCTAATTTAACCCAAACTTGATGATGAAGCAAGGACGGAGACGATGATGATGTGGCAAAGGCGGCGGTGCGGCCTGCCCCACGCCAAGACGCATTTCAATCCTTGGGCCGGTCGCTGCCGGATGGGCCTGTCTAGCCCGTCCATGGCTGGCCCACTTCGCACGTGACATCTCCCCACCGTTCGACGAGGCGGCGCGTCCACGGGCCGCCAACCCACTAGGTGGGACCGTGAGCGATGCCGATCGGGAAGTCGCAACACCCGGTCCGTAGGCGAGCATGAGGTAGCCCGACTTGTCGTGTGAGTCGTTGTAGATTGTGTCTTCCTCGTCGTCGAAAGAGAAGTCGAAGTGCAGGTTGCCGAAGTAGATGCTGAACTTATAGCTCAGCAGAGGCTGCATGAAGGGGTGACCCATCCATGCGCCGCCTCGTGACCGAGGCACCGAGGATGCCCGATGGCTCAAGTGTCCGGGCGGGTAGCTAGGGGTTTTGGAAGGAATAGGTGCCCAACATGTGTACTTGAGCATGGATGCGCCGCGGAACACGTGGCGAGTCGAGACGACCGGTGTCGAGCTGAGGCGAAGTAGACGGCCGTAGAGGAGGTCGCTGGTGGTCTTGACGGGCGGCCCAAGCAGGGGCACCGGTGCATCCACAACGTCGATGTTGACATTGTCGATGCAGAGGAACTCCCGGCCGTTGTCGTTGAAGAGGAGCACCATGACGTCATCTAGTCTCATGCTTGGGCGCACCAAAGATGAGCGGGATGCTTGCCGGGAATGCCCGCTACTCGGGGAAGTGTCGGAAGATGGAAGCCCACTGCGATGCCATGTAGGGGGACTCCATTGTGGAGGAGGAGGTCTTGGAGTAGCTCGGAAGTTACGAGGACATAGTAGCGGTGGAAGTACCTCACAATGTCGTTGTAGACGGTCCACTCTGGTGCTGTCGCCTGTAGCTCTATGGCGTCTGTGATGATGTCGAGCTCCTAGTTCGTTTTTGCCCCCAAGCGTAGTTCTTTGAGGAGGTCGGCCTCTGTTTGGCCGCCGATGGCCTCCATGGCAGGCGCAAGGTCCGGCCGCCCGACGCCCTATCCGCCAAAGCTACGTCGATGTCGGTGTCGATGTTGACGACGTTGTCGTCGCGGTTGTAGCTTAAGTCCTCCGCCACTCGTTGCTAGTGGCTCGTCGTCGTAGCAACGCCGCGAGGTCAATGGCCTCATGCATCGTGTGTGGCTCAAACCAGTTGAGTACTCGGCGAAGAGTGTCGCGTAAGCCATCGACGAAGAGGCTGACGCATTCAAGCTGGCTCTCAAGGTCCATGCAAGTAGCATAGGCCTCGAAGGCGTCGATGTAGTCATCCAGCTTGCCCTCCTATGCTTTGAGGCGCGAACTCTCCTGTGGTGTTGTTGTCGATGGGTGGCCCGAAGTCGTGCCGCAGGTAGCACGTGAAGACATCTCACTCGACCAATGGTCTCTTCCCCGGGACGATCTGTGGAACCGCACCACGCCAAGAAGACCTGTTAGATCGAAAGCAGCATACCGGGCGTAGAACTTGAGATCGATCTCGCGCTGTAACTGGAAGAGTAGCTCCATCTTGTTGATCTAGAGTCAAGGTTGTCGCTACCATCGTATATCAGACCTCCGGCGTACCACATAGTCGGGGGTGGGTGGTCCGGTGACTTGAGGTAGGGGCGCCGCGGTGGCGCCGGCTATGCCGCGTCAAACTTCTGTGCGGTTGCAGGGGTTGGTGGTGAGGAAAAAGTGGTCGGTGCCGAAGTTGTTTTCGATGGCGATGTCGATGATGACTAGTGTGTCATCCCCGATATGGACTGGTTACCCTCTTTCCGCCGGAGGATGGTAGGCTCGGAGTCGTCGTCGATGGTGTCATCGGGGGTGGAGGTGGCGCCTAGGGCAGGGACGGGGGCACCCCCGCCAACGACGGCGGCTCCTCCGGGCTGTCCTCCAGTGTCGTCGTCATCATCGCCGTGGAGCGGAGGGGGTAGCTGAATCTTGGGGTTGGTGTAGAGGTGCTCCATGCGGCGAAGGCGGGACTCGATCTTGTCGAAGCAATGTCCGATCTTAGCACAATTGTCGCCGAGGAGCTCCTTCAGCACCATGGTGAACTCATGCATCTCGGAAGCCATCTGTGGTGGGAATCGCCCCGGTCTCCAGATACCAATCGTCACAAACCGGATGGATTCCGGCGATTGACATAATCGGCGGCGAGCTTGGCGGCGGTGATGGTGGCAGAGGTGGCAATGGAGGGTGGGAGGAGCGGCCGGCGGCGGAGAAGAAGGGAGAGGGGGTGGTGTGCGGGGGCACGGCGGCGGCGTGGTGGCCCTTGGCAGCGAGGCGGTGAGGCGACGACGCGGGCAAGGGCGGCGCGTGCGGTGGCGGCGGCGGCGGTGACAGGGAGCAAGAGACCCGTAACTAATCTTTATTGCCTGTTCCCCAATGAAATTACATACTCCCTATTTATATGGCCCTCTTATGGTACTTGTAATCCAAGCAATCTCTCTAAAAGTTTCCTTATAGAGTTGGAATACCTTTGCAAGCCAAACTTGATGACGAAGCAAGGACAGAGACGACGATGACGAGGCAAAGGCGGCGGCGGCGCGTTACTGCCCGCTATTGACACTTGTTATAGCATAATATCACTAGTCAATTAACATGAAATAAGGGCTCAAGTTAAAGATCAACATAAGTCTAGGGGTCTAACTAATATATTTCCACGAGTTTTGGTATTCTGTGACTTTTTAGGGACTTAACAGATAAATGCAGAGAAAGATGGAGAAAGTTCCGGAATATACAATACATATGATGACAAGACTTGACCGTGAAGCAACTCAACCCGAAAAGTGAACTAAAACATTCTAGAAGGTACCAGGAGGACACCGAGAAGGAGCCAGAGGTCGAGGTGGCATGCCACCCCGGCGGCCGCCAGTGCCAACTAGGCCGGCCGCCAGGTGGGGCCAACATGTCAGCCTCAGCCTTCTAGGTTGGTTTACCACCGACCTTGAGGTTGTATCTACACCGTTGCCAAGGTCGGTTTGATCCAAGGGCTA
This sequence comes from Hyparrhenia diplandra, assembly GCA_015847255.1. NCBI lineage: Eukaryota > Viridiplantae > Streptophyta > Magnoliopsida > Poales > Poaceae > Hyparrhenia > Hyparrhenia diplandra. Next base: position 410,367 of record JADLZK010010869.1, on the reverse strand, counting down.
TCGTTCATCACCAAGGACTATATAAGCAGCCCCAGGGTCGACCCCAAGGATTATCTCTCATTATTATTTCATTATCATTCTTCAGAGCAAAAGTTAGGGTTTCAATTAGAAGAGAGAGATCCCTCTAGTTGTCTAGTTGTCTAGTTCATCTAGTTCATCTAGTTATAACTAGATCAAGGAGAGAGTAGAGGACAGAGCTGAAGAGCCGGACCTGTCGGATCTTCTTCAACTTTGTATTCTTACAAAGAACTAGTTCGTCTTCAAAGAATCTCCGGTTCTTCATTTATTTCTAAGGATTTATTTAATTCTAGTTCTTGCTTTACATTATTTACTGGATCTCTGCTCGTATTGAGTGCTCTAGTTATTACGTGTGATTAGAGTAGTAATCTTTAGTGTAGACGTGGTGTCTAGACTAGATATTACCCGAGGTTGCGCCCAATCCCACAGTTAGTTGTGGTAGCCCCAGGGGTGACAGCCCTGTCAGGCCTTTATAATCCACCACGTTCGGGTTGGTGTTTTCGTAGAGCTTTTGGCAGCCTTCTTCCAACTACTTTCTTCCCAGTCTTTTTTGCGAGAGTTGGAACGGACCTGTTGCTCCGAAGTAGATAAAGTATAGTGGGCCTTAAATTAGATAAAACAACTTAGAAAACCAAAATCCTCTCTACCCATTTTATCTATCTTTTCTAGGACGATCCTAATTCCTCTAGTACACTTCACGTTCCCCGTGGAAATCGATACCTTGGAATACTCTCGTGAAAGCTACATCGGTATCCGTGCGCGCTTGCGGATTTTTCTGTCTCGTTAATTTATACCAACACCCGCGCGCCTTCCTTGGGTCGGCCGCTGCCGGTTGGGTCCCTCTAGCCCTTCCATGGCTGGCCCACTTCGCACGTGATAGCCGGAGGGCGGGGGAGGGCGAGCACTATCATGTGGCTCGCGGGTGGAGAGAGTAGTGCCGGAGGGAGTAGGGGCAGGGGAGAGAAAGTGGGGCGTGGGAAGAGGGTGCAACCGTGTTGGAGGAGTCACGAGGGAGTCCGTCTTGAGTGGAGAGGGAAGAGGGTGCGACCGCCATTGTGCTGAGTGGGGAGACGGAGAGAGTGAGATGGAGACGGCTATCGGGCCTTGCCCGGGCTCATTGGGCCTTGGCTTTTTTTTTCATGGCAGTCCTATTAAAGTGTCCGCCACGGGAAATCGATTTATCGTGGCGGGCACGTTAGAATGCCTACGACAAAAATAGAAATTAACTCTGGCGTGCAAGTTACAATGCTCGTGACAGTCCGGCGCTCGGCTGGCCGGTGGCGGGCAAAAGATGTGCCCATCACGGACTAATTTTATAAGGTGTGTCACGCAAAACAAATCATGTACTAGTGATAGCCCAGCGATGGCTAGGCCTCACGTTTTTGCCTATAATTATACTTTACCCTGTTACTTCACCTATATGCTTACTGTAGCTTTATATGTTCACACACACCGTAAAATCTCAGTGAAGTGTATAATACGTGTATATAAGCCACAATTCTAGTCTCTTATTATATTCTCTTAACAATTATATCTACCCGTGCGAAAAGAGGCTTTGGCTAGTATAGTATTAAAACATAACATTTACTATAGGTCTACATACACGTGCTTTATATGAAATAATACTTAATTATGTGTTATGGTGCTGGTGCTATAACTAAGTAGTTTAGGTTGTTAATTTTTTTAACACATTCAATCAATCTAAAAATCCTGAACCCATCACCTACTCATGTTACAATGAAGCATATGTTGGAACATCGACACCAGCTTAATTCATGCACGGTACTTTACTACTGCACGGTGTCTATTTTCACATCCACATTCATTAGAGGACCAAAGACAAAACAACGAATGCTAAAAGATATATAACACTAGTAAATAACAGACTTTTCGTCCCAGATCTTTAGTCCCGCCATTTTTGAGTCTGCGACTAAAGAATGTATTAGTCCGGTTGGTGCCTAACGGCTACTGTTGGATCCTAACTTTGATTTTCATAAACTTTCATCCCAAACTTTGGACTTGCATGACATTCCGAGCAATCACGTAAAAGCAAGAAAGAGTAAAGTGTAGAGGGTGGCTTCGCAAGGCTTGGCCGTAGAGATATAACCAAAGTCGAATGAAGGACACAGGATCAGGTTTTCAAAGCGAAGATAGTGACAACGGCTTCGCTTGGGAAGTTACAAATGGACAATAAAGGAGATCAAGGAAAAACATCACAAAGACAGAGAAAGGAACTTCGCGAAGACAGATAGATTGTAGAGATTCACTTCATAGTTCCTGTAATTTTTGTACCACTACGAAGTTAGGGGGGCCTATAATAAATACCCCCCCGACGGCCATGTTGAATGACCACTTTGTAAACCATATCATCATCAATATAAAGTGTTGTGTTGAGCAATCACCCAACATCTTGGCGCCCACCGTTTGTGTGAGCAACGATCTACCCCACGACCATCAAGAAACATGGGAAGACCTCCAAAGAACAAGTTGGCAAGCATCGACGGAGAAAAAACAGCAGGAGTTACAAAGTACCAAGGACAAGCGAAGACAATGTGTCCAGAGAAGTCATCCTCAAGACACTCAAAGCGAACAAGCAAGAAAACTACAAGAGTTAGAAGAAGAATTAAACAAAAAAACAGAAAGAGCTTGAGTCTTGCAAAGCCAAAACTAGAGAGAAGACATTGAAGCAAAGAATAGAGGAAGCCGAAGCGAAGATAAGAAGATTAAATGAAGAACTAATGACTCAAGAAGACGAAGTCATCACCACAAACAACACTGTTATTCACAGCAAACAAGACCGACCAAGACAAAGAAAAGGCAATAATCACAATCAACCCAGATTCTCCATTTTTAGTAGATCTACAAATGGCAAAATGGCTGAAAGGGTTCAAGTTCAATGTCATACCAACATATGAAGGCGTGACAGATCCAAGACAGTTCTTGATGAGCTTCAAAGCAGCTGTTGAATCAGGGAGAGGAGATGATAAAACACTAGCAAAGGCACTTATCATGGCAATGAAAGGATCAACCCAAAAATGGTACTCTTCGCTTAAAACCAAGATCATTAAAAAGTTGAGAACAATTAAGAACAACTTTGCTAGTCGACTTTCAAGGATTCCAGCACACAGGTCTCACAAGCGATGACCTATTCGATATCAAGCAATACCCAAAAGAACCAATAATCCAATATTACAAGAGATTCATACAAATGAAGACTCGGATCCCTAACATATCGACGAAGTCGTCATAATCGCCGCAACTAGAGGACTCGTGAGCCGAACAGTTGTCTTCGCATTTGAAAAGAGAAAGACCAACAACCGTTGCTCAACTACACGAAGAATTTCAGAAATATGCAAGATCGGATGACGACTATAGAAAGAAGATTGAAGAAAAATGCCCGAAAAAACCAAGCCGAAGCCAAACAATCGATTCAAACCACAAAATTTTGTGCGAAGACAATACCAATACCGGCCACCACTTCGCATCAATCAAATCAACAATGAGCAAAGCGGAGACAACATCCGGGCACCAAACAACCAGTGAAGCCCGGTATAACAACAGAAAACTTCAATCATAGCCAAACAAAGGGGCTTCAACCATGCAAGATTTGGAGAAAGAAGAATGTTGAAACCCGAGGAAATGTATTGCATTGTTCATGGCAAAGGGGCTGGCCACACCTCTAAGATGTGTCCCATGATGAAGAAAAGCATAGAACAAGTACAACAAGAAAGCAAACTGTTGGAAAGCCAAAGATCAATAAATTTTCTATCTGAAGCTAGTTCATCTCACAATCGGGCATATTACACTACTACATAAACAATTTTATGTGGCGGTCAAAACAGATTTTACGTGGCGGTTTTTATAACCGCCACCAACGAAGGGTCACGGAAAATGCCGATTTTCCGTGGCGGTCAAAATGCCCTCCATGGTTAATAATAAAAAATGAAAAACCCGATCCGAAACCTAACGGGCCCGTGATCTAGGCCACCGGGCCCAGATCTAGGCCACCGGGCCCGATAGGGGTTTCGCTTACGGTCGAGGTCGGCTTTGCCGCGTCGGGCGACGAGCACCTCCTCGCACGCGGGCGCACCTCGCCACGCTACGCACCTCCTCGCTCGTCGCCGCTGCCGAGCCGATCTGGTGGCCGCCGCTCTTCCAGCCAGCCTGCGGGGCCGGCCCTCGCCCGCCGTCGCCCCGCGCTAGGGAAGGAGGTCGCCGCCCCGGGCGGCTCCGCTCGCCGCCGGATCCGCGCGCCGCGCTCCGCTCGCCGCCGGCCTCGCCGGGCGCCGCTGCTCGCTCTGCTCCGCCGCAACCGCAGCCGGATCCCGCCGGCCTTGCCCTTGCCCCGCCGTCGCTGTGCCTCGCGAGATCGAGAGAGGGAGAGTCGGGCATCACGAGGAGATAGGAGATGGGAGCAGAGAGTGGGGAGATCGGGACTGGAGATGGGAGCAGAGAAGAGATGGTTAGGGTTAGAGGTGATGTTCCTTTTATACTTCGAGGCTATAGTGGGCTTATATGGGCTTATTGGGCTGGGCGTTTGGGCTTTATTTACCGTGGCGGTTATTTTACAAAGCCCTCCATGGTTAATCCATTAACCATGGCGGTTTTTCCACTGGCCGGGGGCTGCCAGGCTAGCTATTTTACGAGGCGGTTTTGAAATGCCCGCCACGTAAAATAAAAAAACTACACCTCGCAAAAATCAATCTTGTAGTAGTGTTATGATCCAAGTTACAACAAGCAAATGTTGCCGGGACCACCACCGATCTACAATTGCCAACCCTTGGCAATAGCTCCGCCACAATGGGGACAAGTACAAAACCAACCTCCCGAAGCTTCAGTTGCAAACAACATTCCAAATATTCAAAACAACGGATCTCTAGCCGTGTCAATAGCAAGCGAGGGAGAATAATGACGATCTGCGGAGGAAACAAAGATAGAGCACTCAACAAACAATGAGAGAAGAAATTATTTTTGAAGAGTCAATGTAATTTCAATGGAAGGGCCATACAAGAAAACAAGATGGTCACATCAACCAATTATCTTCACAGAACAAGACATGAAACTCAAAGACTATCCACACTTGGATGCAATGGTCATAGAAGCAAATATTGATGGGTGGGATGTTACAAAAAATCTAGTAGATGGAGGAAGCTCCACGGATATTCTCTTCGCTTCAACCTTGGATGCAATGCAAATCGAAAGACAAAACTTGGGAAGAGCGGAATATCCACTAGTTGGCTTCGGCAAAAGGATAAACTCAATTGGAAGAATTGTGTTTCTAGTCTCTTTCAAAACACAAAACAATGCAAGAACAGAACAAGTCGCGTTTGATGTTGTAGAAATGCACAGTCAATACAATGCCATATTCGGAAGTGGAAGTTTGAACATCTTCGGCACAGAATCAACTATTCTTACTTATGTGTGAAAGTACTAGCAATCAACGGCCCAATATCAATTCATGGAAATCAAATAGAAGCAAGAAACATTGAGAAAGACTCAACACCAGCACAAAGAAATGTCTTGGCCATTGAAGAAATCGAAGACGAAGAAAAGGAAAACAAAAACGCGAAGTCATAGGAAAAAGCGAAGACTTGCACAAAGGCGAAAACCAAATAAGTTTTGCTAGATCCAATGGTAACAGACAAAAAAAGTTATCATAGGAGCAAATCTAGCAAAAGAAGAAGAAGACCAACTAATAACTTTCTTAAGAAGCAATCAAGATGTCTTCGCATGGTCAGCAAAAGACTTAGAAGGAGTCAACATGGACATTATTGAACATCGCCTAAATATCGATCCCAATTACAAGCCAAAGAAACAAAAGCTAAGAAAGATTTCTAAAGGCGTAAACAATAGCCGCGAAGGCTGAAGTGCAAAGACTACTTGATGCGAAGGTCATAAGAGAAGTTCAATTCGATCACGACATGACTAGCAAACATTGTGATGGTGAAGAAAAGCAATGGAAAATGGAGGATGTGCATAGATTTCACATATCTTAACAAAGCTTGCCCCAAAGACAACTTCCCTCTACCAAGAATCGACACATTAGTTGACCAAGCTGCAGGAAGTGAGATGCTAAGTTTCCTAGATTGTTTCTTAGGATATCATCAAATCTACATGAAAAAGAAAGATGAAGAAAAAAACAAGCTTTATCACACCATTTGGAACATCTTTTGTTTCCAAAGAATGCCGAGGGACTTCGCAATGCCGGGTCAAGTTTTATCAAAATGACTTCGGTAGCACTCAAAGATCAAATCGGAGACAATCTATTGGCATATGTCGACGACATAATAGTAAAAAGCAAGAAGCGCGGAGACCACATAAAAGATTTGAAGCAAACATTCGAGAACTTAAGAAAATCAAATCTCAAGCTCAACCCTGAAAAATGTATCTTCGGAGTACAAAAAGGAAATTTCAGCAAAAGGAAAATCATCACAGAGACAGAGAAAGGAACTTCGTGAAGACAGATAGATTGTAGAGATTCACTTCAGAGTTCCTGTAATTTTTGTACCACTACGAAGTCGGGGGGGCAATAAATACCCCCGACATCCTTTATAACGCCATGTTGAATGGCCACTTTGTAAACCATATCATCATCAATAAAGTGTTGTGTTGAGCAATCACCCAACAGCTACACTTACAACTTTTGCAGGTGGTGCCTTTAATCTTGGTTAGTAGTTCAAACCCGAGACTAGAGGTCATCCTACAGTCCCGATTGTAGTTTACAGCTGGGACCTAAGTTTCTAATCCCGGCTGGTGGCTCTAACCGGGATTAGTGATGGACCGTAGTCCGGGTTGAAAGCACAAACCCAGACTAAAGGTCCCGGATATAGGCCACCTTTCTTCCTCCCTCAACTCGAGCCATTTCATGTACTCTGTTCTTGCTCGTCACCTGCTCTCTGCTGCTGCCGCCTCCGGCCAATTCCGATTTCTTCGAGTGCTACATCCATTCTTCGGTTCTAAAGGTTACCAACTTCATCCTCTCATGTTTCATCACTAGCATTTCTCATTTCATTGTCTAGAATGGTGCAATTTGAGTTTTTTAGAATTAGAAATAGTGGTGGATGTTTTTCTTGAAATGTACCCCAGAAAAAAAAAATCACTTGATAATTTGCATATCTCGATGAAGCTAGCTTATAGTAGTTCATCAAAACTGGATTTCACCTTTGCTTGAATGTCTCGATAAACATCTGACGAAACCAACTTAATTCATGCGCAGTATCCAACTACTGCACAGTGTCTATTTTCACATCCACATTCATTAGAGGACCAAAGACAAAACAACAAATGCTGAAAGATATATGATAGACCATTAATTAACGAGATGCATCCACATCATGACCTACAGTTAATTATGGGGCTAGATGCATGACGGGGAGCTAATTCAATTGTGGTGTGGACTATTTCCTGATGGCGCATATGTATGTAGGTGATTGTTGGAATCAATCGATCAAGATGGGCAGCGCGCGGACGATCAAGCAGGCCGGCCTGTTCAAACTTTGAGAGAATCTTAACAGGGAAGGCTCATTCAATTATATTTTTATGATGAACCTTGTAATCCGATCGATTTGCGTGTAATATGCCTGGCCTGATTCCTCTTTTTTTGCTTCAATTTTCACCTAACCTACTTCAAATAAGCAAAGTCTTAAGTGAAATGAAATCAGATAATATTTTCCATTATGTAAACACAACTACCAGCTGACCGCCGATGTCTGTTGTCCATATGGGGAGTTCGAATCAACGTCGGTGTTCAGTGCTATCGACAATGAGCCTGTCAGTGTTCCTACACTTATCCAAAACAACAGTAAAGGCGGAGCTTAGGTATATGTTTCAATCTGTAACAGGAACACTCACAGTACACAGTGTAAGTATTTATTTTTTGGGGATAAGGATATCCTGTGAGCAATAATATATAATATCAGCTAGTCAAAAAAGTATGGAACATCTGAATTTTTATTTTATTCTGTATCTTAATCAGAGCATTTTGTAGTCCAATCGTTCTAAATTGTAAGGCAGCTGGATGTACACTATGTCTAGATATATAGTAAAAATAATGTACCTAACAAACCAAAACACTTTTACAATTTTTTTCCGAGAGGCGAGAGCGTGGGAAACACTTTACAATTTAAAATGGAAAGAGTATTAATTGAGAAAAAGCATATCTGTTCTAGTGATCACCGGCTCTGGAGTGCGGACGAGGTGTTCCTGATTCTTGAAACTAACAGAGTGCTCAATCCATATATTAAATAAGTTTAGAAGATCTATTATAACTTCTAAATGCTACTTTTTAACTCCTCACTCTGTCCCAAAAAGAAAGTGAATCATTTTTCCAAGAAGTAAAAACTCTTCATTCCTCCAAAATATTTTTTAAGTCCATGACCAAAATATCTAAGTAGCATTAGATTAATCATAAAATATATTTTCATGATAAGCCTAATTGGAGATCTAAATGTAAATAAAATCATCTACAAACTTTGTCAAATTTAAAATTCTAGATGACTTGTGAAACAAAGTTGTTTTTGGACAGGCAGTATAGAAGATTAGATATATTATATATGAGAACATATCTCAGTGCAACCAAGCTTAGTGTGTAACGCGTATGCAACCACCAATTAAGACCATAGGATCTAGATCCAACGTCTCGGTTTTTTTAACTTAAACCCTCCCACCTCGGGTTAGATTTAAACCCCACAGGTGGAGGAGTTTAAGTGAAAAAACATCGCAGAAGTTGGATCCGATCTTGTGGCCTTAATTGATGGTTGCATACGTTGCACATTAAGCATGGTTGCACAAGATACGTTGCCATTATATGTAGGATATTTGGTAAGATAACAGGTAGATAGAAGAAAATGATGAAGATTAGGCATATAATTCCTTGGATAACAGGTAGATACCATATAGATATATGGTGAAGATTACATATAACAGGTAGAAGATTAGACATATAATTAATATATGCGCTGTAAGGCCAATAATCTCTGCAGAAAGATGACGAGATACTACGAGAATCAAGCTCTTTGCCGAGTGTCAAAAACACTTTCGGCAAAGGCCCTTATACACTTCGGTAAAGCCTTTGTCGAGTGTAACACTTGGCAAAGAGCACTCGACAAAGGGCTTCTTTGCCGAGTGTTTTTATCGGCACTTTCGACAATGACTTTGCCGAGTATCGGAAAACACTCGGCAAATAAAAAAAAAGCGAAAAAAACTCAAAAATAATAGCAAAATTTTTTTTTTTTTTTTTGGGAAGGCCCCTACCGCCTCCATCCAACTCAGATTTCTCCAGAATTTTTTCACTCATGTGCACTAGGTTGTTATTTGTGTCTAGATTCCGTATTGGTTCCTCATATATTATACTAAACCGAGTCTAAGTTGCTTGTTTGAGGTCCTAAACGAATTCAACTAAAAACGTTGTCAACTACAAAGTTTGATAACTTTTTGATATCTACAATTTTCATTTAGGAAGTTTTTTCATCCGAGGTCATTGTAAAATTCACATTTCAAATTTGAGAGATTCAGACATAGCTTTGCATTGATAAGATGATCTCAAATTAAAAAGTTGTCACTTACAAAAGATTCATAACGTTTGAGATCTACACTTTTCATTTACGAAGTTTTCCCATCCTCGTTTGAAAAATTCGAATTTTAAATTTGATTTGTAGAGCTTTAGAAGTTATGGAACTTTGTAGTTGCAAACTTTTTAATTTAAACGAAAACTGATTTTAAAAACTTTTTTGCCAAGTGTTACTTTTGACACTTTCGACAAAGAGTTTCTTTGCCGAGTGAAATTTTTTTTTTTTTGCACTCGGCAAAGCCTTTTTGCCAAGTGTTTTTTTTTTTACCGTGAGTTTTTTTTTGGGCGCCGGCAAAGAGGCTCTTTGCCGAATGCCCGAAAAAATACACTCGACAAAGAACCAAATATCTTTGTCGAGTGCCCGAAAAAATATACTCGGCAAAGAACTGAACACTCGGCAAAGCCTCCGTTTCACGTAGTGATAGCAGGTAGTAGATGGTAGTAATAGCAGGTGGGCATATGCGTTTGCACACCGGCCGCACAAGGGTTGTAACCTTCTATATATATATGATATGGAGCCAGCAGGCAACCCATCTTGTATACATTCTTGTCCATAACAATGACTCCTCCAGCACTACTGATCCCCATGGCTGCTCTCCTTGTTGCATACTACTTCTATAGCAAATATAAAAGATCAAATAGTCCGACTCTCCCAGTGATCTGGCCAGTAGTAGGCGTTTTCCCAGCCATCGTTGCCAACGTCAACAACTTACACGACTTTATCACCGCTGGCCTTTCTGCCTCAGCGTGCAACTACAAGGTGCACGGACTAGTGGGAACGAGTGTGCAATTCTTCCTTACCAGCGACCCACAAAATGTCCGACACATCTTCACTTCAAACCATGCAAACTACCCCAAGGGTGAGAAGTTTGCAGAAATCTTCGACGTCATGAAAGGAGGTTTCTTCACTGTTGATGGCGAGTCAAGCCGCCAGCATCGCGCTAAGATCCAGAGCATCCTATGCAATCCACGGATTCTAACATTGATAATTGATTGCAGCCGCAACAAGATCGAAAAGGTTTGCTCCCCTTCCTCGGCACGCATGGCGAACGCTGGAACGGCGTTCGACATGCATCGCTGAACACGAGGTATGCGTTCGATGTGGCAGCTACGCCAGCCTTTGGTGTGGACCCTGGTCTCTGTCCCCGGACATGCCGCTGTTCACGCCCGCGGATGCCATGGACACCGTCATGGAGGTGCCCATATTCCGAAAACGTGATGCGGCGTTAGTCCGGAAGGTGATGAGACGGCTAAACATTGGTCGAGAGGAGGCTGGCCAAGGCACGGCAATGCTGCGTGGATTCGGCCGTGAAAGACGATGGAGACAAGAAAGAACCGTCGCTCAGTTGGCGGCGAAGAAGACGATGAACATGCTGCTTCCTTGGACATCCAGTCATCCTACATCAACGACCCCAACTATGGCAACGACGACGAAGTCCTCCTTGCAACATTCATCACCTATCTTGTCGCCGGGCGGACACGGGTCGGGTGGGGGTTGTCTTGGCTATTCTACAATATGGCTAGGAATCCCTCCGTCTTGTCTCGCATCCGCAAGGAGCTGGCGCCCATCGCATCGCACAAAGCCGCCGCCACCGCAGGTAAAGAACCAAATGCCATGGTGATCTTTGAGCCGGAGGAGACGAAAGGACTAGTTTACTTGCAGGCTGCGGTACTTGAGACCCTGAGGCTTTACCCACCCGTGCCGTTGGAGCTCAAGACTGTGCTGCGCGAAGATACACTGCCAAGCGGCCACAAGGTGCGCGCTGGGGACACCGTGCTCATCTCCTTGTACGCCATGGCAAGAATGGAGCCCGTGTGGGGCAATGACTGCCAGGAGTACAGGCCAGAGAGGTGGCTCTCGGGTGATGGAAGCAAGCTGCAGTACGTTCCTTCTCATAAATTCTTGACCTTCAGCTCGGGGCCAAGGATGTGCCTCGGCAAGGACATCGGGATTATGCAGGTGAAGACAGCGGCGGCCAACGTCCTATGGAACTTCGACATGGAGCTGGTGGAAGGACATGCAGTTGAGCCCAAGCTCTCCACTATTCTGCAGATGAAGAACGGGCTCATGGTCAAGGTTAAGAAAAGGGTCCAAGAATGAAACACTCGGAGAATTTGTTATTTCTCGCTTAAACCGTCGTCCCAACTTTTATTCTATCATGTTATGTTTTATCTATGTGTGATGAACTTCAGTATTGTGGCCAAGTCGGACAATCGTGTTATGTAAAGCGTGGAGCATTTGATGCCAGAACTTTGTGGTGGTGCTAAGTGTAATAAGGACTTTGTGGTATGCTTGGTTGATTAATGGAACTGTTGTGCTATGTAATGTTGCCAATGTTAGTGTTGACACTCAAATTTGGACTCGACTCTTATATATATATATATATATATATATATACACTATTGGGAGCTTTGGGCTTCCAATAGCTAGAAAGCCCCCGAGCCAATCCAAATGATCCGGTGCCACCAAACCACCTACCCACTAGCCCAATCAATCCACCCTACCGGCCCACCTTTTTGGGCCTTATATATGCAAAGATACCCTGATCCACTAGCCCATCCTGGCGCCACCCACCCCACACCCATCGGCAATTTCAGAAAAAAAAAAATCGGCAGGCAACCTACGACGCGACCCGGCGCGGCGCCCTCCCCCCGTCCCTCTCCTTCCCGCTGACGGCGCTTACCCTCCGCCTCCTCACGGCGCTACCGGCCGGCCAGGGCTCGCAAGACCACCGAAGGCGGGGGAAGGCGCCCGGCGGCCCGCCCTGCCAGCCCGACGACGCCAAGACCCAGCGCCGTCCCTCGAGCACCCGGCGTGGCCACATCCGCTTCCGGCCACGCGACGGCATCTCGGCGCCCAGCCCCCGCAGCGCCCCCCTCCCCGCCCCTCGCACCGGACGAAAGCGACGCCCCTCCTCACCACGGCCGGCGGCGCCCGTCCCCGCACCTCCCCGCACGACGCTGTCACCTCTGCGCCCCGATTCCCACTCGAGCACGGCCGCCCCGGGAGGTCGGCTTCTCTCCCATTTTTTTCAAAAATTTGCGAGATCCAGGGAGGCGGCGATGGGTCGTCATCGGTTCCCTCCTCTCCCACCATCTCCGTCAAGATCCAAGGTTCGTATGCACTTTATGCGATAGCGAAGATATTTTTATTTTTCCCCTTTGTGTCATCGGCATAGTTGGAGGCACTTGAAGATGATTCATTTGGTAGTTTCAGTATGCTTCTAATTTGGATTCACGTGCACACTAGTTACAATTCAAATTTTTGTATGCACTATTCCGTATGCACTATTCCCAACTTAATACTTTCGATGCTTGAGCTTTGATCTGAAATTATTTTGCTTGGGCCTTAGGGATGATGCGAGCTTGTATGCACGATCTCTCATATGATGTGTAATTAAATTACTGCTCATTGGTTCCGTATGCACTATTCCCAACCTTTTATGATTCTTTATTCTTATTTTTTGGTCTACGTATGCACACATAATAAAATGTCTATACATCTTGATAGTTGTGGTGGCGCATACACGGCAATAAGCGGCGGCGACGACAAGAATGACGGTGTGGGCGTCAAGGCTATGGTGTCTATGGCGCATGGTGTACCTAAGACGACGACGGCGATGGCGGCGGCCAAGACAAGCATGGAATCGTGACGGCGCCGGCATGGGCGTGTAGGGCACAACGACAACGGCGATGTGAAAACAAAATTGTATGCGGTGTGTGATGTGTTTTTGTATGTTAGGTGTGATGTGTATGCATGGTGTGATGGATTTGTATGAGGCGACAATGTAAGCATGTGCAATGGATTGTGATTATTTGATCTGTATGCACTGTTCTTCTATTAAATTTTTAATGCTTGTATGCACCTCTACCTTAATTTGTATGTTTCATGTGTAGTAGATTGTGATTATTTAATTTGTATGCACTGTTCTTTTTATGCTTGTATGCACCTCCACCTTAATTTATATGCTTCATGCGCAATGGATTATGAATGTTTGATCCATACGCATTGTTATTCTATTAATTTTTATGCTGGTATGCACCTCCATCTTAATTTGTATGCTTCATGTGGGTAATGGATTGTGATTATTTGATCTGTATGCACTGTTCAGTTTTATGCTTATATGCACCTCCACCCTAATTTGTATGCTTAATGCGCAATGGATTGTAATGTTTGACACATCCTCTTTTTTTTTTTTGCATGCGGTGTGGGTGTGAAGGGGAGATGATGACGAAAGCACGGCGGTTGTTGGACGACAACCATGGGCACGGGGTAGGGCAAACTGCGAGCTTGGTCGCTTGGGCGGTCCTCGCCGGGCAGCGGCTTCCTCCCCAACCAGGCGAGTGAATTTATATGCATCCAGACGAGTAAATTTATGCATCTTGATCTCTAATTTATATGCAACGTTGACGTCAAAACTTTTATATGCATCCGGATGAGTGAATATATGCATCTCAACCACTAATTTAGAAGCAATACCGATGCCAAAACGTTTATATGCATCTGGACGAGTGAGTATATGCATCTCAACCACTAGTTTCTAGGCAACATTGATGCCAAAACATCTATATGCACCACGACGAGTGAATATATGCACGCAAATCAGCCCTTATGTGGTATGATTCAAAATTTGGAGAAGATGAGAGCACCTATCATGTTTATATGCACTCGCACACAAGTTAATATGCACAGATAGAAAGCATAAACTCTTTATCCTCGTGCACAAAATTTTGAATTTTAAATTTTTAAAAAAAATATTCAAAGTGGAGCTTGAATCATGCACAAAAGTGTCAGTAGTTCAATGGTGAAAACCATTTTTGAATCCGATGCTTCGTTGAGGAATTATCGTGAAAAAAACGGAAGAAATTCGAGTGGGTGCGTGCATGTCAGCATGTGTCAGCCTGTGTCAGCCTGTGTCAGGTGGAACAGTCAGCTCGGGGAGGTTTGTATGCGTCGACAGAACTGGTTCAAATTCACTCAAACCACTGCTTCGTATGCATCGTCGCAACAAAAAAGTTCGTACGCATTTCTGACCTGAATTATATGCATCCAGTCTGGTTGGGCTGGGTGGGCTGGTCGGGCCGCGGGGTGCGCCTCCCAGCCTGGTGCGGACCAGACCAGGAAGCTGGCTGCAGGCTTCCAGTACCTATTAGGCTTTAGAAGCCTTCAAAATTTCATAGGGAGAGTATAATCCGTAGCCCAACTACAAAATTTCATATTCTGTAGCCAGGCTGATGGACCGCACCACCACTGGCCAACCGGACCACCTGCTGGTCGAATCTCATTAATTTACTGCATGCAGCCATGCAACGTTCATGTACGTTAATTAATGGGGATGGCTCCAGCAGTAGCACTGCCGGTAATTAGGCAAATTTCAAATCCAACGCGTTGGATGCAAGGACCAAGAGAGTTACTATAATTGGCACGCACGCAAATGGTCATATTACCATAATTAGCACATTTTTTCTGGTTACTATAAGTAGCACGATAGTTTTGTACTATGCTTTTTATCTGCAAATATTATGGGAATTTTAAATGTGAATATTTACGAGAAGTTTGTACTGTGAATGTTTACCAGAGCTTTATACTGTGTATATTTACGAGAATTTTATAATGATGTTTACGAGAATTTTGTACTATATAAATATCTATGATAATTTTGTATTGTAAATATTTACGAGAATTTCATACTATTCGCACTATGAAATTTACGAGAACTTGCACAAAGAATATTTACGATAACTCTGTATTACTTAATACAAGTTACGATAATTTTAACTTGATACAACATGATGATCAAATAGCCATGGAATATTTACAAATAATTCCAATGGCTAGTGACGATAATTAGAATAAGAATTACGACAACTTACAAATCTTTTATTTTCACAGAACTCATGAGCACTTACAAGAAACACTAGTCCATGTGACGTACGAAAATTTGTAGATACACAATTGTTTATAGCAGAGAACCTATACATATCTATGACCAGAGAAAAAGTGCGAGCACGGATTCATCACCGAAAATCATCATCTAATCTAAAAATAGTAAAAATATATTAGTTAGTAATATGATCTAAAAAGCAACATAATCGATGTGTACATGATAGAAGGCAGAATGAAGGACACGCGTGAGCACTAGAGGCAAGAGGCGACTCTGCATTCGCATGCATGGCTTCGATCCGAGCCTCTCGAATCATCAGAAATCAAAACAGTAGAACTACTACTACCTACTACCGCGGTTGATTGGGTGCCGCTGCGCCAGCACCCGCCGCAGCAACGCGTGGCTGTCACCGTCGCCCATACGCACGACACGATCCAGCGCCTGTCGAAGGAGAACAGGTTGACGACGATGGAGTCGGCGGCGCCTGCGCGGTCCGCTGGCGAGTGTCTCTCCGCCGCTGGCATGTCGTACCCCGTTGCGTCACGTAGGGCCGCCGCCGGTCGCGTCGCTGGGTGTTGGACTGCCACCGGTCGCGTTGCCGGATGGCAGTGCCGCCGCCGGTCGCCTCTGATGGCCTGGGACCCGTCTCCGAGGCAGTCCGGGGAGCCGGCCAGGGCCACGCGCTCCGGCCGCGCCGAGATGGAGTACAGCAGCGGCGGGAGCCACCATCGAGCGCCGCTAACCCAGCCGGACGCCGTTAGGAGGCCGGCGGCCTCGCCGGTGGCCACGGCACCGGCCCCGAGAAACACCAGGAGCGTGAGCAGGAGCGAATCGAGCGATGCCATGGGCATTGTGACGAGCTCATCGGTACAACTGCGTAATGATTTGGGGATTTAAAGCCACATGATTAGAGGATCTCCGGGTGATTAATTAGACAGGCTGGGTCACAGTACCACGTTGATTACGGGATGGGTGATTAATTAGACAGGTTAAGCTACGAGGGGACCTGGTCGAGCCGAACAGTGCGGAGGCGCTGGGTCGGATGCGGACGTTGGGCTCGGCTACAGAATTTAATATTTTGTAGCTAGCTATGAACTAATAGTTCTATAT
The DNA here is from genome assembly GCA_015847255.1 of Hyparrhenia diplandra. Classification (NCBI taxonomy): domain Eukaryota; kingdom Viridiplantae; phylum Streptophyta; class Magnoliopsida; order Poales; family Poaceae; genus Hyparrhenia; species Hyparrhenia diplandra. The sequence goes on along the minus strand of JADLZK010010869.1, from coordinate 393,786 downwards.
ATATATATATATATATATATATATATATATATCTTAATAAGTTAATATAAAAATGTTTGCTTGGTATATCCAGTGGGACAAAGCTTTGTGCATAGTTTCAATATAATATCAACATAAGTGTGTATTTCAAATAGATTTTTTTTTGCATAAATGGTACTTATAGATGTGGAATTATTTTCAATAATAGCATATATTAGCATTTACATGTAGATTTGATAAATTTTTTTGTTAACTTTGTAATAACCACGTGGATATTTTCAGATCAAATTATATTGGTATATGCTACACTGTATTATTTTTCATAATGCTAGACATGGTTAATTTAAATGCAAACTTAGAGAGCAAAGTAATATATTTCATAATGATCAGGGGGACAAAGGAAGAAAAAAAAATTTAGGCCAGGTTGTCGAAGCTCTAATAAAGCTTAGCCCCTTCTAATCTATACAATTATACATAAAAAAAAATGCAAGGGGGCTTAGGGGATCCAGTGTCAAATTTGTTTCGGCAAAATTTCGCCATAAAATTGCGAAAAATTTGCTCTTTTTAAGCTCATGGCGAATTTTTTTATATCGGTATTACTATAGCTCGAAGTATTACCGTGACTCTACTTCTATGAGATAGCATGTTATTTCACAGATGTTATATAAATTTGTGATGAGTGATTGATTAGAATGTTTTCCTAATGAAATGATGCCAAAACTTTTTAAAAATCAATTTCAATATGATCCAATATTTCTGAAATTTCTGAATTTTAGCATTTATGGCCAGGACCGATTTTTTTTCTTACCGGTAGAAAAACCTAGCGCTCCACATACTTGGGGTCTATAGAGGGCGCTAGAGCCTAGCTTGAACGGCTCTAGCTTAGTAAGCTAATGATTGAGGTGGATAATTTATAAAAACAAATATTATGGAGTTAGTTAGTTATCTATTATAATTGTGGAGGTTGGGAGCGTATCATGTGCACACCAGCCTTATATGCACACGCACACCAACGATCCGGGCCATCAATTTCCCATCCGGTGGCAAACAAACCGAGGTGGACATTTTACGGAATAACGCCCGCACTTTTCGCTCGGTCTTTTCACCGCACCCTACCCAGCGGCAGGATGCCTCCTCCATCGCTACCTGTACCTCTCCGGCCGCATCGACATGCGGCGGATCGAGCGCGACCGTGCATCACCTCATCCGTGCCCTAGTTCCAAGGCGGACCGGCGAGGCTCCCCACGGGCGGCGCCTGTCCGCGCCGAGATGGGCCCGGGAGCGCGTCGAGGTCTCGCGGCCGGAGCTACGGCACGCGGTCGAGAAGCTCCGGCCGCGCGCCGCTGAAACACGCCCTCGACCGGCTCCTTGTCCGCGCCCGCCAGCTGCACCATGGATCCCCCCGCCCGCCCGTGGTCGTGGTGCATCAACTTGTTTGTAAGGATCGATTGAAGCTACAGAACACAGGCACATGCAGTTAGCTTCTAAATGTTCAGAGCTTAGTTTCTGAATGTTCAGAGGGTAGTAGCTTCTGAATGTTTCTGAATGTGCCCTGCTCCCTGCTTCTGAATGTTCAGACCATGTGAATGAATAGAATGAAATTGTTTTAATCCTCAAATCTCAATAGATTTATAGATGCCTGTTTTAAATCTCAGATCTCAATGGATGATGGTATTATTAGCTGAACAGAATTTATCCTCTCTTGATTGGATTGCATCTCGTCAGACGAATAGCAATGCTGATTCTGTGTTGTTCAGTCTGCGATTGAGATTTTTTTGAAGCTTTGGGTCATCCATCTTAATGTTGTACAGACATGACTAGACCGATAGACTGCTACTGCTGTTATCTGGTCTAATTACAGTCAATGAGGAAAACACAACCAAGCCTTTTGCTTCACAGATTCTTTGATTCGATGATGAGCAGTGGTACTCCAGACTTTGCGTGGGCAGGAACAGGTCCACCACGAGGGCCTTCACCTTGGGACGAACAACCAACCAGCGTGGATTGGGAAGACGACTCACGCTGCACCAGGAAGACGATCGACGCACGCACCAGCCCGCTTGTCGTCTGAAAGTCGTCGCGTTCCTGCCCGCTCTCGTCAAACGTACGGCCGCGAGAGGACGGAACTCGACGAAAATCCAACCGGGCGCGTGCGGCCGCGCAGGGGTTTTTCGCAAAAAGTACAGCGCGTGCGGGCGTTATTCCGCAAAAATGCCCACCCTCGCTCCCTTGCCACCGGATGAGAAATCGATGGTCCAGATTGTTGGTGTGCACGTGTGCATATAAGGTTGGTGTCAAGCATAACGATACGTTCTCGTGGAGGTTTTAGTTTTTACGTATAGGATTTATTGATAACTCCATGGCTCGTGGTCCCTAATATTTAAGCATCATTAACATCTAAGGACAAAGTAATTTATTGGAGTTATTATTGAAGTGAACAAAAAAATTATAAGTCATGGTCAATAAGGATTATATCAAGACTTATTTGTTCAAAGTAATTGTAGACTATAGCTTTCATTTGTCACAATTCTTTCCTTGGTCTCTCACCTAAAGTTTTACTTGACCATGTCGAAACAATATACAATAAGTACTTAGAGAAGACAAATTAAATTGTAGTTTTAGAATAGCCAAATTTAGTACATCTTGAACTGTAATATGGGATTTAGAGAGATGGACACACCTTTAGTCTGCTCATGCGGACCGTGCAAGCGTGTTGACCTAGATGACGTAGACGCTAAACATCATGGACCAGTGGATTGCCTATTTGCATGGCCTCCTTTGCGCGTTGAGACCTACACGCATATGCATTCATATGTCAGGCAAATTGATGTGTCAACATGGATGTATACACGTACAGTACATATTATGCTCAGATGGCTTTAGGTCACGCACGTGTGTGATGCCGACCGTGCCGACATCATGCCTCCTATTTTCACGTCGCAGGCATGCCCACCGTTGGCCGGAGTCTTCGGGCGATGTGTGACTTGTTCTTTCTGCGGTGCCTCTCGCGGTCTGGTAATCCGTTTATGTCGCGGTGCTTCTCACGGTCTTGCACCATCTCAATTATCTGGCTGTTGAGTCCAACAATTCGTGAGGTCAAAAATACTTTGACATCTGCCAACGTTCATGCTTCTGAAAAAAGACGGTGAAGGTAGTAATAATCAGATTAGTATTCTCACCCACCTTGAAAAATCAAGATATGACGTGAACCGTCACCCTTCTTGATGCCTTGCTCCTAGTGCTGACCGTTAGTCTTGGTCATGGCTCCCAGATGGTCCAGATGAGTTGCAAGGGCTGGGATGATTGATGACGTGAAGCCATGCATTACCCTCCTCTCCATGGAACAACGTCGCCGCCAGGGCCCTCATCTCCATGCGTGAAGCCATGCATCACCCTCCTCTCCATGGAACAACGTCGTCGCCAGGGCTGGATTAGAGGGGCTGCTGCGGTTAAATAAAATAATAGATTTATCTCGATGGAACAAATGTCCCCGCCGGGGCTGGATAGGTGCTGCGGTTAAAAGAATTGATTTATTTTTTCTTGCTTTTTTTTTTATCTATAAGATATAATATAATGGCAGAGTGGGTAATTTTCAAGAATGGATCTAATGGTATAGATTAGTAGAGCCCGTAGATAGATTTAATGGCCAGATGTTTCGATTAATGTGAGAATTTCTAGTATTTATCTTTTTTTTCTAGAGCATCCGGTGAGAATTAACGTGGAGGCTTCGTTGGAGCCTCTAATTAGTAATAGTAAGATAACTATCAATTATGTAAGACCGTCACGGCCCGTACTAGAGTATTAGCTAAATATTATATTACTAGTTTACTATGTGATCGCAAATATAAAATAAAACTAAAAGTAAAGTATTGGCACGTAATAAAATATCTCACGAGATAAAAAAAAAGGACAACGCGTTATCGGCAAGCACTTGCGGACTGCCGGGCGCAAGCGAAGGGGAGGCACGGAGTCGCAACCGCTGTCACCGACGTGGCAGTCTGGCTTTGTCGAACTCGCGACACTGTCCCACGGCCACCGCGTTGAGTTCTTGGCTTCTCACATCAGCACCATCGTAATTCAAGAGCGGAAAAAAAAAAAAATAGACGCCAACAGAGCGGGCCTAGGCTAGTTTTTCCTTTCCCTCCGTGCCTTCTCATATTCACGCCACGAGAGGCCCATCTCTATTCCAGTCTTCCTGTCTAGGGCCCCTGCATATGTGGTACTCGCAACCGCAAATGCTCGTTTGTAGTCTCATGTTCCTCAAATGAATATGGTGTAGAAGAGTAAATTCTGCTGCTGTGTGTGTGTGTCAACCACTAGCACTACTGCATTAATGAACCGCCATCAAGCAAAGGTCACGGTAATTATAGATGGCCATCGGGCGTGCCAGCCCGGCCCGCCGGCCCGCTTGTGCCGGCACGCCGCCGTGCCTCACCGTGCCATGCGCCCGCCGTGCTGTGCGACCAACGGCCCAAAGGCACGACCGTGGGCTGTCCAGCCGTGCCATCGCGTGCCCGGCGTGTCGCCACGAGGAGGCGACGAGGGAGACGGCGGCGCCGGCGGGCGAGCCAAGGCCGGGACGAGGGGGCCCGCCGTGGCTTGCAGTGATGAGTTGTGGAGGAAGAAGCCGTGGCGGCGCACCTCCATCGGGCGGAGTTACCCCAAAGCACCGACCTTCGCTGTTGGTCGCTGTGAGAATTGAGCCGCCAGAACTGGAGACACGAGCCAAGGCCGATATGGCGGCGGCATGGTTGCGCGGGCGCTGGGGTAGCGCACGGAGGAGTGCAACGTTATGGAAAAGTGCGGCGTAGCAAGCGAAGCGGGCTGGGCGGGAGATCGCCGAAGCGGCGCGGGGAGTGCAGCCGTTGTGTTAGGGTTCGGGTGGGGATGAGCTGCGCTTATATGTGAAGTATGTGGGCTAGATTGTTTCATGAACCGCCAGGCACCGGGCCACCTCTTCGCACCGTGCCGTGCGCGCCATGCCACGGGCCAGGGTGCCGTGCCGGGCCCACACGAAGCACGGTGTCACCGGCGCCTTGGGCCGGGCCAAATTGGCATGCCGCTGGGCCGTGCGGTGGGCCTCGTGCTGCATGGCCAAGTATACCGGTAATCATGGATTAACTGTGGCGGAATAATCTGAAAAAAAAAAAAAAAAAAAAAAGGCAAACCCTAACCCTAATGGGCCGGATCGTGCCGCCACCGCCACCGCCCCGCGCGCCGGATACGGCCGCCGCCGCTGCCCGCAATGGAATCGGCAGCTGCGCCGCTGGATCCAGCCGGTGCCGCCGGGCGCCGCCGCCGATCCGGCAGCTGCGCCTCCCACCGGGCCACCGCGCTGGATACACCGCCATGGAAGCAACACAGGAAAGAAAGGAAGAGATTAGTTGAGGAAGTAAGATGCATACACTGTTGGCATGTGAACAGGCCATGATTATCATCAATCATGCAGAGTCTGTATCGGCAGTAGTTGCAAGACCATGAGCCCTCGGGAACCTGAAATAAGACAGAAGCATTAACTATATATTCTCTTGTGTATGGTATAGTCCAAAACTATTCTCTAGTGTATTGATAGTTACATGAGACCTCTGCAAATCTGATTGGATATGATGATATTGATATTCTCTAGTGTATTTTAGTCTGCTTGAGAAAACATGTGGGCAAAGCTAGTCAATAGGCATTTTCCATATGAAAATTAAAAAACAAACATTTTGTAAGATCCATATATATTTCTTTTCAGTGCACAGCATTCCTTAACCCCAAATCTAACAATTTTTACTTCTGCTTTCATCAAGGCTGTTCCGTGAAACATTCTATCTTATGACCAAAGTCACAAAAAACTTCTAAATTTTAAAACTGAAGTCGACATGGCAGCTCAAAGCAAACATTTTCCCGTTACAGAGTGAACAATTTTGAGTTATTTCAGTCAAAACGGCAGCTCAGTATCTATCATAATAATTCCGGAGCCAAGTAAAATCCATCCTGTACAGAACGCTAAGATTGATTGTGTAAACATTAGACTAGCAGATATGCCCGTGCGTTGCTACGGGTGAATGCTATTTTTTTACTTTTCTATATAACAATTAAAAGCATAATGTTTTGTTATGTGTTTACCGAGACGATTTATGTCTCCCGAGCACCGGGGCTTCACCCCGCAGCGTCAATGTGACCGCGGCGCCCTGCACCTCGTCGCACAGAACCTTCTCCGCCATCGTGACGCCGTCCAACTCCGCAGGTGGCCAGCATCGGAGGCATAAGGTTCCTCCTTTTCCCGTCACATTAGCGCATAAGCCTTTTCTCCTTTTTTGTTCCTCCCGCCCGCTTTGCTTTACACGCTCCACAGCTGCTTCTTTTGGATCGCCTTTTGGCCCCAGTGCCTTTCCATGGGCTGGTGCTAGTTTTGGCTCGTACATAACCAGAGCCAGACTGTTGTTACCTGGCCTACCTTCTAGTGCATTTTTTATTTATTTTATTCTCGCCAAGAACATTATCTTTCACATCCAATTAACTTTCATTTTTAGAGTATTCTTTTGTTTATTAACGATGGTAGAAAGGTACCGGTAATGTTCAGAAAATTGGCCTTTTTCAGTTCAGTCTGAACAATTGATCATGATGTCGCCTCTGGTTTAACTCCACACTACGACTAAGACATGTTTAGTACAGCAAAATCGTGCCCAAAAAGATGCTGGCCACCTGCTTTAATTTTTGGATTGTTTTCTTCCTCGAATTTGTGAATATATATATGGATGACGTTTTGATCTGTACATGTCGGTCTCCAGCTTGTTCTCAAAATTTGTTTCAACTTTAACTCCAACACATATTTGTGACAAGTATCACTCTCGAGGCTGTTTGACGATGGAAATTGAAGAAGCATTTGTTATTAGAATAGCAGGTGTATGTGTGCAGCCCTATGTGGATTAAAAAACATCTTGTGGTAATTATATATTATGGATAGATTTAGAGCTCCTTTTCGATCCATCTTTCTGTCCGAGGCTGCTATTACCATGTCCTGTGTGGACTCAAGTCTCCAATTTAGAGTCCAATTTTCGTATTTTCTTTCAGGTGGGCTTTCCTAAGTTCGGTACACATAAGAGACAGAGGTGAAAGAAAGTTGAGGTGAAAAAAAAAATGGCAGAATTTTTCATATTTTATTAATAGGTATAGTGTCGATTCCAGCTAGATTGGGCGGAATTGACACCTGATTGCTGATCGTCGGCGATCTTGACGGGCGGCGGTGATGGTGTAGATGGGGATTGGGGCTGTTTGGGGGGTAGTAGGGAGGAAGAAGAAGAGGAGGAAGAAGAGGAAGACGACGTCGGGGCAGCGGTGTACGGCAGCGTGGCGGCGCCGGCGGCGGCGGCGCGACGGCAGGGCGGCGCGCTGGCGGCGCGCCCCGAGAGAGACGACGCGGGCGTGATCAACGGCGGCGGCGTAGGGGTGGGCGGCGACGCGCGCATGGATAGAGAGAGATTGAGAGCTAGAGAGCTGGAGAGTTTTTTGGGTGTTACCCTTTAATTTTTCTGATTAAGATCCAAACGATTCACGCTCCCTTGTATTTATAGTCAGGGGAAGACTTGCACGCTAAGCAATCTCTAGGAGGTTTCCTTATAGATTGGAATACCTCTGTCACAAGCAACCTATTTATTCCTTATTTTATTCCTATCTTTATTCCTTAAATATTCCTTACTTTATTGCGAGAAGCAACCGACGACGGGCGCTGTTACGGCGGGCGGGGCGGCGGCGGGTCGGCCAGAGGTGCGCGGCGCGGGCCTTGGGCCCTAGGCGGCGGTTCCCCCCTTGTTGGGCCCTATTCCGGCGATCTCTTTTTGGTTCATGACATTTCTCCCCCTTTCATTGGCAGTAGCGTCCTCCGCCGTCGCGTTTTGCATCGTTGTTGTTGTTGATGTGCGGGCGAAGATGGAGACGCCTTTCCTTTGCCGGCTGCGCACCACCCCGTAGTACCTTTAATAAGGCCGGGACGTAGTGGCGATGTTTGTCGAGGAAGACGATCTCCATTGCCGGCGCCCAAGCTGTTGCTCTGGTTGGAGCTTGATGGTTCCAGCGATGTGAAGTAGGTTGTCGCCAATTTGTGTTGCCATTTGATGAAGGATGGGAGCCTCCGGCGTATTGGACGGCCGACGAGGTAACAGTTGATGTGGGTGGTATGTACCTCTTGTCGTCGTCGGCTCACAAGTCGAGGCTTGCTTGAAGATGGAAGCGTCGAACTCCTTGACGAAGTTGGATCGTAGTGCTCCCCATGTAGGGCGCCCGGGTGCGCCCAGCCCACGGTATGTTGGCGTAGTCGCATCGGGCATAAATGTCGTTGAGAAACATGGGAGCCAACTCGATATGGCTTTGGAGTCGCCCCTCGCTGCGTAGTCGCGTAGTTGACGCCGCGATGGTTGTTGGTGTCGCCGTTGAAGGGCGTCCCAAAACCGAGAGTGTGGCACCATGGTATGGTGTCTCCGTTCTCCGTGGCGCCTTGGTGATGCGGAGGAGCCAAAGAAAGAGGAGTGCCGTTGTCGCCGGTTTGCAACTGTGTACCGATGTTCGCTGGCGTGGTGCTGATGATGCCGCCTTTGCCGAGCTGCGCTTGATTGATGGTGTTCTCCACCATTGTCGATGTCGGCGAATGTCCAGCAGGTGTAGTAGGTCGTCGTCGGGTCGGCGAGTGAACGACCGCCTCCTTGGTGGTGCCTCGGGGGCGTCGGTGTTCTCGTCGGCCGTGGGCGCCCATGTGGGAACGTCGTGGTCGCCAATGTCGAGGTTGGCCGCGAAGATGTCGCCGTGGTTGATGCCCTTGTAGTTGTTGTCGATGGTAGGCATGGTGAAGACGTAGTCGACATCGGGGGGAACGCCATTGGCGTTGGCATCCTTGAGGACGCCGTTGCCGCTCATGGTGCCCATGGTAGCGTCCTTGTCGTTGTCGATGTCGTCGATGCCGCAGCACCGTGGGCTAGCGACATTAATGGCGATGTCGGGATGTCGTTGACGCCCGTAGGGGTGTCGTTGTTCTCGCCGATGATGCCGGGTCGAAGACGTCTTGGTTGACGACGCCGAAATCGACATCGTTGGAGCATGGGTGATAGAGGTAGAAGCTCCTTGTTGAATGGGATGGACTTGCCTGGTGACTGTGGAACGTGTGATGTCCTGGTCGGCGAAGTTGTTGGCGTTGTTGGTCATGTCGCCGTTGTTGTCTAGGATGTCGTGGGCGCCGGGGTTGAGAGTGGCGACGTCGGGCGCCGACGTCGGCGACGTCGTTGAGTCATCCTTATTGGCACTCCAGATGTTCCCAATGTCAAGGGTGATGTTGGTAGTGACCGGGAACTTATCTCGTGACATTGTAGTAGCCGTGAGACGTTGGCCTAGTTGGGTAGGCTTTTCGTCGAACAGCTGGTGGACGTCGGTGGTAGCCTCCGGTTCTGATCTGATCTGGATAGCAACAACGGGGGCGCCCATGGGGTAGGCGTGCTCGTTGCTTGCAGCGTCGATGATCATGGAGGGGCGGCGTAAAGCGGCGCCGGTAGGGCGTCGCCACCGTCGGCGGCGCCCATGGCGGGGACGTCGCCGGTGATGGCTGAGGTGACGCCGTGAGGCGCGACGTCGGACAGCAAGGCCGCGTGCTCGCGGTGTTGCTGCTGTCTTGGCCACCGGGTCGGCGTGGATGTTGATGGGAGCGTCGCCAAAAAGATCCAACTTCGAGAGTGTCGCCGTTGTGCGTTGTCGGGCAGGCTGTTCATCCAACTTCTCCAGAAGGCGGTGAAGGTGGCCTCGAATTTCCTCCGATCACGAAACTCCCAAAACTCCATCCGGAACTCGGCGATCATGTGGCTGTCCATCGGATCTTGGCGTTGGTGGTGGTCGGAAGTCGTTGGTGGTGGAATCGTCCCGGTCTCCGGATACGGCTATCGATTCCAGCTAGATTGGGCGGAATTGACACCGATTGCTGATCGTCGGCGATCTTGATCTTCGGGGCGGCGGTGATGGTGTAGATGGGGATTGGGGCTGTTTGGGGGTAGTAGGGAGGAAGAAGAAGAGGAGGAAGAAGAGGAAGACGACGTCCGGGCAGCAAGTGTACGGTGGTCGCGCCGACGGCGGCGGCGCGGCGGCGGACGGCGCTGGGCGGCGCCACGCGCTCGCAGCAAGCCGAGACGACGGCGGCGTGATCAACGGCGGCGGCCAGAGGGTGGGCGGCGCACGCCGCAGGGATAGAGAGAGATTGAGAGCTAGAGAGTCGGAGAGTTTTTGGGTGTTACCCCTTTAATTTTTCTCGATTAAGATCCAAACGACACAGCCCTCAGATTTATAGTCCGTAGAAGACTTGACGCTAAAGAATCCCTAGGAGGTTTCCCTTATAGATTGGAATACCTCTCTCACAAGCAACCTATTTATTCCTTATTTTATTCCTATCTTTATTCCTTAAATATTCCTTACTTTATTGCGGAACCGACGTGGCGCTATTATTTACGGCGGCGGCCGGGCCAGAGGTGCGCTACACGGGCCTTGGGCCCTAGGCGGCGGCGTTCCCCCTTGTTGGGCCCTACTCCGGCGATCTCTTTTTGGTTCATGACATATAGCCTTGCTTCCGGACAGAACTGAGAAAAATATGGCACAAATTAAAGGTCAGGCAGTTTTTTTATTGCTTTTAAGAAAACGATATTTTCTATTTACTTCACAAAATAAAAGGTGACCAGAAATTGTGTCCCATGTCAAGAGATTTAGCATAGATGCTTCTCAAAAACAAGATATATGTGTTATTTGAAGGAAGAGATACCGCACAGCGAGGGAGAAGCGCATGACAATAATGCGGGGAAGGAATGACCGCGGCGTCAATCACGCATGGCCGCGTGGGAGGGAGGAGGTAGGTTTATTTCCTTCTTTTGACACAAGGAGAGAAGAGGGGCACGGATCGCACGACACCGGCGTATGACACGTTATTTCCTTCTCATGTTATTTCCTTTTTTTTTTTTTTTTTTGACACGAGGCTTCCTTCGATTTAATTGGGTACCGGTGAGTTTTGGGGAGGTGGTGTGGGATCGCTCGTACAGGCCATGGTAGAGTCAAAAAATCGCACAAAATGACAGTATTTCTTTTTGTTATTTTTATGTTGCAGATAGAGACACAATTTGTAAAAACTTTCTTAAAATTTAGCATTTTTTCGTTCATCATTGGCAAGTTGGGAAGCAACGGGGCGGCACGTGCATGCAGTCCTGGTCCGCTCGCTGTCGACTGCCCCAGCGTGACAGGGAAATCCACGGAGCAATTCGTAGGCGGACGCGTGAACGCGACGTGCGATGGGGTTGGTCCCAGTCGGGTCCAAGAGCGATTCAGGAAGAGGCGCCAAGCCGTCGCTTTCCCATGGCTTTTGGATTTGGATCGATCCATGGATCAGTGAACTCGCTCCGACCACTTGCGGGAAGGGTTCAGAAAGCATACCGCAACGTGTACAGATAAAAGATTTCTCTTGCTATGCTACTTTCGCCAATCAAAAAAACGGCAAAAAGGCTGTACATATGCAGACAGATACTCCAAACATGATGGTCAAGTTAGAGATAGATATGGTTGTATTTGACCAGATGCTCATAGGCAGGCTTCCAATGTCGCTCAAAAGAAATAGCATTGCCTCTGTGCATTGCAAGTAGCAAAGAAAGGCAGACACTAGTACACAAGAGCACATTTTTTTGTATTCCAAGAAAACCACACAACAGGACAGGACATAGATTCTGCAACAAGCACGCGGCAGGGGCATACAGTAAGCAACAAACACTACTAATTTTAAGACAGACGCGGCAGCGACGTGGTGCTGTGGTTCTTTAATCGGTGACTTGCCCAATTCAGGAACTAGCCTCGATGGCAGCGGCTGTTGCAGTGGCGGCGGCGGCAGCGACTGACTAATTGCCAGTCCGTGTCGATTCATGGGTTTCACGGTAACGCTGTCGAGTATCAGGAACCAATCGAGAGTGAATGAATCCAAGAACTGAAAACTGATTATTCACCACGAGATCCGATGTTGACGAAGATGAGCCCGAGAAGGAGCAGAGCGAACATGCCGAAGCAGAGCGTCGGGTCTTCCTCTCCGGAGACAACCGTGAGGGCACACCAAGCCATGACGAGCCCCATGGCGGCGGCGTTGCGGCGCGCGAGCTCTGGGTGAGGTCGTACTCCGGCGAAGACCACGGGAACGATGGGCGTAGTTGTGCCGTCGGCCATGCGGACGCCGGCGACGACGAGGCTGGCGCCGACGAGGACCCCTACAAAGCAGAGGAGTAAGCCGAAGCCACCAGCGTCGACGAAGTGCATGCCAGTGCTGACAGAAATCAGTAGGACAGTGAGGCCGATGGTCATCGCCCTGCTTCCCGGAGTACTCGTCGCCGGCGGTCCTCTCTTAACTGGAACACCAAGAAGGCAAACGAATATTTCATTTAACAAGTTCGCCAATGCAAGAATCACGGAGCAAGGATACCATGTGTGGGGGAGCAATAAGGAAGAACTGGCAGTTTTAGCCTGGAAACGGACGGCGAGGGCGGCCGTCCCATCCCATCCCATCCGTGCCCGACCCTGTCCCCTTGGTTGGTCCTACTCCTATCCTACCTCACCAACCAATGCGCAATGCAATTCCTACCTCACCAATTCAACGGTCAAAGGTAGTATCAAGGGTGAGACGTGACCGTTCTGAACTTGCCCGCCGGATGGCTACCCGTTGCCTGCACTAGACGGCCCCACACGGGATCTGGAACGAGCGAGATCCAGCGCCACGACCAATGGAACGACCAAGGAGACGAGGCCGAGCAGCAACACGGCGCACGAACGATAGGAAGGTTAAACCGAATGCTTAGTTGTATGTATACTGATCGTGTCGAGTCCACGGGCAGTGTGCCGTGCGGGTGGTTGTGCCATGCCACCAGTGGTGCGATACGGTGGCTGCCTATGCCTGCACGGCTCACGCATGCCCACAAGGATTCGTTTCGTTCCATGCAAACATGGGGACCGTAGATCCGAGGCCCGGCCGCGTCCTTAGGAGCCCATCTCGTCTACCGGCGTGCTGGTGTTCGAGCTCAGGACGGCGCGACAACCGCCACAGCCAAAGATACTGGGAGACAGCGACAGCGATGGCGAAAGCGAGGAAATTCATGCGTCGGGCCCGGCCCGCCTGGTGATCACCATCACGCACGCCACTCCACTCGACAATAATCGGCCGCGCGCACGCGCAACGCACACGTCTAGAAGATCCCAAGTCGGGCGGGCTCGCTGACTCGTCGGCGTCGGGCCAGTCCGCCATGCTTCCCTCCACGTTGGCATCACCTGGCTTCCCGCCGCCGCTGATGAGCACTCCCGGCAGGGCTGTGGCCATCGGCTCACCGTCATGCTGCTTTCTGTCAGCGCGGGCATGCACTCCAGCGCCGGCGGCTTGGGCTTACTCCTCTGCTTCACGCGGGTATTCGTCGGCGCCACATTAGTCTCTCCGTCTATCAACTCATGGCCAAAACGTACTGAACTCTGATATATCTCGCAATCCATGCTTTTTTATAACAATCCATGCTTAATTGAGTACCATTTCATTGCACAAATCTAGGACATTTGTAAACAGATACTCAACATGATATTCAAGTTACACACATGATTACATTTGATCAAAATGCTCAAAGACAGATATGCATGGTACTCACGTGTCTCAGGAAAAAGAACACTTGTGCACAACATTTTTATACTCACGAGTATTCATTAGCAGTCGCAAGGAGCACATATGCAGCGGAGTACATAGCGGAGAATCCTCTAAAAAAAAACACACGACGTGGCATAGAATTTTGCAACAAGCACGCGGTAGGGAAATACAACAACAATCAATAGTACTAAGTTGACTTCAATCAGACCCAGCCCAATTCAGTAATTAGGCTCGATGACAGGGGTAGTTGCGGCGGCAGCGAGCGAGTGATTGCCGGTCAGTTTTAGTTCAGGGGCTTCAGGGTAATGTTGAAGATGGTGAGCCCGATCAGGAGCAGAGCAAACATGCCGCCGGAGACCACCGTGAAGGCACATGTTAGCAATGATGCCTCTCCAGAAGCTGTGCCATTCTCCAATCGTGACCAGGCCACGACGTCCAGGCCCAAGAGGGTTTCCAAGCCCAACATGAAGACTGCTGGCCCAGAGTGGATTAGTGAGTAGAGAGTATAAAGAGAAAATGAGAGAGAGAGAAAGAGAGGAAGAATTGTATGAACTCATTTACAATTTAATTCATCGTATTTCCTCTTCCCCTCCGTTCTTCCCCTTCTCCATGCAAACTCTTCCCCTCTCTGCTCCCGATCGGCGGCTATTGCTGCTAACAATTGGTATCAAAGACAGCCCAATCTGGCTTCGGTTCTCATCCCCATTATACCATTCGAGATCCCGAGGTGCCATGGGCGGAATTTGAAGATGGTGCTCGATGAGATCGCCAAGCTGGGTCAGCGTTTGGCGACCAGGGCGCTACCCTCGACCGCCCGCAAAGCACCATGGAGCGCTCCCTCAACGACCGCTTCATCGCCATCGACAACCGGTTCGTCGATGGAGATCGCCGCGCCGCCCGCCACGATCAGCTCGCCCGTGTTGCGGATCCGAGTCGTCGACACCGGACCCGCGAGATCAACGCCCGTGGAGTCCCGCGTCGCCATCATCCGGAGTCCAATTCGCCGACCGCGATGCGAGTACGCGACGCGCATCTCCGACCTCGAAGCCCTTTGCACCGCGCACATCCACGACGAACGCGACGCACGCGTCGCCGATCTGGAGGCCTCCGTCCAGTCGTTCGCGGAGTGGCAGCCCCGAGTGGATGGCTTCGTCGACAACGTTCGTGTCAAGATGCGTAACCTCGGCGCCAGCACGCCCGTGCGGTGTTCGACGAAACGCCACCACGCCACACCGCGTTCAAGTCTCCAGTTCAGCCGTCCGGTGCCCACCTGCCGGATTCACGGCGCCCCGCCCGTGTTTGGGCCCCACGTCGACTCGACTACACGGGATTCGGGATCTGGGGTCGTCACGACCTGGATCCCAGTCCCGGCCAAGGGTACGTTGCCGGATCCTGCCCCGCATACTGCTCATACGTTTGAGACATTTCATAGTGTTCATCCTAGTCCTGTTCATCCACCACCCAGTTTTCATCACCCCACTCGTCCACCAGACACCTTCCGTCCCACACCTGTGCTACCACCCAATTATCCCCCACCCAGACCTCCCGAACACTACCATTCGCCCAATTACCAAGGTCGCCTGCCCAAATTGCCGTTTCCAAAGTTCGACGGTGATAACCCTCGTAGATGGAAATCTCTCTGTGAGAAGTACTTTCGTACCTATGATGTCCATGCATCCATGTGGGTGAGTTTGGTCGAACATTACATGGAAGGACCAGCTGCTTGTTGGTACCAATCGTTGTCTTACCAGCTACCTAATGTGAACTGGGACACTTTCTGCCAATGGCTGTACGATCGATTTGATCGTGATCAACATGAAACCCTGCTCCGACAGCTCTTCAATATTCGCCAAACCACCACTGTCACTGCCTATGTTGCCTCCTTTTCCCAATTAGTGGACCAGCTCAAGGCTTATTCCCCAAATGCAGATCCATTATTCTACACAACTAGGTTCATTGATGGGTTACGTTATGACATTAAGGCAGTTGTTGTCATGCACCATCCACCAAATTTGGATACTGCTTGCCGTCTTGCATTGTTACAGGAAGAGGTGGCCGCTCAGCAACCGTACAAGCCACATCGCACTGGTGATTGGTCTTCTTCCCGCGGTAACACGGTGTTGCGCCCACCGTTACCCCTGCTGCCACCACCTTTGCAGCATGACAAGCCTCAAGGTGCCGCAATTGTGCCAGTGGTCACTCCTGCCGCTTCGCAAGATAGCTCCATGAAAGCCCTCAAAGCTTATCGTCGCGCACAAGGGCTCTGCTTCAAGTGTGCTGGCAAGTGGACTCGGGAACATCGCTGTCCTCCTGAGATATTATTGGCTGTCGAAGCTCTGTGGTCTGGGTACCAGGATGATGATGAAGATGAGGTACCTCTGAAGAGCCTAACCCCGCACCAACCGAGGCGGACTTATTTCATGACTCGTCCAAGGCAAGATTGCAAGGATCGGCTAAGTCCCGGGCTATTCGGTTCCGCGACCATGGTACAAGGGCAGCCTATCTTTGTATTGATTGATTCGGGGAGTACGGCTTCTTTCTTGAGCACCGCAGCGGGTCGCTAAGTTATCGATGTTCGGTTGCTAGCTATTCCTTCTAAGGTGCAAGTGGTCGGAGGTACATTGTTGTCGATCCCGGTATTCTCGAGAATGTGCAATGGTGCATTGGTCAATCTTTGTTTCTCATCGACTTTAAGGTTTTACCTCTTACATCTTATGATGCTATTGTCGGTATGGATTGGCTAGAGCCGTACAGCCCTATGTGTGTTCATTGGGAGCACAAATGGCTCCGATCCCTTACCAAGGTCGATGGTGCTTTGCTAGAAGGTGTTCAATGCTGTGCCACCAACTTCGAGATTTTACCGCAAGTGTGTGCTATTGCTACTACTGCTGCCGCGGCGGTGATCTGCTCCCTCTTCTGGCCGAAGTGTCTACTCTCTTCTTCGGTATGCCTCACTCTTTGAGCCTCCAACATCGTTACCACCATCAAGAGCCCGCAATCCGCGAGTCCATTGATTCCGGGAGCTAATCCCTGTCTTTACAAGGCCCTCTACAACCCTCGGGACTGAAGGATGAAATTGAGAGACAAGTTACTGATATCTTTGTCACAAGGGTTGATTCAGCCCGGTGCAAGTCAGTTCAACTCTCCCGTGCTTTTGGTTAAGAAAAAGATGGATCCTATCGTTTTACGTGTTGATTTCGCACAACTAAATGCAATCACTTTGCAAAGTCTAAGTTCCCGCACTGTAGTGGAGCAATTGATGGATGAGTTAACTCATGCAAGCTGGTTTTCTACCTTGGATCTAAGGGCTGGTTTTTCATCGATTCTACTACACCCGGTGAAGAGCCTAAGACAGGCGTTCCAAACTCACTTGGGGCAATATGAGTTTAGTGTCATGGCGTTTGGGCTCCGAGCACACAGCACGTTTCAAGGTGCTATGAATGTTACTCTTGCACTGGATTGAGGAAGTTCGTTGTGGTTTTCTTTGACGACATCTTGGTATACAGCAGAACATATGAAGAGCATGTGACTGACTTGGCGGTCGTGTTTTCAGCGGGCTTCTTCTTGATGGTCGGAAGATCAAACAGTCCAAATGCAAATTTGCCCAACGATCTGTGGCTTATCTGGGACATGTAATTAGTGAGGCTGGCATTGCAACAGATCCTGGCAAAATTGAGGCAGTTCAAAATTGGCCAATTCCTACTTCAGTTAAGGAGCTGCGGGGATTTCTAGGCTTAGCCGGTTACTACCGTAAATTTATACGCCATTTTGGTATAATTGCAAAGCCCTGACCGAGTTGTTAAAGAAGGATTCATTGTTCATTTGGACTCCTCTGCATCAGTCATCCTTCTTGGCACTCAAATCAGCATTGGCTTCTGCATCGGTTCTGGCCTTGCCCGATTTCTCACTGCCATTTCAAGTGGAAACCGATGCCTCCGGATTGGGAATTGGAGCTGTGTTATCTCAGCAGGGACACCCCTTGGCTTTCTTGAGTAAACCATTGAGCCCGAGGAATTTGGGATTGTCGGCTTACGAAAAGGAGTATTTAGCCATCATCATGGCAGTGGAAAGTCCGATACATCTCACCGGCGGCGGTGAATACTCCTTTACGAAGGCTTTCACTAAGTTGCTCGGCCTACGCTATCAAATTCACTACCGCCGTGGAGCCGACAATGGGGCGATGCACTTTCGGCGCCAAAGATCCCGAGGACGATTTGCTATCCGTGTCCGCACCAAAGACATGAATGGATGTTGGACTTACGTATGGTATTCAACCGGATCATGAAGCTGCAGTCAAGCTTGCTCAGTTAGCTCTCCAGACCCAGCCAACAGCACCATATTCCCTCCGCAATGGAGTCATCATGTACAAGGAGCGTATTTGGTTGGGAACAAATTCTGACTTGCAGAAGCGTATTATCTACGCTTTACATGACGGTCTGTTGGTGGGCACTCGGGAGCTCGGTCACACTACAAATGAGTCAAGCAACTCTTCTTTTTGGCCAGCCATGCGTAAAGATATCCTTTCCTATGTGCAAGCTTGTTCTATTTGTGCTCAAGCCAAACCGACCGTTCAAGTATCCGGTCTGCTGGAGCCATTGCCATTCAAAAGCATCTTGGGAAGTCTTGACTATGGATTTCGTGGAGGGTCTTCCCCGGTCGAGGTTCGATTAACGCTATTATTGTGGTTGTGGATGCATTTTCCAAGTTTGCACACTTTATTCCACTCCGTCATCCATATCTTTGTGAGACAGTTGCTCAAGCTGTTTCTTTGATACGGTCTATCGCCTACATGGATTGCCACTATCCATCGTATCGGACGAGGGATCCGGTCTTCCTGAGGCAATTTTTGGTCCACACTTTGTTTGATTTGGTTGGAGTGAATCTGAAGATGAGTTCCTCACATCATCCCCGTCGGACGGCCGGACCGAACGGGTTAACCAATGTCCGGAAACATTTCTCCGGTGTTTTGTTCATGCTTGTCCCGTCGATGGTCCAAATGGTTGGCTACGAGTTACGGTACAACTCTAGTTCCCATTCTGCTCTTGGTCACTCACCTTTTGAGGTATTGTATGGAGTTCCTCCTCGCCACTTGGGATTGGACCTTTCATCCGTCACCGAGGTTCCAAAGGCTGATTGGTTGCATGAGCGAGAGATGATGCAACAGCTCATTCAAAGAACACTTACTAAGAGCTAAGCGGCGCATGAAGCGCCAGGCCGATAAGAACCGCGATGAACGCAGCGAACCTGGTGACATGGCCTTCCTTAAGCAGCAGCCGTACATTCGAGTTACGTTTCTTTGTTCGCCCAAACAAGAAGCTCTCCTTCAAGTTCTTGCCATTCCGAGTCCCGGCTTGCATTGGCACCAAGGCATACCGCTGGAGTTGCCACCATCATCTCGCATCCACCCGGTCTTCCATGTTTCACACAGAAGAAGAAGTCGGTGGCTCCATCAACCGCTGTTGCTGATCTTCCCGATGAGTTCGTTCGGTTTTTGTGCCCGTAAAATCTTGCGGCCCATTTTGGTGAAGGACACAACCCGGTGGAACAAGTGCTGAGCACGTTGGTCGCATTCACCTCCGTCCTTGTCTACACCGGGAGCCGCTGGCTGCTCTCCGTCGAAGTTTCCTCGTGCGCCGGCGTGGGGACACGCCGCTCTCAAGAGGAGGGAGTGTTAGCAACGATGCCTCTCGGAAGCCGTGCCATTCTCCAATCGTGACCGGGCCACGGCGTCCAGGGCCCAAGAGGGTTTCCAAGCCCAACATGAAGACTGCTGGCCAGAGTGGATTAGTGAGTAGAGAGTATAAAGAGAAAATGAGAGAGAGAGAAAGAGAGGAAGAATTGTATGAACTCATTTACAATTTAATTCATCGTATTTCCTCTTCCCCTCCGTTCTTCCCCTTCTCCACGCAAACTCTTCCCCTCTCTGCTCCCGATCGGCGGCTATTCTTTGCTAACAGCACAGGAGGCCATGATGAGCCCTACGGCGGCAGTGTTGCGGCGCATGAACATTCACGAAAGCTTCGTGCACCTCTGAAACCACCTGAGCGATGGGATTGGGCGCAGGTCCGTCGACCATGCCGATGCCGGCGGCGATGAGGTTGGCCCCGGCGAGGACCCCCACAAAGCAGAGGAGCAAGGCGAAGCCACCAAGGTGCATGCCCGTACTGACAGAAAACAGCATGAGGGGCGAGGCCAATGGTCATTGCCCTACCGCCCAGGGTGCTCATCGCCGGCGACATGGCACCGTAGTCCTCTGTTAACAGGAAAACAGGAACATCAGCATCAAGAAGGCCAACGCTTTTTTTTTTTTCAAACTTCTCATGAATCATGGAACAAGGATGTCATGCGTTCGTGCAATCAGTTAAAGAAGTTATTCGGTCGCGGAACGAGCCAGGCCACCGGCGCACCGCGCCATGTTCACGCGACTAAAAATTCAGTTTTTCCATAGAAATCATCCGTTCTTTTCCGCCAAATTTAGAGTCGAAGAAAAATTGGTAAGGCGAAGGAGATGGAACGTTACAGACGTTGGTGGCCTTGAGCGAGCACGATGCTGGTCGCAGGTGATTCGGAGCTGGCTTCGCAGCTCACGGGGCCTCCAGTATACGGGTTGCTGGCTTGCTGCGGCCTGCCGGAGGAGAGTAGTACTGCGACGGTGGTGCTGCGAATGCGAATGGAGGGAGGGACGGGAGCGAGTTTTTATAGTGTGTTTGGGGCTTCTGGCTCCTGTTAATTTGCACGCAGCGAGGGACGTACATACGCGGGGCCACGTATGTGGAGGGTGGGCCCGGTGATCCGGTGATCATATCCGTGTATCCATGTGTGGGCCCCGTTTGGAGAATTTTATGTTCCTCAAACCTGTGCGTCTCCCTCATGGCCATGACTCATGATAAAGTACTCCTACTTTTGCATATTGATGCCTGTTGGACCTGGGGATTATTTGTAGTTATTAAAGTTTTCGAAGATAATTAAAATTTGTTGCGTGTCTATTTTTGGATTCTCCATAGTCCATACAATTTTTAGATAAAACTCCGTACATTGGACATAGCTAGCTCAGTTCGGCTCGGCTCTCCCACTGGCTCGTTATCCTATAAGCTGACAAGGTAGAATTCTGACTCGGCCGGCTTGTTTATCACCTCGGTGGCTTGGTAGCTTGCAAACTCAATTAGATAACGACGACAACATATAAAATCAAACCTCTAAACTTGAAGGTTGCACAATAACAGACCTCCGATAATGAAATTGAAGTATAAACGAGCATAAATCGAATGGTAATAGACTAATAACAAACACTGCATGTTTGTTCTATAATAAATATGGAGTTGCCGGTTTTTTTTCTCTATCTTTTTTTTTAATTTGTATCCGTGTGTGGAGGGTGGGCCCCGTTTGGAGAATTTTATGTTCCTGAAACCGTTCGTCTCCCTCATGGCCATGACTCATGATAAAAGTACTCCTACTTTTGCAGATTGATGCCTGTTGGACTTGGGGACTATTTGGAGTAGCTATTAAAGTTTTCAAGACAATTAAAATTCGTTGTGTGTCTTTTTTTTGGATTATCCATAGTCCATACAATTTTTAGAGAAAACTCCTTCAACTGTTCAACTTAAACACAACTTAAACCCCACCAAGCTGGTTTGACAAGGGGGGGCTGATCGGCGTCGGCCTGCCAGACGGGACGGCTCCCACCGGCCGCGGCCGCAGCTATGGACATAGCTACCTCATTTCGCTCGGCTCTCCCACTGGCTCGTTTTTCCTATCAAGCTGACAAGGTAGAATTCTCACTTTCGGCCGGCTTGTTTGTCAGCTTAAGAATTCTGATCGACGCGGAGGACTAGGTTTTTATCTAGTGAGTAATCGCGTTTGACTTCCTTCGTTAGGAAGGCTGAGCTATTTGTATAGTTGTATTCCCCTAGTACGTCATTCATGACGCGTCGTTTATAATTTTTAACTTTCTATTCGTCTTTATTACAAAAGACACACAAACCTTTTGCATGAGAAAAAAAAGAAAAAAAAGTTGGCTTGGTAGCTCGCGAACTCAATTAGATAACAATGACAACATATAAAATCAAACCCCTAAACTTGAAGGTTGCACAATAACAGACCTCCGATAATGAAATTGAAGTATAAACGAGCATAAATCGAATGGTAACAGACTATGTATCCCCAAATCTAATCCTTATAAAACAATCAAATCCAGCTGTCCAAACATACGATAAATTGAGTCGACTTCCATGCACGTTGAGGTCCTGCCGGCGGGCTTTCACCACAACCGCCGGGGCTTAACCACAGCTAGGAGCCTAGGAGGGTTAGCTGCCGTTTACTATTTCCTCATCATCTACCTTTTTTTTTTTAGAATCAGCATCTATTTTTTATTTGACCTTGAGGGTTGGCGGGAGAAAAGACGCGGTGGCCCTGATGGGTGGCTTTTCCTATGGAGGCTGGGCCACGCGAAAGCGCAGAGTCGCTGACGAAGCGCAGTCCCCGTCGGCCAGCGGCAGTTTTGTTTGGTCCACATGGCGGCTGGGGGAACAGGCCACGTCGGATGCCAGTGCCCGCCACCACGTCCATCGATAACCATCGTGGGCGACAAGGCTGGGGCACATGGCGCATGGCGCAACGACGCGTCTAGAGGATCCAAGTCGGGCCGGGTGTTAAGAACAAGGCATCGACTACTGTTCAAGATCCGGCACCAGCTGAAAGAGGCCGCAACGAAGAAAGGCCCTTCTTCTGCAGCAAGAAGCCCAGCGTGAGGGTTGCCGGGCTAGTTGCTTTCCTTCCCTCCACGTTGGCATCACCTGGCTTCTCTTTCTCTTTTTTTTTTTTCACAACAGTAAAAACCGAATTTCATTACTGAAAATAACGAAATTACAAAAGTTTGAGATCCACGTGTCAACCACACCGATTTAACCCGCCCACACCTGTGACCACTCACCACTCAGGGGACCCAAGTGTGGGCACCGAGCAACACCCGCCAAACCTGACAAAGACGACTAAAACGGACAGAACAGAGTATACAGATAACTGGTTGCTCGAAGGCCAACCACACAAGCCTAGAAGGCTAACCAGCAGACATGTTAACAAAGGAAATTAACACCCAGGGCCACCACATATGCCCAGAAGGATCCTCTTAATGTCAGGCTTTCAAACCATCAACTTGACTGCGCTTCAAATCCCTACTACAGAATTGTCCATCATTTGCCGGGCTCCAACCCCCTTCACCGCCGAAAACCGAACCGGCGTAACCATAGCGGTAGTGATGTGGGGTTCAAAACACTACCGGGTTAAAACACCGGCGGTGTTGCGAGGAGAGACTGCGGTTTGATATCGAACCGGCGGCAGATCGTCACCGAACACCGTCGGGTGTTCCACGGACCGGCGGCATTTTTGATCCAAGCACTGCAGGTTCGGAAGTCAGCCGGCAGAGTTGATATTGAGAGCACTGTCGGGCTTTAACGAACCAACAGAATCGTAAATTTGTCACTATCGGGTTAGATTGAGGCGGCGGTGTATCCAAGAGCTAACAATGTCGGTTTACTATGGACCCGTCGGTGAACTTTTACGTGAACACCGCCGGCTGATTTCAACCCGGCAAATAAGTATTAGAGTGGAGACTATCGGTTGGTTAATGTAGCCCGATGGTGATGTTTTACGTATTGTCGATGACGGTTAGTAATTCAAACCGATAGTGTTTGGCATAGTTACACTACCGGTTTGTTTCTCATTCACTGCCGGGACCATGCCACCCGGCGTTTTTGTTTTAAATTTTTAAAATTTTTGAATCTATTGATCGAAATCAGCTCTTTTTAAACCCATAAAAGCATCATAAATACATTAATATCGTCAAAACATTACAGGATTTAATGGTTACATACAACAAAATCCACCTAATGTTCTAGAAACTAAGCCTACATCAACTTCTAAAATAAAAAGAACAATGACCATAGAGTCATAGACATAAATAAAAAAGCATGACATCTTTCCAAAACCAATTAAGCGGCAATTCTCGCAATCTTCAATAGTATGTGGGGTGACTTCTCTTCAATCTCGGGGCCGACTAGTTTGCACCATTGTAGGCGACAGCGGCTTCACCTTCTGTTGTATTTTTCTCAGTAACAATTATTAGCGTAGTGTTGACACTGTTATCACCCATTTTTATATGTCAACAAGAGATAAAATAAGGACATAATTTGAATAAACACTTAGAATAGAGGTTTATACTAATGAATTCCACAAGTTTTGGTGATTTATGTATTTTCGAGGGACTTAACGGGTAATTGCGAGAGAATAATGGAGAAAGTTCCTAATATACAAGACTTATGTAGACCGGACTTGACCGTAAAAAAAGCAACTCAATCCGAAAAGTGGACTAAAACAATCTAGAAAACACCGTAAAGACACCTAAGGAACCAGAGGCCGAGGGAAGGAAGGCCACCGGCGGCCGCCAAGCATGCCAATCCGGCCGGCGCCGTGGGTCCATCCCGTCGACCTCGACTTCTAGGTCGGTTTACCACCGACTTTGAGGTTGTATCTACTCCGTTGTTGAAGGTCGGTTTGATCCAAGGGTTGACGTTCATCGCCAAGTACTATATAAGGAGACCCTCTACCCCCGTGCCTAGCAATGAATTTCATTTGTAATCATTATTAGACGTAGTCGGGGCGAAGTAGAAGAGAGAGTTACCACCGAGAATAGGATTAGCTACTAGTTCTAGTTCTAGTTCATCTAGTTCTAGTTCATCCAAGTTGATTAGCGGATACAATTAGAGCTTTGGGTGTGACTACCCGAGTTCTTGATCATCAAATACTTCGGTATGAATTATATTATATCTATTACTTTGTTCTTAATTATTATTATGTGTTTGTTTGCTATGTTCTTACTTTATTCTAATAGTATGATTGATATAGATTTAGTTTATGATAGATATATGTATCTATTTGTAGAGCGCCTAATTCAATACTCAGTGGGTTAGGTGGTAGAAATTATGTAAGCGTGGTGCTTATATATGATTTACCCGCAAATGCACCTTATATTCCGGTCGTGTGGGTAGATCGTGGGAGTGACAGATCTGTTAAGTCCTTTGGAGTCCACCCTCCGAATATAAGACACGTGGACATTGATTATGGGGAATATCTTGTTTCGCTCTTGATTTTCCTTGATAGTCGTCCTGGGACATGATCTAGAGTTCACTATGCTATAGATGATAACATATGCCTTAGAATAGATGTAATGACTTAGTAGATTAAATACTATAGATGAATTCTGTCTCTTAAAGTAGTCCTATGTTAAGTCTAACTTAGTAGTTATTTTCATCTCTCGTGAGTAATGCCTCTCGCCTACTTTTATCTATTATTATTATATCTTTATTATCGACTTACCCCTGCTAAAGCTAGCACTAATAATGTAACCTCTCATAAGTATGCCACTTATTAATAATGTTAGTACCCATCTTTAGATTATTCCTCCCGTGGTAGAATATAAATGACAAAACCTGGATTACTCCCTGAAATACTACAAAGCGGTATTTTTATCTCGTGCGCTTGTGGATAGACCTTTTATATTTATTTTATTAGATTGCATATAACACCTATCACAAGTATCACCTATGCATTTCCTAGCATTGTTGTTGGGGATGACAACCTAGCACATAGTAGTGTTAAGAGATGAACCACATTGAGTTTCTCTAATGGCATATGGCCTAAGGTGAGATTAACTCCACCTTATGTTATAGTGACGTTAGATTTACCAATAAGCATTTAAAGCGCCGTTGCTTGGAGGAAATATAAGTTAGCTAGACATATTAATAAATAGAAACTTATGAAGAGAATCTAAATTAGGAAGCTTCTTTAGCAGGCTTACCCTTGTTTTTCTTTTTGTTTATTTTGTACGGGGTTTATCAAATTGGAAATTTATTCACTTCATTCATCGAATCAAATCAATCAAGAGAGCATACATCGCTTATTGAAGCTATGGTGAAAAATCCCTCACGAGAGTTTTACGCTCCTAGCACCGAGAACATTCGTATAGGACCAACACTTCAACTTACTAATCTTGAATTTGAGCTCAAGCCAAGCCTCATCAACATGGTGCAAGCTACTCCATTTAGTGGAAGGATTTACGAAGATGCACGCTTACATCTCGAGAATTTTACGGAGATTGCCAACACTTTTCACCCAAGGATATTCCCCAAGATATCATATTACTCCGCTTATTTCCATTCTTATTGAAGGAGAAAGCAAAGTTATGGTTCTATGCCAACAAAGAAGAAATCAAGAATTGGGATGAATGTTCTATAACCTTCCTATCAAAGTTCTTTCCCACGGGTAAAACCAATACCCTACGAGGAAAAAATTACCAATTTCCAACAGCGAGAAAGGAGAATCAATCCCAAGTGCATGGGAACGTTTACAAGAATACATATCAGATTGCCCTCATCATGGAATAGAAGATTGGTTGTTTATGCAAGGATTTTATCATGGATTAACACAAAGAGCACAAGAGCAACTAGATGCAACTGGCTGAAGGATCATTTTTATCACTCACTCTTGACAAAGCCGAAGCAATCATGAACAAGATATCGAAAAATCAAAGCTGGAATCAAGATACTCAACACTACCATCGATTGAAGAAATCCTAGAAGAAGTAAAAGCAATATCAACCCGGATGGATGTGTTATTAAATTGGCTTGAACAACGAGCCAAAGATAAGCGAGGAAAGACAAGATTTACAAGACTATATTGATTACAAGGTCAAATTCAAGCATGGCTATCAACAACTCTACATCAACTCAATCACAAGAACGAAGATTACAACACCTATCAAACTACCCGGGTAAGTATCAAGGTAAAATTCTAAACAACCCTTTTTAAGAGAGTTAGTTCAAGAACAAACTAAGCTTTATGAAACTCTTTACGAGAAGTTTGTTGCTAATGATAAACTTTTAGAAGATATAACTCTTAAGATAAATAATTTCTCTATTGTTTTTAAAAATCAACACCTTTTTAATAAAAAGATAGAAACTCAAATAGCAAAGTTGTTTGTTTGCAAAATCTGTTGCCACTAACCATGAGCAGGTAAATAATGTTACTACAAGAAGAGGTAAATCTACACGTGATCCCGTTGACCCAAGAAGGATAATAGAAACAGCAAGTCAGGACACCAATCGCGGCACCGACAACAACAACAAGACCCGTGGTACAACCAATCGAGAAAGAAGAAAATAATGACATAGAAGATTTGACTCAAGAACCTCAAATGACCTTAAGATTTTCATGATACAAATCTCTTACCATATCCAAGAAGAAACCGTGGACCCCAAGTGGATGATCGGTTTACAAAGTTTGTGGAGGTGATTCAGAAAATTATACATCAACATACCTCTACTAGATGCTATTCAAGTTCCAACCTATGCAAAGTATCTCGAGATATTACGAACAAGAAAAGACCACTACCCACTATGGAGGTGATAAAGTTAATGTAAGAATGCGGTCGCAGCTATCCTTAATATTTTGTCACATAAGATGACAAATCCAGGATATCCAATAATTAATTGTTTAATTGGAGATCATCAATTCACAAAGACTTGTGTGACCTTGGAGCAAGTGTTAGTGTAATGCCCAAAAGCGTCTTTGACAAACTCAAGTACACAAAGACCGAGCCTACTTCAATATCATTACAATTGGCGGATCAATCAATCGAGATACCCATCGGGAATTGCGAAAAATATACCGGTTTAATATCGAGAGGATTCTTTATACCTGTGGATTTTGTAGTTTTGGATATGCCACCGGACTCCAGTATCAATCATTCTTGGGCGACCTTTCCCGAGTACAAAGAATGCAAATATCAATGTCACAAATTGGAGAGATTACATTCAACTTAAATGGAAAGGAAGAGAAGTTCGCATTTAAACCCGGATCGAGCTTCGGCTTGACAAATGAATAAGGTTGAATCGAACCGAAGAAGAGCCATCATCGATACCATCTCCTAATCGGAGGAAGCATATGATAATTAATCAAATTGGGAAAGTCCCGGTTCGAGGACTTTAACTACGGACATTTATCCAAGGTAAGTTAGTAATTATTTATTTACTTTATTTACTTACGTAAAAATTCCTATGCTCCATATAAATAATTTTCACGTTGTTTCATAACCTTTGTGAAAATATTTATTGTGGAGGCTCAAAAATATTTATTTTTACATTATCATTTTTACTCCTGCATTTATATATATTGAAAATACAAAAATAGAGTCACTAGGTGATGGGTTCCACTTGTCATACACTAACTTTCATATCTCACCTAACTTGGACAAGACATTTACCTCTCAAACTTCACCTACCACCATGCATCACTCCCTCGCCAATCTTTTTCACCGAAAAACCCACTCAAAACAAGGGCATTGGGGTGAGCAATATGCTGCATGAAGGTGAGTGGGAGAAGGCCCACCACCATGGCGGCGGCGCTATCACCACACCGGCGGCCGCCAGCCTCGAGCTCCTCTATAAAAGCCCCCTCATCCCTCGCTTCTTCATCACACCCACACTGCTTTGATCAACATTTCAGCTTAAATTTCAAAGTTCTAGTATTCAGAAGCCTTGAGCTTGGTAGTAGAGAGAAAGAGAAGTGAGAAGAAGGAAGGAAGTGCTTAAATAGAAATATTTTCTTGAGAGAGGAGAAGATCTTGAGAGTATTAGAGTAAATTAGAGAAATTAGTGGAGGTGTCTGTCCTAATGGAGTAATCAAGATAAAATTTTGCTAGGGGAGGTTACATTAAAATAAAACAACTTGCAATCTTTCTTTTGGACGACTAACCCCAGGACGATTGACTTTGGACAGCTAACTTCTAACTTTTATTCTAACCCCTCCATTAGTCTCTTGTTTGTTTTGTTTGTGTATTAATCTTTTGCGGGATGAGTTTTAAAATCATTCGGGGAGAAGATCAAAACGTCTTCAGAAGCAAGGAGAGTCATCTTCCAGAGCTCCATCAGAAACAAGTTTTGAGCCAGAGCAAGATGTGCCCCCACATCCAGCTCCTGCTGTAGTGAGAAGGTTAACTTCTGATTCGCATCTCAAGTTTCATGGCCAATATGAGAGAGAAAAGTACAATCAATTGAAGGGACGTAAGTTCACTCACACTCCTGTGATCGACCACGATCTTCTAGCCCAAACAGGTATGGATTTTGAATTTGCTCATATTTTTTTATTTTTTGGGTTGGGAAACTTTTGCGAATATCACGGAAGAAGGTTCTAAGTTTTTAACCATGGAATTTCTTTGCACTCTTCGTTGCACTGACGAAGGAGTCACATTTAGATTCTTCCAACAACAATATTCTCTCACTTGGAGAAATTTAAGTGATGCACTAGGTTTTCTACACTCTTGTGTCATGGACTTAGACGTAGCTTTGGTTGATTTCAATCAGGCAACTGTTTGGAAAGATTTGACCAATGTAGATGCATTCTTAGATGCAAAAGCCGAGATTTACACTTACCCACTTTCCGCTTCTTCCATAAGTGGATTCTTTTCACTCTTTTGCCTAGGAAGGATGGACACAATGTTAGAGTAGGAGAGTTGCAATTGATCTATGCAGCTATAAAGAGAAGGCAAATTTCACCGATATACATGTTAGTTCAGCATTGGATAGCATTGCCAACTCTCGTAGGAAATGTTAATTGCACATCACCGATTACTAGAATTGCTAACCATTTAGGACTCTTGGATGATAATGCTCATGTTGCTTTTCTAAGGGATGATAGGCCTGTCATAGGTTTTGATTTCTTTAGTAAGGCACACATTTTGAAGAAAGTAGGAAGCACTTATGTCATGATTCATCATACTATTGGGGAGATTCGGTTGCCTAACCCCGATCTCTCCATATATCGTGTCTTGATCTTATTTGTTGAATGTGCAGTACAGCCGTCAATGTACAAAGACCCATGCCACCGACAGACACGTACCCATGAGCCGGTATGGACCGGGTGCTGACCCAAGACCACAAGAACCAAAGCATTTGGAGGATACCAGTCATGGACCTATCCCCCACCATCACAATCGATTATGGTCGCGACCGATCGGTCCCCGGATATGAACAAGGAGGCCCAAGTGAGCAAGGAGGAGATGCACGTATTCATCGAGAACCTTATCATGGAAGTGGTTATTTCCATGCAACTCCGGTACCTCACAACAAACTTCCGAACCAAATTCGCAGCTTCTTTTGCGTACGAGGCATATATCGTTCCAAGGGATGTACAACACCATCCAAGACATGAGGTATGACCAAGTCAACTACTACAATTATCGAGAGATTGGAACACCCGTATGCAAGTAACATCACCGATCTTCGAGACACCGTCGGCGAAAGCGAGAATGAAGAATTCATTGCCATGCATGGACGCCGCCGTCGTGGGCGCCGGCGAACCCCGAACCACCACCCGGCTTTGGGAGTTATCCCGTGTGGCGAGTAAGTCTCATCAACCCGGGCGTTATCTATTTTTATATTTTTATGTTTTTATATATATATATTACTATTATAGTTTGTTTAAATTTGTTTTGCTTTGTTTTTTTAAAAAAAATCATGAAAAATCAAATAAAAAGAGTGTGTATAATTAAGTTTGCTTTTTTAGTCCTTTTTAAATAAATAATTTAGTAGCTATCTCTTGGAGATGATGAATAGTTGCTCTGTTTTTAATTTCTTACAAGTACCTATCATTGGTTTAGAATTCTCCCATGCTATAAAAATTATTTAATTTTGAGAAAGATCTAAGCTAATCTAAGTAATTGATTGATATGATATGAGATAGTCCGAGCTACTATTTATCTTACTCTTAGTTACACTAAATTGCGGAGGTTTGATTTGTGAAAATTTGAAAATTGCATGATGAGTTTCCTATATGACTGAGAGTTCAAAATCCTACCACACCATATACATGTTGCTAGAATAAAAAAACTATTTTACTACTTGCTTAGTATTGAGTTTAGTCAACCATTGAGACCCCCGAAACTTGTCATACACACTTTCACGCACGCGCCACTCACATACCCTTCATCCATTTGCTAGCCATAAAATATTTCTCATCTCTATATAAATATTCTCTAAACCCCATCCATGCTCCATGTGTTTTAATTTTTATCTCTCAATCATTTATTTGACAACAAGAAGAAACTTGTGGCTTTGCTTGAAAAGAAAAAGAAAATAGGGAGATGAAAAATGGACAAGTGTCCTACGGGCGAGTAGAGCCTACCACCCTAAAAAGAGATGAAAAATGAACACAAGTTCGAGGGCTTAGTAGAGCCCACATCTCTAAAAAGGAGAGAAAAAATGGACAAAAGTCCGAGGGTGAGTAGGACCCACCTCTAAAAAGAAAAAGAAAAGAAAAAAAAAGAGAGTAAAAATGGACAAGTGTCCAAACTGAAAACAATGGGTACTTAGATGCCCGCCTCTAAAAAATAAAAAGAAAGAAAAGCTAGCCCAAGTTCTCTTTTATGTCTTTATAAAATTCAACGAGAGAGATCAATTATTCAAAGGAGCATAGTAGAATTAGAATCATTATATCCCATCATCACCATATATCCACCTCACAAGTACATTTCATACACTCACATTGTATGACTTATTCCTTTGGATCCGTTGTTTAACTTTACAATATATACTTTGCAAAGTATGTGCTGTTTCCTACCTATGAGCTCTAGATATAATCCTTAGTAGATAGGTTGAGAGAAGGTATGATACATGTGCCATTGTTTCACAAATACTATCTTGAGAGAAGGCATAGCTTCATTTGCCTTGGTGAGGATCCAAAAATACCACATATGAGAGATTTGAAAGAGTCATACAATGGAAACTCGAGTTTTTATTTTGAAAGATTATAAAAACTCCAATAGAGGTGAATTGAAGAGTTTGAGACATAGTGCTTGACTTGATTGTTCTATCTTTCAATTGCTTTAGATAAAAGTGCAGGTAAAAGTTTCATATTTTTTAGTGAATAAAAGAATGATGAAAGATTAGAATAATTCACCTTTTTCTTTGGAGGAGAATTCTAAATTCATGACATGTGTATTTGTGAGAAAATAATTCATTGTAGCAACTCCCCGATCCACTCAGTGAAAAGCTTTGCTAAGAGACTAGCAAAGGTTAGGCTTGGGGAGCTTGTTGACACCTGTTATCACCCATTTTTATATGTCAACAAGAGATAAAATAAGGACATAATTTGAATAAATACTTAGAATAGAGGTTTATACTAATGAATTCCACAAGTTTTGGTGATTTATGTATTTTTCGGGGACTTAACGTAATTGCAGAGAATAATGGAGAAAGTTCGGAATATACAAGACTTATGTAGACCGGACTTGACCGTAAAGCAACTCAATCCGAAAAAGTGGACTAAAACAATCTAGAAAACACCGAAGACACCGGAAGGAACCAGAGGCCGAGGGAAGGAAGGCCACCGGCGGCGCCAAGCCACCAATCGGCCGGCGCCGGTGGGTCCATCCCTGTCGACCTCGAGACTTCTAGGTCGGTTTACCACCGACTTTGAGGTTGTATCTACTTCGTTGTTGAAGGTCGGTTTGATCCAAGGGTTGACGTTCATCGCCAAGTACTATATAAGGAGACCCTCTACCCCTAGGCCTAGCAATGAATTTCATTTGTAATCATTATTAGACGAGTCGGGCGAGAAGTAGAAGAGAGAGTTACCACCGAGAGAATAGGATTAGCTACTAGTTCTAGTTCTAGTTCATCTAGTTCTAGTTCATCCAAGTTGATTAGCGAGCCGGATACAATTAGAGTCGGGTGTGACTACCCGAGCTCTTGATCATCAAATACTTCGGTATGAATTATATTATATCTATTACTTTGTTCTTAATTATTATTATATGTTTGTTTGCTATGTTCTTACTTTATTCTAATAGTATGATTGATATAGATTTAGTTTATGATAGATATATGTATCTATTTGTAGAGCGCCTAATTCAATACTCGAAAGTGGGTTAGGTGGTAGAAATTATGTAAGCGTGGTGCTTATATATGATTTACCCGCAAATGCACCTTATATTCTGGGTCGGTGTGGTAGATCGCGGGAGTGACAAATCTGTTGAGTCCTTTGGAGTCCACCCTCAGAATATAAGACACATGGACATTGATTATGGGGAATATCTTGTTTAAGCTCTTGATTTTCCTTGATAGTCGTCCCCGATACATGATCTAGAGTTCACTATGCTATAGATGATAACATATGCCTTAGAATAGATGTAATGACTTAGTAGATTAAATACTATAGATGAATTCTGCTCTTAAAGTAGTCCTATGTTAAGTCTAACTTAGTAGTTATTTCCATCTCTCGTGAGTAATGCCTCTCGCCTACTTTTATCTATTATTATTATATCTTTATTATCGACTTACCCCCTGCTAAAGTTAGCACTAATAACAACCTCTCATAAGTATGCCACTTATTAATAATGTTAGTACCCATCCTTAGATTATTCCTCCCCCGTGGTAGAATATAAATGACAAAACCCGGATTACTCCCGGTGAAATGCTACAAAGTGGTATTTTTATAAATGCGCTTCTGGGATAGACCTTTTATATTTATTTTATTAGATTGCATATAACACATATCACAAGTATCACCTATGCATTTCCTAGCATTGCTGTTGGGGATGACAACCTAGCACGTAGTAGTGTTAAGAGATGAACCACATTGAGTTTCTCTAATGGCATATGGCCTAAGGTGAGATTAACTCCACCTTATGTTATAGTGACGTTAGATTTACCAACACGTAGCCTTGGACTTGAGCATAGCAATCTTCTCAGGTTAGATAGATCCCCGGCACGCGACCAACAAACACTACGTACCACGCCATGTTTGCCTATACATGTAACCAAAATAGGATGATATTGCTATATTTCTCATAAATGTTGTACAGTAAGCACATACATATATTTAAAATATCCAAACTGGATTTCGAACAACACTAACTCATGAATTTCAATCACAATTCGAGCACAGGTTGCAGTGACCGAGACGGGCATTTCAACGAACACCTAAAGGGCAGTGACCGACGCACTCACCAATCTTTAGGCGCCTCGTGCGCTCCTATCTTGTCTTGGAGGATTTGAGGAGGACAAGGTCGCGGACGGTACGGCGTCGGGCGGTGAAGAGGAAGACGGCGTGAGGCTGCGGACGGCAGAGAGGTGTGGCGGCGGTCCTCCGTCGGCGTGTAGGAAGACCAAGCGGGCGACGCGAGGCTAGGACAGCGGCGAATTAGTTCTCATTCTCATAGGTAAAAACTCGAAAACCTACAGGGATAATTAGTTCTCACCGTGGAAGGGGCCGAAGGGCAGAGGATGCCGGCGCGGCGTTGGGGACGTCGGAGTGGAGGAGCGCGGCGTGGGAGAACGCCGTCAAGCTTCGATTCCGCTGGAGTAGGGGACGGCCCGGGCGGGCCGGGCGGCGTAGGGGACGACGAACGGCGACGTTGGAGTTGGTGGTGCGCTCCGTCGGCGAATCTGGTGCTCTCTCGGCGCTGGGGGGAAAGAGAATGGCGCGGTGTTCAAATGGCTTGCCAAAATTTCGCTCCGAGCCACTCACCTATATATATAGGCAAGGCTGGTTTGGGCGCCGTGGGGAACGAAATGGCGGGAGGTTCAGATAGATTTGGAAAATTTCACCCCAATCCTATTCATTTGCCTAGGTTATTACACGCAACCCAAGCAAAGGAAATAGAAATGATGCCACTTCATGGATGATCATGTACCTTTGTGAAGGATGTGTAATCCTCCATGATGGAAATGGCTTGAATTTTTTTTCCCAGTCATGTACACCCAAAATATGACCCCACACAAGTTCTTAGGTTTTTCTGATAAATATTTTAATTACTATAATTTTCTTCTAGCTAAACTAGCGACAAGAAGGCTAATTAAACCATGGAAACACAAGGTTTTTTCTTGGACCTCCACGGTGATTTGCCTCCTAGGGCACATGAGACCCTTTGGAAAAGTCTAGCAGCATTCCGGCTCTTTTTAGTGGGCACGCCTCGGTTCAAACTATAATTACAAGGTGGCGTCGCGAAAATTCAAATAAACCGGGAAAAGTACCAAACCAACTCCGAAAAACCTCAAACTTTGTGGGTGCTTCCCCATTTGCATGTGAAAGGCTCAGAAAAAGTTTGAGACCACTACAACACAGGCAAACATATGAACCACATTGAGCACAAGAACTACACTTTGTATAGTCCCGGGTTCGATGGTAGGGATCATGTGCCTTTGTGAAGGATGTGTAATCCTCCATGGTGGAAATGACTTGAATTTTTTTTCTAGTCATGTACATCCAAAATATGACCCCACACAAGTTCTTAGGTTTTTCGATAAATATTTTAATTACTATGATTTTCTTCTTGCTAAACTAGCGACAAGAAGGCTAATTAAACCATGGAAACACAAGATTTTTTTCTTGGACCTCCACGGTGATTTGCCTCCTAGGGCACATGAGACCCCTGTGGAAAAGTCTAGCAAGATTCGGCTCTTTTTCGTAGGGTACGCTCAGTTCAATCTATAATTACGAGGTGGCGTCGCGCGAAATTCAAATAAACTAGGAAAAGTACCAAACCAACTCCAAAAAAACCTCAAACTTAAGTGGGTGCTTCCCCATTTGCATGTGAAAGGCTCGAGAGAAAAAGTTTGAGACCACATGGGCCACAAGAACATTACAAATTAATTAGGCGGGATCCATACAACCTTACAAATAATTAACATAGTAAACACACTAATCATCATCATCGCCGCCGGGAGCTTGTGATCCATGCACACGAATGTAGGATTGTAGAAATATCGGGTAATTGATGTCACGGATTAAGTATCCGCTGAGTCGATGAAGGTTAATGCCCTTATGATTGCACTCTCTCGTCCCTCGCAAGGGCGTAAAAATGCTTTCGACCATAGATATAACCTACTTGAATCGACCCGGTGTCTAAGTTAGTAAACCTTATGCGATTGTCGCCCTTCCGTAGTTTGCTGCCGAGGTGTGCCGAGAAGTCCCAATCGTATTCGAAGTTGGTCCGTAGCTTGGTCGAGAACGGCCGCCAAGCCACATGCAAAGATAAGTAAGATCGTGGAGCAAAATCGCAAGTGGGATAATCAAAATGAATGAGGATGATGTGAATCTATCTAATATGCATTGCCAAAATAATGAATTTAATTTATTACCACATCATCATGGTTTAAACTCCCAACATGATTCGCTATATTGCCATGGGGGATATTATCGGCCAGACAAGGTAAATATCTTGAAGTGCGAGAAATCGTGGCACAATGTAGCAAACACGTCGAAGAGAATCTAAGCACAAGGAAATGGCATGGTACTCGGCGTTTCGCGCGACGGCCGTCTCTCGTTTCCCCTCTCGTGGATTAGGTGGTCATTTGTGTCCGGAATCCTCGAAGGGATGTAAAAACTTATTTCACACGTATATTGTTCACCACCATGTGATGATGCTCTAGATGTCGGGTCTCCACAAAACCGAGAGATAGAGAACCGGCTAAGTCTTTGTTTCTAGCCATTGTATTGGGGATAAAGTCTGTGACACATATAAATGAAACAAAATGGCGTTAAGTTAAACTAATTGTCCATGTATTTGTTATAGTAAAATAAGAAATAAAAAATGTTAGAAAAAATTACATACGATGATTTGGATAAGGGAATGGCCTTGTGTCCAAACCGAGGCGAATGGCTCATCGCCAGCGTGGAAACCTGGTTCTTGTGGTGGCGGCAAAGGAGGAGGACCGTTCATACCACCACCGAGCGATAAAAAAGGAAAAAAAAGGACAAAGCTCATAAATATATATAGTATATATATATATGTATTGTTTATATATGCATATATATAGGAATTTTAGACAAGAAAAAATATCCTTACCAATGTAATATCCCGGAGCCATGAACAAATCTAAAGAGAGAGAGAGAGAGAGTGAAAGAGCCGAGTGGATTTCGTGCGGGGTGACCGGAGCTCATGGGTGCGTGCTTGGGTATGTGTGTGGATGCGGTAGACGCCATGATTTATAGCGGTTGATCGGTGCGGTACATCAACGCCGGGTATTAAGATATACCCTAGAGTGATAACAACATGACTACCGGTTGTTTGAGTGAAGCCGGCGGTGAATACTGATATCACTACCGGTTGTTTGTATGTATCCCAAGAATTTACTGATGTTGTCACTTCACTCGGTTTGCATGCATGCATTGTTGCAAAGGTCTTCTTTGCATATGTACGAGTAGACGCTTCACGCAAATTTGGGGTTTTGGTTATCTGTTCTTAAGGGGATATGGATGTGAATAAAATTCATTATTTGTTCTTTGTTTTTGTTACATATATAACTTTATTTCATTCACATTAGATTTGGATATATATCTGTTGAATTTTCCTCACAATATGCAGCATATTTCATCGACGCAACCGTCTTCATTATGTTCGATCAAGGGTAAAAATGGGAACTCAAAGATATCGAAGAGACAATCAACATTCATAAGAAACGAAAAATACAAATGTATAAGAAATTTGATTGCATATATTTCCATAACAAAGACCTTACATTACATATATTTCCATAGCAAAGACCTTACATAGAACTAAATATACGGTAACAAAGACCAATTCACGAGATAGGTCAATGCTACAATCAAAGTGTACTAACACATTAAAATTAAACCACCTCGAAGTCTCTTATAGCACCTCCGTGGGATCGAAGAAGCGGCGAGGTCGCTACGTGCACTCATTGAGGAGGTTGGAGGATGAGATTCACCGGGAGCTTCATCTTCAACCCAAACTTGACCATTGGACCAAGGATGAAATCACGATAACTTGGTCTAATGAGGATTGTTTTTCCTTGGGTGCACCATATGATTCGATACTATATGCCCATGTGCAGGGTATTGGTGAAGATGAGTCGAGTTCGATCTTGAATCATGGCACCCACAGAAGCTGCAAGCCTCGGTGTCTCTCCTTCATCAGTAAGACTCTTATAGCACCTTTTCCTGTAATCGGACTCTTATAGCACCTTTTCCCCGTGATCACGAATACCACTTTGCGAGAAAAGATCTGCACCGGCAAAGATCTACACATCAACTTGCCGGGTGTGAAACGTAACCCGGCGGTGATCTACATCACCGCCGGTGTGAAACTACACCCAAAGCCAGTGTTTTAACCGACATTGATTTAACCCGTCGACGCCGCGGCGCTATGCCACGAGCTTTTCTCATCGATTCGAGAGACACTGCCGGTTTCCTAACCGGCGGTGAATACTACCGGCAACGCCGTTCTCCAAGCGGCATGCATGCAAAGACAGGCCTCCGTGAACACGCTAAGTGAACGTGGCGGCTTCTGATATTGTGGTAAAAAAGAAAAAAAAAAAGTGATGGCTATCCGTTGGGCGGTACAAAGTTTGATTCTATAAATGGCCCGGCGGTGTTGTGGACGTGCTTTGACTTACTAGTTGTGTGTCATTCGTGCTCCGGCCAGCCAGAAGTCTCTCGTCTCCCTCCCTCCCCGCTCCCTCACCGGCCGGCATCGAAGGTGCGTGTGGTTGATCTTGTAGAAATCGTAAACAATGTAAAGCATGCATTCCTTGTTTGAAAATAACAATGCTAAACTTCGATCATCGTTCTTGGAAAAATGGTCAAAAAAAGCGGCTTGTTGGGGATCGAAACCGGGGATTTCGGGATTGGTTTGTTGGGAAACGCCGTGCCCGGCCGAGGAAGCGGCCATTGGAAACGCCACGCAAAACGCGTAGCGTCGGGTCGGCTTTCGTGGGGGAGGCGGGCCGATCGCGGCGGCCATTGGATGAGCCGGTTGTTGTTGATCATTTTCATGGCGCCGCCTTGGGAATATAATGACAATCGACTGCATGCATTCCATGGCTTGTTACTATATAAGAACGCTCTGATTTGGTACCATCTCCATCGCTAATTAGCCTCTCTCTTTCCATAAACCCCAGGCAGCTAGCTTCTTCTTCATCGACGATGGCCGGCGTCTACACCAACGAGGAGCTTGTCTTCACCGTGGGGCGCCTCCACGACGCCCTCCGGAAGCTCACCAACCTGGCCCAACAAGTCGGCCTGCCAACGGTGGCTTGGCCGTTGGTGGAGAAGGCGAACTTCTACGCCTTCAAGGTCGAGGCCATGGCCGACATCCTCGCTAGGGGATACCGGTGAGGCCGGCGGAGCTCCGAGCACAAGCGGCCCGGCGAACGCGGCCCGGTGGCGGAACGCTGCCGGCTGGCGGGGGCGAGGCGCAGGACGACGAGGCGAGGCCTAAGCGGCGGCGGCGGAGGCGATAACAACGGCGGCGCGATGGCGGCCACCGCTTTCTTTTCTTTTTTTCGTTTTGTAAATATATTATCTAGTAATATATAATGACTCTCAAGTCGTTTTTAATTCATCTCCGTTCTGTTTCTATCGTTTGTTTTTCTTGTTCCTTCTTCATTCAACCCCGCCCAAATCGCTATCGGTTCCTTTTGCTTCCCCACCCAAATCGCTATCGGTTCTAATTCAACCCGGTTGTGTCAATCTTGAAATCACTTTCGGTTCTAATTCAACCACGTGATCACGAATACCACTGCCGGGGAACGATTCAACCCGGTGGTGATCTGGCGTCTTCACCGCCGGATTTGAGTCGAGCCCGTGGAGTTTCGGCCGTCCCCGCGCTGAGCGGTTCATCAACTAGGGTGCGGTTCATCACTTTGCCGGTGGACTAAATTTCGGCGGTGGATACCGGTGTAGTGATGAGCGATTCTGTAGTAGTGAATCATCTTGCCGCCGTCTTGACTGCTTCTCTTTCTCGGCGCCTCTATACTATTAATATTATTATAAGCGCGGGCCAATCAATAATTGTCGATTCCGGCTAGATTGGGCGGAATTGACACGTGGATTGGGGAAGATTGGGAGGGGAAGGAGACGAGGGAGGTGGCGGCGGTGGCAAATGAAGCGGCGGCGGCGGCGCCCTAGCCCATGCCGCGGGCGGCGCGGCGTGCGGCGGGCGCGTGGGCGGCGGCGCGTGGGCGGCGGCGCGGGCGGTGGCGCGAGGGGCGGCCGCGAGGAGGCGGGAGCATGATATTGGGATAAATTTTTCTTTATTGCTTGTTGACCTGAAAGATTCTGAGACCCCTTACTTATATAGCCCGGGCTAGTGGGACTTGTATCTCAAGCAATCTCTCTAAAGGTTTCCTTATAGATCCGGAATACCTTTTACAAGCATATCCTATTTATTTATTCCGACTAATATTATCCAATTCCTAATAATATTTATTTAATTCCTAATAAGGGTCTCCCTTATAGATGA
Source organism: Hyparrhenia diplandra (assembly GCA_015847255.1). Lineage (NCBI taxonomy): Eukaryota > Viridiplantae > Streptophyta > Magnoliopsida > Poales > Poaceae > Hyparrhenia > Hyparrhenia diplandra. The sequence goes on along the minus strand of JADLZK010010869.1, from coordinate 353,833 downwards.
GATAGCCGCTTGCACACCAAAACGCCTAAGGATAACCCTAGATAATTTCCTCCTTTAATTCCTAAATTAATTGCCGAAAAATCCGCGGAAAGGAGGGGATCTGGGGGGGGGCGCGCGCCTGGCCTGGAGGGGCGGCGCCGACGCAGGTGGCCGACCGGGCCTGTCCTCCCGGGCCCTATTTCTGGGACATGACATCTCCCCCATCTCCGGCCGTGCGTCCTCGCGATGAAAGAAAGTCCATTCGTGACTCAGGGATGAAGATCGGTTGCCCCTGGAATGATCACCGTGACAATAGGGACGAGTCGACCCTACACCGGGTTCCTTAGGATCATGTTCTCTCTCGGTCCTTTTTGGATCGAACTCTAGAAGATAGTGGAGGTTGCCGAGGTAGCCGTGGTAGATATACCGATGAACCGCACATCCTGGAAGGCGCCCGACGGCGAGCCGCCAAGAGAAGCAGCGTGGAACGCCCACGTCGAGGCGCCGGTGCACCATGTCACGGGTGGGCTCTCCGAAACGAAAAACGCCATTGGGGGAGCGTTGACGAAGAGCGAAGCGATCTCCAAATAGTGATGTCACGGCGAGTAGGAGGAGTAGCGATAAGTTCAAAGATCGCATCGTAAATGAAGGACCCGACATTGAACAAAGGATGGTGAAAGCCGGGTGAACCGCCCTCTCGGCGTCGTAGGCTGATATGGACGTTGTCGATCGTGAGGAATAGGCGATCCATGCCGCCGAGGAAGACGACCACTCGCTGGACCGACATGGTGGCGGCGCATATGCCGCCCAACAGATGGCGGTTGGTGCTGCTGAAGTAGACTCCGTGGTGTACGCGCCCGGTGCTAGAAAGTTCGCCTGCGAACTCCGCCTGAACAAAGCCTCCAAAGAGGTCAGTAGCGGTGGGGATGAAGCCGGGAGGTAGAACCGTCTGGTCGAAGAGTAAGAGGCCATCTTCCCAAATGTCCATCTTTGGAGCGGCATCGCCCGTGGGTGACGTCGAGGGCAATGCGGCGTAGGTGCTTTGGTCCTCCGGTGTAGCTTAGGCGTAGCCGGACGGGCCGAAGACTTCCGGTGGACGTGTCGTAGAGGTCCAAAGCGCTTGCATGCCTTGAACGCTTGGCAAGACGAGTCGGAGTAGTTCGATGCCCGCGAAGATGCCCGATCGTAGGAGGCCGGGCTAGGGGTGCCCCTCTTGGCTGGGGTGGTGGCGCCGATGTGAAGGTACTTGGGGCGTCCGTTGTGGTAGTACTGCAGCTCATGTGTGGCGAAGTCCCATGTCACTCTTCCCAGCCGCCAACCAAGGCATGCCAAGGATGACGCCGGCGCTGCCGCCTAGTGGCAACACGTAGGCGTTGATCTCGAAAGGTGGAGCGTCGAGTCGTAGTGGGGACGTCGAAGGTGGCGGTCCGGCATGTCGTAGTGGCGCCGGGTGCCGGTGGTGATCGACACGCACCGACCGAGTCCGGAGGCTGCGCCGTGGTCACCACACGGTTGTCGATGTAGTTGTGCGTAGCTCGAGTCGGCGATGATATTGACACCGTTCACGAGATCATACCAACAAGGTATAGAGAATGAGCACCACGCATCGGGAGTCGGGGTCCCCAAAGTGAGGACCTTTAGATCAGGCGGCTCCTCTTTGACGCCCGCAAGTTGAGTGTCTGTTGTTTCCTCGGTGTAGTCGTTGAAGACCGTGATGTCGAAGAGGTGCTTGCACTTGTGACCCGTGTAAATGGCTCGTCACGCTTGAAGCATAATCCAGCCTTTGCGCCGCTCGGCATCTCCTCGGTGTGAGCCGCTTGAACGGCCGAGCCGGGTGGTGCTGACGCCGGCGTCGCTCGAGGGGCGGCCAACAAGGCAGGGCGCCGGGCCCCGCTTTGGCCGGTGCCGACTTGCCGGTGTTGTAGAGGATGGCGAGACGCCGCTCATACGCCCGGCGAGACATGGCGCTTCCATGTCCACCGGATTCTCGCATCTCAACGTCTGTCTTGAGCGGTTCGCCCGGGCCCGCAGTGTAGATGTTCACCGCCGTTTGTCGTCGAGGTTGCTGCACGAGCCACGTGCGCCGGAATAGCTCCGTGTACTCATCGATGGTGCCTGTCTTCCTCGGGGATGCCACCGTAACACCCGTGTTTTTGCATCATTTTAAAATTCACTAAAAATTTGAACTTTTCGAATTACAACTAAAATATGATTTATTTTCTACGCTAAACCTAAACCCTGTTTTTCGAAAACCCTACATTCAAAACTCTCACATAGAAAATAGGAAATCTCGTTTGTTGCTTGTTGAACCTTATGGTCGCAAGGATGCAAGGTAAGCTCTAGATTTGAATTGTGGAAGTATATTGCATGAGTAACGGTTTACAAATTATCTCCGGAATAAAACGCCGAACCACATGTGTACTAAAATACATATGAATATTTTTATAAGCATAACAAATAATTATCCTCGACAATAAAGTCGTGGGGATAAAAATGTGCTTGTGAAAATATCTATAAAATATAGATGTCACACATGAAATAATGGGAGAAAGGACATGTGTGTATATACATATATATATATCTATTTATACAAAAGTGCCATTGCATAAATATTTTTCCATGAATAAAGGTCATGGGAATATATAAATACTTGTATAAATATTTATAAGGTATATATAAATATACACATACCTACACACATGAAATAATAGGGAGAAGAAATAGAAGAAGGAAAAAGGAAAACAGAAAATGAACTCTCGGGCTCAAACCTTCCCTTCCTTCCTTCCCGCCCAACAACCGGCCTCCTCCTTCTCCCCTCTTTCCCGGGCGCGCCCGAGTGGGCCGGCCCATCGCGACCAGGCCGCCCAGAGCCCAACCAGCCCAACGCCGCGCAGCCCAACTCCCTCTCCCTCCTTCACCGCCACCGGGACCCGCCAGCCCGTCGTCTTCCTCCTTCCTCCTATCGACGACGACCTCGTCCACAGCCCCAGCGCAGGCCACAAGCTCACCCACCGGCCTCCCGGCCTCCGGAGACCAAGCGAGACAGAGGAGGCGCGATGCCCGCCCGATGTGACGCTGTCGGCAGAGCGCGACCGCCTCACCTTGACCCGCACCGCAGCCGCCATGAACGCTGCGTGCGTGGAGTCCCACGCGTTGCACGGCCGACGAGGCGCGCCAAGGCTGTTAGGGGGACGACGATGGCACAACGCCTCCCTAGCGCCTCTAACTGCACACCCAGATCAACGCCACCGAAGACACGCGCGCACGATGCCGAAGACGGCATCGCCGCCATGGCGACGCACTGCCGCCAGAGACGATAAGACCGGATTGGGCGCCGACTACACCAAAGACGTTGCACACGCCGCGGCGCACCGGCTACCAAGAGCCACCGGAAGCGAAATGGCCATGACGAGCGGCCGGAAAGATCCGCCGAGGCGAAATATCACGCCCCGGCCCGAGTGCGGCCGGGCGGGCTATAAATAGCCTCCCCCGCCGATCGACCTCGCCAATCCCCTCACAAGCTCCGCCCGAGTCCGAACACGCGGTGCTCGCCTTTGGCCACCCCTTTCCTCCTTCCCCTCCTCGCGAAATCGCACTGCCCCCACCCGGGCCGCTAGGTCACGAGCTCACCGCCGCCGTAGTCGCCCTCGGGTGAAATTGTCCTGGCCGGTACACTCCCTCATCCTCCCCTTTTCATTTTGCAATACTCATTTTACCCTGTTAGGCAGTAGTTGTCGGTGTCCGAGCGTCGCCGCCGTCGGGAGTCCGCCGCCGCCGAGGAAGACGAGCTACCCCGTCGCCCACACCTACGCCATCCGGCTTGGGACATCGTGGGAAGGCCAACGAGCCCCTCGCGGCGAGGTACGGGCCAGAATGGCAACCCGACAGGCTCTCGTGGCGCCCGCCGTGGAGGCACGGCACCGGGCGGAGACCTCGTTCGAACGACGCCGTCCCGCTACGATAACGCCCGTCATGGCTCCGACCAACGACAAGACGCCACGCCGCCTCGACCCCTCCGTCCCGACGCCGTCACCTGCTTAAGGAGGCACCGTAATACACGTGGCGCCCACGTGGCCTCCACCGTGGCGTCCACTGGGCCCACGTGGCACACACGCGTGTCTGAGGACACCATTGTACACTAAATTAAATGCTAGGTCCACGGTTGATGTACCACAGGATATTGTAAATACCATTTCGAAAGTGTCGAAAAAATTCCCGAAAATTTGTAAATTCATTATTTGATTTATAGAATTTTTATCGTGTAATTAGTTCCAATTTTATTACATGATAAAATTATATTATAATATTACCCTAATGATTTAATTAGGGATTAATATTATAAAATCCATATCTCATGCATACTAACTCCGTTTCGCGTGAAACGACTTCCATAATTCATCTAAAATCTAGCTCTATGCATCTAACCCATTGCCACCATAATGTTCTATGTTTGTTTTGTGTGCCATAGTTCAAGCTAGGGTTTATCGTCGACGTCAAGTAGATTCGACGACCTCGAATAGGAGTTTCCGTCCGAGGAAAGCTAGAGACGTTCGACGCCGTGCCGATTTGTAAGAACCTCCTGTGCAAGTCCTTACCCCCCCTTAATCATGACCTTAATATGATAATAAATGATGACATAATATGACTAAGTAAGATCGATGTAACCTTGAGTAATAAAGTGAACCCTCCAACAAAAGGTGAGTGGTGATTGTCTACATGGAGGTGGACTAATCACAATCGGGGATGAATCCCGCGGAGAGATGCTCGCCTCCCTAAGGACCGGTTCATAGACCTTCTACCTAGTGAGATATTTCGTACAGCCACACGCCATATATGGGATGGCTTGATTCACACCCGTTGGGTTGAGGTATAATCGGGATCCAAGGTGGCCTGAGGCAAACGATCTATTAGGAGCGGACATGGGGAGAGTGGCCCCATGGTCCGGTTGGCGTGGATGCCGAGTGGTCTTCCACGTAAGTGTTTGGGCGCAGATGGGCGCAGTGCTAGAGGCACATATTGATGAATTGAGATTGAGAGTGGTGTTGATGGTATAGGTTGGGTAATAAGGTATTACTCAAAAGCCGTGGGTGATTTGGTATCACCATATTGTCTAGGGTGATGCGTCATCTTAGGGTGACGTGTTATCCTTCCAACCCCCGAGAAGTCGTGGTGAAGATTATACCAATATACCTAGAGTAGCACTCAAGCGGGTACGGATCCCGTTAGGCCTGTCAAACCATGGGCCATGGGTAGACAACGCCTATCGTGTGGGGAAATTTGTACAACCTCTGCAGAGTTAATTGAATCTATTCGAATAGCCACGTCCTTGGAATGGGCAAGTGCTAGGCCCGAACATCTATGATTAGATACACCTTGATGATGACTAACCTTTGTGGTGTCATGACGACAGCTGATGACATGAGCTAATCCGGGAACTAGCAAGAGCGGTTTTAGAGACTCGCTGGGGCCTAAACCCTTAATAATTACAACCCCTGTTTGGGACTTGCCGAAAGCACGTTTGTACTCACCCCTCTATTTTTACGGACATCGGCACATGTGAAGGTAAGGTCGACGACGAAGTAGAGGACCGGCAGATCGTAGGAGTCACAAAATGTTTGCTTAGGAGAAGGACGTTGAAGCCCGTGATTTCATCCGTGCACAAGTCTGCACTTTTGTGGAGTGCGGGGCGGTGTCATAGTCAATCCACCGCTTCTCGGTTGGCCAACTCGATATTGTAACCCGACTTGGTGACCCTTCGTCGCCACTTTGTAAGCCCCTTCTATCCTATATTTTAACAGCTCGGTTTACTATTATTTCTGTTTACCATTATCCGTTACTAATGGGCGTGTTTGTGGTGTGATCCCCGGCGCAAACACGTGTGATTAACGACCCATTAAAAGTGGGGCATGACACCCGGCTCACCCAACGGGTTCCGCCTTTCACCGGTCCAAAAGCGCTCATTGACGTATTGGGCGAAGCTTGCCCAATCTGTCACCGGTTTCTCCCCGGGACAGCCTCATGTACCATTGCTTGTGCTCCTCCCGTGAGATGACGGGAAGCGTGCACTGCACTGCTCGAAGGCGGCGTACCTTGTCCCCCTCGAAGAATTGTTCGCAGCGATTGATCCAAGGTAGGGGATCCTCTTTGCCATCAAAGGTGGGGAAGGGCAGCTTGTGTGCAGACGGGGAGCGAGACACCCGGAAGGTGTCGACCGAGGTGGGGGGGGGGCGGCCCATGCGGCGCTTCTTTGGTGGCGCCCTTCCTTGCTGCCGGTCCCAAAGTAGCCCCGCATCGGGCCCTCCGGATCTGAAGCGGTGACCTGATCGTCGAGGTTACGCTTGCCATCGGTCCGCTTCTTGATGAATTCATGAGCTCTTTGTCTCCATGATCGTTCTCATCTCAGCCTCGGCATCGTTGAGTTGTTGACGGCGCTTGATCGAAGCCGGATCGTCGCTTTGAGAGGATATCGAGCTTACCCTCGATTTTGTCCATCCCGGAGTTGAATTTGGAGAATTGGTCCCCAATTTCTTGATCGCCTTCTTCATGTCGTCCTCCATGGTGGTGGGTGGATCGTAGTGGTCTCCGGATACCAGGTGTCGATTCCAGACTAGATTGGGCGAAATTGACACGTGGATTGGGGAAGATTGGGAGGGGGAAGGAGACGAGGGAGGTGGCGGTGGGCGGCGGCGGCGGCGGCGGGCCGCCCCGTCTTGGCGGCCTTGGCGTCTGGCGGGCGGCGCCCGGCGGCGGTGGTGGGCGTGAGGCGGGGCGGCGGGAGGAGGGGAGCAGGAGATTGGGATAAATTTTCTTTATTGCTTGTTGACCTGAAAAAATTACAGGACCCTTACTTATATAGCCCTGCTAGTGGGACTTGTATCTCAAGCAATCTCTCTAAAGGTTTCCTTATAGATCCTAATACCTTTTACAAGCATATCCTATTTATTTATTCCGACTAATATTATCCAATTCCTAATAATATTTATTTAATTCCTAATAAGGGTCTCCCTTATAGATGAGATAGCCCCTTGCACACCAAAAACGCCTAAGGATAACCCTAGATAATTTCCTCCTTTAATTCCCGAATTAATTGCCGAAAAATCCGCGGAAAGGGAGGGGATCGGCGGCGGGCGCCGCGCTGGCCTGGGAGGGGCGGCGCCGACGCTCCGGGCCGACCGGGCCTGTCCTCCCAGGCCCTATTTCCTGGGACATGACAATAATCCATCCAATAAACACTAGAGCTCCAAACAAAGCCCGATCGGTAGTCCACCACTCGCTCGGAGACGAGTTGGAGAACATGGACCACGGAGGCGGGCGGTGAGGCCGACGACACGCCGGAGTCCACGGAGTTTCGGCATGGCCGGCCCGCGCACATATGACCTCCGGTCGGCTCGAGCCTCGCCGCCGCCGCCGCGGTGGCTTCCAACCTAGCGCGGCGGCATACCACACAACACCGCCGAAGTTCGCGCACCATGCCCGGCCGCGTCCGTATTGCGATGCTGTCGCCGTGTTCCACCATGAACCCGGACCCGGCATGGTGTACGATAACATCGGCCCAATCGGCGGCGGCTTCGGCTTTGCCGGTGCGGTGCTCGTCGACCCGACTCTCCCGGCTGGAGTCGTCCGGTGCACCACAACTACGGCTACTACGCCTGCGCAGCCTCGCCCCGGGCGCCGGGGCGTGGCGTGTGGTGCTTGCCGCCCAGCTCTCGGCTCTCCGGCAGCCCCGGCGCCGGTGTACAACGGAGACTACATGTCGCTGCCCCGTTGCGGGTGCCGGGCCCCAACACCCGGCGTGGTGTACGGCAACTACATCCGGCAAAGACAGCCCTCACGGACATGGTGAGGTGTTCGATGGCCTGCTCCTTAGCGGCGTCGACGCCGGTGTACGACGACTACAGCTACTACGCCAACCACCATCACATATTCACTTTCAAAAAAAACCACGAGCACATTTTAAAAATCCAAATTTGCAGCAATTACATTAATCAATTCTGAGAGGGTCACTCATTCTTAACCTTAATAGGTAATTATTACATTACAATAAACAAGCTGCGGTGAGCGCTCCTGGACAACTCCTTTCTCCGGTCTGTGTTACCTGCTTGGCACTCCGTTCACCGACCGGATTCTACATCCAGACTGGTTGAACAAATCAAAGCAGCGCATCAGGCTTCGAAGGCTTGGTTGCGTAAAGCATCGCTCCGCTCCCTACATTTACCACAATTGTAATTTCATTATTATGCTATTTGACTACTTCGAAGAGCATCGAGTCTTGAGTGTAGGAGAACGTTGCCTCGGTCTCAATGTGTCAAGAAGCTACATCTGTTTACGGCCCAACGAGCCCTCTTTGGAAGCGGCGAGCCAAGATGAAATGGCTCAAAGAGGGGGATGACAACACCAAGTATTTCCATGCTAGAGCCACATGCGAAAGAGACGGAATCACATCGTCGTGGTTGCGCTTGATGATCACTGTGCTTGCCCATGAAGCCAAGGTTGCCGCCCTCACAACCTTCCACGCAGTCGATTAACGGCACCAACATCACCACCACTTGGGCCTTCAACATTGCGAGCTTTGTATCCGGATCGGTGGATCTCAGCGATCTCACTGCCCCCTTTCACGGAGGTTGAAGCTTGGGAAGCCATAAAAGCCATGAACAGGGATAGTGCACGGGGCCTTATGGCTTTGGCCCGGCTTGGTACTAGAAATGTTGGTCTTCAATCAAGGCCGATGTCATGGCGTTCTTGAATGAGTTCTATTCAGTTCGGTCCGGCGTCTCCGGCCAGGCCGTCGAAGCGTGGGGTTCCTCCCCTGCTTCTGCGGGTCAGGCCATAGTTCATGGGTAGGGCACCTAGGTGAAAACCTTGCACATCCTGTTGTGTGACCGACGGCGGCGCCTTCCGCGCCCCGACCTTCTTGAAGGCGTCGGCTTTGTCTCCCCTATGACTGCTGCTGACCCTATCCTCCCCGGTGAAAACCTTGCTCCACATCTCGGGCCGGTGGTGGTGGTGTCGACAACGTCGTGTCCCTCCCGAGGGTGCCACCGTGGAGGGCAGATTACGACTCCCGCTTCGACAACCTATCCCGGGTCCTCAATACCACCTTGACCTCTCATGTCCTCCCCTCCCACCCTCTCTTCCTTGGTGTCTGCTCATTCCTTGTCCCCCTCTTTGTGTGCCTCGTTTTCCCTAGAAAGAGTCTGGTCATGCTTTGGGCGTCCACTTCCTAGATGAGTTTCCTCCTCTGGCGCCTCTGCTCCATCGGCGCTCTCCTTGATGGGCCAGGAAATCCTATGTCGGGTGTTGTTGCCACCGCTACCGCCATTCCCATGGTTTCCTCAAAGTGGACGGCGTAGAATGGTGTTATGTGGGCCCGGACTTGCTGCGTACCTCACCATCACTTCAAAGGAGGTCGCCGTGTCCGGTGATCTTAGGTTTACGTGTCCTTCACCATTCTTAGTCCCTTTCCACCGGCCTAGTCCTCGGATGGAGGATGACGCGGTGGAGTGGCACCGGTTCACGAGGTTTGGTGCAAGGCACATGGATCAAAAGTGAAACCAGGCGATGTTGTTTGGTGGTGGCGCAATTCGACGAGCGGTGGCGTCTCTCGGCCTTGGTCTAGGCTTCTCCTCGTGGGTTGTGTTTGTGTTGTTTGTAGTGGTGCTATGTTGGTGTTCTTCTCTACCTCCTCGTTGTGTTGTTCTTCACTACTATAGAATCGCTCATCACTACCGCCGGCATCACTTTGCCAAAATTTAGTAGTCCAAACGACGATGAACCACACTTTCGGCGGTGATGAGCCGTTGGTAGCTGGAAACTTCGAAACTCCACGGATTCGAGCAATTCCGGCGGTGAAGACTCATATCACCACCGGGTTGAATCGTTCCCGGCGGTGGTATTGATGGACCTGAGATCACCCGCGGGTTTGAATTAGAACCAAAAGCGATTTGAAGATTGACACAACCGGGTTGAATTAGAACCGATATAGCGATTTGGGAGGGGGAAGCAAAAAGAAACCGATAGCTCAGCGGGGTTGAATGAAGAAGGAACAATAAAAGAAACGATAGAAACGAGAACAAAAGATGAATTAAAAACGACCGAGAGTCATTATATATTACTAGATAATATATTTACAAAATGAAAAAATAAAAAGAAAGCGGTGGCCGCCATCGCCGGCCGCCTAGGCCTCGTCCTCGCCACCGGCGCGTTCCCTCCACCGGCCGCGTTCCGCCCCATTGGCGCCGCTGGAGCTCCGCCCGGCCTGGCCGGTATCCCCTAGCGAGGATGTCGGCGATGGCCTCGACCCAGCGTAGAAGTTCGCCTTCTCCACCAACGGCCAAGGCACCGTTGGCGGGGCCGACTTGTTAAGCTAGGTGGGTGAGCATCCGGAGGGCGTCACGGAGGCACGCCACGGTGAACACAAGCTCCTCGTTGGTGTAGACGCCGGCCATCGTTGATGAAGAAGCTAGCTGCACAGGGGTTTATGGAAAGAGAGAGGCTAATTAGCGATGCGGATGGTACCAAATCGAGCGCGTTCTTATATAGTAACAAGCCATGGAATGCATGCAGTCGATTGTCATTAGCAAGACGCGGCGCCATGAAAACAGTCAACAACGACCGGCTCATCCAATGGCCGCCGCGATCGGCCCGTCTCCCCACGAAGGCCCGGGCGGCCGTGGTGCACGCGTTTTTGATCTCCAATCCCCACCCTTAGGGCGGCAACCAAAGGGCGACTGGCTACGCATTTGCGCGCGTTTCCAATGGCCGCTTCCTCGACTGCCACGGCGTTTCCCAACACACACAATCCCGATCCCCGGTTCGATCCCCAACGAGCCAGTTTTTGACCATTTTTTCAAGAACAATGCTAGAGTTTAATTAGGATTACCATTGCTATAGATGTTGCTCATGAAATCTAATGATATTGATTTGATAGCATAGATATAGATACTTATCTAACTACACCATTGTTATTTTGAAACAAGAAATGCATGCTTTACATTGTTTACCATTGCTACAAGATCAACCACACGCACCTTCGATCGATGCCGACCGTGAGGGAGCGGAGGGGAGGGAGACGAGAGACTTCTCTGGGCCGGAGAACGAATGACACTCAACTAGTAAGTCAACAGCGGCGGGCTATTTAAAGAATCAAACTCTATACCGCCCAACGGATAGCCATCATATTTTTTCTTTTTTACCACAACACTATAGCTCCACGTTCACTTAGCGTGTTCCACAGAGGCCCTTTGGCTTTGCATGCATGCCACTCGCTTGGAGAACCGCGTTGCCGTAGTATTCACCGCCCGGTTAGCAAACCGACAAAGTCTCCTGAATCGATGAGAAAAGCCAAGGGCACCAGCGCTATAAAGGTCGACGGGTTAAATCAATGTCGGTTGAAACACTGCTGGGTGTAGTTTTACACCGGCAGTGATGTGTAGATCACTGGCGGGTGTAGTTTTACACCCGGCAGTGATGTGGAGATCACTTCTTTGGTGTGCGCATCTTTCTGGCGGTGGTATTCTATATCACCGCCGGGGTGAAAACTTAGACCCGCGCAAAGATGTTGCAAAATTCAACGGCCACCACGGTTCTCAACTCGATTTGGTGAACACCGCACCAATCTTTGGTGCATCGCTGCCACCACGCCCTCCGCATAACGGCGGTCGACTCAACCACGGCATCTCGCCTATTTAAACGGCAAGGGGAACGCCGTGTTTTTGCACCCAAATTCTCCCTATCTCGTTCTTGCATTCTTGGTTCGTCCAATAGTTCCTACTCTCTCCTCAAAATACTGAGGGCTTAGTTTTGAATTTTTAGTGTCATGGGTTTTGGATCTAGGAAATCTTTTTTTCTCCTTATTTTCCTTGCTCATCGTCCTCGATCTTCTTTTGCTACCAAGTACTTTCCGGATCCACATATATATGGCCTTTCTTTGGGAGAAAGCCCTCCACATACGATATGTCTAGTCCAAGAAAATGGTTTACGTGAAAAGGTGCTATAAGAGTCTTACTCGATGATAGAGAGACACCGGAGCTTGCGGCTTACGTGGGTGCCATGATTCAAAATCGAACTCGGACTCATATTAAGAGTCCGGAGTCCTTGTGCTTTGGGGTGCTAGTGTTCACCCAATACCCCGGCACATGGACATATAGTATCTCGAATCATATGGTGCATCCATGGAAAAAAATGACCATTGGACTAGTTACTTGTGATTTCATCCTCGGTCCAATAGTCAAGTTTGGGCTGAAGATGAAGCTCCCGGTGAATCTCATCCTCCAACCTCCTCAATGAGTGCATGTAGCAGCCTCGCCGCTTCTTCGATCCCACAAAGGTGCTATAAGAGACTTTACTTGAGGTGGTTTAATTTTAATGTGTTAGTACACTTTGATTGTAGCATTGAACTATCGTGAATTGGTCTTTGTTACCGTATATTTAGTTTTATGTAAGGTCTTTGTTATGGAAATATATGTAATGTAAGGTCTTTGTTATGGAAAAATATGTAATCAAATTTCTTATCTCATTATATTTATGTTTGTTATGGATGTTGATTGTCTCTTCGATATCTTTGAGTTCCTATTTTTACCCTTGATCGAACATAATAAAGACGGTTAAGTCAATCAAATATTGTGAGGAAAATACACCGGATATCCAAATCCAACGTGAATGAAATAAAGTTATATATGTAACAAAAAAGAAACGTAACAATGAATTTTATTCACATCCATATCCCCTTAATATCACTAAAATCATTCAAAACAAGAGGCTTATTTCAGCTTGTGGTCGTTTAAACTTATTTCACTTACTCTCTCCCACAAAATACTATTAAATCGGTAAATCGGCCGAAATCAAATTTAACAGGCTCAAAATCTTTGCATAGAACGTGATATGGTATCCGAAATTGCGTGAAGCATCTACTCATACATATGCAAAGAAGACTACAACAACGCATGCATGCAAACTAAGTGAAGTGACAACATTTGTGAAATCAACTGCCGGGATACATACAAACAACCGGTAGTGATATTGTATTCACTACCGGCTCCATTCAAATAACCGGTAGTCATGTTGTTATCACTACCGGGTATCTTAATACCCGGCGGTGATGCACCCGCACCGATCAACCGCTATAAATCAAAGGCGCCCACGCACCCACGAGCTCGGTCACTCTGCATGAAATCCACTCGGCTCTTTCACTCTCTCTCTCTTTTCTAGGAGATTTGTTCATGGCTCGAGGATATTACATTGGTAAGGATATTTTTTTCTTTGTCTAGAATTCCTATATATATATATATATGCATATAAACAATACATATATATATATACTAATGGAGATTCATGAGCTTTGTCCTTTTCTTTTCCTTTTTTATCGCCACCGGTGGTATGAACGGTCCTCTGCCTTTGCCGCCACCACAACAACCAGGTTACCACGGCGATGAGCCATTCGCCCCGGTGTGGACACAAGGCCATTCCCTTATCCGACCATCGTATGATTTTTTTTTTAGCATTTTTATTTCTTATTTTACTATAACAAATATATGGACAATTAGTTTAACTTAACGTCATTTTGTTGCATTTATATGTGTCATAGACTTTATCCCCAAAGACAATGGCTAGAAACAAAGACTTAGGCGGTTCTCTATCTCTCGGTTTTGTGGATACCACGACATCTAGAGCATCGTTACATGGTCATCAACTATATACGTGTGAAATAAGTTTTTACATCCCTTCGAGGATTCCGGGACACAACAACCACCTAATCCACGGGAGGGGAAGCGAGAGAACGACCGTGCAAAACACCGAGTACCATGCCGTTTCCTTGTGCTTAGATGCACCGGCGTGTTTGCTACATTGTGCCCGATTTCTCGCACTTCAAGATATTTGCTTTGTCTTCTCGAATATCCCCCCATGGCAATATAGCGAATATGTTGGGAGTTACAACCATGATGATGTGGTAATAAATTAAATTCATCATTTTGGCAATGCATATTATTAGATAGATTCACATCATCCACACTCATTTTGATTCTCCCACTTGCAGATTTTGCTCCACGATCTTACCTATGCTTTGCATGTGGCTTGGCGGCCGTTCTCGACCAAGCTACAAACCGACTTCGGTACGATTGGGACTTACGTACACCTCGGCCAGCAAACTACGGAAGGGCGACAATATTGCATAAGGTTTACTAACTTACACGGTGGGTCGTTCGAGAGGTTATATATATGGTCGAGCATTTTTTACGACCTTGCGGGGACGAGAGAGTGCAATCATAAGGGGATTGACCTTCATCGACTCAAGCGGATACTTAATCCGTGACATCAATTACCCGATATTTCTACAATCCTACATTCGTGTGCATGGATCCCAAGTTTGGACCCAATATTGATCCCGGCGGCGATGATGATGATTAGCGTGTTTACTATGTTAATTATTTGTAAGGTTGTAGTGTGTGGTCTCAAACCGGTGGCGTGTTAATTTGTAATGTTCTTGTGGCCCATGTGGTCTCAAACTTTTTCTCGAGCCTTTCACATGCAAATGGGGAAGCACCCACACGAAGTTTGTGATTTTTCCGAGTTGGTTTGGTACTTTTCCCGGTTTATTTGAATTTTCAGCGCGACGCCACCTTGTAATTATAGTTTGAACTGAAAGGCCCACGAAAAGAGCCGGAATGCTTTGCTAGACTGCTCCACGAGGGTCTCATGTGCCCTAGGAGGCAAATCACCGTGGAGGTCCAAGAAAAATTCTTGTGTTTCCATGGTTTAATTAGCCTTCTTATCACCGGTTTAGCTCGAAGAAAATCATAGTAATTAACATATTTATCAAAAAAAACCTAAAATTTTGTGTGGGGTCATATTTTGGGTGTACATGACCTGGGAAAAAAAAATTCAAGCCATTTCCACCAAGGAGGAATACACATCCTTCACGAGAGGCACGTGATGTAACAGAACCTCCTAATTCTTGGACCCACACACTTTTTGTCTTTTGTCCCAAAGACCTCGGCAATTTGTGCGATGCACCCAATAACTTAAGAAGCACATCGGGTGTCACCGGAAACCCCGATTACACCACTCATACCAGGATCAACAAAGGAGTAGCTACAACATTACCACATTTATTACAAAAATATAGATCGAGTCTTGGAAGAATAATAACATAAATTTTAAAAAGGTGAATAAGTTACATTTGAGTAAACTCAACTTAATTTCGCGGAAGCCGAGTAGAACTAGAAGACAACCGGATCATGTCGTGCTTGACATAACCCCAGTTAACATCATGAGTCAACACACGCAACAAGGGTTAACAAACCCCCGAGTACACAATGTACTCCGCAAGACTTACCCGACAAAAAGAAAAGACTCCAAGGATATGCGGGGCTTAAGGGAAGTAGAGCTAGAAAAGGGAAGTTTGCGAAAAAGCTTACTACAAGTGGATCCTTACTTTCAATATTTTTAGCATCAATTTTGTTGGAACATAATTAAACTAGATTTGCACTGTTCTATCTCAAACACTTTTAAGCAACACATCTCAACTTATCTCTGCATCTCTTTTCCTTTCATAACCATGAGTAACCTTGTTTCTTCAATTACTACGATGAATGGGCGTAAGAACGGGTCTCCATAACCGAAAGCAACGGCGATTCATGAACCGATTATACCCAAATGGGGATCCCTAACCACCGACATATGTAGCACTTAAGCTTGCATATATCAACCTTCTTTCAGATTTTTCCAAAACGGGAACGAGGCTGCGCCACCCGAGAGTACAAGTACTCCACCTCCCCTACCCCCCGATCCCTAATGACAATGACGGTTTACCCGAAGAGGGTGGGTACACGCTACTCCCGCCATCTCTCCACTCCCGGTCGCGTGGTTGCCATTCCCGATTTGGCTCCACCGAGATCCCGGCTTATCGGAGTATGTGGCTAGTTAGGGTCGGCCGACACGGGGTGACAACCAGGCGGCCGTGCCTTTGCCGAGAAAGGCCTCGAGGCGTATTTGCGTTCAAAAAGTCCCGAACTTAACAATCCAAACAACGGACGGTCCTTACACGACCAACACGGGACAAGCACGGCTAGGTATCCCGCCCGGCTTTCAACCTACGTCCCGTCCGATCTCAAATTCAATACTACCATATTTATTCTCATGAACCACCATCGTGGGTGTTCTCTTTTTCCATAGCCGGGAGGAACAAAAGATAAAACCTATATCTCGCGAATGATGAAACCATCACTTTCGACTTCTACCAAGTCTAGGCATTACTAAGCACAAGAGATCGACCTACACATACTAGTGGGATAAATTCTAGAATAGCGTAGATCAAGGTAATCATGCGAAGAACGGTATCAACCAACTCCTATTAACTTAATGCACATTGCACTAGACTTAAGGTGAATAAAACATTTATAAAACAGAGAAGGGTTTATGCTCCGGGGCTTGCCTGTATTGCAGGGAAAGTCAGATTTCGAAGTTGGATTGCCAACGTCATACTGGGCACCGACACCTCGGGTGAAAGAATCTTCTTCGAAGCTCGACCATCATGAACCATCTCACTCTCGTATATTCTACACGTAGATGATGATGCATGCTTTAGCATGATGGAATGATAAACATGATGCTCGATAAATGCATGAAATGATAAACATCGGAAAAATAACTCTATTTCACAATAAAGTTGCAACCCAACAAAACCAACTTGTTGAACTACTCGAAGATATCATCACCATTGCCTAAGGAGTTCTCAAGGACCATCTTATTATTATATAATCTAAGATTCACAAAACAATCCCCCGAAGTCACACAAAACATAAAATTATTTGACTCAAAACAAAATATAAACCACATAAAATAATAGGGTTTAAGATAGAAAATAATTTAAACTTTTCAAAACGACTCCAAACTTTTTATACAAGTAGAACACATCATAAAACAGTATCAAAATAATTTTTCATGATTTTTGGATAAATAAAATAATTATTAAAAATCAAGGAAGATGCATTTTTCAATTAAAATTTGTATTTTTAAATCATGCAAAAACTATTCAAATTCAAAGTTTCAAATTTTTCATGGATACATATACTCATAAGAAGCTTCTACAAAAATTTTCAGAATTTTTAAAAGCTATTTTCAAATTTCTATGAATTTTGAAAGAATCGGCACTATTCAAAACAAGGGAAATTAGATAAATCAATATTTAAAACAAAACATACCCTCGGGCCGAAACCGGCCCAACATCACGTATGACCCGGCACTGTGGCCCAGCCCTGCTGCTACAGATAGCAGGTCGCCCAACCGACCCGCCTCCGACCGACCGGGGCCATGCGGCGGCGTTTGACCGTAGCTTCAAGTCGTGGCGACTCCTCCGACGACTAGACCTACCTCTCTCGACTCCTCTCGACCTCGCGGACCTCATGGCACCCGTAACCCGAGACCTAGGGCACGGCGGCAACCATACCGACGGCCATGGCGGCACCGGCGGCGCGCGCCGGCCGTGGAGAAGACGGCGGCTCACGTGCGGCCGCGGGCGATGCGAGGAGCGAGATGGCTCAAGCGAAGCGCAAAGAAGCCGCGGAGATGATGGCGCGGCCAATTTGAAGAATGGCAGCGGCCGTGGCGCGGTGGTGTGACGCGGAGCAAGGTGGCCGGCCGGTGGCGGAGAAGGAAGAAAGGGGAAAACGGCGTCGGCGTCGCGTTTTATAGAGCAAGAAATGGAGGGACAGTGGAGGGAGACGTCACGCCCTCGGCCAGTACCCCCGACGCCAAGCCCCTCGCCGGAACCAGCGAGAACGGCCCGCGGCGGTCGGCGGCGACCGTCCGGTATGGGGGAAGAACGAGAAAAACACTGCTTCACTTTGTAGCTCTCTCAACCCTAGTTTTCTGAATTTTGTCAAATTCTCCCAAAAATTGAACTGAACTCGAAAAACTCCAAAAGTGACTTAGGCTAATTTTTTCAAGATCTACAATTTTCACAATTGGAAGATTTTCAAATTCGGCCTCTAAATATGACTTTTTGAAATGGGGTCAAAAGGGGCAAATTTGGATTCAAAATTACTTTAAAATTTATTCAAAAACTTCAAAAACTTTGTACACCTCTTTTGTACATCAAAACAAGATCTACAACTTGGCTTTTGAAAGTTTTTGCAAATTTTGCTTAGATTTTGAAATATGATTTTTAAATCAAAAGGGGACAAAACCCTAGTTTTGGTATTTTCAAAATTACTCTAAATTTTTGAACTAAACTTTGAAAACTCAAAACACCAACTTTGTTCAACTTTGAAAACTCTACAAATTTGCTTTAATAACCATACCCAAATTCTTTATAAATTTTGAATAAAAGAAAAGGGGGTAAAAGAAAGAAAGGAATTTAGGGTTTTTCGGAGTTCAATTCAAATCAATTTGATTCAAATTTCAGATTCCCAACCTATACTATCCAACCCTCACTCAACATCACACTTAGGATCAAAAACATAAAATAAACTTAATTTTATCCAAACCCTAACTTAATCGGTAAGTAACACACGGGTTTCTGACCTTTCCCCTATCGAGAATCTCGTCCCCGAGATTGAACGAACGAAAAGGGAGAGAACGATTAACATACATAGATCTAAAAGTACATTCAGAAAGAATACATGACTTTAAAAACTAAACCACTCGGATCTAGAACAACACACGCTAAGAGCGGGGGGACGAACAACTAAACGCCCTAATCAAATGTACCTCGATAAGCGAGGGCAATGAAGGAACAACAGGATAATGATTATCCGAACATGGCAAAAGACCAACGGATCGAAGCGGGATCGTGAACACTCGATCATTGCAAGCGCCAAGATGAAAAGCATCCCGAGAACAAAAACTTCAACGAACGCCATATCGGGTAGCTCTACGTCCATCCGCTCCTTCCTTCCGATTTGGTGGCTTTCCCAATCTTCCTCACGGCGAAACGGGTGGAGAGAAACAACTCACGAGCTCTACTCGATCCGAAGATGGAAAGGGAAAAGGGGTGTGTGGGAGATTTTATAGCTTGGTGGTCGAGGTGGGACACAACACGTCGGGAAGTAAGCCGAGTGGAGGAGCATCACCGGCGATCTTTGGACAAGATTGGCCATGGCACACTTCTCGCTGCGTGAACCACGGTGGGGGGAGAGGGAGAGGATGAGAGGAATGGATTCGCCGGCAAGGAGGCGTCGTGAGACTAGCGTCAAAAGATAAGAAGAAGGGGGGTCCGCACGGGATCGAGGCGAGCGCGTCGAGAGACGACACGTGCGGGATAAAGGAGGGATGCACGCCTGCGAAGACAAATGTCTTAAGACAACGCTGCGATCCACGAAGCGAGACGAACGCAGCCGAGACGCAACACGACGCAAAAGCGAAGAGGGAGAGGATGCTCACGGCGTTCGGAGGACACGTGGCGGCAACAAGATGCCACAATGATCCCGACCTTGAAATGGTTAAACGAGTCTCTTATCTACCACTTCTTGTAGTCCGTTAATGTTGATGTCGATGACTTGTTCTTCAAGGGTCACCTTTTCTTGAAACTTTCGAAAGAAACTCACAAAAGCAACCGATCCGATATACGAGTCCTCGGATAGAATATAGATAACTAAGAAATGGTTAGTGTAGTTTTGTAATGGATCATGATTAAAAATCATTAATCATAACACCACGGCCAAAACCACAACCAAAAGGAAGTTCCAAGGTGTGTAGTCAATATGAAGGTGATTTCAAGATCAAAGCCAAGGATATAATACTAGAAGAATTTGGATAGAAGAGTTTGGAAATTATCAACCAAGATTCTAGGGGTAGATCAAGGAGTTATCAAAGATCAAAGAGAGATGTACATGACAAAAGTCATCTAAGAGACCCAACAAAACTTGACTTGATTCCACATGGCACAACATAAGTCGTGGCATAGATTTACGATAACATCCTAGTTGAACTAGGGTTCAAACAAAGTACACACAAAGCTTAACAATGATACACAAACAACAACCAACATTAACATCATTTTTAGATAACATGTGAAACATCATATATGCATTACATGAATGCTATAAGCAACATATGCAATGCAATGATGCTTGCTAAAGATGCAAAGAAGATGATCATGAATAAGCGAATATGAAGATCTTTCCCCTTAAAAGAAATCAAATTCGAGATTTCAAAGTGACAAATCCGTAAGATAGTAAAGGGGAAAGGAATTACATCAACGATATTGGCTTATAAGAAATTTGCAAAACAACAAAATTAATATCAAGGTTACAATTAGGATCAAAAAAGATAATTGCAACCGATAAGGGGTTTTTAGAAATTCCGGAGGAGTACGGGTAGGAATTTCCAAAATAAGTCACAAAGAAGATGAAAACTCATTAATTGTGGATTATGGTGAATCATGTCCATAAACCCCGACATAGCGGCGCCCTAACTAGTATTTCCTTATGGTCTGCGGTCCACGGGAGACCCCAGTTTTCGACGCTATTTCCCCGTCACAGAGCCATGGTTCTACCATAAGACACCATTATACAACTCTCAACCAACACATGTTGGCTATCAAAGTGAAGAGAAGGGCATGTGTCGATTAAAAGAAGTCAAGGCATGACACATGCTTGAACCGAGTAATCAAGGAATAGTTTGAGGTTTTCAATTGAAATTGACATACCAAGGTACAAGCTCCCAAAGATTAGGAACTTATAAAGCAAAGATTATCAAATGGAAGTCCATTAACCAAAAACCTGGTATAGGACGAATTTTAGGACAAACAACTATATAAAAAAATAGTTGTCCGAAAGAAAGAAGGAAATCTCAACATTATGAAGGTACTTCAACATTACATGCATAATATGATGCATGCTCGTCCCTAATCGTCTTCACAACGTTAGGAGTACTCTGTCTTCATCGTGTTAGCGGGATATAGGGCTTTACATTATATCCTATCATCTCGTACCAACGAAGTGTTGAAAAACACTTAACGAAACATTGTCGGTGAAGTTGACTCCCCGGTTGTTCTTCAAAAGATGACATGAAGCTTCTTGAAATCTTTTACTTGACTCGTCGGAAAAAAAAATCTTCATGAAAGCTTCCGGCAAGCATAAGGGAAGAAATAAGATCATTTTTAAATTGTTACTTTCAAAAACTTTTAGATTACAACATCATTTTGAAGTTTTCAAAAGTAATATTGTAGCTGGTCCTAAGTATGAGCTCCGATACCATTCTCAGAATGTAACCTCCTAATTCTTGGACCCACACACTTTTGTCTTTGTCCCAAAGACCTCGGCATTGTGCGCGATGCACCCAATAACTTAAGAAGCCCATCGGGTGTCACCGGAAACCCCGATTACACCACTCATACCGGGATCAACAAAGGAGTAGCTACAACATTACCACATTTATTACAAAAATATAGATCGAGTCTTGGAAGAATAATAACATAAATTTTAAAAAGGTGAATAAGTTACATTTGAGTAAACTCAACTTAATTTGCGGAAGCCGAGTAGAACTAGAAGACAACCGGATCATGTCGGTGCCCACTTGACATAACCCCGGTTAACATCACGAGTCAACACCGCAACAAGGGTTAACAAACCCCGAGTACACAATGTACTCCATAAGACTTACCCGACAAAAAAGAAAAAGACTCCAAGGATATGCAGGCTTAAGGGAAGTAGAGCTAGAAAAGGGAAGTTTGCGTAAAAAAGCTTACTACAAGTGGATCCTTACTTTCAATATTTTTAGCATCAATTTTGTTGGAACATAATTAAACTAGATTTGCACCTGTTCTATCTCAAACACTTTTTAAGCAACACATCTCAACTTATCTCTCATCTCTCTTTTCCTTTCATAACCATGAGTAACCTTGTTTCTTCAATTACTACGATGAATGGGCGGAAGAACGGGTCTCCATAACCGAAAGCAACGGCGATTCATGAACCGATTATACCGGTAGGGGATCCCTAACCACACGACATATGTAGCACTTAAGCTTGCATATATCAACCTTCTTTCAGATTTTTCCAAAACGGGAACGAGGCTGCGCCACCCGAGAATCAATACTCCACCTCCCTACCCCGCCCCAAATCCTAATGACAATGACGGTTTACCCGGTAGGGTGGGTACACGCTACTCCCGCCATCTCTCCACTCCCGGTCGTGGTTGCCATTCCCGATTTGGCTCCACCGAGATCCGGCTTATCGGAGTATGTGGCTAGTTAGGGTCGACCGACACGGGGTGACAACCAGGCAGCCGTGCCTTTGCCGAGAAGGCCTCGGCGTATTTATGTTCAAAAGTCGAACTTAACAATCCAAACAACGGGCCGGTCCTTACACGACCAACACGGGACAAGCACAGCTAGGTATCCCGCCGGCTTTCAACCTACGTCCCCGTCCGATCTCAAATTCAATACTACCATATTTATTCTCATGAACCACCATCGGGGTGTTCTCTTTTTCCATAGCCGGGAGGAACAAAGATAAAACCTATATCTCGCGAATGATGAAACCATCACTTTCGACTTCTACCGAAGTCTAGGCATTACTAAGCACAAGAGATCGACCTACACATACTAGTGGGATAAATTCTAGAATAATAGCGTAGATCAAGGTAATCATGCGGCAACGGTATCAACCAACTCCTATTAACTTAATGCACATTGCACTAGACTTAAGGTGAATAAAACATTTATAAAAAACAGAGAAGGGTTTATGCTCCGGGCTTGCCTGTATTGCGAGGGGAAAGTCGATTTCGAAGTTGGATTGCCAACGCCATATCAAGCACCGACACCTCGGGTGAAAGAATCTTCTTGAAGCTCGACCATCATGAACCATCTCACTCTCGTATATTCTACACGTAGATGATGATGCATGCTTTAGCATGATGGAATGATAAACATGATGCTCGATAAATGCATGAAATGATAAACATCGGAAAATAACTCTATTTCACAATAAAGTTGCAACCCAACAAAACCAACTTGTTGAACTACTCAAGATATCATCACCATTGCCTAAGGAGTTCTCAAGGACCATCTTATTATTATATAATCTAAGATTCACAAAACAATCCCCCGAAGTCACACAAAACATAAAATTATTTGACTCAAAACAAAATATAAACCACATAAAATAATAGGGTTTAAGATAGAAAATAATTTAAACTTTTCAAAACGACTCCAAACTTTTTATACAAGTAGAACACATCATAAAAAACAGTATCAAAATAATTTTCATGATTTTTGGATAAATAAAATAATTATTAAAAATCAAGGAAGATGCATTTTTCAATTAAAATTTGTATTTTTAAATCATGCAAAAACTATTCAAATTCAAAGTTTCAAATTTTTCATGGATACATATACTCATAAGAAGCTTCTACAAAAATTTTCAGAATTTTTAAAGCTATTTTCAAATTTCTATGAATTTTGAAAGAATCAAAGACTATTCAAAACAAGGGAAATTAGATAAATCAATATTTAAAACAAAAACATACCCTCAGGCGAAACCGCCCAACATCCGCGCTACCCGGCCTTTGTGTGGCCCAAACTGCTGCTACGATGCAGGCCGCCCAACCGACCCGCCAGGCTGACCGGCGGCAGCCCGTTTATGGTAGCTTCGCCGGCGGCGACTCCCTCAGACGACTAGACCTACCTCTCTGACTCCTCGACCTCGCGGACCTCATGGCACCCGGCCCGAGACCTAGGGGCACGACGGCAACCATACCGACCGGCCCATGGCGGCATCGGCGGCGCGATGCCGGCCGTGGAGAAAACGCGGCTCACGTGCGGCCGACGGACGATGCGAGGAAGGCGAGATGGCTCAAGCGGCACAAAAAAGAAGGGAGATGATGGCGCCAATTTGAAGAATGGCAGCGCGGTGGCGGTGTGGTGAGCGGCGGAACAAGGTGGCCGGCGGTGGGAGGAGAAGGAAGAAAGGGGAAAACGGCGTCGGCAGCGTTTTATAGAGCAAGAAATGGAGGGACAGTGGAGGGAGGCGTCACGCCCTCGGCCAGCTGCCGACGCCGCCCTCGCCGAACCAGCGAGAACGACCCGCGGCGCGATGGCGCGGCGACCGGCGGTATGGGGAAGAACAGAGAAAACACATTCACTCAGCTCTCTCAACCCTAGTTTTCTGAATTTTGTCAAATTCTCCCAAAAATTGAACTGAACTCGAAAAACTCCAAAAAAGTGACTTAGGCTAATTTTTCAAGATCTACAATTTTCACAATTGGAAGATTTTCAAATTCGGCCTCTAAATATGACTTTTTGAAATGGGGGTCAAAAGGGGCAAATTTGGATTCAAAATTACTTTAAAATTTATTCAAAAACTTCAAAAACTTTGTACACCTCTTTTGTACATCAAAACAAGATCTACAACTTGGCTTTTGAAAGTTTTTGCAAATTTTGCTTAGATTTTGAAATATGATTTTTAAATCAAAAGGGGACAAAACCCTAGTTTTGGTATTTTCAAAATTACTCTAAATTTTTGAACTAAACTTTGAAAACTCAAAACACCAACTTTGTTCAACTTTGAAAACTCTACAAATTTGCTTTAATAACCATACCCAAATTCTTTATAAATTTTGAATAAAAAAAAAAAGGGGTAAAAGAAAGAAAGGAATTTAGGGTTTTCGGAGTTCAATTCAAATCAATTTGATTCAAATTTCAGATTCCCAACCTATACTATCCAACCCTCACTCAACATCACACTTAGGATCAAAAACATAAAATAAACTTAATTTTATCCAAACCCTAACTTAATCGGTAAGTAACACAGGGGTGTTACACGTGATCACTACCATCGAACCGTGACTATACAATTGTAGTTGTTGTGCTCCATGTGGTTCATATGTTTGCCGGTGTTGTAGTGGTCTCAAACTTTTTTCTGAGCCTTTCACATGCAAATGGGGAAGCACCCACGAAAGTTTGAGATTTTTGGAGTTGGTTTGGTACTTTTCCCGCTTTATTTGAATTTCTGCGCGACGCCACCTTGTAATTATAGTTTGAACTAAAGCGTACCCACGAAAAAGAGCCTAATGGTGCTAGACTTTTCCACAGGGTCTCATGTGCCCTAGGAGGCAAATCACCGTGGAGGTCCAAGACAAATTCTTGTGTTTCCATGGTACATGATCATGGAGGATTACACACATCCTTCACAAAGGTACATGATCATCCATGAAGTGGCAAAGCATTTCTATTTCATTTGCGGTTGCGGGTAATAACCGGCGGTGAATAGGATTGGGGTGAAATTTTCCAAATCTATCGAACCTCCCGCCATTTCGTTCCCCACCGCCCCAAACCAACCTTGCCTATATATATAGGTGAGTGGCTCGGGCGAAATTTTGGCAAACCATTTGAACACCGCGCCATTCTTGTTCCCCACCCCCACCAGAAAGAGCACCGTGATTCGCCCGGCGGAGCACCACCAACTCCAAACGTCGCCGTTCGCCGTCCCCCCTGCCGTCGGGCCGTCCGTTCACGCATCCTCGGTTAAACTTCGGCTCCGGCCGAATCGAGGCTTGACAAATTTCTCCCACGCCCCAGCGCTCCTCCACTCCGGCGTCCCCCAACGCCCCCCGGCATCCTCTACCCTTCGGCCCCTTCCACGGTGAGAACTACTTATCCCTTTAGGTGTGAAGAGTTTTTACCTATGAGAATGAGAACTAATTCGCCATCTGTCCTAGCCTCACGCCGCCCGCTTGGTCTTCCTCCACGCCCGACGGAGGACCGCCGCCACACCTCTCTGCCCCCGCGACATCACGCCATCTTCCTCTTCACCGCCCGGCGCATGCGCCGTCCGCGACCTTTTCATCCTCAAATCCTCCAAGACAAGATAGGAGCGCCGCAGGCGCCTGGCTTGGTGAGTGCGTCGATCCGCTTGCCCTTGAGGTGTTCGTTGAAACGCCCGTCTCGGTCACTTGCAACACATTTCGAATTGTGATTGAGATTCATGAGTTAGTGTTGTTGGAAATCCAGTTTGGATATTTTAAATATATGTCTATGCTTATTGTATAACATTTATGAATAACATAGCAATATCATCCTATTTTGGTTACATGTATAGGCAAGCATGGCGTGGGTACGTAGTGTTTGTTGGTCGCGTGTCTTGGGGATCTATCTAACACAGGAAGATTGCTATGCTCAAGTCTAAGGCTACGCTAATAATTGTTCTGAAAATACAACACCGAAGGTGAAAATTTGTAAATCGCCTACAATGGTGCAAACTAGCCGCCCCCGAGATTGAAGAGAAGCCACCCCACATACTTATGAAGATTGCGAGAATTGCTTTGCTTAATTGGTTTTGGAAAGATGTCATGCTTTATTTATGTCTATGACTCTATGGTCATTGGTCTTTTTACTTTAGAAGTTGATGTAGGTTTAGTTTCTAGAACATTAGGTGGATTTTGTTGTATGTAACCATTAAATCCTGTAATGTTTTGACGATATTAATGTATGATGATTTTTCGGATTTAAAAGAGTTGAATTCCACGAATAAATTCAAAAAAATTTTAAAAAACGCCGGGTGGCATGGGCCCGACAGTGAATGACATACAAACCGGTAGTGTAACTACACCAAACACTATCGGTTTGAATTACAAACCGTTTTCGATGACGAAACATCACCGTCGGCTTGCACTAACCAACCGATAGTCTCCATTGTAATAATCTTTGTCGGGTTGAAATCAGCCGATAGTGTTCACGTAAAGTTCAGCGATGCGTTCAATGTAAACCGGCATTGTTAGCTCTTTGATACACTTTGTCGGCTCAATCCAACCCGATAGTGTTATCCCTACGATTCTGTCGGTTCGTTAAAGCCCGGCGATGCTCTCAATATCAACATCGCGGTGACTTCCGAACCTGCATTGCTTGGATCAAAAATGCTGCGGTCCGTGGAACACCCGGCGGTGTTAGGTGACGAAGCGCTGCCCCATTCGATATCAAACCGGCAGTCTCTCCTCGAATCACCGCCGGTGTTTTGACCCGGTAGTGTTTCAAACCCCACATCACTACCGCTATGGTTCTGCGGTTCAGTTTTTCGGCGGTGAAGGGGGTTGAAGCCCGGCGATGGCGAAGTGATACGTAGTAGTGCTTGTTGCTTCTGTCACGTGTCGTTGTATCCCTTCTCCCCTCTTTCATGTATTCCTATGTCTCAAACCTTGTAAATCTGCCATTTTGGACACTTTTTGAATATATACATTCAGATGGGGCGCTCCCCCTCTGGTGACTTATTCAAAAAAACATTACAATAAGCAACTAAACACAAAAAACTGAGGAAAGAATATTAATTTCTACAGCTTAGCCTTTGTACAATGGTCTTGCATCTTTACAAATGTATCAACTTGTGCTCAATTCTGAATTGTGAATGCAATGAGACAACAAATAGATGAATACCAAGAGCTGAACCAACCAACCAGAGCTTTAAAATGTCTATGTCTCTCATCAGGAATACATGCATCAGCTTGTTTATCAATCCTGCATATAAAAAGTAAAATTCAGTGCTTTATCATGTTGGACGAGCAAAATGTAGAGATGTAAATTTTCATGCATTAGCTTTGCCATTGCAGCAATAAAGCAATCATCCTTGTTCTTCCATTAGATAGATATATCTATATGGTAATTGCTATGTCATTAACATACAAAACTGGCAGCCAACACAAGTTAACAGATATAAACATATTTGACATTATGGTTGCTGCCACAATCCGTCAGCCCGTCTAAAAATCTGAACTCCGGGCTCCAAAAGTTGTTCCTGAAAGTCTCAATTGGTTTAATGAACAAGGTTTGATTCCTCATGGTTTAAAGAGATTGATGGGCTCCAAAATTTCGGTCAGTTTAACTGAAACAGTTCAGATTCATTTCAGGCAGTTTAACTGAAACTCTCAGTTTCAGAGCTACTGACAGAGCTACATTGATCACGTATTTAGTGTCCAATTATACTACAGATAATCATGTTTTTCGTCAGCCCATACACTACACTTGAGAACAACATCAAATTTGTGTATTAGGATATAGGTGAAATTCGTTTTAATTACCTTCAAAGTTTGACAAAAACGCAGCCCATTAGAAATTCAGTTTCAAATTCCAACAACAGCGGCTGATGACTATTTTAACTAGGTGATTACTGATTAATTTTTTCTTCTATCAACAACTTGCATCTGATCAAAAGTACAGTACTGCTTACTTACTCCCTCCGTCCCTTTTTGTAGGTCGTCCGGGAAACGTGTTTGTGAGGGAAACACGGTTTTCTAGAGACAAACATTTAGGGACAGAGGGTATACATCGTCATTCAAAAGAAATAGTATTGCCGCAATATGCATAGCAGGTATATATAGGATACACGACAGTAACACAAGTTTATTACACCAACAAATACACATGACACGACATGACAGAGATTCTGGAGCAAGTACACGGTAAGGGGCACAGGTGCTGGGGCAGAGGACGCGGCGGCGGCGGCGGCGGCAGTGACTGATTGCCGGTCAGAAGTGGCAATTCAGGGGCTTCATGGTACTAACGCTGAGGATCAGAAATCAATGGAACATTAACGCATCCAAGAACTGAAATCCATTATTCACCACGAGCTCCGATGTTGGCGAATGTGAGCCCGAGCAGGAGTAGAGCGAACACACCAAAAGCAGACCACTGGGTCTTCCTCGCTGGGGAGCGCCGCGACGGCACAAAAAGCCATGAGGATCCCCACAGAGGCGATGTTGCGAAACACGAACGCTGCGAGAGCTCGTGCACCTGTCATTGGAACGATCGGCGCTGGGCCGTCGGCCATCGCGGACGCCCGGCGGCGAGGTTGTTGGTGCCGACAAGGAGCCCCATAAAGCAGAGGAGTAAACTGAAGCCGCTAGCGCTCAAGTGCATTGCAGCGCTGACAGAAACCAGCAAGACGGTGAAGCCGATGGTCATCGCCCTGCTTCCCGGAGTGTTCATCATCGCCGGCGTGGCACCTTAGTCCCCTGTTAGCAGGAACATCAACATAAAGGCCAACGGAAAGGGAAGTATAGAATGGGGCACTCGGTTAAAAAGTTATTCAGCGGCCGGAACCGGTCGGTTGTCCACTACCGTCGCACGGTGCGCCATGATCACACGCTAAAAATTCAGTCTTTCCTCGAGAAATCATCTGTTCTTTTCCCCTTTAGAATCGAAGAAAAATTAGGAGGAGAAGGAACATTACCGATCTTGGTCGCTGGTGATTCGGAGCTTGAGGCTTCGCGAGCTCCGCGGGGCCTCCGGTAACCAGCGGGAACTTGACGTCGGGCTCGGCTGGGTGCCACAGCGGAATTGCTGCGGCCTGCGGGAGGGGAGGAGGGAAGCGAGCGCTGCGAGTGGTGGTGCGAATGCGAATGGAGGGAGCGGGGTTTTATAGTGGTTTGCGGAGGTAGGTCTACGTCTGGCGTGGGGGCCTCTTTACGATCGACGCAATGCACATGCACATGGGTCCAAGGAGGGACTTGCACAACCGCATTAGCTATTGGCTAATCTTAGCTATGATAGTCCGCAGAGGATCCCGATATAGGAGAGAAATTGAGTGGTTGATTTTTATCTAGACTCTATACAAACAAAACTGCATTGGAAACAACTAGAGTCTTGTTACGATATCCAAGATCATGAACTCTATGGGTAGAGTCTGCACTGTGAGTGCCCTTACTCTCTACTACTAGTAATATTTCAACCTTCAAGCTGGAACAATGATATTGTTTCCCTGGTTTGCAATTCTACGATCTTTTTTTCTGAGCCCTCGGCGAGACTCTAGTCTAGTAAAGTAGAAGGAGTAGTACGAGTGCAAGTGCAAAAAGGGCTCGAATATATAGTCCATCGATCTGGACCCTCTATATAGGGACACGCATATCTTCTTGGTTGGTAGGTCATTCCCAATCCTAGATTCGTTAGCAAGTTCCAACAAAAGTGCTTAATTCGAAGCAAACTCCTCGACCTCTCAAACAAACTTTCATTGGCTATACAAGCTGTTTTTTATTTGCTCATGCGCGAGGTTGTTAGGCGGTCGAGGCCTCGAGTGTGCCGAAATGCTGTTAACCCGGGATTAAATTAGCAGGACAATGAGCTTCGGCCTGCGCCTCGAGTGTGCCGAAATACAGTTACTAATTCCTGGCTGACGCGGGGGCAATTCAATGCTGTCCTTCACCTGCCTGTTCAGCGTAAAATTAGAACAGGATTAATGCAGCATCCATGCGTCGTCGTTAATGATGTTGATAGTGTTCCCCTCTCCGGCCTTCTCGGTTACGCTCGCCTCTCGGGCTGGCTTGATATCCTATCACAAAGGTATAATTCTGACTCGGCCAGCTCGTTTTTCTCAAGGTGGCTTGCTAGCTCGCACTAGTAACGAAATGATTTTGCGTGACTCTGAAAAATCTTTTCCGTGGCGGGCATTGAGTTTGCCCGCCACGGTTAATGGCTTGATTAAGCGTGGCGGGCGTTTTTTTTTTATGTGACGGGCAAAACTGCCCGTCACGCCAAAATCAATTACCGTGGCGGGCGTTTATAAGGCGCCCGTCCACGCAAAATAGAGCATTTTCCGTGGCGGGCACTTTAAAGCGGCCCGATCACGCAAAATATCGAGGCCCACACCGAAGTCCAAACCATACTCGCTTCGGGCCATATATATTGGAGCACACTAGGGTTTTCTTTCCCACCTTCACTTCTCTCTCCTTCACTTCACCGCACCCCAGGCCTGTTTCCTCTCCCCATCGATCCGCATCCCGCTCCCCATCGCTCCTCGATCCGGCTCCCGTCGCGCCTCCCTCCCTCTCCTCTCCCTCCTTCCCACCCACACTTCCTCCCGGATCCAGGCGGCCAAGGCGGCGCGGCGGCTCTCTTGCCGCTAGCTCCAAGGAAGCGGGGCGACCTAGTTCCCATCGGCGGGCCAAAGCGAGGCAAGCTCGAGCGGACCCGGGCTCCGGGCGGACACCGGCGTCGGTGCGGCTTCGAGGTGGACATCGGCGGCGGCGCAAGTTCCGGCCTCCGGCGGCGCGTCCTTGGCGACCTCGGGCGTGGCGGATCCGGCCCGGTCGGGCTTCTCTGCCGCGGCGGATCCGGAGGAGAGCTGCATCCTGCGGATCCGATGGACGAGCTCCATCCTGCGGGCGACCTCCATCGGGCGGCGGGGTCGGGCGGCGGGTGGATCGATGGCGGCGGTTAGATCGGGTGCGGGCGAGGTGGATCGGCGGCGGCGGCGGCTGGGTCGGGGTCCCGGGCGAGGTGGATCGGCGGCGGCAACGGCCCAGTGGAGGAAGAACGGCGGCGGCGTCGGTGCTGCCCTAGATGGGCTCGGCGGGCCCATGGATGGGCTCAGCGGGCCTGTCTAGGGTTTTTTTTTTGCTTTTTTTTTATTTTTTTCGAACCATTGGCCGTGGCGGGCATCCTAATGTGCCCGCCACGGATATTCGTTTTGAAGTGACGGGCCTCGTAGCCCGCCACGTAAGATCACGCGATTAACCGTGACCTTTCATTAGTGACGGACTCAAATTGCCGCCCACGCCAAAACCATTTTCTCCCCGTCACACAAAATCGTTTGGGCACTAGTGTCGGGAACTTGATCTAGTAATAGATAACGGCGGCAACATATAAAATCAAACCCCTAAACTTGAAGGTTGCACGACAACAGACCTCCGATAATTAAACTGAACTATAAACGAGCATAAATCGAATGGTAATGGACTACGTGTCCCCAAATCTATACCTACTAATAAAGAGAAAAATTTGTTGACCCCCGTTTTCCGTCTGCCCTCCTCCGTCGTATATGCGTACACCGCGTGTAAGTACAGAGGCCAGAATCCATATTGATCCGTACATGACACATCCACTGAATGCCATGTAACCGAATCGATCTCTTACGTGGGCTATGGCAGCCGCCTTTCAAATTTAGGAGAATCCATCTCCAACTCCAACCGACCCAATGTGCAGCACACAGTACTCGATGATGTCCGTGACTCTCCTTCCCTTTTATTTGTTCTTTGTTTCTTTTTTTATTTTCTAATAAAGTAACTATACTTTTATATGTTGTAAATAATAATATAAATAGTAAATACAATATTACAAGTCCTTTTAACGTTGACCTTATTTATAATAAATAAGTACTTTATTACTACTAAGTTTAATTACAAATAGATTATTATTATTATAGCATGAATCAACATATGAGAATTAGACCGTGTAAATTTAAATCTTTTTTTTTGTGACAATGTAATCTTAGATTTGAGGATGCATTACTCACTACATGCTTGCAATTTGAGCCTAAAATAAAATTTAATGTGAAAATTATTGATTGATCTGTTGAAGAATTTTGGATGAACTTTTGGTGTCTCAAATTGAGAAAACATAATAGAATCATATTGGTCTACGTGTAGCATTCTTTTCCCAGCCCCTCTGATATTTTTTTTTCTATCAGCCACTACCCACCATCATTAAAACTCAAAACAAGGAGTAATTAACCATATCATATATTGATGTAAACATGGTTGTCTATTAACAATCAGCTTTGACAATTTATCATTTTATATCTTGACAAAGGAGATCTATACAATTATGAGTTACCGAAATTAATGTATTTGTCTCTCTTGTTGCAAAAGTGCGTTCGATGCAACGCACGGGTGGTTCCGAGAACATGCTACGTGGACGGTGGCTGAAAGAGAGACGACCTGTACAGGTTAACCCCAAAGAACAATTGGTTTTCCATTATAGTATATAAGTATAGTATATGATTTACAAAAATATAATTTTGCTATCTATTAAATATCCGTAAATCGAGGATTTGAGGATATTTTCAGTGTAATGAATGAAGACTTGGTACATAGAAAGATTCAGATATGCATGACTGCTCCAAGAGCACCTCATGCATATCAACAATGCCATCTTCGTCCGAAAGACCATTAAGTTATTGTGGTTGCCGCGGTTGTTCAACAAGATAGAAGCGAATAGCTCAAATATTTTAGAACTTTTTCTCCCATTGCAACGTGCGGGCATACTTACTAGCCTATTAATAAAGAGAAAATACATACGGCGCGTGTACAAATGCCGGTAAAGCGTGTCCAAACATGTCATAAAGTTTTACACCAAGATGAATGCATGATACGATTGATGAATAAATTTTGAGCTCCATGGCCTTGGAAAAACAAACTAAACGTCCGTAGCAGCGCCGCGGGCATATTTCTAGTCTAAACAACGTCCCGTAGCAACGCGCGGGCATATTTCCTAGTCTAAACAACGTCCCCGGCAGCGCGCGGGCATATTTCCTAGTCTAAACCTAAGAATAAAACAACAACAGTCAATAATCGAGCTGTCCAAACATACGAGTCAACTTCCATGTACGGTGAGGTCCTGCCGGCAGGCTTTCACCTCAACCGCCGGGGGCTTCCACGGAGTTGGCTGCAGTCTACTATATCCTCATCATCTATTTTTTCTTTTTTGACAATCAGGGTCAACTTTTTATTTTACCTTGAGGGTTAATTGGCGGGAGAGCGCGTTATTAGCCAGCATCAACTGTAAATAATTCTGCCGTAGGGGCGGCGAGGGTGGGTGGCCATATCCCATGATTCCCATCCGTGCCTGTCGCCATCGTTGCAATGCAACTCAAGTTCAAAGGTCAAAGGTATCATTCGTATCAAAGTTGCTGCAAAGCAAAGGAGAGACGTGACCGTTCTGACCTGCTCTGACTGGCTGGCTATGGGTTCCCGCTGCCATCACTGCACGGCACAAGCGGGGGTGTGTTTGAAATTTTGGCCAAATTCGACACTGTAGCGAACTTAAAAGACCGTAACACGTTTCGTTTGTTTGTGATAAATATTATCCTACTATGGGGTGACTAGTGTCAAAAGAATCGCCTTGCAATGTACATCTAAACTGTGTAATTAGTTTATTTTTTTTACCTATATTTTATACTCTGAACATCGTCTTTTGGTGCGTTTATTGTTTCGATGTGATAGGATGTGATGGGAGTGCGTAAAACTTTTGAAGAGAAACTTGGGGCTCTAAACACGCCGAAAGATATGAATTCTGCTGAAATGTCTAAGGGTGTGGCTAGTTTTGGTCCCCTAGTGCAGTGATTTTCTCGCAGGGAAGTATGTTTGTAGGTCAGGACATGAAACTACACTTGGGTCAGTGTTCAAAATTTTGGTCGAAATTTCCGATAATCAGGGAATATCGTTTATATCGGCCCAAATTTGTGTTTTGCTGATTTTCATTCATAAATTTCATAGCTTTCATTGAAATTTTGAACAATTTTTATTATTTCTTTAAAGTCAGTTTGGGCATTTTTGTACCAAGAAAGCCCGCTGAAAATCCCGATTTTCGTTTCTATCCCTAGGCACCGTTTTTTTATGGAAACGATATCCACAACACTGCTTGGGTGACGCCCACAGTGAAGACACACGGTTGACGCTAGCTCCGTGACGTCGCGCTCCACACTTTTGCACTCAGTTGCGTTACAATTTTCACGATTGCCCCCGGGCCCCCTGCGGTCCCGTCCATTCATCCTCCCTCGTGCTCGCGCCGCGGTCTCCCTATAAATCCCACGCCCTTCCTGCGGAAAACCATCCCACCACCACCACTCGCTCGGGCATTCACGTATTGCCGGGGACGGAGCCGGGGAGGCGAGGCGAGGCGAGGCGGCGAGGACGAAGACGATGGAGTCCACCTACCTGGGCTTGGCAGGAGCGGTCCAGGGAGGCGAGGCACATATGACCTCAGGTACCTTCCGCGCCCAGGGCGGCGCTGCGCTCGGCGGGCGGTGCCTGTCGCCGTGTTCCACCGTGAACCCGGAGCCGGCGTGGCGTACGCCAACATCAGCGCGTCCTGGCCGCAGCAGGGGCCCGGTCGAAGTGGTGCTTCTCGGCCTACTGCTCCCCGACGGAGTCGTCTTGGTGCACGGCAACTACGGCTACTCTGCCCTGCAGCCTCGTCCCGGCGCCGAACATGGCGTGGTGCTTGCCGCCCACCTCCCAGGTGGCAGTGGCGGCGGCGCTGTGTATAGGGGGGACTACGTGCTGCTGCCACGTCCGGGTGCCGGACATGGTGAGGTGTTCGTCGGCCTACTCCCAGACGGCGCCGGACATGGCGAGGCCTTTGTCGTTGTGGGCCATCTCCCACGCGGCAGCGGCGCGGTGTACGGCGACTACGGCCACTTCGCGCTGCAGCCCCGTCCAGGTGCCGGACACGGCGAGGTGCTTGTCGACCTCCTCCCTAACGGCGCCAGACATGGCGAGGTGTTTGTCGACCTACTCCCGGGCCGCGGCGACGCGGTGCACGACGACTACGGCGTCGATATGGTGTACGGCGACCCAGGCATGCCGGCCACACACTTGGGTCGTATGCTTGCATTCATCGGAATCGGCGCCTCCTCCATGGCTGTCAATGCGCTCGCCGCCGGCCCAGGCTCGCCGGCTGTTGCATTTCACCTCTTTCTGCTGCTTTTGGCCGGCCTGTTTCTGGTTATCCTGCACGTGCTTCGTGTGTATAGCCTTGTGATTATCATGAGAACTGAGCAGCCACAGATCTGATTATCATGTGATAGGATGATCTGATTATCACGTGATAGGATGATCTGATTACGAACTGCGTTTATATTTGGTGGGGAATAATCTAGCATGTGTTGTGTACGGGTTCTGGATCTGAAGTCCTTGCTTGCTCTGCTCTTCGCTTCTTCAGTGTCAGCGTCAGGTTTGCTTGAATTTATCTTGGAAAAATCTACCAGTCAACGAAAAAATATGGTCTTTGTATTATGATTCTTTTAAACTTTGGTGTTTGTTCACTTTTTGGTACAAGATCGAGTACAAAGCCATTATTGTTCAATGAAGTATCATCCTAATAAACTTTGTTAAACTTATCTTGAGGTCTAATTGGTCTTACTGTTATCTTCTTCATCTACTTTATTCCTATTATTATCATCGTAATTCTTATCTATTTTTAGCTTTATTTTGATTTAAAATATATAACTTTGCTACTGCCGTATACACATTTAATCATGTATGTATAATTTTTATCAATTGTAATGGCCGATCTATGCCCAAATTCTAAGTCCGCGCCCCTCTGAACGGTTTGGTTTTATATAAACACATTTTGACATTAACGCTGCCGCCACACACAGTCAGCTGGTCTAGAAAATCTCAATGCCTAGCTCCAAAAGTTGTTCTGAAAATCTCAATTGGTTTAACGAACAAGGTTTGATTCCTCACGGTTAGAGATAGGGGCTCCCAAGTTCGGTCAGTTTAACTGAAACAGTTCATTCAGTTCAGGCAGTTAAAATCTCTCAGTTTCAGAGCTACTGACACAGCTACATTGATCAAGTATTTACTATCCAATTACTGTATCATTGCTACAAATAATCATGTTTATCGTCAGCCCATACACTACTCTTGCTAACGGCATCAAATTCATGTACTGGGTTAGGTGAAATCCATTTTAATTAAGCTTCAAAGTTTGACAAAAACGCTGCCCTTCAGACATTCAGTTTCAAATTCCAACAAAAGCGGCTGATGACCATTTTAACTAAGTGATTACTGATTAATTGGTTTTCTACTATCAGCAACTTGTATTTCACCAAATGCAGAGACAGTAGTACAGAACTACTGACTTACACCTCGTTCAAAAGAAATAGTATTGCAATAAGCATGATATATGGGGAAAAAAAAAGCTTACACAACAGTAGCACAACTTTATTACTCCAACAAATTCACAGGACACGGCATGACAGAGATTACCAGTAAGCACACAGTAAAAAGACACAACAAGAGTAGCAGTACTAAATTTTTGACAGACGCGGCGTGGTAGTGGTTCTTTTTACATCGGTGATCTTTACCTGCAATACCCCAGCTCAATTCAGGTACATAGCAGGGGAAGGGGCAATTCAGAAATCAAATCAATGGAGAATCAATGCAACCAAGAAGCCGTCAGCCTGCCAAAGGAGAGTTGCCCTGCGACTGTGCTTCCCTATATATGTAACCACTGCTAAGCGCAGGTCAAGCAACCCATCAAATAAACACTAGAGCTCCAAACAACCAAAGCCGGTCGGTAGCCCACCATTGCCGGAGACGGAGCCGGGGAGCATGGACCACGGAGGCGACCTCGGCGCGGTGTACGACAACTGCGCCATGGCGGGCGAACACCTGCCCGTACGTCGCCTGTTTGCGTTCGTCGGAATCGCCACGTCCTCCGTGGCTGTCAATTGGCTTGCCGCCGGTCCGGGCTCGCCGGCAGTTGCGTTTCATCTCTTCGTGCTGCTTATGGGCGGCCTGTTTCTGGTTATCCTGCCCGTGCTTCGTTGGTAGCCTTGTTCGATGATGAGTGCACTGAACTGAAAACGCCAAAGATCTGGTTGTGATGTGATAGGAACTGCGCTTAGATTTGGTGGGGAATAATCTGGCAAGTGTGTTGTACGTTGCTTGCTCTGCTCTTTGGTTTTGTGTGTGTCTGCGTCAGGTTTGCTTCAATTTGTCGTGTCAAAATCTATCCGTCAGCGAAAATATGGTCTTTGTGTTATCATTCTGTTAAACTTTGCTGTTTGTTTACTTTTTGATTGATATAAGATGGAGTATAAATAAGCCATTATTGTTTATTGAAGTAGTATCATCCTTATAAACTTCATGAAACTTACCTTCAGGGTTAATTAGTCTGAAGACCTGAGCAGAGCCAAAGCTTTAAGCTTTAAGCAGCTGTAATTAGTCTTACAGTTATCTTCTTCAGGAGCAGAACTGAGCTGAACCGCTGTCAAAACACAAAAGCCTCAAAGCAACGCAAACCATTTCATGAATCCTAGTTTGGCCGCACCTGCACCTGTCTGGTTTTCCATCCATCCACTGTTGCTGTCTCACGCTTGCAGGCTGCAGCAATGACAGATCGCTTTGTGTGCTGGGTTTGAGCTGCACGCAGCAAGCTAGATTGACAAGCACGACTGCAGTGAAACTGTCAATGAGCATTAGCAGTTGCGAGGAGCACGTATGCTCAATGCCAAGATATACTGAACTCTGATAGGCCCCATGATATACTGAATCTCCAAATCCATGCTTGGTTGAGTACCATTTCATTGAACAAATCTAGGACATTTGCAAACAGATACTTGAAACATGATGCTCAAGTTACAGACAAGATGGTATTTGACTACATACTCATAAACAGACTTACAATATAGCTCAAAAGAAAAGAAATAGTATTGCCTCATGCACGGCAAGTAGGAAACTAAAACACTTACTAGCTTGACTTTTTTTTTACTCCTACAAAAGCACACAACACGACATGACAGAGATTCTACAACAAGCACGCAGTAGGGGATACAATACAGAAGCAACCGTACAAATGGTGGATACTGCAATCAACGGTACAAATGGTGACAAGCGCAGTGGCGGTGGGGGCAACGTCATATTGGCCGTCAGACCGGCAGTTCAGGGCTCCAGGGAACACAGTGGTTTCAGTAATCAGTTGATCTTCAATGCATCGAAGAAGACAGTAACTGAACTGCTCATTCAGCATGGGCTCCGATGTTGATCAGAGAGACCCCGAGCAAGGGCAGAGCAAACATGCCAAAGCAGAGCACCGGGTCTTCCTCGCCGAGGAGCGCCGCGATGGCCGCGAGGTCATGACAAGCCCCCGCGAGGGCGCGATGTTGCGGCGCCGCGGCGAATGCAGCGAGCTTGTGCACCTCCGGACACCACCGGAGCGATGGGTGCTCTGCCGTCGGCCATGCGGATGCCAGCGGCGGCCGAGGCTCCGCCCGGCGGGGACGCCCACAAAGCGGAGAAGTGAGCGAAGCGATCCGTGCGAGGTGCATTGCCGCGCGGCGAGAAAGCGGCATGATGATGAGGCCGATGGTCATCAGCCACGCTTCCCGGTGTACTCATCGTCGCCGGCGTGGGACCGTAGTTCTCTGTTAACCTAAACATCGGGAGGCCAAAAGCGAAATCGTTTTGAAGCTTGCAAGGATCACTTTCGGAACAAAAAGATGTGTGCAACGGGAAGGAGTGTTACCGATTCAGTGTTGTGGCGGCGATGCGGGGGGCCCGGCGGCCCGGCCGCGATAAGCTGATTGCGGATGATTCGAGCTTGCAAACTTGATGTCGCTCCGTGTGCTGCCCGAGGATGAAGGCGATGTGAGAGCGAGACGGGGGAGTCCAGGCTCGGTGGGGTTTATTTATATATAGTAGCCGTATATCGACACATTTGTTGGATTGTAATATGGCAAGTGGGCCTGTCCACGGAGCCTATATATATGTACGCTGAACTATTCACGGTAATGCATTGAGTATTCCCTAATCACAATTTATCATGGTATCACGAGAACGTCTGCGTTCCTACGGCCTCTCGCTTCCGCTCCACCTAAACCCTAGGCGCCGCCGCAGTGGGTCACATTGATCGCGCGACCGCCGCCATCGCCGTCGCTGGGTGCCCTCACTCGCCGGCCACTACCTCCCAACCGCGCCCCACGCGCATCTACCGAGCCCGTGCCTGATCCGATCGCCGCCGGGATCCTCTCGCCGATCCGATCGCCGCTCGTCATCGCCTCGTCGCTCTCCTTCGCCCGATCCGCACGCCCGCTGCGTCCTGCCTCCTTCCATGGCGGAGACCGAAGTCGAGCGCGGCCCGGATCGCCAGGAGGAGCGCGGCCGTCTGCACCGAGGAAGCCCGCCGCCGTCGGCGGAAGCCGATCGCGCCCCTGCTCGACGGCGGGCGTCTGAAGCCAAATGCGCCGCCCACAACGCCGCCATCGCCGTCCTCAACATCAAGGTCCTCGTTCCCTTGGTCCTGGATCGCGCCAACGACAACTATACCCGCTGGCGGTCCATGTTCACCGCCCCTGGTCGCTATGCCCTAACGGATCACGCGTCCTCTCCGACGTCGTCAACGACGTCGCCCGCATGGTCGTATGGACGCGCATCCTCACGGCTTTATTGCACCATCCACGCCCGACTTCCAGCAATCGGCGATGACCCGCAAGCTCAACGCCGCCGCACCTTTGGCTGTACCTCGAGAATGAATTTCCTGGCCACGGAATCCGCGTGCCCTCCTCCTCTCGGCCGAGTTTCGCACTGCGAAGCGGGGATCAACCTCGATCACGATTTTTCCGCAAACCTCGAGATCGATGGCGGCTTACTCGCCCGACTACGGCGATCCGATCGGAGATCGGACCAAAAATGCTCACCCTACTCCGCGGCCTCAATGGCAAGTTCCGTCCGATGGTGTCCAACCTCAAGATGCGGCAGCCCTTCCCACCTCTCGAAGAAGCCCGCACCCTTCTTCTTCTCGAGGAAATCGACATCGACGACGCGGGTGTCACCGAGTCCGCCGCCGGGCCGGTGCCGATCCGCCGCGACCGCCACGATCGGCGCTCTTCTCAACCCGCGCCCTCCTCCCGTGGTCGTCCCCAAGCGGGCGGCAATCAGGTGGTCACGGCCGCCGGGCGGGCAAGGTGGCTACGGCGGGCGAGGGCGGCAAATAGTGGCGCGCCGGCCGGGCGGCCCTGGCCAAGGCCGGCCTCGGGGCGTCGCCCGTGGCAGCGGCAATCGCGGCGGCAAGGCGACCTGCAGCAGCGGCAGCAGGCGGGTGGCCCCGGTTCCCTTCGCCGTTCTACAACCCCTGGGCCAGGCACTCTCCAAGCGTGGCCACCACGGTCGGGGTGGGGGCGGTGCTCCCTTTCGCCCGCCTCCGGCTGCCTTCACCGCCCGCAGCGGCGATGCGCCCGTCGGTCCTCCACACGGGTTCGCTACGGCCGGTCCACGCGGCGTGGGCCCGGCAGCCACAGCCGCAGCCACAGGTGCCGCCACCACAACAACAGCAGGCGCCCGGACTCCCATGCATGGTGCATCGTGGGATCCGTCAGGGCTCGTCAACGGCTTCAACACTATGACGCTGACGCCGCCATCGGGCGAATGGTATCACGGACTCCGGCCTAGTGCGCATATGGTCAACAACACCGTATCATTTCTTCCATTCACCCTCCTTCATCGTCTAATCCTTCATCTATCATTGTTGGTAATGGGGCTTCACTTCCGTTCGTCCATTGGGTCACACTCATTTCCTAGTGCACAACGTCCCTCTTGTTCTTTCTAATGTTCTTGTTTCACCACACATTATTAAGAACTTGATTTCTCGCTTCGTCGCTTTACAATTGACAACAATTGCTCCATTGAGTTTGACCCCTTTGGCCTCTCT
Source organism: Hyparrhenia diplandra (assembly GCA_015847255.1). Classification (NCBI taxonomy): domain Eukaryota; kingdom Viridiplantae; phylum Streptophyta; class Magnoliopsida; order Poales; family Poaceae; genus Hyparrhenia; species Hyparrhenia diplandra. The sequence goes on along the minus strand of JADLZK010010869.1, from coordinate 312,720 downwards.
GTGAAGGATCTTCGGACACGGAGCGTGATCGCCAGGTGCAATAGTTCGGGTGATTTATACCGCGTTCTTCCCTACCACCGGCAAAGAAGCACCACCGCCCTCACCGCCACTTTGCCTCCGATGCTACGCTATGGCACCGTCGTCCTAGGTCACCTTGGGCATGCCGCTTTATCCCAGCTTATTAGCTCGCATGCTATTTCATGTAATAAGCGGCACATTGATCATATCTGTCATGCCTGCCAGCTAGGTCGCCATGTGCGTTTGCCATTTCACTTGTCAAACTCTCGTGCTATTCGTCCTTTTGATCTAATACATTGTGATCTTTGGACCTCACCCGTGGTTAGCGTGTCGGCTACAAATATTATTTAGTCATTCTTGATGATTGCACTCATTACGCTGGACTTTTCCACTGCGCCTTAAGTCTGACACATTTCCCACTCTCACCAATTTTTTTGCCTATGCTCGCACACAGTTTGACGGCACCATCAAGGCAGTCCAGTGCGACAATGGCTGTGAGTTTGATCACTCCTCGGCCCGCACGTTCTTCCTCGCCCACGGTGCCATTCTTCCGGATGTCGTGCCCCTACACTTCACAAAAACGGCCGTGGCTTTGGCGCACCCTTCGCACCATCAACAACATCGTGCGGTCGCTTCTGTTTCAGGCTAGTCTACCTCCCGTTTACTGGGCTGACTCCCTCCATACTGCCACATATCTTCTCAATCGTCACCCCACAAAGACTCTAGACGGCCAAACACCATATTTCACTCTACACGGGTCACAGCCATCCTACGCTCATCTTCGAGTATTTGGTTGTGCTTGTTACCCCAATCTCTCTTCCACCACTCCACATAAATTATCACCACGCTCCACCATGTGTGTCTTCCTCGGCTATTCCTCGACCACAAAGGATACCGGTGTCTTGACCTCCACTCGAATCGGATCATTGTCTCGTCATGTCACATTCGATGAGACTTTGTTTCCATTCTCCGCAAAGTGTCAACCACCCCCAGGATTCGGACACGCTGTCCTTCTTGGGCGTTGCCGATGATTCCTCCTTGCCTCTTGTGCAAAGAGTTGTGGATGCAGGGTACTGTCTTCCCTGGTGGTGATGCCGCCCCAGGCGCCAACGGCGCCACGGCTCCACCACCCCATGCCTCTAGCGCTCGGGCCGGGGCTCCTCCCACCATCTCTTCGGCCGGGTGGGCGCTCGCGGCGGGGCTGCTACCCCCACCCCTCCGGCCGGTGCTGCTGCCCCCTGAGGATCCCACCTCCCAGGTTCTTTGCCCGGCGGCCGGCGAGACACTCGGCGGACCATCGCCCCTGGCGCCACAGCGGTCGCCCGGTTGTCAACGCCCACGGCATGCGCACCCGTGGCAGGGCCGGTCGCGGCAGCCCGTGGATCGCTGAACCTACAAGCGGCGCCACCATGTCGCTTTCTCGGTTCCATCATCCGTCCGAGCTGCTCTGGCGGATCCGCTGGCTGTGCTCGCTATGCAAGCTGAATTGACGCCCGAAGGAGAACAATACGGACACTGGTGCCTCGTCCTCCAGTGTTAATCTTGTGACTGGCAAATGGGTTTTTCGGCACAAGTTCAAGACCGATGGCTCTCTTGATCGTTACAAGGCCGGATGGGTGCTCCGCGGTTTCACACAAATACCAGGGGATTGATTACTGACGAGACTTTCAGCCCGGTAGTCAAGCCGGCTACCATCCGTGTCGTGCTCACCTTGGCATTGTCTCACTCTTGGCCGATTCATCAGCTTGACGTCAAGAATGCTTTTTCTCCGCGGCACCCGGGGCGAGACGGTTTACTGTGTACAGCCAGCCAGTTTTGTGGACTCCATGCAGCCCAACCATGTTCGTCGCTGAACAAGTCGCTCTACGGGTTGAAGCAAGCTCCTCGTGCCTGGCGCAACCGATTTGCCTCCTTCATCACGTCTGCGGGATTTGTCGAAGCCAAGTCTGATGCATCCTGTTCATTTATTCCTTGCGGTGCGACATGGCATTCCTTCTGCGTATGTTGATGATATTGTGCTCGGTGCCTCTTCACCGGCTTTGCTTTCACGGATTATCACTGCTCTTCGCCGTGAGTTTTCTATGACCGACATGGGACCGTTCACGGCATTTCACGGGTGTCGATGTCAAGCGCCAGGGCAATAATCTTTTTCTCTCTCAGAAATAGTATATGTTGGACATTCTGGACCGTGCGGGTATGGGTAATTGTAAGCCGTGCAGCACCCCTGTGGATACACACTCCAAGCTCTCTGCTGATGGTACTCACATTCTTGCTGATCCCGGCCCGATTATCGCGGTATTGTTGGAGCTCTCGGTACCCTCACCTTCACTCGTTCGGATATTGCATATGCCGTTCAGCGGGTGTGCTTGTATATGCCGCGACCCTCGGGAGCCTCACTGGGGTGCCATGAAGCGTATTCTTCGGTATATTCAAGGTACACTGGATCTTGGCTTCCACCTTTACCGACCTCTCCGATTGATCTCACTTGTTTACACCGATCTGGATTGGGCGGTGGGTCCTTGATACACGCAAATCCACATCGGGTTATCTTTGTGTTTCTCGGGGACAACCTCATCTCATGGTCGTCCAAGCGTCGAGGGCTACGGTATCCGGATCCAACGCAGAGGCGGATATGTCGAGTATGCCGCCAGCGGGTAGCCAAAGCTTGCTGGCTACGCATGCTACTGCAAGAACTTCGGTATCCTCTCCGGTCGTGCCACGCTGGTTTCTTTGTAATAATATCGGCGCTGTCTACCTCTCCACCAATCTGTCCCAAATCAGCGAACCAAGCATATTGAGATCGATCACGCACTTTGTTCGAGAACGAGTCGCCCTCGGTGAAGTCCGCGTCCCGCATGTTCCTACCACATCTCGAGACGCCGACATCTTCACAAAAGGTTTGCCGACCTCAGTATTCACAGAGTTTAGGTCCGCCTCAATGTTAAGTAGTGCTCCCAGTTTAGACCGCGGGAGAGTGTTGGATTGTAATATGGCAAGTGGGGCCTGTCCACGGAGCCTATATATATGTACGCTGAACTATTCACGGTAATGCATTGAGTATTCCCTAATCACAATTTATCAACATTGATGATTATGCAGAAGACAGAGAGATGGACATTGGCCCACCCAGATACAACCTGCAAGTGGAATGCCCATTGCACCCCAACTTTCTCTCCAAATTTCACTATGTAAAAAGAAGATTCCCCATCACATCAAAATCTTGGCACATTTATCGAAGACGAAACGTAGGCAAAAATAAACTAATTACACAGTTTAGATGTATACATTGCGAGGACGATTCTTTTTGAGCCTGAGTTACCCATAGTAGGATAATATTTACCACTAACAAACGAAACGTCTTCTGATGCTTTCGATGTGACATTCCTCCAAAATTTTACACCAAATTTTTGGATCTAAACACACCCATACTAGCAGCAAGTGGAGATCAATGGGAGGACAGCAAGTGGAGATCAATGGGAGGACCAGTATCCCGAACTCAACCACTATCCCACATACACACCACATGGGGGCGCGCCTGTGCCACACACGTATCCACATACACACCAGCGCGCGGCGGTGGCTGCCTGCACGCACGCACCCCACAGCCGCCACAGGTCGACAACGTGAGAGGCAGGAGAGAAGGCCATTAATTACGCGATTCACATGCTCACTACTCCGCGCATGTCATCCGAGATTCCCATAGCATTCTCATCTGACAAGGGACCACAACTTTTAATGACACATAGGGCCCACTCATCATTCTTTCCCGACGCTGACTTCTCTTGACTCAGTTATAGGAACAACTAATATATTGTCCCATGCAAACCATGGCCTGAGATCACTTCTTCTGACAACATTAATCTCAAATGATAAATCTCATAATTACAAAGTTACAAGTCTCATCGAGAAATATGTTTTCACATAAAAATCTTTTTCATCTGATCAAGTCGTACGAGGGAGTTATGATTTTTCAAAGCTAGGTCCATGTAGCATAACGGGACAGATAAATGCCCGTGGGACCACAATGAGACCCGTTATAATTTGTATAGGCAGTCAATAATGCATTTTGAAACCAAGAAGACACTAGACAACTTTGAGAGTCATTGTTAAATTGTACTATTTTTTAAAAAATGCTCTAATATCCATTCCTCATAAAAACTAATAAGTAAATATAAATATTTGCTTAAAATTGTGGTCATGCATGGGCTCAGGCTGTCCGAACCCAGCCAGCACTTGATCATGCATGGTCTGCTCACTGTATTTGGGATAGATATATAGGGGCTGGGACGAACCAAGCCCATACGGGACCTATGTGGAGAATAATTAAACAAAAGGAGTGCTAAAATAATTTCTCTTAATTTTTGTATGCTTATTATCCCGCCCTTTTGACGAGATAAATGACGAACACACAGACCGGTTAGCTTACATTAACTGATGAGATAGCTAGGCACGTACGGACGTGCCACTACTACTACATACTCACCCTGCCATTCGGGTTCCCCGAATTTTTCGGGTCAGTAAATTCAGGTAATACGAAATTTGGGTAAAATGCTATCCGAACTTAACTCCAAACTATCACTATCCGAAATTTCGAATACCCGATAACTCGGGTTCGGTATACCCGATGTACCTGAAATCAGCAAACTGCACAGAAATTCAGCGCCTCTCCTGGCTCCTGTCATTCGATTCAATTTGCCGACGGAGGTTGCGGTGCCCTGTTTGGCGTTGGCAGTGTGGCCGCCCGGGAGCTCGAGGGATGTGGGTCGTCGGTAGGTGAGCGGTGAGTTGGTGCCGGTGAAGTGTGGTGCCGTCGCAAGCTGCTGCTTGACGCCTGGACTACTCGAGCCTGCAGGTCTCGGCGAGGAGGAGTCGCGAGGGCTGACATTGGACTGCTGGATGTCGACTACGCTACATGCTTTGGACGGCTGCCGCTAGGCTTCGCAGTTATGGGATGCCGCGACGGAGTGGGTGGGCGATGGATTGACATTAGACTTGACTCTGGGCGTCGGCCGTTGGGCTTTCCTCTTCTATTCCTTGTTGGGCCGAACAAAGTGGATTAGTGGGTCTGCCAAGCACAATCTGCAGCGGGCACCGGGCCGGCCCGAGCACGAATTCGACCGTGCCAGTCGTGTTTGGGCCGGGCCTAATTTTCGTGCGAAGTTGTGCCACCGTGCTTCGGGCCAAATGCTCAGATATAGAATTGCCCCTAGCGTCAGCCAAGAATTAACCGTATCCTAACTTCCTAAGGCTGAAGCACATTATCCCGCTACTTTAATCCCGGGTTAAGCACTTAACAGCATCCCTAATCTGATCTGCACCCACGACCGCCTAACTAACATCCTCGCGCACAGGCACAGCTGTGCAAATCCCTCGAGCCAACTCGAGTCAAACGGCCAAAGTGAAGGATTTGACCCATGATTATAGAGACGAAAAAGACCGCCGGGAATCGCATGGTTTTCGCCACGTCAGCCTCAAGTCGATTTCGCCATCAACAAGGATTGCTTACTTCTAATCTTCTACTCTATCTTGTATCTAGAAGAGTGTATCGTTGATATTGAGTTGAGCAGAGCTCTCCTTTTTGCTTATACAAGTGTACAAATAAATATATGAAATTGGATTGGGTTGATTCAAACGAAACGAATGTAAATCTAGCTTAAGCTTATCTTACTACCACTAAGTTTTTTTTATTCTTGATTATAATTTGGCCGTGCAGACTCTAGCCTTTTGTTATTATTGTTTATTCCCAAAAAATTCTAGAGAAAATTAACAGCCACGTTCTTTTCCTTCATTTTTTCTTCTTTTTGTGAGACTTTTATATTTTTACTTAAATAAATTTGTCAATGTAGCATACATCCAAAGGTCTCGACGACACTTGTTTAACTAACTAGAGTTATGTCAGTATGCACTCAAGTCGTATAATTGCATCATATGTTTTAGGGCGTTTGTCTCCACTCATTTCGTGGTGCCCGGAAACGAACTGCCAAACGTCATGTGGTGGCTGTAAATTCTGTCGATTGCCTATGGGGAGAAAAATCGAGGAATAAACTGTACCACAAATTCCCCGTATTGTAGATCTGCTACAACACATACAGAAAAATAACGCAACGGAAAAATATCTACAGCCCCCCCGCGTCGCTCCCGAAGCGGGGCGACTCGGCGGCGACCCAGCGCCACCACCGCAGCGTCCTCCGCTTCCCTTCCCTCACCTGCCCGCCTGAGCGGGTGGCCCGCGAGGACGGTGACGGCGGGATTCCTCGGCTGGTCGCCATTTCGCGCATCCTCCAGTCTCCCGTGGTCCCCCCCGCGACTCGGGTGGCGGGCGGACGGCGACCGCGTCGGGCGGCGGCTCCTCGCCGGGCTGGGCAGATTCGTGTCCCGGCGTCACCGATCTGCTGCTGGCGCTGGCGCAGCGGTGGTGGCTCTTCCCTCCCGATGCGCACATGTGGCCTCCTTCCTATGGGAGGAGCTCGGTCCATGGTGGCTCATTGGGGCTCAGGCGAGCTTGGGGAGAGGATGACCTAGTCCTACGGCGGCCGGGTCCGGTCTCCTCCGGCCGTGGCTGCGACGGTGGTCGCGCGCATGGGTGGTGGTGATGGTGCGGCGAGCCGTGGCTTGGTGGTGGTGGTGGGCGTTGGGGTCCATCCGTCCCCGCCGGCGTTTCGGTGGCGGTGGAGGTGCGGCGGCGGTGGTGGTGGTGAGAGATCCATGGTGTTGGCATCCACCGGAAGGAGCGGAGGTGTGGTGGCGGTGTGGTTCCCCGGCGACACCCCCTCGACGACGATGCAGGTTTGTGTGGTGCCACCGTGGTGGTGGGCCGAGGTGGTGCAGGGCGCACTTGTGGCACCATGGTGGTGCTAGGAGCTGTGTCGGGCTATCCTTTTGCCAAAGCTAAAGGTGGCGGCGAGGTGCGAACTAGTGGTGGGATGATTGTTCAGCGAAAGCCTTTGTCGGCGCTCTTGTCTTTGGTGGTGATGGCGGTGGCGCCGTTGACACCCGTTATAGCATAATATTACTAGTCAACTAAACATGAATAAGGGCATAAAATGAATATCAACATAAGTCTATGGGCTTTACTAACATAATTCCACGAGCTTTGGTGATTTTTATATTTTCAGAGACTTAACAGATAAATGCAGAGAAGAATGGAGAAAGTTCCGCAATATACATCACATATGATGACAAGACTTGACCGTGAAGTAACTCAACCCAAAATGTGGACTAAAACACTCTAGAACATACCGAAGACACCAGGGAGGAAGGAGATCCCGAGAGGATCACCTACCCCGGCGGGCCGCCAGAGCCTTTTAGGCCGGCCGCCCGGTGGGTCCCGCCCTGTCGATCTCATCTTCCTAGGTCGGTTTGTAACTTACCTTGAGGTTGTATCTACACCGCTATTGAATGTCGGTTTGATCCAATGGTCATCGCTCATCGCCAAGGCCTATATAAGAAGACCCCCTGACCCCAGGGCTAAACCCTAACTCATTCTATCTCATTATCTCTCAGTTGTAGAGGGGTCCCATGTAAGGATCATCTCTCTCTTAGGGAATAGTGAATTAGAATGTAATTAGAAGTAGATTAGATCTAATTAGATCTCATCAAGAGTAAGAGTCAAGAAGAGATTAAAGTTCTCATGAGAGAGACTAGAGCTAATCTTGCTCCTAGAGTAAGTAGTTGGATCGGAATCAAGTCCCATTAACACCGGTACTTGATCCCGAGACTTCTATGGTGGTTCAACTCCTTATTTGAGAAAGTGAATGTTCTTATTGTTCACAACTCTTGTTTGAGTACTTTAATCTGTAGGACCCTATAGATTAGAGGGGTAGCTTTGGTTTAGGCGTGGTGCCTAGACGAGGTTACTTGTGATGACACCTTATATTCCGGGTCGTGTGGTAGATCGCGGGAGTGATCTCTGTTGAGTCCTTTGGAATCCACCCTCCGTCTATAAGACTAGTTGGGCGTATAAATGCCGGAGGATTGCATGTTTTGTCCATGTTTTCCTTTGGGTGCTTCCCTTTAAGACAATACCAATGTAGCTTACAAGGATAAGAATTAGACAACCATAGAAATCTCCTTATCTCTTTATCTTCTTCAGTTCCTTGACTATTTGCTTTCGAGGATTAGTTATATTCCTCGTTATCCTCACACCATCCTCCCCGTGGATTCGATATTAAAAACCCTCTCCCGGGTGAAATGCTCGCTAGTATCCGTTAAACTGCGGATTATTATAAATATTTCGTAGGCTTAATAAATACCAACAAGCATTTACGGCGCCGTTCTTGCGGGAGAATGGTTCTTTGAGAAAACATTGAGTATAACTAATCTTGTACCATATCTTAGTGTAGTCTTTCTTTTTTTATTTTCTTTTCTTTTTATATCTTTTTTGGATCCTCGGTTCCACACCAATCCTTATATACTGCATCCATAAGCACAAGTTCAGGCCACTAGAATCTATAGAACCTATCCTACCCCTTGGCTTTTGAGATGTGTCTACTACGTTTGATCAAAATGATCATGAAACAACCCATTATAGGAGAGAATTACTGAAAGTTAACCTCGGGCCAAATCCTATCCTTTGAAAAAGGATAATGTATTTGGGGCTCATCCTAGAAAAGTTGTTGGCATGACCATCATGCGATTTTTCGGAGGAACTTTTTCTTTCCTTTTCTAAAGCAAGGTTTGTCCTTGACAAACTCAGCCGTGTGATCTTTTTCTTACAATTTTCCATGAACACCCAAAGAAGAAATGGAATCATCCTCTAGACCAAAGAAGAAGTTTTGATAGCCAGATCATAATCATCTCAATCCCTTATTTAGCTACCAATCCTAAATCATCAATACTCCAAAAACCTCTCCTAGGGAAGAAGTAATTCTACCCTTGATTCTTTTATGGTGATGATTTTAGGAAACAAACTTCTAGCTTCATAGGAGACCTTTAAGTACCTATAAACCAAATCCTATTAAAGAAGAGTCTCTTAAAAAGTATCCTTTTTTCTTACTAAGGACATTGGGAGCCCAAGGATGGCATATCTAATGATGCCATAGAAGGAGAGCAAAGCTATCTAGAATCCATTAAATCTTCTTTCCTTCTATTTCGGACTAGATAACTTATCCAAATCCATCTTTAATCTCATCATTGACCCCAATGAATCCTCTAGTGTTCTTTTTTCTTGAGTCTACCTACGATCTTAGAAATCCCAAGTATAGACAACATGAAGGATCTAAGGAAGACCAAGAAGAGCATTATCCATAGTTGGAGAATATCCATGAGCATATGAGTTACATCCTAAATTTTCTATCCAATCCTTGCCCATGTGAGCAAACTCCTGAGTTAATTACCATCTCTAATCTTGCCACCTACAAGATCTTAAACCCCCTTAAGATAATTGTTCATAAAGATTGGTGATTTGAGGGAAAACCTCTTCGTCATCTTGAACCATATTTGAAGGTTTCCCAAGGACGAGCTTTTTGTCCTAAAACAAGCACTCTAGGGGAGGTAATATAAGTATAAATCTTTTGCTATAACACCCCCTTGTGTAGTGAGCATAAAGATATAATTATGAGAATATTTCTTGGTATTTTTTTGTTACTAACCATTTCAGGTTTAGAACAAAGAGAATGGAGGATGACAATGTAAAGGTATGTCTAACCAATTATCATGCAACATGAAATCATATACATAGAAATATTTCTTGCCATGTTGCTACCTTATCTTGGTTGTCTCTACCTTTAAGACATGCTCAAGTTACCAACACTCTTTCATCACTATTTGAGTAAATCTCTGTAGTGCTTTTATGCTACCTTTGTCTTCTATGGTATGCTTTGGTTTGGAAGTACCGTACATACTTCCAAAGGCTTTTAAATTAAGCATGGTGCTTAGGTTAAATAACCTTCCTTAATTTAATTAGACATGGAGTCTAGTTTGGTTATTGAACTACGAATTACTTGCGTAGACATTGGTTATTGTTTTTGGGCTAACCCCTGCAGAAAACTCTCAATCCAATTTGGGTGAGTTAAGGGATGAACTCAGGATCGAGAGATGAAGTAAGGCATATGTTGAACTCCAACCTTGTGCAAAAGACACGGTTCATTCATCATTTATAGAAGAACTGTAAGTCTCAAATCATTCACTCAATCTTTTGCCACAATTCAGCTTTGCCTTGATCCTTATGCTAGAATGCAGCAGCAAACAAAAATGTCTTATAAGATATGATAATTAAAATCTACGCTAAGAGTAATCAAAGAACCATCTTTTCATTAGCATAGGTGAGATCTTATGAACTTTGGATAACAACCCTTGTTTCAACCATGCTTTATACTCCTAAATGGGGTATGTGTCCACTAATATTTTTGCGAAAAAAGAACTTATGCTATGTCTATTCGATGAAGAAGAGTGCCATACACCACGATCACGAAAAAGTAAACACTCAACGTAGTGGATGGACAACGCAATGGGCCACAAGAACATCAAAGACAGGTAAGTGAATATAAATCACATATTTGTATACAACTTTTGTCTTATGTTCTGGAAAATAATAATAATAATAATAATAATAATAATAATAATAATAAAAAAATCTGAACACATGAAGGCTCATGCTAAAAGAAAACAACAACATGTTCCTAGGACAAGTTCCCTTCGGGTATTTTTGGTCACTAACCTTGCGGGAACAAAAGGACGAACAACATCTATGGACATGGTAATTGCAACATACAATTAGGGATGGTTCAAAGATTCACACTTAAAGTGTCGAGTGACAGAAGGCTCGAGCATGGGGAGGGAGGTCCACTCCTCTAAAGATCTGACATTACTCTTCCTCTTCTCAAGCTACCATCACTCTGACATGCTGGTTTGCAACCCCCCTACTCACTATTACTTTTGCCTCTCTAAGATTGAATGTTTATAAATGTCATACATCAAAATCAAACTTAAGATTTTCCATTAGAGAAAAAGTAATAGTGAGCAAATGCTAATTAAAATAAACATCCAAAACCTTTTGTAGAATAGAAGATACCTTTAGCTCCATGACAAATTTACCCTTGTTTAAAATTACTTGTATATTCCTTTCGGGTATGTGTTTCGTCAACTAATACTGCAGGAATAAAACCATAAAAGGAGCAAAAAGGTCCTAAAGGAGAAGAAAGAAAGGATGATGCAATAAAGAGAGACAAGTTAGGAGCAAGACATACAAGACGCCAAATGAGGAAAGCTCCAAGCAAGCAAAAGGTAACAATCACCACAAGGTATTACAGTGTTGTCACACTCTAATAAAAGGTAACATTTTGAGGTAAGCTATCATTAACTAAGCTTTTCTTAATTATGGCATGCTCATAAATAAAGAATCAAACATGTTGGAGTCAAAACCTAACCTTATCCATCTTGTTTAGCTTCACATGTTTAGTTCTTTGTTCCTAAACACCACTCTCCCCGATCTCATAGTCCCCAACCATGTAAACTAAAATGTTGCTCATCCTACTTTGCAAGATAGTTATAATCATTAAACCGTTGATGCTCTATCTTGTGACCTTGTTACCCTCATCATAAATGAAACAAGTACATATTAAATCTGCCTTGTTTAATGTGCCTAAGGTTAGAGAAGAACGAATAAAGTTTTGGTTCCGCATTGGTGTTTTCCCACCAACAGAGCCGATGCACTTGATCTCTACCTTGTCTTTGTAAACAGGGACATACTTGAGCACAATGTGGAGGAGTATCTCACTCTTTCAAAACTCTACAAGGAAATGTCCTGAACCCATAAAGTACGCACACTAAACAAGATGTTGTATGCTTCCACTGTCAAAGTTTCACTTCAAATTATGAGACAAGCAAGCAACATGGGTGATGCCATCCTCAGAGATCACTATCTCAGGAGACGCAGCCACCAAGATCAGATGGTAAACATGAGGAGCGAGGTAAGAAGCCTTGTTCAAAAGACTTAAAATATTGAACCCTCGCCAAAAAGGTAACTCGGTAGTTATCCATTTTTAATTCTTAGCATTGCATCTTTAATTGCATATTACATTTATCTTTACGCATTTTTCATTAGCATATTTACTTATTTGCATAATCATTTTTCCTTTAGCATATTTACATTTATGCATTAGCATTGCATTGAAAAATTCTCAAGCCCCATGTGGATAATCTTGTGCCGTGTAACAACCCATAAGGATATTCACCGTGGTGGTATAAAAATAATTATGCATTGTTGACGGTAACCAACGACATATTTTTCCCCTCAACTTACTACCATAAAGGAGTAAAACTATACCTTTTTATACTCATATACATTTATCACTAATAAAATTCCACTTGTAGTGTCTAGTATTTTATTTTGCAGATTTATAATAAATACGGTGGAAATACGACCAAAGTACGCCATCCGGGAAGCGCATTATTGCAAAACACAAGCCCGAGGAGCAAATCGACCCAAAACATCAAAATTGGGCGAGCCAAGCCCGACCCACAACTTTTCAAGACGAAGGAAGCCAACCCACCGAGACCGGGCGGGCCGAGCCTGGGGGGTGCGTGGCGCACCACCTGTGCGGCCGCACCCTCCCTCGAGGCGGTTCGCCCAGCCTGGGGGGCGGTTCATGAACCTGCCTTATGGGGGTTATCGACGTGGGATGGTCGGGTTGGTCTGATTAGGAAGGTTTACCAGGTCGGTTTTTGGTGTAAATTAGCACTTAGGCCCCTCCTCCAAGTGTATAAGTAGTCCCTCTCTCTTCCTCTCTCAACACACACCATTCCAAGGAAGAGTCTCTCCCTCTCCTCTAAGAGGACTCTCCCCTCTACTCTTCTACCTCACTCCAATGGGTCTAGGCCCTACCTAAGTAGTAGAGAGATTGGCGGAGGAGAGATGTGAAGGGCGAGAGAGCGGGAAGCGCCCAGGACTTGTCGGTGTCTCCCCAACCTTGTACCTCGGTGGATTCGGACTTGGCTCCTTCCACGGGATCTTGGCTAAGTAAGCTTCCACGATTACGATAATCTTTATTGTCTTTTTGTTTATCCACGATTTATCTACTTGTTTGTGGGATCGGTAGTCGTACCTTGGTCGGGACTCTAGTGGTGGAACCCTTTGACCGGGAACCCGGCAAACACTAGAGTGATAATCACTAGCGTAAACGTGGTGTTTGGGCTAGCGGTTTTCTACCTTTTTCGCGAAGCATCCCACGGTTGAGGGGGGGTAGGCGGCCGGGTCGTGACAAGCCTTGACCGTCCCTTGAAATCCCCCCACGTTAAATTTGTGACGTAAAGCTAATTGGACTGACTCGCCCGGTTTGGGGCGGGGCCGGTGCCCGTGAACAAGTAGCTGAGGCCGGCTAACCATAGACACTAAAGGTGTAGGGATCCTTCTCGCTAATCCTCCCCATCTTTGGTACGTGTGTGTCCTTGGGCGAACTAGTTAGGAGAGATTACATCCGTTCCTGTGGAAAATACGATACCACGAATATTTCCGGGTGAAAGCTACAACGACAATTAAATGACGCTTTACGGATTCTTACGTGGACGTTAAGAAACGCCAACAAGCTTTTCGGCGCCGTTGCGGAACGGTTGCTATTATCTTCGAACCTAGTGAGTCCTCGATCTATCTATTTAAAAAATCAAAATAGTTATTTGTTTTCTTTTTTTTCAAAATGAAGCCAACCAATCATTTTCAAAATCCTTTCGCTTCAATCGGAGGAGTTCATAGAGCCGCAATCTTTTTCAAAACCAAAACTTTCATCCGGCTATGAACTCCACCCATATTTAAAATCCATTGTTCCGGCAGACCCTTCTCTGGCTACTACCCCCAAAACCCTTGTAGCCACCTCCAAGATTTCGAGGAGATATGTGCATGCCCTAAGCATTCCCGGCATGACACAAGAAAAATATCATGTGGACGTTGTTTTACTGTTTTCCCTCACGGGGGAGAGCGAGAACAATGGTACACTAATGTAAAGGGAGTTTGAATGGGGATTGGGAAGAACTCAAAGACAATTTTTGTCTAGCATTTTTTCCCCATCAACACCCTACCAAGGACAATCCTCGATTTCGAGGGGATGAGAAGGAGTCTATAGGTGCAGCCTGGGCCAGGTTTACAATGTTAATACATTCTAGCCCGAGACTTGTCATTGCAGATAGTGTGCTTTTGCATATCTTTTGTTCAGGTCTTGACATAGACATCGCCTCTATGCCTTGACATGACCGCCGGAGGGTCATTTGCACGTAAACCTACAAAACGAAACAGAGGAAAATCCTAGATCACATCCTCGAGAAGCATGCTTCTCCCGTTGTAGAACCTACTCCCCTCCATAACAAGGGCATGTCAAGCTTTGAGGAGCCCTCATCAGTCGAACCATTCCATGTATTATCATTCGAACCGACTATTGAGCCCTCACCCGAACCACGAACACCGAAGGAAGGGATGTTTTATCCTTCGGAGTTCCCGATCAAATCGAGGATCATGGGGAGAACCTTGAACCTTCTAAGGCACGAATGGAGCAAATGGAGCACAACTCCTCCTAAGGAATCTTCCTCTAACATGAAACCTTCAAAAAGAATGGTTGATGGAGGTGAAACGCGTTCTTCTGAAGCAATTCAGATTCCTTCACCTTCCACGACCATACCTTGTTCATTACAAGAAAATTCCTTAGATGCCCTACACAACCCCACAAATGAGGCGAATATCATGTCACAATATCCCCGTGGAAACCCTTTTTGGGTAATATGCCGCTAGCCTCGTCGATAGACTCTTCAAGGGTCAATTCGGACTCATCTTTGCATGTTGTGGTATTGCTAGGGCTGTGCCAATGAAAATTCATGGAATCGAGGTTCACTTAGACTTCTATATCTATCCCATCCTCGACTTTAATCTTCTCATAGGCTACCCTCTTGAAAAGATTTTTCATGAAAAAACTATAGAGGAGAGCCATGATGAGAAGTTGGGAAAGAATGCTTGTGCCTCTCACCTAGAAATCCCAAAGGTGAAGCATCTTCCCAACCAAAACTCGTTCGAGGAGGCGACGTTCATAACTCCATTCGATTCACCTAAGTTGCCCTTGCATCTTGGTGAAACGAAGCACCCGCCGCTCTCACTTTCGAACACAAGACATGTCCCTCGGCCAACAAAAACGTTGTTCTTGACAATGGTCGAGATTCAACGTTAAGTTCTTCATGACACAACTTTTGAAGATAAGAACTCATGTGCCATGGACATGCACGAAGCAACAACTCTTGAGACCAAGCATGCACCCGCTATTGAGCATGTCGAGTTTTCATTTGAAACTTCTCATGATTCATGTTCATCTTTTTTGGATCTCTAGAGTTGTCTCAAGCCTGACCACGCGTGCCCTCTACGAGGACCCCAACCTTCTCTTAATCCTCGTTCACAAACTCTTCAAGAGGATGGTTGTGGATGTCTTCGCCTATCACAAGTTTTGTCGATATCGTAGTGGCACGATGGCACTAACCTTGCAGACTTAAAGCGTAACGCTAACTTCTTAGTGGTGAGGCTGGGAACTTCCCCACCTTTCATAGCTGCAAGATGAATTCCCGGTCAAGCTTACATTTACCATAAAGAAAGCACTGCCGGAGATAACCCGGTGATAAAAAAAAATGAATGAATAAATCTCTCTTGTTCTAAAAAAAAAGGGTTTCCCTTTGTTCTTATTAATAAAGCAAGAGCATGTTATCAAGTTAGTATGCACCTTCGGGTATTCTTGTCGCTAACCATTTCGGATGGAGAGGCATGCGATGCTTGAAAACATGGGGCCAACATCAGCACAAAAAAAAAAAACTTTGATGCTCATGGATGATGGAACACGCTCAAAAGGAGACCGGACTTTGCACACTTGACTTTTGCACAGAAGTCCAAGTGTGGGGGAAAGATGGTGAAACCTCAAGTTCCAAACACCAAGGCGTCATACAAAAAAAAATGATGGTGAATAAAAAAATGATGTCACCCCCACCTTGCTGAAAAAAAAAGGAAACAAAAGAATTATAAAAAAAAAAAAAGAGAGAATATAGATAAAAAAAAAGAGAGAGAAAAAGGATTGAAAAAAAAAGAGAGTTGTCGAAAAGAAGAAAAAAATACATATATATAGAATAAAAAATATAATAAGAGAAGAGAGGAGCAGGTTGGCCCCTGTATGGTCAAGATACATACCAAAGTGCTGCGACTCCACCCATCATTGCTACCACAAGCAAGATGGGCTTCGTCTCTCATCCTTTGCTGCTACCATCAAGACCCATGGACCATACACACAAAGTTGTGTGTGTGTGGCCTAGTCTTATGGTACACCGACAAAGCCATCATGCAACCGCAACATCAACCTCGACGTTTCATCCACAAATGTTGTCGAGACGTATATCCGTGTACGCAAAGGAAATAAAAGTTCGCCAACACTCTTCATTCATTTTTTGTCTCCATAGAACCAAAACTTTATGCTTCTCATGTTTATGTCATATGCTATGGTTTGGGTGTTTTCACATGTGCTTTACATGAGTTACATCCATAGATCTTTTAAATTGAGCATGGTGCTTAGGTTAAAAGATCTCCTTTAATCAAAAATTGACATGGTGTTGGATCTTGATTAATGAACTTAGAGCTTTGTTGTCATGATCTATGAGAGTATCTTTTGTTGGAGATAAATCAAGGCTATGCTTACACTTCTTCTTTATGATTAGCCTTGCTTGAGTGATGCTGTTGTGAACAAATAAAATAAAAATAAAATAAAATAAAGTTCTCACAATAAAGGCTCTACGATGTTCATGCCGATAGAGCCATCTGTTTTTCTTCTTTTGTTTTGTTTTCTTGTTTTTGAATAAAACCAGGTATAAGACCAAGTGTGTGGGAGAGCTCTCAAACACAATAAACAAACTTCTAAGACCTCCCCAACACAATGCACAAACACCGAACAATTCATGATGGAGAAGGACGAGGCGAACAACTACCATTAACTCCTTCCTCTTCAAACGGTGGTTTGTACAAAACTCTCGCTCTCACATTTCATAATAATAAAAGAAAGGGGAGAGAAGAATGAGGAGAAATGAGAGAAGAGGAGATAAACCTTTCAACCCCAAGTTCTTTGTCCTATTTTTGTGATGATATCAAAAGACAAGCTTGGGGGGAGCCTCAAAACCAATCACAAACTCAAATCATTCGCGCAAGCAAGCTAGCTAGCACAACCATGAAAGGTAAGTAAAGAGCTAGCTTGGGGAGGACTCCAAGAAAGGTAACGTGTATCTCACATTTTGATTATATTCTCTATCTTATGAAAATGATGAGTTATGCTAAAAAAGGGGGGGAGAAAAAATTCCATTCCTATACATATGAGCTATGAAAATGTTTAGTCTTAGTCCCTTGTTGAAATGATGAATAGTTGCTCTATCTTATGTTTCGCACTGTGCCTAGTTTATAATTCAATTTCTCTAAAGTTTGGGTTTAGTGGCTAAAGTCTAAAAACTCATCCTGAAAAAAAACCTGATTTATGTGGGTTGCATAAGCTCTATCTAGTCTAAGTTGTTGTCAAGTATGATATGGTACAAATAGATTTGCTATGACTTAGTCCAAAAAAGAGAAACTTGACATCCGGGAATCTACTTTGAAAGAAAAGACAAATGATATGGGCTATTCTAAAAAAAAAAAAAAAGAAAATGAGATGAAAAATGGACACGTGTCCGAGGGCGAGTAGAGCCCATGTGGGGGATCGATATCCGGGACACTAAGAATGAGCTCCCTACTTTTCGGCGTCGACAAGCTAATGCAGCCCTAAGCGCCCACTCTCAACCCAAAGAGGTCACTTCCCTCCCGAAGAGCTCGGCGCCAGCGAGGAGCTCCCACCATGGCCGAGTACGGCGTGTACGAGCTCTCCACGCCGAGGACCTGTTCTCCGCCTCGGTAGAGACTCTCTGTGGAGGAAGCTCCTCCATTCGGCGTGACGAACATTCTCCGGAGGGGCCTCTTTCCGCCTCGTTCGAGCTCGAGCTCCAGCGGAGGCCTGCAAGGACGACGGAGGAGCTCGCCTATCTTCCGCGCGAAGCCGCCAAGTCTGAGTTGGCCAACCGGCGCCCTCGACAAGCACCGTAGCCACCTGGCGCTCTGACTACGAGGGAGAGGTCTTTTCCATCATACCGCCATACCCCATCGGCTCAACAGCGCCGCCCTTGTGCCCTCAAGTACGTCGACGTGTGCGAGCCCCATCCAGTGAAGTATGGCCGCGCCCGCAGTGTCGGATTGATTCCTACCGCGATTAAGGGCGGCACGGCGCGGACCACCGCCAAGCCTCGATTGGCGCATACGGCGGCGACCAATTTCAACATCAAGTCTCCAAAGAGCTCAAGGCGACTCTGCCCGACCAAGAGCTCGTCCGAGAGCTCCTCGCCATACTCCGTCGCATCCAACAACTCTACTACGCCCCCTACGGGTACATGCGGGGGTGCATCCTAGCGTCGGCGGCATGGCCGCCCCTCCCATACCAGAAGAGATGGCTTCCAACTACGATTGAAGACGAGGCGACGCCGACCATCGCCTGACCTAGATTCCGCGCGCGGCGACAACCAAGCCAAAGATCCAAAGCTACCGAGAGCTCGAAGAGAGCTCTGGCCAATCAACGAGCTCGTTCGGAGAGCTCCTTCACCTACCCGCCACTCCATGGCCCCTCATCCTATCCACTCTCGCCTCAACTCGAAGAGCTCATATGTCCTCGCTCCCCTTGCCATTATAAAAGGAGGCGGGGGTTCTCGCTTGAGGCAAGCGAGGTAGAAAGAAGAAGGGGAGACGAGCCACCTAAGTTTCCTCAAACCAACATCCTCACTCACCCTCATATTGGCACTAGCCTCAATCACAGACTTGGGAGCCCGCTCCCTCTCTCGATCCGCTTATGCGCACCCGGTATGAGCATTTGAGCTCGGATAGTGATCACTTGGACTAGGGAGCCTGATTTTGCCCCGAACCCCGGGTATAAACATTGTGTCATTGTCTCTAGAGCTAGGCCATTAGGAGAACGCACTAGCCCGGCCGATTCTTTGCGTGGCGGTGGTCATCAGCGATGCGGACGCGCGACAGTTAGCGCCCGGTAAGGAGCGCTAGTGTGACTCCACCCTGGATGGCCCCTCCCTTCGCATCACTTCGGTGGCCATGATCCTCCGGTTCAGCTCCCCCGGAGGTTCGTGGTCACCGGCGAGGGACTCGGGCATGGTCCTCACTCCCTTCATCCCGCCGTGGCGCCTTCGACGTCTTTGTCCCGCCACTAGGGCCGCGAGGACCGTACCCCGCCTCCCCCCGACGGGATGGCACCCGCCTCGCCTTGGCGGCATCCTCGCCAGACGCGTTTCTCGGGTTTCCGGTTGGCGCCCGACACCCCGGCGACTTGACGCCCGGCCGCCGGCGAGGGCCCGACTGGCGGCCCGTTCTGACATCGCCCCTCGGCACCCGTCCGCAGTTTGGGGCGTCGGGGGCGGCCTCCCCTCCATCACTGCGGGTCCCACGTCGCCCCCTCGGGCGTCGCGTGGCGTTTGGCGTCAAAGTCGCGGCCGCAGCTGCATGGGGACCAAGGGAAGCGGGGGCGGCCCTTCGTCCTCAACCCCCACGCCCCGGTTTCGCGCCCGCGCCCAGCCCGTGCTGGCTTCACGCCCACGCCACTCCCCCTCCGACCCGAGCGGGGCGCGACAACCGCATGGAGACCTCATGGCCTCCAGCCCCGAGCTCGAGCTTCGCCCGGTAGGACACCCATGGGACGGCAGCGGGACATGCTACGACCTCCTCGATCCGGAGGCTATACGGGCTCGCTGGGCGCGCGTCCGATCATATCGCGTCGCCGCACGCTGCCGCGGTCGGCAGACGCTTGGCCCGCCCTAACCGTCCCCCGTGTACATCACGGGACCCGCCGCGCGTTTCGCGCCTCCCATCGAGGAGCAAGCCCGGCCGGCTCACCTCCGAGCACGCCTTCCGATGCGCGAGCAAGAAGTGGCCGCCAAGAGGGCCACTACTCCCCCATCGGGAAGCCCGGGATCACCGAGGGCCCTGCCCGGGCTGCCTCGAAGCCTCACCCGGCTTCCGTGGTTCCTCGGCGGAGGAGGGAGGAAGCGCGAGGCACGTCCGCGCTTAGTCACCTCGGCATCGGCTGAACGACCCGGCCCGGAAGGTGGAGGGGCGCCGCGGCGCCCACGAGCGCTCGATCATCTCGACCTCGACCTCCACCTTCTCCCGGGAGGCCCCAACCCGAAGGGGCGGACAAGCGAGCAACGAGATCGGCGGCCCGAACAGGTACGTCGATTCCCATAGGATCTCTAAAATGGTTGCTTTGTTCTTAGCGCTTCATGCCTATAGGCACGACCTTCCTCACTTCACCTAGATGCTATGTACCCCTCTAAGGCGTTTAAGAAAAATGTCCTTCGATTGCATCGATCCGTGCAAGCTCTCGAGCTCATTTTCTTGTTAACAGTTTATTGAGCAATGGCCCGCCCCTCGACGCAGCGAGGCGGTCTTGATCGAGGGGGCCATAGAGATCGGTGTGCACACCCCGCGATTTTTCGCAAACCAGTTCTTCACAAAAGCCGAATCTGAGCTAGGCAACGAGCTCAAACTCACGAACTTCGCACCTCTCCTCGGCCGCAATGCCCCAAAGCATCTAACCTATGAGCTCATCACCGAGAGCATGACGCGACCGCCCAACGACCTAGCAAGGAAGGCCCGTCGTCGGAGCCGACGGGAATGCGAGGACGTCTGAAAGGCGGGGGCACGGAAAAGAAGGCGCAGAGAAGCGCAAACATCCACCATACCATAACCACGAGTCTTTACAACTCGCCTCGATTGCGAGGACCTAACGATCACTAAGGGAGGCCGAGCCTTGAATCTCTATCCTTGCGCAAGGGATCACGATCCATCGAGGCGCCGGCGCGGACATCATGTGCGGCCTCCTCCCGCGGCGGATTCCTCGTCCGCTCCATCCTCACCGACGGGATTGCCCGAAGACCTCGAGCTCGCCGGGCGGCCATCTTAAAAAGCTCGGTGGATAGCTCCCGCCGGTGACCGCCCTCGGCGGCGGCCGAGACTTCCGGCTGCGTGTCGGCATCGTCGATGCCGAGCCCACCCCGTTTGCACGAGGCCGACCTCGAAATCGGGGTAGTGGGAGAAGACGACGCTGACCGCCTTGTGCACCGTGCGGCGCCCGCGTCCTCCGTCACCACAAGGGCGGAACACGGACACCCGGCGCGGTCAGTCCGCGCGTCTTCCACCCGAGGATGTCGCAGATGTCTCCGACCCAGCGGGCGGGTCCCGTGAGCACGCGTTTCAAGCTCTCGGCCTCCTCGCAGCCTCTTGGCAGCGCGTTCCGGAGGCCTTCGGGCGCTTCCGTAGCGTCGACGAGCTCGAGGGTCTTGTGCTTGAGGTCCGCCTCCTTCCCCGCAGCACGAGTGGATACGCTCGGGGTGGACTCGAGACGGCCGCGATCTGCGCCCCGGTCCCTCGGCCTCTGCTTCCGCCTTCGAGGGTCCTCTCCTTCTACCTGCAGAGGAAAGTAAGGGATCGGACACGAGTCGCGAAAACCCGAAACATGGAGAAGAGACGGTCTCCCCGCCTACTCCGGCTCGCCGGAGCTCACGCCGTTATGCCGGAACTCGCATAACTTTCGGGCGAGGCGGATCCTCTCCACCTCCCCAGGGCGCGGGGGTCGCACCACGGCTCGAAGCTTCACGATCATAGGCTGAACTCCCGGTCGGCCCGAGAACCCAAATAATAAAAGGGAAAAAAAGGGGAAAGCTACGAGACAAGGGCGAAAGTGCTCACCCGCAGCGAAGCTCGGCGTCGGGCGGGTCTTGAAGCTGTCCCTTGAGCTCGCCCCTTGTCCTTCCCTGTGGGTCTCGTTGCGAGCTCGAGCCCCGAACGCTCAAGCTCTTCTTCTCGAAAGCATCCCGCGGAGGGAGTCCGGCTCCTCTGGGTCTTCGCGCCTTTGCGTATGGGCGCAGCTCGCGCTCCTCCTCCCTACGGGCCGCTTCGGCGTGGCGCGGCCTCCACCCTCTCCTGCGCCTCCACGAGGGCCCGGTCTTCCACTCCACGAGCATACTCCATGACCTCCTCCACCCGGGCGCCGAGATATCGGTCTGGCGGAGCTGTGTTACGTCGATCTCCCGCACGCATATCCGCAAGACGCCATCGCCGCTTTGCTCACCAGTCCGTGGCCCTCAACGAGAGCCGGTCCACCGGTTGTAGCCACGAAGGAGTCCCGCACTCCCTCGAAGGGTTAAAAGCATGTGAGCACCTAACAAGGCACAAAAGGAAGCGACTGAGTACCACCCCCAGACCAAACCCGGCGAAGTCGGGCGGCGCCAGTCGGCCCCTCCGACGCGGGGCGGGGGTTGAGGCGTCATCGACGCCTTGGTCGCGGGGAGTCCGACGTCAGCGCCGGGAGGACGCTTGTCGCCGCGACAATCGCTTTGCACCCATGCCCCGTCGACATCCATTATCGCCGTGGCGAGAAACGGCACCCGCACACGTTGGTGACGTTGAACCCACGCCGCCCTCAAGATGTCCCTCACGTAAGCCTCTCCTCCTCCTCGGGACGGGCCGCCTGTGGCCGCCTCTTCGCCCTCGCTAACGCTGTCGCCGTCGGTGTGGAAGCTCCAACGATGCAGGCATCCTCGAAGGGGCGCCCCAGCCCCTCGCTGGGCCCGCCCCCGCACTCAGCGGGTGACCCCCTTCGGCCGGGAGAGCTCGCGGCGCCGCCGGACGAGGGCCCGGGCGCGCAAACTCTCAGGACGTCGGGCGAGGGTCGGTCGACAAAGGTTCCCACGAAAGGGAGCAGCAACACCGTCTGCGACCTTGTCATCGCGACGCCCATGTCGCCACCGTCCCATTTGAAGAGCCTCGTTCCCATGGAGCTCGTCATCAGCGGCGCCATTGTACTCGTCATCTCCGAGGCATGATGACACGAGCTCGGAGCACCGCATCGGCTCACCGACGACGCATACAAAGAAAGAGCCCAGCGACCTCGAGGCCCAAGCTGCGTGTCGCTCAAGGCCGAGCCCCTCCGCCCTCGGCGCTTTGGGGTAATCTCCCGCCGCCTCGGAAGCATGGAGGAGGGCTCAGCGAACGCGACCATGAACCACGATCGAGCCACGGCAGCGAAGACAAAGAACTCACACAGGGGGCCACCGCCCGACCTCCCTCTTCCTCCGGGGCACTCGCCTCGGCGGTACTTTTTCACCGTCGGCCGGAGAAAGTCGACCTTCCGGTCACGGGCTTGATCACCGGCGCGAGCAAAAGCCGCGGAACAGGCGCCGTGCGTGCGCGACACCGCCACCGGTGTCCAGCTTCGGCGGGCTCGGCGGGACACCGCCTCTCCGGTGGGGCAGGTGGAGCGGCGCCGAGAGCTCTGTCGATAGCTTCGGCTCGGATTTCGGCCAAGCGGTCATCGCCTCCGCTCGGCGAGCCCGGCTTCACCGCTACACCTGCGGCCTTGACCCCGGACGCGATGGGCGCCGGCCTGTGGGGAGGAGAGGTTGAGGCCCGAAGGGGCTCATCACTGCCCCAACACAGAAGGCACGAGCTCCTGTGAGGAAAGCGCAAACCTCCACGCGGCGGGGTGGAGGGAGGCTCAAGCGAGAGGGCACCAGGCGCCAGCGTCACCGCGTCGGGAGGCTTAGGGGCCTCCCGGCCCCCCTGGGTCCGTCTTGGTCACCAGCTCCCGGTGGGAACTCCACCTGATGCGTCCTTCGGTCAGCGGGCGTTAGCGGTGATGCCCTCGAACGGGGCCTTGTCCCCGTCATCTCCCACATACGGAGGCTCGGCTGAAGGCGGCACCACCGCCTGCGGGCGGTCACCGATGATGTGGTTCCGCCGTCAACCCGGCGTCACGGGCGCCTTGAGCTTGGCCACGGCCGCCGCCACGTCCGCCTTCGCAATGGGGAGGTTCTCGCGCCATGCTTCGCTCCCCTCGTCGAGAGGCCACGTCCGGTGTACCCGTGGCGGTAGGAAGGAGTCGTCGCCTTCGGGTAGAACCACTCCTCCTCCACGGCGTCCGGCGGGTGAGTCGCCCACCGGAAGGTCTCGACCTTCCCCCAGCGGACTGCGTGGCCTGACCGTGTCCGGGGGCCGGTCCGCCGCCCTTGGCCAGCGGGCGGATCTTAGCAAGATGTAATGCCCAGAAGAGCTCCGGTTGGGGGGAATTCCCAACCAGCCTCGCGAGTGGCGAAGGTCGGAGGAGTAGCACACTCCATTCGCGTCGGTGCTGGAGCTCGGCGCCCGATGCGTGATCAGTACACGGATCGTCGGCGAGGCATGCCCAACCAGCTCGTGGAGCGCGGCGAGCGAGGCGGCGTGGCCCGGCGGATCGGGCTCGGTGTGTCGCGCCCGGGATGATCCACTCCTCCGCCTCCGTTCGCGGGGCGGCAAAACCCGCCCGGCGAGGCTGCGCCGCTCGATCAAGTCCTCCGTCACCAACGAGCAGCTACCGGGAGCCCATCTTGCACCCGAGAGAAGGCCCGCCCGGCGATGCGGGGAGGTGAAGGATTGAATCTATGTGCCGATCACGGCGCTCGGTTTCTCTTCTTCGAACTTCGCGTGAAGGAAGGCGGTAACGGGAAGGTGAGCCCACCCCACGATCCTCCTGCCATTTATAGGGGCTCCGCCACGATGGAGGCGGCGGCCCGAAACCGTCTGGGGCCCGCCACGCACCACGTCCGCCGTAACCGACTCCGCGAGATCGGCGCGCGCCGCGACACCCGGCGAAGCTGAACCAACGCCGTCTTAATGGGGCGACTCCTCCCCAACGGTAAAAATCTTAACGGTAAGATCCCAGCGGTTGTTTTTTACCCGGCAAGCTAAAAATCCCCGGGCTCGCTTAACGGCCCGATCGCCGGCGTCGAGGAGGGTAAGCTTCGCGGCGTGAGCTCATCGACCCGAGTCGAAGGCAAGCTCGAAGCCGAGGAGCTCGGACGCCGCCAGAGGCGGCGTGCGGGCTCAGCGGAAGCGGCACCGCGGCCCGAGCTCCGAGGAGCCGGAGGCTCCGCCGCAGCGTCGGGCCGTTGAAGGCGCCCGGAATCAAACCGGGCCGGGGGCGATCCACCCGGATCAACGAGCGAGCCAACAAGCTCAAACGAAGCCTCATCCGGGCGTCCGTGCGGGCGGCGGGATGCGATAAGCGGCAAAGGCGGCAAGCGGCAATAACCGTGGTAATTTTCAGCGTCAGTCGCGATAACTGGTCGCTACTGCGCGGGGCCCGGGCACATGCGGTAGCCCGAACGACCCGCGGGCTCGGGTTCGCCACCGGCGACCTGTCCTAGGGTTGAAGGCCGGCCCCACGGGGTTCGGCGGCGCCGGGAACACCACGGCGAGGGCGCTAAGGCGGGCGGCATCGGCGGCTCTCGCCCGGGCTCCGCGAGCGAGCTTGGGGGCTTCCGCCTAAAAGCGTTCGGGTTGCCAAAGGAGGCGGAAGAGCGACCTTAGGTTGTCCTCTCGATGAGGAGACTCTAGTCCTCGAGCTCCCGAGCGAGCTCGGGAACCGTAAAGTTGCGCCTTTGGAACGCGAGGTCGGTCCACGGTGACCACATCGAATGAGCTCGAGCTTGACCTCCCGAACTACCGCTATCAGCTCACGAGCACTTTCGATTCCAGCCAGCGAGGCAAAATCGAGCCCAAGCTCCCCCTTTTACGGCCTGCGTGCGATACGGGAAAACAAACACACGGCGACGTAAAAAGCCTCCACGCGAACCTCGTTCCGCGGAGCCTCGGGGCTACACCGCGAATTGCGCTGCGAAGGCGCTCGCGGGAGATGATCGAACATCTCGAGACACAAAACCTGAGCAAAGGAAGGGACCGCGGGGGGCTACTGCGTGCGGAGTCATGCGACGAAAAAGCGGCGAGCTAAGGTAAGACCATCCGGCGGCGAAGTGTTACGAACTTCGGGAACACTATCGGCAAAATTGTCTCGCTCCCCATCACGGGCGTCGAGCACGAACACCTCGCCCAGCGAGCTCAGGACCTCACGACTAACTACGATCAAGACCTCGTCGATACAAGACAAAATTGGTGTTGAGCGCTCGAAACACCGAGGGGCATCCCAAAGGTGAACTGAGTCTCTACGCCTTCATCGTTCAAAGACATATATATATACGTATGGGTACAGGTACATGAACCAAGTAGGAGACTACAAAAGCAAAGGGCACGGGAGAGGTCCTAGCTACACGTAGCTTCGCGGCAGCGGCACCCTACGGCCGCACCAAGCTCCGCGAGCCACTGCGGTCGAGGAGCATCTTGCGGTCCTCGTCCGGCTTTAGCTTGGTGACGAACCCCGCGGGACCGGCGAAGCGCGCCGCCTGCCTCGAGGTCCCGGCGAGCTACTCCCCTCGCAAGGGAGGGCACCCGGCGTCGGCGTTCGCCACCACCTCCTCTGCGGTGGCCTCGAACTCCTGAGCGTCGTCCCCAAAATGTCGCCGGGGGGAATCCCCGCGAGAACCCTCGGACTCCCGTTAGGTCGGCGCCGGTCGGCACGACTCCAATGCCCGGGCCGTCACCACCCCCGGCGGCGGACGCCACGGACCGCAACCACCGGAGCCGCTCCGCCGGTGGTCCGCCTCTTCCAGGCGAGCTGCGAACAAAACACAAGAGGGTCCGGCGAACGAATGCCGGCTCGAAGGCTGGACCAGGGAAGATGGACGCTCACCTGCCGCGAACCGGTCGGCGTGCTCGCACCGGATGGCCGCAGACGCGAGCCTCGCTCAGTGGTCGATGACAAGCCCTCACGTCCCTTGACCTCGGGCAGGCCGAGGCTGAGGCGGAGCTCGGGCAATCGTCGCCCTCTCGAGGGTGGGAGGGAGGAGGCGGCGCCGGGAGGCCCGGAGGGAGGCATGGCCCTCGGCGGTGCCGGGATCGGCCGGAGACGCAGGTACGGTGGGAGAACGAGCCCGCATCCTGGCCGATGACGGCGCCCTCCCCCGTGCCTCCTCAGATGCCAAGATCCCTCACCCTCCATCTCTAAGGCAGGAGGGCTCGAGGAAGAGAAGAAGGACGCTGGAGGAAGGAGAGACGAGACCACCGCCGACCCGAGTCATCGAATTTATAGCCCTAATCGGCGGCCGGTTCGGCCTCCCCACGCAGGGGGGCCCGGTGAGTTCCCCACGATCTCCGCCCACGGCGCTTGATCTCACGAGGACCGCCACCAATGGTAACGATGCGGTAACCCGCCATAACCGCGACCAATTGCGGGGTGCACGAAGGCCGCGTTAACCACCGGCGTGAAGAAGCGGCCGGCGACGCTTCAAATTCTCGAGAAACCGTCATGCGAACCGACGACCCCAAAGGCGACCTCGAACCGGCGGGAGTCCCTTGACGATGAGGCTCCCCTCAAGGGAAACGCGGGCCCCACGTGAGCTCTCCGGAAAAAAGCCCAATGCGACGTAGGCCCTTCAATCCACTCCGGACGGTAGTTCGCCACCAAGCTCTCCACGAGAGACCTCCCCACGGACCTCGGGGCTGTCCGAGCTCCCACCGACGAGCCTCGCGGCAGCTACGAAGAGCTCGACTCCCACGCAAACTGGTACAAGAGTTGGCCGCCAACTCTCGACCACCAACCACTCCCTGACGAACCACCGTAGCCATGCGGGGCTGCAAAGATAGAGAGAAGGGTCATTCGATCATGCACCGCGGGTGCTTGCTCGATACCACACCTCCATACCGGCATGGGAGACCCTCACCGAGGAGACGGCTTCCAACTCCGGTTGGGGCGAGGCGACGCCAAGGTCTTTCTACAAATCCAAAACGTTGAGAGCTCGGCGCAACGGTGAAACGCCGATTCCGGCGGCGGAGCTCGTGGCGAGCTCACCCCAGGGTCCAAAGGTCAAGCTCGACTTGAGAGCTCGCTTGCGTCACCCTAAAGCGTGAAGAGCTAGGAGCACCCCGCGAAGCGGCATCGACGGCCCACGCCCGAGCTCTCCGAAGGGGCTCGGGGCTTCGCTGCTGTGCGTCGGTGGCGGGGTGCGAACGACTCATTTTGGCCTCTTCGAGGAGGAAGCACCTGCGCCACCGGGCAACCCCGGGGCTCGAGGACCACGGAAGTCGGGCCCTCTCGAGGAATCTGAGGTCGATCCACTAGCCGATCATTACAAAGCGGAGTTAACGAACTCGGGCCTCACCTGGACCATCCGACGCAGCTCACCGGCGCTCGATCTTGGCCAACAAGGCTAGATCGGGTTCAAGCTCACTATCTTCACACGCTGCGAAGGCAACGGGTCGATGAGCCCCCGACAATTCTAAAAGCCTCCGTAAGAGCTCAAAGCTCTCCACGGAGCCTCGAAACACACCCGCGGGTGCGGCACCCACGACAAGACTTTCCCTACTTGAAAACCTCGCGACAAGAGCCACCAGACAAACAAGCGTGCGGGAGAGACTCCCTCTCTCCCAAACGCTCGGGGGAGCTACTGTGGGGATCGATATCGGGACACTAAGAATGAGCTCCCTACTCGACGTCGACAAGCTAATGCAGCCCTAAGCGCCACTCGCTCAACCCAAAGAGGTCACTTCCCTCCGAAGAGCTCCGCGCCCGCGGAGGAGCTCCCACCATGGCCGAGTACACGCGTGTACGAGCTCTCCACGCCGAGGACCTGTTCTCGCCTCGACCGAGCTCTCTCGGAGAGCTCCTCCATTCGCGTGACGAACATTCTCCGAAGGGCCTCTTTCCGCCTCGTTCGAGCTCGAGCTCAACGAGCCCCGCGACGACGGAGGAGCTCGCCTGTATCTTCGCCGAAGCCAGCAAAATCGAAGTTGGCCAACTTCTCCCCTCGACAAGTACGTAGCCACACAGCGCTACGCGCTACAGGGGAGAGGTCTTTTCCATCATACCGCCATACCCCATCGACTCCAACAGAGCGCCCGCGGTGCCCTCAAGTGGGTCGACGTGTCGCGAGCCCCATCCGTGGTATGGCCGCGCCCATGTCGACGGGATCGATTCCTACCGCAATTAAAAAGGGCGCCCGACGCCGACCACCGCCCAAGCCTCGATTCGCCGCGTGCGGCGGCGACCAATTTCAACATCCAAGTCTCCAAAGAGCTCGAAGGCGACTCTGCCCCCGACCAAAGAGCTCGTCCGAGAGCTCCTCGCCATACTCCGTCGCATCCAACAACTCTACTACAGTCCCCCTACGGGTACATGCGGGTGCATCCAGCGTCAGCCGCCAGCATGCCCTCCCCCATACCGAAGAGATGGCTTCCAACTACGATTGAAGACATTGACGCCCGCCAGGACCTAGATTCCCGCGTGCGGCGACAACCAGATTTCAGCATCCAAAGCTACCGAGAGCTCGAAGAGAGCTCCTGGCCAATCAACGAGCTCGTTCGGAGAGCTCCTTCACCTACCCGCCGCTCCATGGCCCCTCATCCTATCCACTCTCGCCTCAACTCGAAGAGCTCATATATCCCGGCCCCTTGCCATTATAAAAGGAGGGGCGGGGTTCTCGGATGAGGCAAGCGGTGAAAGAAGAAGAAGGGGAGACGAGCCACCTAAGTTTCCTCAAACCAACATCCTCACTCACCCTCATATTGGCACTAGCCTCAATCCACGAGACTTGGGAGCCCGCTCCCTCTCTCGATCCGCTTATGCGCACCCGGTATGAGCATTTGAGCTCGGATAGTGATCACCTTTGGACTAGGGAGCCCGATTTTGCCCCGAACCAGTATAAACATTGTGTCATTGTCTCTCTAGAGCTAGGCCATTCGGAGAACGCACTAGCCATCGATTCTTGTGGCAGTGGTCATCGCGATACCAGGACCGCGGCGGCCCACATCTCTAAAAAAAAAAAGAGAGGGAAATAAAAGACAAAAGTCTAGGGCGAAGAGCCCACCTCTCCAAAATATATATATATATATATATATATATATATATATATATATATATATAGCAATAAAGCCCATACTTTCTCAAAAAATAAATATTACCTAAATAAATAAATCCCGGATAAAAAGTTGATCAAAAGGATGAATGATAAATATTTACATTTATAACCGTTCTATCGGCAACCGCCCAAGACTTTGAGAAAAGCTAAAAAGCCCCGCTACGATGAAAGGTAATAAAAATTTGGGAAAAAGATATGCCATTTTATTCAAACTCTAGTAGAAAATCTTTTTTATAACCCTGGCACTTGTGAAACATAATCGGCATAGTAGCAACTCCGATCGGCAACCAAGTAATTATCTTTTTGCTCGAGGGCGTGCAAAAGGGTAAGCTTAGGGGAGTTTGTTGACGGTAACCAACGACATATTTTTCCCGTCAACTTACTACTATAAAGGGAGTAAAACTATACCTTTTATACTCATATACATTTATCACTAATAAAATTCCACTTGTAGTGTCTAGTATTTTATTTTGCAGATTTATAATATAAATACAGGTGGAAATACGACCAAAAGTACGCCATCGAGGGGAAGCGCATTATTGCAAAACACAAGCCTAGGAACAAATCGACCCAAAACATCAAAATTGGGCGAGCCAAGCCCGCCCATAACTTTTCAAGACGAAGGAAGCCAACCCACAGGGACCCGGGCGGGCCGAGCTCGAGGCGGTGCACGCGCACCACCTGGCGGCCGCACCCTCCCCCGGCGGTTTTAAAATTCGGCCTGGGGGGCGGTTCAAGAACCCTGCCTTATTGGGGTTACCGACGTGGGATGGTCGGGGTTTGGTCTGATTAGGAAGGTTTACGGATCGGTTTTGGTGTAAATTAGCACTTAGGCCCCTCCTCCAAGTGTATAAGTAGTCCCCCTCTCTTCCTCTCTCAACACACACCATTCCAAGGAAGAGTCTCTCCCTCTCCCTCTAAGAGGACTCTCCCCTCTACTCTTCTACCTCACTCCAATGGGTCTAGGCCCTACCTAAGTAGTAGTAGAGATCGGGAGGAGGAGAGATGTGAAGGGCTGAGAGCGGGAAGCGCCGGACTTGTCGGTGTCTCCCCAACCTTGTACCTCGGTGGATTCAGACTTGGCTCCTTCACGGGATCTTGGCTAAGTAAGCTTCCACGGTTCGATAATCTTTATTGTCTTTTGTTTATCCACGATTTATCTACTTGTTTGCGGGGATCGGTGAGCTGTACCTTCGTCGTCGACTCTAGTGGTGGAACCCTTTGACCAGGGAACCCGGCAAACACTAGAGTGATAATCACTAAGCGTAAACGTGGTGTTTGGGCTAGCGGTTTTCTACCTTTTGCGAAGCATCCCACGGTTGAGGGGGTAGGCTGGCCGGGTCGTGACAAGCCTTGACCGTCCCTTAAAATCCCCCACGTTAAATTTGTGGCGTAGAGCTAATTGCGACTCGCCTCCGGTTTGGGCGAGGGCGGTGCCGAAGTGAACAAGTAGCTCGAGACTGGCTAACCATAGACACTAAAGGTGTAGGGATCCTTCTCGCTAATCCTCCCCATCTTTGGCCGTGTGTCCTTGGGCGAACTAGTTAGGAGAGAGTACATCCGTTCCTCGTGGAAAATACGATACCCTGAATATTTCGGGTGAAAGCTACAACGACAATTACATGCGCTATGATTCTTCTCAACGGCGTTAAGAAACGTCAACATGCATTCATCTAGTTGCATTCGCATCATAGTTCTTTGCTTGCATATAAATGTATAAAACCCCAAAAATATTTAGAAGAGAAATCTTCTTTGAAGTTCTATCCGGAATAATCATGATCCATCTTGAGAATCTTTAGACACATGAGATCTATGTGGCAAACCACTAATGCTTAATCAAGTTCCACAAGCTTTGTTGTCTATTTGAGTTCAGCGGGATTTCAAGGGAGAGAGACATGATAGGCCAACTTCATTGTCACCATCTACCTCAACTCCCACAATAAACCCGACACTTCAATCCAGCTTGGGGGAGAGCACCCCCAATTATCCCGATAAGTATCTCTACTACTATCTATATATATTATTAGCTAAATATTTGGTTTTTGCTATTAGAGTTTGTTAATAAGTTTAGTTTTATAGAGTCTAGTCATTTAAAGAGTCTTAGTAGAGTGAGATCTTTAAAGTGTGGGAATAAATAAATAAATAGGAGTGTACAAGTGGTTTTCTTTTCCACCAACATAAAATGATCTCTCGGCTAAATCTCATGCATGGAAATGATGAATAGTTGTCTCCGTCGTAATTCCTTTTAGTATCTAGCTTTCAAGCTTAATTTCTTTTGAGCCTTAAATGCAAAACTGCTTTGACTTAAGACTTACTCCTCGAACACGAAACCCATGGGTTGCAAATTGCTTGCTCTAAAGTCTAGGTAATTGACGGATATAATATATGAGAGTCCGAGTGCTTTGTTGATCTTACTCCTAGTGACACTAGATTTACTGGAGGTTTATTTTGAAACTTTAAAAGTGCACATGATAAGTTCCTGTGTGACAAAGTGTTGAACCTCCTACCACAGACCATATATACATGCTCCTTAGATTAGGAAAACCTTTTGACATATATATAGGCTGCTTGCTTTTGCATTGAGTTTGTTCAATCTTTTGTCGACCCTTAGAAACTTGTCATCTTGATCATGTACACCCATATCACTCCACCACCATTCCATCTCATTTCAATCCACTAGACTCTATTTATGTATATGCTATTTCCATCTTGGAAGTACGCATCCACCACTACACCACCATATACACCCATTATGCATCCACTATATCCACCAAAAATGTTCTACTCCTATCCTAGGAGAAAGCAACCAAAAATATTCTCTATACCCATCCACTCATTCATTGCTAGCCAATATCTTACAAAAGCTCCATTACATTTATTTATCTCTCAAAAGTTATTTCAAAAGAGATTTGGGTTGTAGATTAAAAAAAAAGAAAAAAAGAGAAAAAGGGAGATGAAAAATGGACAAGTGTCCTACGGGCGCTTAGTAGAGCCTACCTCCCTAAGAAAAAGAAAGAATACAGGAGAGTTAAAAAATGGACAAGTGTCCGCTAAAAACAATGGGTACTTAGATGCTCGCCTCTCCATAAAAGAAAAATAAAAGAAAGAGAGATACAACCCAGGTTCTCATAAAGTTTCCAGATTCCAAAGAGAGATGATTCCTCAAGGAGCAAAAGTAAGTTTTCCCCTCATACCCCTTATCCACTATATTCTATCCACCATACACATGCACCACTTGATCGGTGTGACTCGTGACTTTGGATCCATTGCTTGAACTTACAATATATGTTTAGTAAGTAAATGTAGTTTTCTCCCACCTATGAGCTCCAGATATAAGACTTAGATATAGGGTGAGAGAGAAGAAGGCATAGTGTCCTACTGCCTTAGTCCAAAAATACCACATATCATGAGAGAAAGGCAAAACAACCTTGATGCCATAGTGAGGATCCACAAATACCACAAATGAGAGACTTGAGAGAGTCATACAAGGAACTTTGAGTTTTATTTGAAAACTTGCAAAACTCGAGTAAGGGCAGTTTGAACAAAGAGTTCGAGATATGGTGTTTGACTTGATTGTTCTATTTTTCAATTATCCAAGATCTTAAGAAAAGGCTCTAAGCTCCATAGTTAAAAGGTAATATGGGTAAGTTGAAATATGAGCAAGTTTATTTCTATCCGGAGAGAAAATTTTGTTTGAAAGCATGTGTACTTTTGAGGTGTGAAAGCGTTACAAAGAACTCCTGATCCATTGCTAAGTTTGGCTTTGCTAGGGACTAGCAAAGGGTAAGCTTGGGGGGAGCTTGTTGACACCTGTTATAGCATAATATTACTAGTCAACTAAACATGAATAAGGGCATAAAATGAATATCAATATAAGTCTAGGGGCTTTACTAACATAATTCCACGAGCTTTGGTGATTTATATATTTTTCGAGACTTAACAGATAAATGCAGAAGAAGAATGGAGAAAGTTCCATAATATACATCACATATGATGACAAGACTTGACCGTGAAGTAACTCAACCCAAAATATGGACTAAAACACTCTAGAACATACCAGAAGACACGGGGAGGAAGGAGATCCCGAGAGGGATCACCTACCCCGCGGCCCGCCCGAGCCTTTTAGGCGGCGCCCGGTGGGGTCTACTGCCGGTCTCATCTTCCTAGGTCGGTTTTGTAACCGACCTTGAGGTTGTATCTACACCGTTATTGAAGGTCGGTTTGATCCAATGGTCATCGCTCATCGCCAAGGCCTATATAAGAAGACCCCCGACCCGAGCTAAACCCTAACTCATTCTATCTCATTATCTCTCGGTTGTAGAGGGGTCCCATGTAAGGATCATCTCTCTCTCAGGGAATAGTGAATTAGAATGTAATTAGAAGTAGATTAGGTCTAATTAGATCTAATCAAGAGTAAGAGACAAGAAGAGATTAGAGTTCTCATGAGAGAGACTAGAGCTAATCTTGCTCCTAGAGTTAAAGTGTTGGTGATGGGAAGAGCTGCTGAGGAAGCACCGGACCTGTCGGTGACTCCTCTACATCTTGTACCATCGGAATCAAGTCCCATTAACACTGGTACTTGATCCCGAGACTTCTATGGTGGTTCAACTCCTTATTTGAGTAAGTGAATGTTCTTATTGTTCACAACTCTTGTTTGAGTACTTTAATCTGTAGGACCCTATAGATTAGAGGGGTAGCTTTGGTTTAGGCGTGGTGCCTAGACTGAGGTTGCTTGTGATGACACCTTATATTCCGGGTCATGTGGTAGATCGCGGGAGTGACAGCCCTATTGAGTCCTTTGGAATCCACCCTCCGTCTATAAGACTAGTTGGGCGTATAAGTGCCGGAGGATTGCATGTTTTGTCCATGTTTTCCTTTGGGTGCTTCCCTTTAAGACAACACCAATATAGCTTACAAGGATAAGAATTAGACAACCATAGAAATCTCCTTATCTCTTTATCTTCTTCAGTTCCTTGAATACTGCTCAGGGATTAGTTATATTCCTCAGTTATCCTCACACCATCCTCCCTGTGGATTCGATATTAAAAACCCTCTCCCGGGGGAAATACACACCAGTATCCGTTTGCTTGCGGATTATTATAAATATTTACGAGGTTTAACAAATACCAACACCAGCCTTCGGGCGTCGCTCTCCCCGTTGGGGGGGCGTCATTGTGGAGCCTCCATGTCCGCCGCTCGACTTCTCCGGGTGAAAACCACGCTCGCCGCACGAACAAGCGATGTCGGCGTGTTCGCGTCGTGCCCTCCTTGGAGGCATCGCCGCTTCTTGAGACTCAAAGATGGTTTGTTATGTGGGGTGTCATTTGGTGGACTACTTTGTTGGTATTTCTTAGCGCAACCACCGAGAGTAGACTTTTGATCTACCGGGATGATTACTCTAGAAATACTCGATAGATTCATAGGATACGAGTTCAATCCATTTATTAACGGATCTATCATTGTAGCATTTAACCCGTGAGTATTCGGTATTGTTATTTATATTTTCCCAAAGGAAGGCGAGGTTTATGTAAAGACTAGCATAGCGATGATTATGGCTCCACAATGTAAGTATGAATAACCATTAGTCTAGTACGGGGGTAAACATGATAATCCGGGATAGGGAGAACACACTTCGAGCTACTATAATGATAAAGGAAAATAAGGATAAAAGAATATCTATTGTGAGCAGGCAATTCTAATACTACATGTGCAAAGAACATTAGTAGTCATACGAAAGTTAATGGACAATCATAACACTATGTTTAGATGATGAGGAGATGCCCGCAAATGGGTCTCGCAAATAGATAGACACTTTCGAAACTCAACTCAACACCCGAACGTGGAGGAGTGCAAAGGGACGGGACGGGGCTGTTGGTATTTATTAAGTGCAATAAGAATATAAAGGATTCATAAGCGCACAGAATATATATACCATTGTAGCTTTTACCCGGGAGTATTCCGTATCGTTATTTATATTTTCCACGAGGGAAGCAAGGGTAAAGACTATGATAAATTACCATCATGTATCTACTAACTTATTATACCAACTAAACTAAAGTGAGGGATAAATGATATTTGATAAGATATATAATTAATGGCACATAACCCGGAGAATATTATAATATAGAATAGATAGCTAGGTCGAGAGGACAACGGGAGAGATCTAGGTTCTGTATTCTTCTCTAGTACTTTGGTTCTATGATAACCTGAAGCATGAAAAGGTATAGCGATCATATAAGAGCACTTCGGGACATCGTAACACTAGCCGGAAAGGGATGAGAAGGGGCTAGGAAGCTCCGACTACGGTCCTACAACACCAATCCGAACGTGGTGGAATACGCCGGCCGTCGGACTTTGTCACTACACAGGGCTACCACAACTATCCGTGGGACTGGGTGCAATCTAAGGTAACCTCTAGTCTAGACACCACGTCTGCACTATTAATTACTACTCTAGTCACAATTTATAACTAAAGCACTCGATGCGAGCGAAGATCCCATGCAAATATATAACAACTATATTCTAATCAATAAATGAAAGGCATAAAAGTAACTAGAGAAGATAAATATATTAAAGCATAAGTCTTACAATGAAAAGATACAAAGACATACCAAACGCTGAAGACTTCTCCGAATCGGAACGCAGCTCCCGCTCTTCCTAACTCTCTAGTAGATCTATTCTACTACATTGTAATATCTA
Source organism: Hyparrhenia diplandra (assembly GCA_015847255.1). Lineage (NCBI taxonomy): Eukaryota > Viridiplantae > Streptophyta > Magnoliopsida > Poales > Poaceae > Hyparrhenia > Hyparrhenia diplandra. Next base: position 276,144 of record JADLZK010010869.1, on the reverse strand, counting down.
ATCCTAATTCTCTAACATTAACGAGAGGTCATCCATTCATGGGACAACTCTCAAGTCAATCGGGTACTGCTCCTAGGGGTTTAGGGTTACATATATAGGGGTCTCCGGCCTCCCTCCACCTTTAGCAAGCAATATGGTACTAAACCTTCCACCATATCTAATTATAATGCACATAGCCTTTATGGGCCAAATTCTGGTTTAGGCCCAATTAATCCCGCAGCTCTTGTTTCTAGAATATTCCATTATTTGTAAATTCATATCTTCTCATTCTGAACTCCAAATATAGCAAATGATATATCCGTTTTCGATCGTCTCGACGAGCCCGTCGCAGTGGTGTACTCAAATCCATCATTTGACATCGTCTTGTATGATGGCATTTGGCTTCTCTTTATTTGGTGCTTGTAGGACTAGATGTCAAGGCCCATTTATCTTGTAGATTTGGCCCAATTGTAGCTGTTCTCCGAATCACTCTCTAAAATAAACAAAACACCAAAACTTGTGGAACTCATTAGTAGCAAACCCCTAAGTCTATGTTGATATTCATTTATGCCATTTTCTATGCTTAGTTGATTATTTAATATTAACGTTAACAAGCGTCAACAAGCTCCCCAAGCTTACCCTTTGCTAGTCCCTAGCAAAGCTATATATGCTATAGTAGGATCGGGGAGTTGCTACTACGCTTTCATACCTCGTAGTAATTTGTGTTTATCATAAACAAATTCTCCTCTCAACAAGATTGCTCTCTCTTACCTTTTACCATGGGGCGTAGGCTTTTTATAAATCTTAAGCAATTAAAAGACGAATAATCAAGTCAAATGCCATGTCTCATGTTCTTTGATCAACTATCATCCCAGGATTTTAGAATATTTTCCAAAAGAAACTCAGAGATCCTATGTATGACCCTCTCAAGTAGATAATATTTATGGTGAGGTCACACATGGTAAGATATACATGGTGGGATGATAGTGGTGAATGAATGGGGATGAAAGGTAGTAACTAGCCTTTAGCCTTTTTCTAGTATTTTTTCTTCTCAAGCATCTTGGACTATATCTCTCTTTTCTAAATTGCTAAGACTGGGGCTATCCATTCTTGGAGAGGTGGGCTTTGCCCCGGGCTTTTGTCCATTTTTCTCTCTCCTTAGAGATGTGGGCCCTACTCACCCTCGGACACGTGTCCATTATTCATCTCTAATTATTATTATTAGGGAGGTAGGCCCTTCTCGCCTAGTATGACACTTGTCCTTTACTCTCCCTCTCGTCTCACTTTTCTCTCTAAATATTTATTTTTCTTTCTTTTCTTTCTCTCTTTTTTTTTTTTTTTTCGAATGTAGCCCAGCATCTAATTGGCATAAAAACGTTGAGAGAGACATATCCAAAATTGCTAGAATTTATTTATATAATTATGGCTAGCGGCTGATGGAGTATGGGGATGCGTACTTCCGGTTAGAAAGCAGCGTATTTGGTGGAGTAGGATGATCTTGATGTGTGTGATAAACTCTTAAGGGTCATAATTAAGGAACTCATCATGTAAATTTTTATAATTTTTTAAAAGATAAAACCAGGAATCAAGTATCTCTAGGAATATGATAAACAGCAGCTCAACTTTTCATGAATCTTTATCCTTCAATGCTAAGACTTCAGTTAAGCATGTGCTTTCCCACAGGTGTTGGGTTTAGAGCAAATTAAACATTTAAAGCTTTAGGAGAATCTAAGTCTGAATTGTAAGTACTTCAAAAGAGGAATTATGGCGGAGTAACTATTCATCATTTCCGAGCATATATCATCAAGATCATAATTTAAAGCAAGCAAGCTAACTAGTAGACTCTAGCATTTATTTAGACTCGACACACTAAGACTTTTATTTAAGACTTTTTTAACTAAAGCAAACAAATTTATTTATAACTAGCTAATAATTTGAAAACATAAGATAGTAATACTTATCGGGGTAAACGGGGTGCTCTCCCCTAAGCTTGATCTTGAAGTAGTCTTTTGTTCGTCCTTGGAATTTGCTCGTCTTCGGGTTCTTCCTTAATTGTTCTCCCTGTAAATATTAATTTCGCACATACCCGAAGGAACAAATTCTAGGATTATGTTGTGAGCCTTCATGTGTTCACACCTTTTTGGATTTTTTCGAGAAAGCGTGGACCTTCATGTGTCCACAATTTTTTGAGAATTTTTTGTGCGTAAGGATGCAAATCGCAAAAACAATTCATCATATCCATGCATAGAGATCATCTTCAATGTTCATTTTATTCTAGCAAGCAACTCTAAACACACTCCCTACTTATTTATTTTTAGCGAATTTAAAGATCACACTATATATATAAGCTAAACTTTTTATTTGATTTTCTATAGTTATGCATCTTTTTATATCTTTTTAACAAAACAAACATACCAAACTAGTAGTAAATAAAGTAAAGGATAAGAGTACTTACGGATAATGGGGTTGCACTCCCCAAAGATGGATCTTGACAGGTCTTTTTTAGAGATGTAGGCGTGAGGTAGACTGCGTGGTAGTGTGGTAGGTTCATGCTAAACCGTGCACACCGATGATTCTTTCTGCGAGATATTAGTGGACGTATACACAGAAGGATTGCAACTATTTGAAGAACATGTTGTTGTCCAAAGGTTGATATAAACTCATCTATGCTAACAAAAGGATGGTTCATTGATTACTTTAGCACGTATATTGTTTTCAAGCAATTTATTATTATTATTTTTTTATGGCTGCACTTTAGCATGGTTCAAGGCAAAGGTAACTTTTAGCAAAAGACAAAATAAATGATGTGATACTTACGTATCTTTCTTCCATGAGGAACGATCCGGATCTTCTTTTGCACAAAGGTGTTGGACTTCATCATATGCCTTGCTTCATCCGTGAGTTGATCTCTTGACTTACCCGAATTGGATTTGAGAATTTTTTTTCTCTGGGGGTTAGTCCAACAATAGCCAATGTCTACACAAGCAATTATTAGTTCAATAATTAAACTAGACTCCATGTCTAATTTAACTAAGGAAAGCGATATAACCTAAGCACCACGCTTACGTTAAAAGCCAATGGAAGTATGTCGAATAGTTCCAAACCAAAGCATGCATGAGCAAACAAAGATAGCATGAAAGCACTATAGAGATTCACTTAAACAGAGATTAAAAGAGCATGATCATGGTGAGGATAATATTTTTATTTATTTATTATTTTTATATGCAAAAGCGACATGATGGGTGATTGCAAGGAATTAAACATGCAATGGATCTACGATGAAAAAACATAAATTAAGTGGAGTGAATGCATGGATTATTCAAAGTAAACATGCAATGCAATGCAACAATTGAAAAGATAACTACTCATAAATTAAAGTCCATGAGCAAGACTTTCTCACCTTTGATCATACTTACCATGACTCACTAATAGAGTTTGTGAGTTGTGCAGCTTCTACTTTTTAGTCACTTGAGATGTGCTTTGAATTCTTGTGGCGGCGACCTTTTCTTCAATCTACACATGGTTAGAATAATATATATAAATGTACCTAAGAGATGGCGGGGGCTCTTGTGTTGATGGATCTTGCTTGTTCAAACTCCCCTGGTTTCTCCTTTTCTTGTGGAAGCTTGCCTTTAAGGTCGCGACGGCATCAAATGTCCCTGTCTATTCCACACTCAACGTAACAAGGGTAATCCTACTAAAGCTAATTGATACACTAAATTAGCGGTGATATCAAGATCATTATCGAAATCTTTTACGCCAAATGCTTCCCAAGAACGGCGCAAAAAAAGCTTGTTGGTATTTATTAAGTGCAATAAGAATATAAAGGATTCCGCAGCGCACGTAATATATATACCATTGTAGCTTTTACAGGGAGTATTCCAGTATCGTTATTTATATTTTCCACAGGGAAGCAAGGGTAAAGACTATGATAAATTACCATCATGTATCTACTAACTTATTATACCAACTAAACTAAAGTGAGGGGGTAAATGATATTTGATAAGATATATAATTAATGGCACATAACCCGGAGAATATTATAATATAGAATAGATAGCTAGGTCGAGAGGACAACGGGAGAGATCTAGGTTCCTGTATTCTTCTCTAGTACTTTGGTTCTATGATAACTGAAGCATGAAAAGGTATAGCGATCATATAAGGGCACTTCGGGACATCAGAACACTAGCCGCGGAAAGGGATGAGAAGGGGGCTAGGAAGCTCCGACTACGGTCCTACAACACCAATCCGAACGTGGTGGAATACGTCGGCCGTCAGGACTGTCACTACCTGGGGCTACCACAACTATCCGTGGGACTGGGTGCAATCTAAGGTAACCTCTAGTCTAGACACCACGTCCCGCACTATTAATTACTACTCTAGTCACAATTTATAACTAAAGCACTCGATGCGAGCGAAGATCCCATGCAAATATATAACAACTATATTCTAATCAATAAATGAAAGGCATAAAAGTAACTAGAGAAGATAAATATATTAAAGCATAAGTCTTACAATGAAAAGATACAAAGACATACCAAACGCTGAAGACTTCTCCAGAACCGGAACGCAGCTCCGCTCTTCCTAACTCTCTAGTAGATCTATTCTACTACATTGTAATATCTAATCCTAATTCTCTAACATTAACGAGAGTTCATCCATTCATGGGACAACTCTCAAGTCAATCGGGTACCTGGCTCCTAGGGGTTTAGGGTTACATATATAGGGGTCTCCTGGCCTCTCTCCACCTTTAGCAAGCAATATGGTACTAAACCTCCCACCATATCTAATTATAATGCACATAGCCTTTATGGCCCAAATTGCAGTTTAGGCCCAATTAATCCCGCAACTCTTGTTTCTAGAATATTCCATTATTTGTAAATTCATATCTTCTCATTCTGAACTCCAAATATAGCAAATGATATATCCGTTTTCGATCGTCTCGACGAGCCCGTCGCAGTGGTGTACTCAAATCCATCATTTGACATCGTCTTGTGTGATGGCATTTGGCTTCTCTTTATTTGGTGCTTGTAGGACTAGATGTCAAGGCCCATTTATCTTGTAGATTTGGCCCAATTGTACTGCTTCTCGAAATCACTCTCTAAAATAAACAAAACACCAAAACTTGTGGAACTCATTAGTAGCAAACCCCTAAGTCTATGTTGATATTCATTTATGCCATTTTCTATGCTTAGTTGATTATTTAATATTAACGTTAACAAGCGGTCAAACAAGGGTCACCACCCTGCCGCCTACCTCACTACCGTGGGATGCCGACATCTTCGATGGCCCCTATAGACCTAGGCACCACGCCTATGCATATAGGAAACTACCAATATCCCCCCGGGACTCCGACCCTACGGATCGACAAGCAAGGATAAAGGCAAACCCGAGAGTACACCGAACCATCACCCTAGCATAATACTACAACCCTCCAAGAACAACATATGAACAATTAACCTATAGTTAGTTCATGTCATTCCATAGCATATCAACTATAGTCTAGTTCATATCCTACGAATATAACATGAAGATAACTATACTCTAGTTCATATGCAATGTAATATGAATACAAGGACTTGAATATGAAAGAACACTCCATAGTATATTACCAAGAAGATCCTTCCAAGGAGACAAGCCCTCCTTGAAGCTTAGCCTTGCTCACAATCTAACTACTCGGACTAAGAATGAACAAGTGAGGGAGATAGTAGCTCTTGGTGTGATGTTCTACTAAGCGGTGAGGCTCTACCCTTTTATTTATACTTGATTTGTGGTCGGTTTGTGCGGTACAAAAGGAAACACCTAGCAATACCGCCTATGCATGGCGGCATGCAACCGCCTGTGCAAGGTCGGCTCGAGGCGGCACCGTGGGTCCAAAGGACCCACTTCCGATCCCGCCGGACGGGGGTGGCCGCCTCTCGCGACCGCCTTTTGCCTCGTGGGCTTCGGGCGGCCTGGATCCGTAGTTTAGGGTGCCGGTCCATCTTGTTCCAGGCTTGGCCCTCTTGTATTGCACTTGTTTGATAAACATGTTTTCCAAAGTGCGCTTTCCATGAAGTTTGGCACATTCTCACTTGATTCCCTGTGTTTGTCCCGCAAAATATATTTCTCGGAATACAAGTGGAACTATGTTAGAAGTAAAGGTATATGTCCCATTGGTGTGTAAGATTCCCTGGAAAAAGACATAAGTTGGCGGTATAAAATGGTCGATAACGACCGCCAACAAGTCCCCTGCTTAACCTTTGCTCGCCCCGAGCAAATAGTTAGATACTTGGTTGTTGATCGAGGAGTTGCTTCAATGCTGATATAATTCAAAGTGTAACATGTTTATAACAAAGCATTCTTCCTCTATTTAAATAAGTTGGCACTTATATCCACCTTTTGTTTCTCAATGTATGTGGGGCTTTTGACTTTTTCAAGTTCTTCGGTGGTTGCAAGAAAGAATGGTTGCTTTCGAAACACTAGTCATTCATTCCTTTGATCATCTTTCAATCCGGGAATATTTTTATTTTTCTTTGAAATATTTTTGAGAAAGTATGGGCTATGTCTCTCTTCCTTTTTTTTTTGGAGAGGTGGGTTCTTCTCACCCTTGGACTTGTGTCCTTTATTTCCTCTCTTTCCTTCTTCTTTCTCTTTTTTTTTTTTTTTTTTTTTTTTGGAGATGTGGGCTCTACTAAGCCCTCGGACACATGTCCATTTTTCATCTCTTTTTTTTTCATAGCCCATATTTCTCTCTTTATCTTTGAAGAATTAAAATTCACGGATGTCAAGTTTCTCTTTAGAATGAAATTATAGCAGATTCTTTTTGCACCATATCAAATCCGGCAACAACTTAGAAAAAGGATCATGTCTTTTGCAAACCCACAATTGTTTAGGTATTTCAAGGTGAGATATTATCTAGCCAACAAACTTCAATATTGGGGAATACAAAGTTATAAACTAGGCACAAGTTGAATTATAGACGAGCAACTATTCATCATTTCAACTTTTAGGGAAACTTGAACATACCAAAGTCACATATAGGAGTGGAATATATATATATATATATATATATATATATATATATATATATATATATATATATATATATATATTATGAAAAAACAATAAAACAAATAAAAGAAAGCTAGGAAAGTACTTACCTCTGCGGGGTCCTCCCCAAAGCTAGCTCATGGCCTATGCATGGGGGTTGAACCCGATGTATCTCCAGATAGGCCTTACGTGATTCTTGCATATCATGCGGCGATTGCTTTCGATGCCCGCGATTTCTTTGCTCATTCCATTTGCTTCCATTGTGTAGTCTGGCGCACATGGTTAGTTATTATATTTTGAATCTCACCCATGCGGACCTCAAGTCCTCCGATTCGGCTGCTTTGAGGTTGTCGATTGCCTGTTGATTCACGGTGGGGACCGGCGAGGATCGATGGATGGTGGTAGCCCGTCCGAAGTCGGATGGCCAGTCTGCATCTCTCGGTCCCCACGAGCTTCCGGCTCCTCCTAAAGGCTGAGTGTACCCCCAAGGGTACTCATACTCACAGTGTCATCCCGGAGTGTGCATGGTGCGGTATACCCGTGTCGGGGCGTCTTGCGGTGCAGCCCATGGATCCGGTGAGGTTCGGGCTCATCTGCTCCCCCTTCTCTGTATGACTGCGAGAGACGAGAACTTTTGACGCGCCGACTCGGTCGAAGGTAAGTGATGTGGACTTATATAAGGAGAGTTCGGGTTAGGGAAGCGGATACTCATTTGTATAGCAGGAAAATAATAAACAAGCGTCTCGTGGTCATTATCATCAAGTTTCAAATGATGCCCTTGCATCAAGAGTATGCTAGCGTGATCTCGGTCGCGTGGGGTAGAGATGTATGTCACATCTTGTCCCTCCAACGCATTAACACCGTTAGCAATCCTTGTTACGAGGGAGGTGCGGCCAGATAGCGATGGTATGTCTAAAGTTTTTCAAGCGATTTTTCACTATCTCTTTCACGGGAGCTATCTTTATTTTTCTTAACCATGGCATACGGGCATTGCATCTCAACATCATAAACATAGCGGGTATCTTGTCTAGGAAACAAAGTCATAGCAATCCACTTATGCATAAATCTAAGTGAAGGATGTTGGATGTTGGCATTGGAGGGGTGATCCTACCATCCACATTTTCACCGAGAGATTATTCTCCAAAATTCTTTTTGCGATTGAAACCTTGTAGGGAGTAATGTAAGGTGATAGAACATTTCCTAGCATCAAAGCCTAGGTGCGTAGCAAGTGCTTTCCATGTAAGAAAATATGGATGCTCGAAAAAAAGCGGAAAGTAATGCCATCATCATCATATTGCAAGGAGCAAAGAAACTGGATGGTAAGCAATCGAGACCCTTCTTCCCAGAGGGGGTGATGCCTTTCCACCCAACGACAGTCCAAATGCGGGGAGAATTCGACGTCCATACCTATCTTTTGAAGGAGATTGGGGTTGTAGCGTGGCGCATGGACGAACTCCCGATCCTTGATGAGGTTGTACCCTTGCAGCTCGCGTGGTCCTTCCAAGTCGAGGTGCGGGTCGTCGTTGTTCCTCCCCATTGTTCCTCCTTGCGCATGCGATGGCGCCTCGTCTTCTTGCATCGAGGCTTCTCACGGGCTCGGTTGAGCGCGAGGTCATGCCGAGTTCCTCAAGACGAGAGCTCCCGCCGAGGGCCTTGAAAGCACCTGTAATTTTATCCATGGCAAAAGACTAGGCGAAAAAATCCTTGCGCGAGCTTGGCTTGTGGATGGTTGTGGCTAGAATTTTTTGGGCAGAATTTCCTTGCACTTGAGCTTTGCTAGAGCTTGAGAGAGCAAGAAAATGGAGCAAGCTTGGGTGAGAGAGTGAGAAAATGAGAGTGAGAGGGGTGGAGTGCATCAACCGGCTCTCCGGACATTTATAGAGCGAAGCACCTGGTCGACCGGGGCGTGGGCAACGGCTAGTAGCCGTTGGCAAAAGATGGGCGCGGGGGCCCCACCGTCGATCCGGCCGACCCATGGTGGGCCCTCTCGCTGCTCCCCTTTGGCGGCGTGCCAAAGAACGGTCCACGAAGGCCGTGAGTCCGTTGGTGCTTCGTTCGAATTCGAACCGTTGCTCCGATTTTCCATTTTCCCAAAATTCTTTTATTATAAATTGATTTTTGTAAAAAAAATTTAAAATGAGAAATGGTAAAGATAAAATCTATACTATTGGAAAGTGAATTTTATTTTATTTTATTAAAAACTTTTATTTTGGAATATTTTTATGAGTTTTGAAAAAATATTAGTATGTATAAATAATATTTATTAAAAGATATATATATGTATATGTTTTTTTTTTTTTTAGAAACTTACCGACTTACCCATGGGCGGAGGGCACACGTTAGAGTCCGTGTGGGTGGACTTTTCTCCCTTTGTTGATGCTCTTTCAGCTCCGGAGCGGTGGATGACTTCTTTTTCCGCCATACCTTCCGGGTTTTCTTTGCTTCCGGGTAGTGGGAGTTGAATCTTCCTTTTCACAATCCTTCTTAGGGGGTGTGGGGGCAACTTTTGGTTCTTCTTTTTGTGTCGCTCTTTTTCTCGAGAGCCGCCTTTTTCTTTGGCTCCGGCTTTTGCTTGATTGCTCTTCTTGGAGAGGACTCGCTTGGTTTCCCGGGGTTTATCACGATCTCCTTCCATCTCTGGTTGTTGGACATGTATTTGATGTGGATTGTGGGAGTGTGTGCTCCCAATCGACGAGCCCGACTCCTTGAGGGAGTGGGTTCCCTAGGGTTCCTCTCCTTGACGGGATTGATCTTGTGATAGCCGTTGAAATGGCACCGTACCGTTTGATCCGGGAGTTGGAAATTGATGCGCCCTGCGCTGACAAATATTGTTGCATTTGTCGTATTCATCGGAATGGTCTTCCCAGGATGAGAGGTACATCGTCATCATCCCCATGTCAATTATGACAAAATCGGTGGGGATGTAGCTATCTTTTACTGCATGCGGTATATCTTGACTATTCATCTCGCGGCCTTAACGGATTGGTCCGCCATTTGGAGCTTCATTCTTGTGGGGGTTAATGGTGCAAAGAGCGAGTCTCATTTGTTCTTTTGGACATGATGTTGACACTTGCCCCCAGGTCACAGTAAGCTCTCTGGAAGGTGTACAGGCCAATGGAACAGGTGATTGTCGGCCGTCCTGGGTCTGCCTTCTTTTGGACGAAGGGTGAATCTGCAAAATCCCTAGGACTAGGCCGACTCCGAGGGTTACCAAACCTCGTTGTCACCATGTTAACCGTCTCGATCGGGATTTCGGTTTCCACCGAATCCTTTCCCCGAGTTGGGAGAAATAGCAGAAGTAATTTGCGTAATCTGAGTTTTCTATCATTTTATTGAAACTCTGGCGATTCTTAACTACAGAAGATAAACTTTCTAACTTTGCATTGATATTTTCAAACATTTTATCATTGAAAGAAAGCTTTTTGGTAAGGTTTTCATTTATCTTAGCTTGACCTAGCACTAAATCTTTCAAGGAAGGTTGATTCGAATTGTAATTTGAATTGAAGTTATTACCTCCCTTTAAGCTTATATTCTGATTATTCCACCCGTTATTACCCGGTCGGAACCCGTTGTTGATGTAGGATGCTTCCTCACGGGTCTCGGGCAGATTCCCCGAGTGTCCGACGTCTCCACAGACTTCACACGTCATGTGTGAGTCCATGGCTTGGACGGTGCTGCTCATTGGTTGCTTGTCTGCAGCTCTGTCGTCCAGCTTCTTCATGAGTAGGTCTAATTTGGCGGCAAGCATATCCGTCTCCTTTTACGGTATGATGCCTTTTTGTGTTTTTGTGGGGGCTCTCTCCTCACCCCACCCTTGATTCTCTATCATTTTGTCGATGAGGGCTTGCGCTCCATCGACTGTGAGGGAGAGAAAGGCCCCTCCAGCAGCAGCATCAATATGCCCCTTGGACATGGGCGTGAGCCCATTGTAGAAATTCTGGAGCACAAGCCATTGCTCCATGCCGTGGTGTGGGCAGGCGAGGATGTATTCTTGCAGCCTCTCCCCCACCTCGGGTATGGGTTCATTGAGCTTTGTTTGGAAATTCGAGATTCTTGCCCTCGGGGCATTTGTTTTGCCCATCGGGAAGAATCGAAGCGAAATGCCGTGGAGCACTTGCTCCACGTGGCCGAACGCTTTCTTTGTCTTTGTAAAACCATCGTTTTGCCTTCCCCACAAGGGAAAAGGAAAACAGCGGAGCTTGATCGTGTCCGGCACGACGTCCTGATCACTATAGTGTCACAAAGCTCTAGAAAGTTCGAAGATGCGCATTGGCATCCTCGCTTGGTAGTCCGCAAAACGGACTTGCCTGTACCATGGTGATGAGGCCAGTCGGGATCTCAAAGTTCTTGTCACCGACATTGACCTATGGCCCAACGGGGACGTTGGGCACGGCCGAGATAGAGTAGTCGCGAGTGTCTTGGCCATGAGTGTTGGCGAAGATGGTGCGGGATCGACCGGTTCGACAGTTGGCGGAGTAGCGGAGGAAGAGGCGGGCGCGAGACCGATTCTTCCTTAGGAGCGCTTCCATTGTTGACGAAGTTGTTCGGTAGGTTGCGACCAGCCATACACTATCCCCTGTTTTTCATCCACAACGGGGAAAAAACAAATGAGTTAGCTGCAAAAGACTAGGGCTATCATTCATACATGTGGTCATAATCATGTTATGCTAGCTTTATTTTTCTTTTCATAAACCATGCCTTCCCGCAACGGCGCCGAAATGCTTGTTGGTATTTCTTAGCGCAACCACCGAGAGTAGACTTTTCATCTACCCAGGATGATTACTCTAGAAATACTCAGATAGATTCATAGGATACAGAGTTCAATCCGCAAGTGCACGGATCTATCATTGTAGCATTTCACCCGTGAGTATTCGGGTATCGTTATTTATATTTTCCCAAAGGAAGGCAGGTTTATGTAAAGACTAGCATAGCGATGATTATGGCTCCACAATGTAAGTATGAATAACCATTAGTCTAATACAGGGGGTAAACATGATAATCCAGATAGGGAGAATACACTTCGAGCTACTATAATGATAAAGGAAAATAAGGATAAAAGAATATCTACTGTGAATGTGCAAATTCTAATACTACATGTGCAAAGAACATTAGTAGTCATACGAAGTTAATGGACAATCATAACACTATGTTTAGATGATGAGGAGATGCCCGCACTGGGTCTGCCGGCCGATAGACACTTTCGAACTCCAACTCAACACCCGAACGTGGAGGAGTGCAAAGGGACGGACGGGGTCAAGTCACCACCGCCGCCTACCTCACTACCGTGGGATGCCGACATCTTCGATGGCCCCTATAGACCTAGGCACCATGCCTATGCATATAGGAAACTACCAATATCCCCGGGACTCCGACCCTCTGGATCGACAAGCAAGGATAAAGGCAAACCCGAGAGTACACCGAACCATCACCCTAGCATAATACTACAACCCTCCAAGAACAACATATGAACAATTAACCTATAGTTAGTTCATGTCATTCCATAGCATATCAACTATAGTCTAGTTCATATCCTACGAATATAACATGAAGATAACTATACTCTAGTTCATATGCAATGTAATATGAATACAAGGACTTGAATATGAAAGAACACTCCATAGTATATTACCAAGAAGATCCTTCCAAGGAGACAAGCCCTCCTTGAAGCTTAGCCTTGCTCACAATCTAACTACTCGGACTAAGAATGAACAAGTGAGGGAGATAGTAGCTCTTGGTGTGATGTTCTACTAAGGGGTGAGGCTCTACCCTTTATTTATACTGATTTGTGGTCGGTTTGTGCAGGTACAAAAGGAAACACCTAGCAATACCGCCTATGCATGGCGGCATGCAACCGCCTGTGCAAGGTCGGCTCGAGAGGCGGCACCGTGGGTCCGGCCGGACCCACTTCCAGTCCGGCCGGACCGGGGGTGGCCCGTCTCGCGACCGCCTTTTGCCTGTGGGCTTCTGGGCCGGCCTGGATCCGTAGTTTAGGGGTGCTTCGATCCATCTTGTTCCAGGCTTGGCCCTCTTGTATTGCACTTGTTTGATAAACATGTTTTCCAAAGTGCGCTTTCCATGAAGTTTGGCACATTCTCACTTGATTCCCTGTGTTTGTCCTGCAAAATATATTTCTCGGAATACAAGTGGAACTATGTTAGAAGTAAAGGTATATGTCCCATTGGTGTGTAAGATTCCCCGAAAAAAGACATAAGTTGGCGGTATAAAATGGTCGACCGCCAACAACTACCAAGGATGGTGGTGGTTGGTTTGGTGGCTGCAGGTGTTCGGGGGGTGGGAGTGGCGGCGGTGGTGGTGGATGCTCGCTTGCGACAAGGTGGTGTCGGCCGAGTGGCAAGATGGTGAGGGGGCGGCGTGGCGGTGGCCGGGACCTGTGGCGTTGGGGTGCGATCCTCGCCTATGTCGCCCCTCCCCTTTGGGCTTTGGCGGCGGCCGTGGCGCTGCACCGGGGAGGCCGGATTTGGGCGTGGTGCCCGGTTGGCGGGGGTGACGCAGCCTTCGGCTACTTGCGTGGCGGGCGCGTCGACCCTCTCCGATGTGGCCTTCGGCGAGTGTGGCAACGACGATTCATCGCCGTTTCCTCGGTTCGCGGCATTGGTGGAGTAGGCGTGGGCGGCTGCTGCGAGTCGACGTCCCAATCCGACCGAGCGGTATTGATGGATGCTCGTTGATGCCCCAATCCAACAGAGCAGAGCTTCAGGTTTTACTTTTTATTCCATCCGCCTGGTTTTTTAGTTGAGTTGTGGTTAGTTAATAGTGGTGTGATTTGTTGATGGCGGCTCGTGTTGATGTCCCAATCCAACCGAGCGGGTCTTCTTGTTCATTGCGGGTCTTCTTGTTCATTTTTTGCCATCCAAGTTGTTAGTGGTGTGTTTTGTAAGTTGAGTGGTAGGTGGAGTGCAATTCTCCCCTAAGTTGTATGGTTTTGGCCCAGTTTCCATTCAACAAACTGGGCGGGCGCTTGCCTTCTTGTTCTTTTTCTTTTTTGTCTAATAAAAATCGCGGCAAAGCTTTTGCCGTCCCTTCGCTTTTTTTTTTAGATCTGCTTACTGCACCGCGCACGGTGGCAGGCCGTCGTTCCAAACAAGGTCTTAATGAAATATAGTGACAACATATTCACAATAAGATGGGAGGCAACAAGCCTTTGCCAACTTGCTCCTTTGAGGTAGCTAGTAAAGCAGGGCAATTTTAATGTTGAGACACTGGCCTTGCTAAAATATTATAGTACCGCCATGTCTATGGACTTCCCCTTATCTTCTTATCTTTTTTTTTTACTTATGGAACTTGTATTTTATTAAGAAGAAAAATATTATTATAAAGTTTTTTACAATATCATAAAAGAGAAATTCAAGAGAACAGGAAAGAACCTAGAGACCAACCCAAAAAAAAAAAAAAAGACATGAGAAACAAGAAGAGAGGGACTAAGAAACCCTTGGCACCAGTGGCACAAGGCTTTTCAACCTAATTGATCCAACGGTGACACCTTCTCCACACCAGCACATGGACTGATAGAAGGCCCGATTCTTATTCTACTAGACTCCAAGCGACCAAGGGTCAAACACAACCAAGATATCGAAATGTTCCGAGATTTATCTATGTTTACGATTGTCGTCGACTAGCTAGGCTTTGCAAACATACAATTCCACTTCTTAGTCAATCACACAACAACGACGAACAACGAAGGCAAAATTTGCTGGGAGACACCGTTCAAGTGTGGGCTTTTGCCACAAACCATCAAAACAAGTTGTCTTTGCCAGAAGACACTATAAATCCTGATTAGTATGCTACAAGACACTCCATCCATTATTTTATCTGAATTCAATCGATAGACACTGAAATGACGAATATGCCCTTACCCATTAGCCTTATCGCTTCCCTTCCCGTATAGACACATCCAACGCCAGGGGAGGCACGAGCGCCGCCTCCGATCTTTCCTCTTCCCTATGAACGCTGGAGCGAGCTGGACGCTGCAGCACGCCACGCGGGCGGCCTTGCGAGCCGCCAGCGAGACAGCGGCGAGGCTCGGGCGCTCGTGGCTCGCCAGCGCGACGGACTCGGCGAGGGCGCATGCTCGCTCACCGGCGCGGCGCGCAACCGACGGTGACGTGCTCGCCAGCAGCGCTCGCCCCAGCCGGCTCCTCCGGCGCGCACGTGGCGGGCGTCACGCAATCGACAAGCATGATCTGGGCGTCCGCAAACGATGCGCATCGCTGGCGGGCGGCATGTACGCACTGCCGGGCGGGCGTGGACTGACGCGGGCTTCACGGCGAGCACGTGGCTGGCGCCACAGCGCACGGCAAGCATGAAGCATGGGCTCATGGCGAGGGCGCCGCCGAGGCACGGCGAGCACGGGTGCACGGCCGGGCGGCGGGACAGACAAGTGAGAACAGGGGTATTTTGTCCAAATTTATGTCCTATTTGACCTATGTTGGATAAAAATGCTATCATATATACTATGGTGTCTTCTAGCAAATATATACATGAAACTGTGATGTTTTTGGCAAAGACAAATTTTTTTGGTGGTTTGTGGCAAAAGCCACACTTGAACGGTGTCTCCCAGCAAATTTTGCCAACAACGAAACTGCACACATTCATGCGTTTAGACCTGTTCCTGGGCCACTCGACCTGATCTATTCAGGAAAAAAAGTCGATCCAACCCGACCTTCCAATGTGTCAAGACAGGTTTGATCGATCTTCAAACCATGGCCTGGCCTAGCCCAAAAATTTCTAACCCAAAGTAGAAAAAACTAAGAAGCAACATGACCTAATCCGACAATGCCTCATGCGAACCCTACATTTGATCAGGTGTAGTACCATTTCATATGGGGAAACTTGTGCTTGCTCAGCCATATGTCAGCGCTTCAAACGGCTCGAGGACCTTTTCAGTTTTCTCTCCTCTTGCTGCTCCGCTCACCAGCACGAACTTGGCGTTGGTTGCTGCTGGAGCAGGGAAGCGCGGGTGGTGGTGCGAATGTGAATGGAAGTAGGGGAGGGTTATGAATCTATGATGGCTGCGAGTGCAGGTGGTTTTTGGAGGCCCGATCTAATAAAGCAGACTATGTAGGTCTGAGCATATAAAGGATGCGATGGATAAGCTAATCAGATACTAAGCTGAACTGAAGTTGTTCTTAGTTAATTAATTGGTGTTGTTGGGACCGGCCTTATCTATACCTACTATTAAAAGTACGAAAATTTCTTTTTTTTTCACCTTTGTTTTCTTTCACCACTTCCTTTTCCGAATTGAAGTAATAATCACGGCTAGAGAGTCCCAAGTCAATCACCGTTAGGTACGATGCGTGTCTTACGCGGACTCCGTCGTTTAGAGCTTAGACGGCGTACAACAGATCGCACGCGGGAGCCAGAGCCGAACACAGTCACGCAGCCGATCGACCTACGGGAACAAAACGAGCCGGCGGCCGGATTAAAATATCCTAATCAGCCGATCGACCTACGCTGTGCGTGCAACCAATCTGCTAGTGGTCTTTTTCTAGGCCCGAAAGGGAAAAAACAACATTAAGGATTCAAGGCTAGAGTTGACGTTTGAACATTCGTTTTGCAAGAAGTAACAATACTCCAACACTTAACAATACCCCAACATTTAACAATACCAGTGCTTTGATAGTACAAAAATACAAGTTATATTATATTTATGAGCGAAAAACTCTGTGCTTTGCAATGACATAGGAAAAGACCATTTGTATTTTAAATTTGGTACAAGCTTAATAGGACATTGTACTGTATGTTACTATTATTAACAACATTAATCTATATGCATGCCATCTTACTATTACTAATTGAAGGCTCCAACGGAGGCTCCATATTAATTCTCACCAGACCGCTAGAAAAATTACTAATTGAAGGCTCCAACGGAGGCTCCACATTAATTCTCACCAGACGCTAAAAAAAGATAAATGCTAGAAATTCCCACATTAATCGAAAACATCTAGCCATTAAATCTAAAGACTCTGGTAATTGACAACCATTAGATCTACTTTTTTTAGAATATTACCCACCTTTACCATTATTATATAGATAAAAAAATAAATCTATTATATTTTCTTTTTTTTTTTGAGCAAAATCTATTATATTTTATAATATACGTATACCAAGGAAGGGATCGTCGTCGGCTGTTCACCCGCACAAGGTGTTCCAACGGAGAAAGCAAAAGAAAATTTAGGGCCCCGCCTCAGGACAACTCCACAGGGCATCGGCCGCCGCCGGGCTGCTGATTTGTAGTCGCCGGGCCGCAAGGAGGAATCCGTCACAGCGCAGGCACATACATCTACACCGGTGCCATTGTTTGGATGGATTGCAATACCATATAGTGCACCATCTACAGGAGGAGTCCAGCCTCCTGCACTTATTTGAAGACCCCAGATCGAGGAGCAGTACACAAATTCCCATATGTTGGTGGAGAAGCAGCAATGCTGCAAAACGTGTGCGTGTTGCCTACTGCACTTCATGATGGCCGGCGAAGCTGCGTGTGGATGGAACATCTACAAGGCACCTAGCTAGCAGGCACCATTCTATAAAGATGTATGGGCGGCCGGCTGGAAGCCATGCGAGCAGACATCGGAATTGGCTCCAGGGTTCGGCAATATCTACATCAGTTTAGGGCCGACCTGATCTCAACCCCGGATGGAGGAGGCTGAAGGCAGGCAGGCCCTTCGATGACTAGCGCCACATTTGATGCTGACGCCAATTGATACCCCCGAATGCACACAAGCCAGCTACATGGGAACGCCAGACCTTGGAAGTGTTACTCCCATTGAGTCCATTGTAGTCTACTCGAATATAGATGGAAACGCTACGCCTTGGATCTCCGTAAATGGTGTTGGTCAGTTATGGAAGATTTGAGTCGATGAATTTATCAGCAGCACCAACCACGGCATGGGTACATCGTGCACAGCAGCACGAGCGTGGAACGGACACGGACCATGCGTTCAACATGTTCTTCATCATCAATAGCTCCTCCATCAATTAACGTTGGAAGCACCCACCACCATGGGTGAGAAACTAATCTGATTTCCCCCAATTCTTGCACAACTCCGTGCTGAGGACGACAAGACGACCCATATGACGCATCATCTAGATGCATTGGTTCATCAAGAACGGATCCACATAAATCAATGACACCACAACACCGGTTGACATCGAAACGATTACTGGCGTCATTTGCAATGGCTCCGACCGCAACAATGTCGCCGCACCCAGAAGGCAACGCTATACTGCTATCGTTCGACACCCGATTATTTACTGCGAACACAAAGGAGGAAGGCGATTCTACACCGACTACCTGCCTGTGAACACTAATGGTATGGACGTCTTGCTCAATCTCATAATTACAAATTAATTTGTGTGACGTACATGATATATTTCCTATAGACCATTAGGTATAATTGTCATTTTAATTTTAATTTTAATTTTAATGACGTTGGGTTATTTGGCACAAATAAATTTTTGATATAATCCTTATTGATCGTCCATTATAATTTCTTTGAGTCATCGAGAACGGATCCACATAATCAATGACACCATAACACCGATTGACATCGAGACGATTAATGACGTCATTTGCAATGGCTCGACCCCAACAATGTCGCCGCACCCGTGGCGGCGCTACACTAGCTACCCGTCATTCGACACCCGATTATTTACCGCGAACACCAAGGTGGAAGGCGACTCTACACCGACTACTGCATTTGAACACTAATGGTATGGATGTCTTGCTAGATCTCATAATTACAAATTAATTTGTGTGACGTACATGATATATTTCTTATAGACCATTAGATATAATTGTCATTTTAATTTTAGTTTTAATGACATTGGATTATTGGCACAAATCAGTTTTTGATATAATCCTTATTGATCGTCCATTATAATTTCTTTGAGTCATCGAGCGGATCCACATAAATCAATGACACCACAACACCGGTTGACATCGAGACGATTAATGACGCCATTTGCAATGGCTCGACCCCAACAATGCCGCCGCACCCCGAAAGGCGTGCTACACTAGCTACCTGCCGCTCGACACCTGATTATTTACCGGCAAACACCAAGGAGGGAGGCGACTCTACACCGACTACTACCTTTGAACACTAACGGTATGGACGTCTTGCTAGATCTCATAACTACAAATTACTTTGTGTGACGTACATGATATATTTCTTATAGACCATTAGGTATAATTGTCATTTTAATTTTAATGACGTTCGATAATTGGCACAAATAAGTTTTTGATATAATCCTTTTTGATCGTCCATTATAATTTCTTTATATTAACCTAATAATAATTTCATTGAATTACTTCGAACTTTCCCCGATGATGCTAAAAATCTAGGGTACCAACCTTCAATTTTTTGAAAGATCATTAAACTAATCCAATAATATTCTTTATAAATTATCCATCTTTATCTTTATGAAAGATAATGCTTTGACCCCTAAATTTGCGCTTAAATTACCTATATATGGCATTATGAAAGATAATGTAAAGTAATGGAATTTGTACATAAATTATCTACCTCAACGGCTATTAAACAGTTAACAAAAGTCTCTCGATCTACAAATACATGCTCATATAAGATTACGAACAATAATTAAACATCCATTGTTTAAAAATACATTAGTTATAAATATTAATTTTATATCGAGCTTGGAAATATATGTTTAGAAAACCATGTAGTTATGACATTTAAAGTTCACTTTAAGTTATATTAACGCTTATGACTATAAATTTTGCAAGTCATCTTGGAAAAATTTAAAACATTTTGATTGAAACATTGTAGTATATGAATATTGGCAACTTAGTTTTAAGGGCTATTTGTTCAATAAAACAATGCTAATACTACAAAATAAATTCAACATCTTGAGTGGCATGTTGCGTGCTCAAATAACTATTTGTGACATTGTCAAATTCAACTAAGAGGGTAGACTAGGGCCTTACAATATTCTTTTAATATTAAATAGAACATTAAAATTTAGAATAAATGATACAAGAAGCAATACAATTTTGAATTGATACGTGTCTTGCAACAACTAGCTCAAAAGCTAAAGATTAAAATATAGAAAGGGATGAAATAAGAGTTTATATAGAAATAAAAATATGGATCTCTTCAAATTCTTACAAATATCAAAATCAATTTGCCACCAGATCGGTAGGCTATAGTCACTATTGCAAATAATAGATGTTGTATCTAAGGAATTAACATGCTTAAAATTTAGTGGGGGGATAAAATTTATGTTCATATCATCAAAATATAAACTGCAGCTAAAAATATCATAGTAAAAATAAATGTTTAATTGCATGTATATTGGAGATAGACAGAGGTGCTGTGTAAAAAGAAAATATTGATTGATTATCACAATTGAATATAGACTATAGACTACCTATTATATAACTATTGTTTTAGAACATTAATGAAGAGAAAAAGATATTTTATATAAGTAATCGTATTAGTTAGTGTCTCATAAAATTTTAACCCGTGCGAGAGCACGGGTTGGTGAACTAGTTGTCATCTAAAACAAATGTGTAGATTTAAAATTTTATAGAAACGGTAAAAAAAAATACATAATGCTTTTTAGTCCGTGTTTTCCATAAGAATTTGATATGTTTACTCCCGTTGCAACGCACGGGCATGTTTCCTAGTATTTTACTAAGCGGCAGGGTGATTTGTCAAAGCGGCAGGATAAGCTTAAGCGGAAGGAAACTGCGTGATTTGTCATAGGCGCTGAACTGTCACGCAGTAATTGTACAGGCCTGCACACTGACTCCTGGGCCCGCCATACCCACATAGCCCCACTCCCACGCATTTCTTTGCGCACTATTTAATTGGTCTGGTGTCACTCGCATGACCGTACCCTCACCAGTTGTATTGCCGGGCGATGCGTTCAATGCGGCCTCCGTTCGCGGTCAATGCGGCTCCAAGCCCAGCCAGCACCGGGCGCCGCAGGCCGCAGCGGCAGCGCACCGTTCTGATCTGGCGCTTTCAGCATGCAACTCCTCTGTAGTCGCATCGCAGCAGGATGTTGCGCGTCGGTCGTCGCATGTGGCGACGACGCTGTCGTGTCGAGTCCAGACGAAGCAGATGTGGTGGTGTTGTTCAGTGTCTTGGCGTCAGGATTCGTTTTCCTCACGATTCGTCACCCGCCATCATTTTGTTTTTCATGCGACGCCGACCGTCGAGTCCGGACACGCCTGCTGCGTCGGTTTTGAACCCAACCCATCATCGAGCTCTGGTGTGCAAGCGCTCCGTGCAGCATTTTTGCACGTCTCTGGACTGACCCGCTAAAAATAGAGCATGGCCATCAGCTCGCTGGAGGCGGTCGAGACTACAAGGCACATCAACAAGTGCAGAGAGATGCACGATGCTGCAGTCAATTTGCGTGCGCCACTTCAACTCAACCAACAGATGCATGCTGCTCAAAACAAAAAAAGGAACAGAGATGCACATGTACTAGTAGTACTAATCACCGATCGAATAGCTAGCTAGCGAGAACCCAGAGTTAGTACTGTACTGTCTGCGTGAACATAGTATACCAGCAAGTGGGAGGAAGAAGATTACACACGAGGCCGCGAGCAGCGACTTGGTATATAGCGCGGTGCCTGCGGGTTCGTTCGGGCGCAGGAGGTACGGTCAATGTCAACCACAACCAGTCGTACCAAGTGGCGGAGCTGGCGAGGAAATATAAGAGGGGCCAAACAAATTTTTTATTGATCGCATACACAAGTAAGCCATAGACTGTTGGATACACATGATTATGCAATAGAAATACACACAAAAAGAAGCTAGTTTGCAAAAGTGGACAAGATACCTTAATTATTTAAATTTCACCACACGCTGCTTCACCATATTGACCATATCATTTGAATCCCCTTGTACAATTGTCTTATTGTAATAAGAAAACAAAGTGTCTTTTCGGATTCGCTTAAATACACAACTCTAGGCTTGTTGCTAAGTTTAAATAAACAACTCTAGTCTTGTAGCTAAGTTTATCCTTGTTGATATATTGTTGTTGTGGATGTTTCTGTTAAGCGTTGTTGTACTCCCTTTCTCCCTCTTTCATGTACTCCTTTGGCCTTGAAAGGTTGACTCTCGATCTCTGCCCTTCAAGGGTTGACTCCTGGTCTATGGAGCTCTGTTGTAATCTCTATGTAAACTCTATGCTTTTCAGGCAACTCCCGTGCACCGGCATGTCGGTATCGAATAAATTGAGGTGGGGCTGTCACCCCTCCGGTGTTTTTATCAAAATGAAATATTTGTATTTCAAATAAATTGTATCTTCGAATAAATTATCGTTGTTGGTGTATATGCCACCAGTTTAACTCCATGTATTTTAAGCTTTCTTATAAGCAGAGTTTTGTTTTCTTTTTTCTTTTTTTAAAAAAAGACCACGGCGTGTGTAATCAGCCACGAAATTCACTTGTTCCCGGCCGGGTTTGCGATTGCCGGGAATGGCTCATGACGAGCCCCAAATCTTATACGGAAAATTAATACGTCAGTGGGTTGATTTTAGACTGAACTAGAGAAGCTAACATGAGAATGAGAAGCTTTGATGGGTAGACCGGATAAAAAAATCTAAAAAGCAGCCAAGCAACGAGCAACGACGGGTTAGTTAGATGCGTGCTGCTTCTGCACCGCGCCGGCATAGCAGAGCATGGGCCCACCCTGCTCTTTAAAAACGGAACGAGATCACACTTCACAGGCAGAGCACCTCTCCTCTCACCCAGTGACACACCGCCGGGCCTGCCCTTCGCTCGCACACGTCCGGCGTCCAGCTCCTGCATCAACTTCGTCCTCACTCCTCGGCTCCTCCCGCAGCAACGCCTTCGTCTCCGGTAAATGATCCTTCCCCGACTCATACCGCTCTAATTTTTGGCCGGCAGGAAAAGAGCGGCTCTTTTCTTTTCTGCGTACAGATCGCCATGTCGCCGTGCCGGGTTATCGATTCGTCTCGATTGCCGTCCACGGCGCCGGCAATGAAATATTCCCCTTTCCGTCACCTGAGCGCATCACGTCCTTGTTCCATGATTCTTCCTGCGAGCCTGAAAACCAAAACTTTTGTTGGTTTCTTTGCTTCTTAATTAAACAGGGGACTACGCCTACGGTGCCTCGCCGACGGCGATGAGCACTCCGGTAAGCAGGACGATGGCCATCGGCTTCACCGTCATGCTGCTCTCTGTCAGCGCGGGCATGCACTCCGGCGCCGGCGGCTTCAGCTTACTCCTCTGCTTCACGGGGTTCTCGCCGGCGCCAACCTCGTCGCTGTCGGTGTACGCATGACCGACGACCCGGCGGCCACCTTCCCTGCGGCATTCGGTGGTGCACGTGCTGTCACAGCGTTCGTGCGCCGCAACTCAGCCGCCATGGGGCTCTTCATGGCTTCCTGTGCCGTGACGGTGGTCTCCCGCGAGACAGACCCCGTTCTCTGTTTTGCCACGTTCGCTCTGCTCCTGCTCGCGGTCTCTCTGATCAACACTGGTGTTCGTGGTGAATAATCGGTTTACAGTTCTTGAATGCATAGACGCTCGATTGAATCCTGAAGACAAGTGTTTTGAGTAATAAACTTGTGCAGTGGTGCTACTGTAGTGTAAGCATTTTCTTTCGTACTTGCCATGAATCTTGTAATACTGTCCGGTCTGAACGACGATGTATTAAGTTAGTAAACTGTCGAGGAATGAGGATGTATTAAGTTAGTAAACTGTCTGTGAGCATTTGGTCAAAAGCAAATCATGTTTGTATAACTAGAACATCGAGTTGTTCATTAAAAAAAACTTGAACATCGTGTTTTGAGTTTTTTTTTTTTTTAATGTCCTAGATTTGTTGAATGAAATCTGTCTCTGAACCAAGCATCCATTAGGAGATATTATCCGAGCACTCTGTGTTGCTCACGGTATATGCACGCTGAAGATTCTGAATCCTTTTTACCCGTCTCTGAATAATTTTCCAAATCTCTTTGAAAACAAGTGCAGGTCTCAACAACCAAATGCCTTCACAGACCATTTAGTGCTAAGAAATATGAATTGACCCTTTTTACTTGTCCAATCCAGTTATACGTGCTTTATCCTAGATCTTTTTGCATCAAAAAGTAAACAGACCGGGATTGGGATGTTCTATAAGGACTGCGTGGGGCCATGTTGGCAGTGAGCTCCACTTGAATTGCTGTAAAGTGTGGGGGACAAGTGGCCTTTTTTTTTTGCGACAGATTTGTGAGACGTGACCGTTCTGAATGGGCCCGCCGGCAGGAACAAGACAACGTCGCAGGGGGCGATCTCGTCCGGTGTCGTGGGCTTAGATGGGCTACCGTAACTGTAACCCCACCTGTGTGGCCTCGTAGATGGATTTTGCAAGTTCTGCTGTTGGATTAAAACTATGACTGGAGAGGGAAGCTGTTGCGACGCAGAGGACCTCGCACCGTTCCTAGGCTTTCCTAGGCGGCCTGGCCTGCCTGGGTGAGCCCTGTTGTCAGTTATGTGGAGGGAAACGTGATCGACCTGATCAGGCCTACCGCTGTCTGCAGGGCCGCCTCCCTGGTTTGCTGCAACGTGATCGACCTGATCAGGCCTGCCGCTGTCTGCACGGCCGCTACCCCGGTGGCTGGCGAAACGTTGCGCTCGACCACACCGGACTACCGGAGCGAGCTGGCACCAGGGATGTTAGGCACCGACCGGTCGGGCCAAATATCACGCCGACCACCCCTTTGGTTGGGCCGGCCCACAGCCCGCCTGCTCGGAGGAGCGACGACGACGGAGTAGCGAAGCAGCGAGCCGGAGGTTCATGGACCTCGAGTAGCGAGCCGGGAGGTCCAGGGACCTCGAGGCGGAGGCCGACGACGACGGCGACGGCGCCGACGCTGGAGACGACGGCGACGAGAGCGTTCCCGACGAGGTTAGTGTTGCGGCGAGCTCCCCTCCCCTCTTTTCTTCCCCCGGCTATCGAATCCGGCCCGGCCGGCCTGGCCGCCGTCGACGACACGGCGGTGGCGGCGGTTCGGCCGGCGTTGAGTGAGGGCGGCGGGGCGCCGCCGGGCCGGGCCAGGGCCGGACTCATCCGGATGGGTATGGGTAGGCGGCGGGGGGGGCGAGGTCGTCCATGGCGGCGGGGTCAGAGCTCGGAGGCGGCGGCGACAATGGCGGCTAGGGTTAGAGTTAAGGGGAGAAGAAGAGAAGGTTAGCGGCTTGAGTTCGTGGTGGTGCTGGGCTCGATTGGTGATTGTTCGAGGCCACACCGGTGGACTTGTGAGGGGTTTATCCCCCGCGGGAGATTCGCGAAAGGAGTCACTAGTGGATTGCTCATGCCTTGTGAATCCCCTCTTGTGAGTGATCCATTGAGCTCCCACCGTGAGATTTGGCACCAGCCATTAAGCTTGTGGATCATCGAGTGGGTGCATCACCACAACGAGGAGTAGCGTGTCGGCAAACACGTGAACCTCGGTAAAAATCATCGTGTCAAGTGTGCTTTGCTCGTTGGAGATTTCATTGACATTGGTGATTGACCACTACCTCTACTTGACTCCGTTAGTATTGTATTTTAGCCCTCATCGTATTTCCTTTACTTGTTTACCTTGCATAGCTTGTTTGGTTTGTTTAGTGTGCTTAGCTAGTTTAGCTCCTAGTGGTAAATTTAGTTAGCTTTGCTTGATCACCTAGGAGTACATAGCAACCTAGCACTTGTGTGAGATAAGAGATATTTGAATTGCTAGTGGGTTGACTTGTTAGTTTGTAGCACCGCTTTCTACGCTACGCTATCTTATTTACTA
Source organism: Hyparrhenia diplandra (assembly GCA_015847255.1). Lineage (NCBI taxonomy): Eukaryota > Viridiplantae > Streptophyta > Magnoliopsida > Poales > Poaceae > Hyparrhenia > Hyparrhenia diplandra. The sequence continues at coordinate 250,353 of JADLZK010010869.1, read as the reverse complement.
ACGGTGTTGTTTAAGTGTTGTTATAGAAATTTTATAGGCTAATCACCCCCTCTAGCCATTAGGACCTTTCGGGAGATGGGCCGGCACAGCAGCGCCACTGCGCAGCCCAGCCCGGCGCCACCCCACCGACTCCCCTGGCGCGAAAAAGGGCGGCGGTTAGGGTAACCCTAACCGCCCGATCCCATCGCTGCCAGGGGAAACCGCCATCGCTCCCACGCCCCGCCGCGCCGCCCGCTCTCCGCCGCCACCACGTTAGTGGTAAATTAGCTTTTCAGGGATCTTCAACAAAATTTTCTGGGACGGTTCCAATTCATACATATATTTTACCCTGCATAAGATCGAAACAAATAGAAAACGGGTTGAACCTGTTTGAGTATGTGATAATGGGTTCTCAATGCATTATGTGATGTAAGTGATCTCTCTTGTTTCCTTTATATGATGTGTTTATAGGATTTTTGGCTAGCACCCTTTCTAACTAGGAAAGTTAGAAACAATACCAACTTAATAGGAATAACACTGTCTAAGTTTTAGCTAATACCCTTCCAAACTAGAGAAAGCTGGAAAGAAGCACTAGGAAAACTTATGTAGCTAAGAAAACACATTTTGAAAATTTTTTGAAATATTGACTATGCTCTTCCAAACTAGAAAAGTTTTGAAAAACAAAGCCAAGAAAAATTATTTCTCCGGATAGACTACACCTTCCCTAAGAATGGCGCCCGAAATGCTTGTTGATATTTCTAACACGATCCAAATTAGGAATGCGAAAGAAATATATATGGGATATCTATCTAATCATGTTAGCTTGGATATGGGATTAACCTCATGATCCAACAAAGCGAAGTTAGGCGGTGTTAGTAGTGGGATGTAAACTTAGCATCATTATCCATAGTGGAGTTAATCTCACCGGGATATGTACTCAAGGTATACCACTCATTTACGGCATTACCTATACACTAGTCTGTCACCCTAGCAATAACGCTCAAAGAAATGCGGGTATGGTATTCTTGAAAGGTCTTGATAAAAGAATGAACATGATATCTGCAAGCGCACAGATAGAAATACCATCGTAGCACTTCACCGGGAGTAATCCAGGTATCGTATTTATATTTTACCACAGGGAAGGTAAGTCTATGAAAATTAGAGAGAAAAGGGTATCTAATGATTTAGGAAGTGATTTACTTATGAGATCCACTTACAGTAGTATAATGCGTGGTAGCCATATGCATCTAACATTACTCAACGGGATAAGTCACAAGATAAAGATAATTGTATAAATGATAACTACCCAAGTCTAAGATCATCATATGCCACTAGTATCATACGAGCTATTAGCATGTTATAGAAAGAATAGAAAGAATATTCCTAAGATACTCCTAATCATATGTCAATGAATACTACAATTAGTGCAATACATCTAGCTATCATGGCAAGGTTGCTTTACATCTACACATGGCAAGCATTACCAATAACAACCAAGGACAAAACTTGATCATTACCGTAATTATAAGCTCGACTAGTCCTACATTCGGAGGGTGGATTACAAAGGACTCAACAGGACTGTCACTCCCGCGATCTACCACACGGCCCGGAATGTAGGGTGCAATTGCAGATAAACGTTGTATAAACACCACGTTTACACATTGCTTATCACCCACATAGTGATCATCTACGTGGATGCTATACAATTCCATGCATAAAATATAAGACAATCTCACTAAACTAAACATATAATCATAGCATGCATAAACACATATTAATAAGAATATAATCATTATAAAGATCAAAGCCATAACAATTGTATTCTGAATATAATAGTACTTACAGATTGAATACAAGAGAGAAGTCTGAAGAACGATGATCCTTGCTACTTCTTGACTATCAGGAACTCAAGATGAACTTGATCTTCAACTAGAACTAGCTAGATAGCTAACTACTTCTAGTATGAACTAGGGCTTAGGTCTAGACTTGGTTGGACTTGATGAGAATGAATTGATAATGAAATTGATTATTAGCCCCAGGGTCAACTGGTCTTCTTATATAGGACTTGACGATGAATGTGGACCCTTGGATCAAACCGACGTTCAATAACGGTGTAGATACAACCTCAAGGTCGGTGGTAAACCGACATAAAAAGGTGAGGCTGACAGGTGGGACCCACCTGGCGGCCGGCCTAGTTGGCACTGGCGGCCGCCAGGGTGTCTTGCCACCTTGGCTTCCCGTTTCTTCCGGTGTCCTCCTCGGTACCTTCTAGAATATTTTAGTCCACTTTTCGGGTTGAGTTACTTCACGGTCAAGTCTTGTCATCATATGTCTTGTATATTCGAACTTTCTCCATTCTTCTCGGCATTTATCCATTAAGTCCCCGGAAAGTCACGTATACCAAAACTCATGGAAATATATTAGTTAGACCCCTAGACTTACGTTAGTCTTTATCTTGAGCCCTTATTTCATGTTATTTGACTTATAAAATTATGCTATAACAGGTGTCAACAATTACAGGATGCTCAATGCCTTGACCGTCAAAAGCAAGTTCCCTATTCCTATCGGATGTGCGTCGATTACAGGATGCTCAATGTGTTCCTTAGACTGCACCTGTGTTTGTCAATCTATCGTGCTGACCAATTGCATCTTCGTTTAAGAATTCATAAGTAGGCTATAAGTCGATTTGGCAGTGATTAGTTAACAAATGCAAGAGATGAAAAAGTCTGCGTTGATTCGGGGCTTTTGAGTTTTGACTAATAGCTGCAAGCATCGGCTCAGCTCATGTCTGCTCCTTTCCATCATTTTTGACTGGTGCCTAGTACAGCATTTTTTGTTTCTGTTTCCTGCTTCTCTTTGTAAGTTAGGGAAGGCCCTGTTAATATATAACCAAAACGTTCAGAGGGGCGGAGTTAGAATTTAGGCACAGATCGGCCATTAGAATTTATAAAAATTATACATACATGATTAAATGTGGATACGGCAGTAGCAAAGATATATATTTTAAATCAAAATAAAGTTACAAAATAGATAAGAATTACGATGATAATAATAGGAATAAATAAAGGAGATGAAGAAGATAACAGTAAGACCAATTACCCCTCGAGAGAAGTTTAACAAAGTTTATTAGGATGATACTTCATTGAACAATAATGGCTTTGTACACGATCTTGTACCAAAAAGTGAACAAACACCAAAGTTTAACAGAATTATAATACAAAGACCATATTCTTCACGGGACGGGGAGCACCTGCTTCACGGGTCCCGCTTTCAGGGAAACGCACTCGCTGCTGGTGTGACACCGTGCGGCGTGCGCGCGCATAATTATTTTCTGGCCGCTTCCTTCCCTCTGCTGACCGTGTGACCGTGTCGCTGCTCTCGAGCTTTGTCTCTTTGGTCCCAATTTTGGGTTATCTGGGCGGCATCAAGAATTCAAGTCCCTGCAACAAACACTACGGCCTCTCGATCGCGGTGTCGCTTCTCGCCTACAGTACTAGCGTAGCACACATATCTCTGTGTCTGTTCGTTGCTGTGGCACCGCAGGCAATTTGACTCCAGCAGTGTGCGGTGCGTAGCTCTGCATCAACGGGGTCATGCAATCTACCTTTGCAGCCTCGACCGTGTCTTGCAAGCTGGTGGCCATGTTCTTCTATTTTAAGCAGTACTATAGCCTGGGCCAACCTACTTTTCCGGTCAAGCATTTCGTGGCTTCGGCTTACACTTCTGCTTTCTGGGGTTCCTCGTCATCGCCGGGCGTCCGCATGGCCGACTGCCACTTGTCATCACTAGTCCATCAACCCGTGCTCTTGCACGGGCTAGAATCGTATAAGAGATATAAGCATTAGTTATATTTAATGTCTTAGATAATTAAATTACTTGTATTAAATTAAATATTTTCCTTTTATTTATTTCTAATACAATATGCATAACAGATACTCTATAGCTTATCAGTTACCGATCAATGTGCTTTTCATCTATATCTTATGATATCATGAGATTCTAAATTTTGATTTTCAATTATTAGCCTTATGGATTGCTGCATAAGGACTTTAGGTCATAGACTGCACTGTTAAGTACTACAATGGCCAAAATTATCATTTCAAACCGGCACTGCTTTGGTTAAGATCAGTTTAGAGGTTGATGGTGGATCTAGGATGGGTAGTAGTGCTAACCTCAAGAGCACATTAATATTTAAGCCTAATAATGACTATCTTCACCTAGGAGTGTTAGAGAACATGAAGATATAGCCACTTGTAGTCTGCATTATCCTCTCCACTTGTCAATGTTTGAATCTTGTTGCCAAAGAGTCATTTATGCAATAATGGTTATGATATTTATAAAGATATGTCAAATGTTTTAGTTAAATTGTATAAATTATCTAATGTAATAACTTGTATAAACTATATGTCATAATTATTAATGATTTTAAATATTTTGTAGTATCATTAATATGTAGGAAATATTTTTCATGATGGACATGTATTTGACCTGCATGATGGCACAATATGTATATTTGCTTTAATCAAATTTTTAATATATTGCCATTGGTAGAAGTGGATAACGTTGAAATTAACATGTACATGCTTTATGGTTATTCATTTTTTTGTTAAATAGTTTAGCTGGATTTTAGGAGGTTATTTTAGTTCTTTTAATAATGTTAGAAGTGATACTTTAGATGAAAATCTAGGCGGTTTCATATGGTATGTATCCCATAAAGATTCATGGATTACCTTATACTGATTTTCACATTCACAGAGGTGCCTAATTATTTAGAAATAGCATAGATCTTATGGTTATCGTTAATATTGTTGATGGATGCTTCCTGACTTTTGTCAGAATTTCTATATTTTTTTTTTATTGGACCTCATAAGGAATAACATAGATCCTATGGTTATTATTAAAATAATATATGTATTTTCTATTTAGATATTTACATGATTTAGTTTTTCAGAAGCGCAATACATATATAGTGGAAACATAATCTTATGTTATATATGCAATTATTCCATAACTTTTGTGCCATCATGAACCTATACTTTAAATTCAACTTTTAATCTATATATTGCAATTCTTTTTTATTCGCTTGTTAAGTTGAGTTCCATTGCTTATTATATATTTTTTTGAAAATTTTATTTTTAATTTTATTAAAGAACATTATAGGTCCTAGGTTAGTCTCTTGGTTCTTACAATTGTATATATAGACGTTTCACCTTGCACGGGGACAATATCACATAATTGTATTTGTAATAGCATTGTTTTATAAAATATGGCATCATTAAAATTGAATTATCAATATTGAAAATACACTAATATTTTAGCAACCTACTGTTGTACAACATGGAGTATTAATATTAATATATAAAACTTAGTTATCACTATCTTTGCTATATATCGTTTGTCTAGGGAACATTTTGCACACTTGATAAATTATTAAAGTAAATATTTATCATGGTCCGCACTTGGCCCGGAACATATATATTTTTCTTACTCTTAGTTTAACCATTGTGTATTTGTGTAGTTTAGAATATACATCACGTACTTTATGGATATTACATTATTTTTCTTGATAGCTTATTTAGTATTTATATGTAGATTTGAGACTTTTTTGTATTATTTTTAGTTTTAGGATTGCTGTGGTGAGTAATTGAGATACAAATTAAGTGTGTGAATTTATATTTGGCTTCAAAATTGCATATATGGGTAGTTTGAGTGCAAATGCATGGATTACTTTGCATTATCTTCCTAATATACCAGATGTGGTTCATAAAGAGTAATATGCGGTTTATTTAAATTATCTTTTTCAGTCTCAAATGTGTGTAGTTACATGCAAGGTTAGGAAGTTATTCTGAATTCTTTCATACTGGAAGAAGTGGGTAATGTAATGGAGATTCGAACTTAGTGGATTATTTTTAATTATTTTTTATAGCGGCAGAAGTGGATTTTTTTGTTGCAAATTGGAGGATTACTTTATGCATTCTTCATTTAATGGTCGATGTAAATACTTTTTATAAAAAATAGATTCAATGCATATTATTGACAATGATGATTGAGTCAACCAAATGAAAGACCAGATGTTTTAATTAATGTTAGAATTTCTAAAGTTTATTTTTTTTTTATTGTACCCGTTTATTAAGTAACATGGAGGTTCTGCTAATTTTTTAGTCAACTGAAATATTTTATGTTGTTATATGTTATTTTTTTCAAATTCTACTTGATTTACTTATGTTCTTCCACTAATAAAATACTTTAGTAGCATGTTTATGGATTTTACATGCGTCATTAACTAACGTATGGCAATTTAATTTAAATATGATTTCGTCATCAGATGGAAAGTGAATCGATATTACAGAAGAATTTGTTTTTATGCAATAAACTCTAGGTGCTAATAAAATATAGGAATATAAATGGAGATTTGTGTTCTTAGCTCATTACTCCGATGCACCTTTTTTTCAGATAGGTCGACTCATGTTATCGTCTATTTCCCTGCTTCAATCCTATTTAAAACATGGGATATATTTGTTCTTTACTTTAATTTGAATATGTGGCCAACATGCGAAGTAAAGATTGGCGGGGTGCATCATAGTATAATCGAGCGAGAGTACCATACCTGTAGCTTAGCGGTAACATAGCACCTTTCTATGCAAACACTATAGACAAATATCTCCCTGTCCGCCAAAGGTCACGCATGTAGGAAGAGCAACATACTTGCAGTTCCACCCATGCGTTAACAAAGGATGCCAGGTTTCATGCAGGATGTCTTTTAGATCTCAAATTGGTGGTTTATATACAAAAGCTTGTATGCCCAAACTCAAATACACAGGAGATCAATTAGACAAACCAAAGAACTACTACTACCAAAAAGCTCACCTAATTAAGCTATCGATCACAGGGGCGCGCTGCTCCAAGGAACATCAAGACTGATCTGTCAAGAAACGGCAAGGCGTTAGCACACTATAGGATTGAAAGGTCGATTTAGTTTCCTGACTGATGAAGCTCTGTTATATGGCCGGTTGCTGCAGTGTGCTAACGCCACATAGATAGGCAAACAAAAAGGCGTTAGCACATTGCAGGATAGGGCATTGTGTCCTGTGAGAGAGAAGGTCGTTACACGGAAGTAGCAGCTTCCTTGATGGCCGCCGCCCAGTTCTGTGACCGCCACCATGCACGCCGTCATTGCCTCTATCCCTTCACACCATCAAAAATTACATGTAGAGGAGACAATAATAGCTACAATTGGGTATGGTGGTTATCCTCACCGTCTCCTCGATGGCCATCGTCGCCATCCCGTCCACACAACACGTCCCACGCGCGTGCCGAGAGCCCGCCATCGCCCCCTCTGCTCGGTCACCTCCACCTGCTTGGCTACCCACTGCACCACTTGGTCGCACACGGTCCCGGGGCCAGGCCAACATGGTATCGCCGGTTCTATCTCTGCTGCTTGACATGCGGCGCGCGCTGGCCGGCGCCTACGGCGGTGTTTGGCTAATAATAGCACGATGAGATTGGATGGGTGGGCAATTTATTTTATGAATTTTTAATTAGATTAGATGTATTATGCGTGACAGCGGGGTTTAATTAGATTAGATGTATTATGCGTGACAGCCAGGTTTAATTAGATTAGATGTATTATGCGTGACAGCCAGGTTTTAATAATACCATGTTATATTTTATAATGGCAGGTGGGTAATTATGTTACAAAAACAGAACAGATCTAACGGCTATCAATATTGATGACCATTAAGTTGATGGCCAGATCTTTTCGATTATTGTGAGAATTTCTTCGAATTTATCTTTTTCATGTTATATTTTATAATGGCAGGTGGGTAATTATGTTACAAAAACAGAATAGATCTAACGGCTATCAATATTGGTGACCATTAAGTTGATGGCTAGATCTTTCTGATTATTGTGAGAATTTCTTCAATTTATCTTTTTTCTAGTATTTTTGGTGAGAATTAACGTGGAAGCTCCATTGGAGCCTCCAATTAGTAATAGTAAGAAGCCTAATTCCTGAATTGGCAAGTCACCGGTTGAAGAGCCACCACCACGCCGCCGCCGCGTCTATCTTAAACTCAGTAGTGTTTGTTGCTTGCGGGTTCTTGATTCTTTGGAATGCGAGAACTATCGTTGACTCCTTCGGGCAATTTTTTTTTTGACCGAACCGGTCGGGAGGTCCCCGACCTCTCTTTTTTAGTTAAATGAAAGAATGAGTACAAAAGATTACAAGGCTTCTAGGCCCAAAGCAAAAAAAGAAAGGGAAAAAATTATACATGACTATCTCTCTCCAGAAATAAGTCTAACAATTCTAGAGGGTTTAGCCTTGATGCAAACCAGGCTAAATTCATGCTTAAAGATTCTTTTCCATTCATCCACATCCCTCTGACCATTTTGAAAGATGATGGCATTCCTGACTTTCCAAATTGACCAACAAGCACAAATAACAATTTCTCTGAAAATGACATTATTGAAATCTCCTTTGGCTTTGAGAAACATTTGTACTGGATTCAAGCTATTGTCCCATGAGATACCCACATGATCCTAACATTCTTTACTAAAAGGACAATGGAAGAAGAGATGGAGATATGTTTCTTCCATTCCTGAATTGCAGAGAACACAGTCAATTGCCCCCATTCAGGAAGTGCAGAACTGCCTTGTAGTCTCGACCGGCCGTCTCCAGCGAGCTGATGGCCATGTTCTATTTTCAGCTGGGCAGTCCAGAGACGTGCAGTCAAATGCTGCACGGGAGCGCATGCACGTACGAGCATCGGCACAGCAGAGCTCGATGATGGGTTGGGTTCCGGTTCCGATTCCGACGCAGCAGGCGTGTCCGGACTCCATGGTCGGCGTCTAATGGAAAATACAGAGAAATGATGGCGGCTGACAGAACGGCAACTCGACCGTGACTTGCCACGACAGGCGAGGCGACAGCGTCGCCATATGCGCCACAACAGCCGCAAACAGCCGCACAGCATCGCCCGCGGGATGTGTGTGTGAGTGTGTGCATCCCAGACAAATCAAATCATGCGCAAAGAAATGTGTGAGAGTGTGGTCACATGGGTATGGCGGACCAAGGAGTCAGGCTGCGCAGCATCGGCGGGCAGGTCAGGTCACACCGTCACTTCAGAGGGGGCACCGCCAACAGAGGTCACACCGTCACTTCAGAGGGAGCACAGCTAGATACTAGAAGCATGATTTTTATTTGACAAGATGCTAATAGACAGACTTACAATGTCACTCAAAAAGGTGGCCTTGTTTAGATGGCTAAAATTTGGAACCGGATGTCACATCGTACACTGTAGCACGTTTAGTTTGTTAGTGGTAAATATCATCCTATCATGGCAAGATGCTAATAGAGCACAACATTTTACTCCAACAAAAGCAAACAACAACAACAACAATAACAACAAAAACAACACGACGTGGCAGAGATTCTGCAACAAGCACTCGGTAGGCAGATACTACAACAATCAACAATACTAAGTTCAGTTCAATAAGACCCAACCCAATTCAGTAATTAGGCTCGATGACTAGTTGCGGCAGCGGCGGCGGCAGTGAGGGCTTGTTTGGTGCCGGCCAAACTTCGCCATGCCAAACATGCGGCAGCCACAGACCGGTGGCCAGTGTTTGTTTCCCAGCCACACCTCGCCATGCCTAACATGCGGCTCGCCAAAGATAGATGGCTGTTGTTTGGTTCAAGTCAAAGCTTTGGCAGCCACAACTTTTTCCTTCACAAAACTTCGCCGCAACTGTGGCGAAGGATTTTGCCGCGCGAGGACGGGGCTGCCACAACCGGCTGTGTCTTGCATGTGGCTGGTTGCTGGCCGCCACAGAGACTTCGGGCGGCGCCACACCTGCTGTGGCAAATTTGGACGAGAACCAAACACCCCCGAAAGACCGATTGCCTTGGTCGGTGTCATCAATTTAGGGGCTTCAGGGTAATGTTGACGAGGTTGAGCCCGAGCAGGAGCAGAGCGAACATGCCGGGCGCGAAAGCACCTGGGTTTTCCTTGCCGGAGACCACCGTGAAGGCACAGGAGGCCATGATGACCCCTACGGCGGCAGTGTTGCGGCGCATGAACGCGTTGCGGCTCGTGCACCTCCCGAAACCACCTGAACGATGGGACCGGGCGTTGGTCCGTCGACCATGCCGATGCCGGCGGCGATGAGGTTGGCGCTGACGAGGTCCCCACAAAGCAGAGGAGTAAGCCGAAGCCACCAAGGTGCATGCCCGTACTGATAGAAAACAGCATGAGGACGAGGCCGATGGTCATTGGCCTACCGCCCGGGTGCTCATCGCCGGCGACATGGCACCGCAGTCCTCTGCATCAGGAAAACAGGACATCGGCATAAAAAAGGCCAACGCTTTTTTTTTCAAACTTCCCATGGATCGGATCATGGAACATGGATGTCATGCGTTCGTGCAACGGAATAGGAAGTACGAGAATCGGGCAATCAGTTAAATAAGTTATTCCTGCCGCCGAACGAGCCGTCGTCCCCCATCGGGCGCATCGGTGTGCCATGTTCACACTACTAAAAATTCAGTATTTCCACAAAAATCATCCGTTCTTTACCACCCAAATTTAGAGTCTAAGAAAAATTGGCAAAAAGCGAAGGAGAAGAAACGTTACGGATGTTGGTGGCCTTGAGCGAGCGCGCGATGCTTTGGTCGATGGTGATTCGAGCTTGAGGCTTCGCGAGCTCACGGGCCTCGGTAACCAGGCGGAACTTGACCTCGGGCTCGGCTGGGTGCCACAGAGTGGAGGAAGAACAGGTTGGTGCGGCCTGTGGGAGGAGGGAAACGATGCGAACCTGCGATGGTGGTGGCGCGAAATGCGAACGGAGGGAGCGAGGTTTTATAGTGTGTTTGTTGGGATGCGGTGTGGCGTGGCTCTATTTGCGATGACGCCGGATTACCGACGTGCTCCTCTGCGGTGTGACAACCGACAAGCAGGCTGAGTGCGTGTGACAAAGCCATTGAGCAACGAGTGCGTTTGAGGAACGTTATCACAGTTAGCATTAGTACGGGACAACGAATGTCCGTGTTTCTCGAGCCGCCGCGACGACGATTCGGAGGCGATCTCTTCCCCGACCCCGATCTAGGCCGCCGTCCCGGCGATCTTGATCCCGCTATGCCGTCGACCACTCGGTCCCGTGTCCACGCCACGATCTCGACTTGCAGTGGCGAGTTCGCCACCGCGATATCGTCGGTTAGCCGTCCTTGGTGCCGCCGAACACAAATTGCCGATAGGGCTTGCCGTGTTAGGGTTTCCCGGTCGGGAATTTCGGTGGTCAGGCTGGTAATCGCACGGTGCACCTTTGGTGTGTCTCTGCTGTGATCAATGGCCACAACGGGTGACAATGGTGGGCGCGGGCGAGTGAAATCTCATGTTTGGTTTTGGAAATTGATGACACACTTGTTGGACTAATCCTTTGCTCTAAGTGTTGACTTGAGATAGGATTAGGTGGATGACGTGGAGCATGATGATCATGAACATGGACAATGTGGTGGACATGATGGATCGTCAAGCTCGGTGATCGGCTTGAGAGGAACCCGGGAGATCAAGGCAAAGGTATCTTGATAGGCTTGAGAGGAACCCGGGAGATCAAGGCAAAGGTATCTTGATGTTGGTGACATTCGGCCAAGGCAAGTTGAGGATGATGATGACACTCCATTGACTACCACTACCATTGAGATTGACGCAAATGAAGCAAGCACTAGTGGTACTCAAGATGAAGATCAAATGCAACAAGCTAGTCCAACTCCCCATCCTAGTCATCAAGTGCAAGTGATGCAACCATCCAACATTGCAAGAGATCGATCATCCAATTGATCAAATTGTCGGTGACATCAATAGTGGAGTGATCACTAGAGGAAGATTAGCATCTTTTTATGCTCACCATACCTTTGTGTCTCAAGTTGAGCCGGAGAATATTGAGAAGGCACTAAAGAAGGAGTATTGGATCAATGCCATGCATGAAGAGTTGAACAACTTCAAGAGAAATGATGTATGGGAATTGGTGGAAAGGCCAAAAGACTACAATGTGATAGGAACCAAGTGGGTCTTCAAGAACAAGCAAGATCAAGATGGAATTGTGGTTAGAAACAAGGCAAGGCTAGTAGCTCAAGGGTACACTCAAGTAGAAGGTCTTGACTTTGGAGAGACCTATGCACCGATTGCTAGACTTGAAGCAATTAGAATCTTGCTTGCTTATGCATGTGCTCATGACATCAAGCTCTATCAAATGGATGTGAAGAGTGCATTCTTGAATGGCTTCATCAATGAGTTGGTATATGTGGAACAACCACCGGGCTTTGAAGATGAAAAGTATCTCAACCATGTGTACAAGTTGAAGAAGGCTTTGTATGGTTTGAAACAAGCACCTAGAGCACGGTATGAGAGGTTGAGAGATTTTCTCCTCTCTAAAGGGTTCAAGATGGGCAAGGTGGACACCACTCTCTTCACCAACAAGATTGGCAAAGACTTGTTTGTGTTGCAAATCTATGTTGATGACATTATCTTTGGGTCAACCAATCAAGAGTTTTGTGAAGAATTTGCAAAGATGATGGCCAATGAATTTGAGATGTCAATGCTTGGAAAGCTCACATTCTTTCTTGGACTTCAAATCAAGCAATTGAAGAATGACACATTCATTAGTCAAGGCAAGTACATCAAAGACATGATCAAGAAGTTTGATCTTCAAGATGCCAAGTCAATGTCCACACCAATGGCAACCAATGGAAGCTTAGACGCCGACCCTAGTGACAACATGGTTGAACAAAACAAGTATCGGTCCATGATTGGTAGTTTGCTCTATGCAACCGCATCAAGACCGGACATTGCATTTAGTGTGGGCATGTGTGCTAGATATCAATCCGATCCTAGAGAGAGTCACCTCAAGGCAACAAAGAGAATTGTGAGGTACTTGAAGGGCACACAAGATGTTGGACTATGGTATCCAAATGGATCCAAGTTTGATTTGATTGGATATTCGGTTCGATTATGGAGGATGCAAGATCAATAGAATGAGCACAAGTGGCACATGTCAATTCCTAGGAAGGTCACTAGTATCATGGTCTTCAAAGAAGCAAAAATAGTGTTGCTCTTTCAACCGCCGAAGCCGAATACATTAGTACGAGAAGTTGTTGCACCCAATTGCTTTGGATGAGGTCAACCTTAAGGGATTTTGGATTCGAATTTGACAAAGTTCCATTGTATTGTGACAATGAAAGTGCTAGAAAGATGACTCAAAATCCGGTTCAACATCCAAGAACAAAAGCACATTGATATAAGGCACTACTTCATAAGAGATCATCAACAAAAAAGGGTGACATTTGTATCATGGGCATTGGCACCGAAGATCAACTAGCCGACATATTCACCAAGCCACTTGATGAGAAAAGGTTTTGCATGCTAAAGGGAGAATTGAACATTATTGACTTCTCCAACTTGAGTTGATGCACCCCACTTATATGACATGCCTCTCCTTCGACAAACCCAAGGTAAAAGTTGGTTGTCATGGCATTCATATGTTGCTAAGGACTTGTTAGTGCATCTAGCCATCATGCATGCTTAATAGGCTCATTCATGGAAAATAAAATGTTTTCAATGTATGTGTGGCACCACTATTGCTTTGATTGGTTCTATGAACTAGTGGTGGCATATGACATGTTTATGTGCTTGCAATCCTAGTGTCAACTCTAGAAAATGCGCTATTGATATGTATTCTAACATGGTGCAAGATAACCCTTATGCATATGAGGTGTGAAAAAAGCTTGTCCTTGGTTCAAACTTGAATACATGGAAAGGCAAGTGATCTAGATGAGACCACATGTGATACTTTGATTGACTTGATTTCTCTCATTTACACCTTTTTGGTGATTGTTGACAAAGGGGAGAAATAAGTCACAAAGATATTGGAAAGGATCACACAAATAGGGGAGCAAGCTCATAAACTATTTGTGCATTTGTATGTGCATGATCATAATGAAATGTTGCATTGGTAATTTAAATTCAATATACATGATTGCTTGGTGTATGCTAGTTTTTTTGAAAAATGATTGGTGTATTGACCAACTAGCATGCATAGGATGTATCTAGACAAAAGCTCACATTTTAGCCTATAATGTTGATCTCATGGGGTATGTTGAGTTTTGATGATTGTCTAGTTACATTGATGCTAAGGACTCCGATGGTTTCACGCTTCAAAGGTCCGAATTCTAGAACCTTAGCATCTTTTTTTTTTATTAGTATCTCTCCCCAAGATTTCTGTCCATAAATATGTGCCAACTTGATCCAAACACATGGAAGCACATATGTAGGGGAGCTACTACTACAAAACCGAACCTTGAAATGTTTGTCAATCCTTGATTCATGATCAAAATGCTATGGACAAGCAATTCAAGTTCAATTGAATTTTATTTCATATCTTTGTGTTTTTGGTTGTCATCAATTATCAAAAAGGGGAGATTGAAATCTCATGTTTGGTTTTGGAAATTGATGACACACTTGTTGGACTAATCCTTTGCTCTAAGTGTTGACTTGAGATAGGATTAGGTGGATGACGTGGAGCATGATGATCATGAACATGGACAATGTGGTGGACATGATGGATCGTCAAGCTCGGTGATCGGCTTGAGAGGAACCCGGGAGATCAAGACAAAGGTATCTTGATAGGGTTTTCCTTTCGGAGATCAAGACACGATAGAGCGTGTGATCACATTATAGGATAGATAGCCGACTATCAAGAGGGGATGCCGCGACAATCCTTTGGTGAAGTGCCTTTAGGTCCAATTGACTTGCATATTGCATTTAGGACAATGAGAGCACTAACTTCGTTCTTGCCCAACTTTTCGACGAGCTAACATGCATGATAACGTGATCATCTTCGACGTGTTGGCAACATATGGCAAGAGGCGAAGCAAGGTTGAAGCAAACGCGACAACAAAGATGAAGATCTCGCAGCAGAGGCTGACCGGACGCACGACCGGACGCCGCGGGTGCGACCGACGGCGTGCGACCGGGTGGCTCCCTGTCGGTGAGTCCGATCAAAAGAACAGAGAGCATGTTTTTTGGACTTGACTCGGTGGATCGACCGGACGCTCGACCGAAACCTGGACCGGAAGCATTGACCGGACGCCTGGAGGGCGGCTGTCGGTTGTGGGGCGAGCTTTAGGTTGTTGTGGACCGGAAGCGGTGACCGGACCCGCGACCGGACTCGGCGGTGAGTCCGGTCAGTGCGTCCGGTCACCCCGCAGAGAGCACATTTTGAAGCACAACAGCTCTATCTCGTGGGAGAGGCTATATATATGGGTTTACCCGGTTTCATGCTCTCTCTCTTGCACATTTGAAGCTTTCAACTTGCTATTGAGCTTGTGAGACTCCTCCCCACTCATCTCTCCATCACTAACTCGGATTCTTGGTGAGATTGAGAGCGATAGAAGTGCATTGCTTGCATCGGTTGCATCTAGAGACACTTCATCCTTGGAGAAGCCGTGGGATTCTTGTTTTCTTGGGAATTTGCCCGGTTCCCTAGCGGCTTGGAGCAAGAGGCGGTGTTGAGCTCGATTGGAGCTTGTTCGAGACCACACCGGTGGTTTGTGAGGGGTCGTTCCTTACCCCACGGAGATTCACGAAAGGAGCACTAGTGGATTGCTCGTGGCTTGTTGTACCCCCTCTTGTGATTGGTGTGCTTGAGCTCCCACCGGGGATTTGGCATCGGCCATTAAGTTTAGCAACCATCAAGTGGGTGTGTCGCCACAACGGGGACTAGCGTGCTGGCAAGCACGTGAACCTCGGTGAAAAATCATCGTGTCACTTGTTCTTGCTCGTTGGAGATTTCTTGGTGATCACGGTGATTGGCTACAACCTCGACACTACACCGGTGGTATTGTATTCTAGCACCTCTTTGCATTACTTTGGTAGTATATCTTGTTAGGGTGCTTAGTGTGAGTAGCTTGCTTAGTTAGCTTAGCCTTGTTAGCTCCTAGTGGTAGAATTAGTTAGTATATCTTGTCCACCTAGGAGTAACTTAGCAACCTAGCCTTTGCTTGTGAATTAGAGATTTTAGAATTGGTAGAATTGCTAGGAGGCTTGCATAATTAGCTTGAAGCATTTGCTTATTCGCTACGCCGTCTTATTTACTAACCGCCTTGCTTAGTGTTGTTTGTAGAATTTTTAATAGGCTATTCACCCCCCTCTAGCCATTAGGACCTTTCAGCGAGGTGATGGCCCAAACCCTAATGTTGAAGACTTGCTCCGGAAACTCAATCTTACAGAGGATGAAGGGGCGGTGATGGACTTTGTTGATGAAGATGAAGAGGAGGATTTCGAACTGGTGGAGTGTGCGCTGGTGGGGAAGGTGCTCTCACCGAGTCATGTTTACATCGACACGCTGAGAGCGGCGATGAAGCCGGCGTGGGGCAACCCTGCTGGCCTCAAACTCCGGGCGATTGGTGAAAAAGGTGACAATCTTTTTGTCGCTGAATTTGGCAATGCTCGGGATCTGGAAAGGGTTCTGGACAGGACGCCTTGGTTGTTCGGCAAATACGCAGTGCTGATCAAGGAGTACTGTTGGCGTTTCTTAACGCAAACAGAAAGGGTTCCGCAAGCGCACGGAAATGCCATTGTAGCTTTCTCCCGGAAGTATTCAGGGTATCGTATTTCCACAGGGAAGGCATGGTGTGAAAGTCTCTAATAGGAACATGGACACAATAACATGACTATGCAATAGACCAAAGTTCATAACAGGGATGAAGTACGGTAGATAGAGGATAACTTGACACACACATTCGAGCAGTCTCAAGGATAAAGAAGACCCTAAACTAGAGCAAGGCATATCCTGAATAGCTATGTTAGAGAGCAGGTATACTACATGCTTGTACCATTAGAGATTCTAAGTTAAGATAGCTATGGTCACTGTTGACTTAATTCGGGCACCGGCTTATACCTAGTCTGCTAGGTACCTCCGGCAAATGCTCTGCACCACCTGAGACGTGGGGGATTACAAGGGACGGACAGGGCTGTCACCACCTGCCGCCTACCACCTCGTCCGTCTGATGAATGGGGCAACCGAAGGTAGCCTCTAGCCTAGACACCACGTCCAAGCTATTGACTACTACTCTAGCGTATAACAAGGCTTACCCGTCCCCGGGGTCCTTCTACTAGAGCATCTGCCACGAGGACGAACGACGATCCCGCAAACCAACAACGACCAAGACCAACTCAAAGTAGAACTCTACATCTCAACTTGGATTTGGTCTAAGCATGTATGTATAATACATTAAGCATAAAGTTCTATATGACAAGATCATAACATGAAAACTATATACTAGTTCATATGCTAAGATCATATCATAGGAACTATACTCTAGTTTATAAGCATAGCTATATCGATAATAAGAACAAGAACAAGATGAAGAACATGATATGAAGAACAATAAATGGATCATACCAAGCACCTCCATAGTTGATCTTGAACTTGTATTACATCTTGCCAAGCTCCTAATACTAACCAAAAAGTAAAAGATACAAGTGTGGAGGGAGATAGCTCTTGTGTGGTGTGTGTCTAATGAAGGGGGAGAGCACCTCCTTTTATAGGTAGAGGAGAGGGGGCTCCATGGAAAATGTCTCTCCCCACTTGGAAGGTACCAAACCGACCTCCTACAGGCGGTTTGAATAAAGTATTCACCAAAGCACCCCCTGGACCGCCATTGCAACGTCGGTAGGAGGCTGCCTGCCAAATTTGGGCGCGAACCGCCTCGGTGCCGGTCCGGCCGGACCGGGGGTGGGGCCTCTCGCGACCGCCTTTCGCAGGTGGGCTCCTGGGCCGGTCTTGATCTGTAATTGCCAGGTGCTTTGGTCCACTTGTTCTTTGAAGTGGGCTTTTTCTATTCCCCTTTGATTGCGCATTCCTGGAATGTGTGTTCTGCTTTGCGCTTTGTTCATTACTTCGTGCATTTCCACTTGTTTCCGGCATTTGTCCTGCAAAACATGTTATCTCGAGAAACAAGTGGAATGGGGTCATAGCATATGTATATGTGTCATAAGTATGCTTGTTTCTCCGGATTTGGACAAAAATTGGTGGTATAAAATGGTCGATAACGACCGCCAACAAATCCCCAAGCTTAACCTTTGGTCGCCCCGAGCAAATAGCTAAGTGCTTGGTTCTTGATCGAGTTGCTTCTATGACGATATAATTCGAAAAAGTACCATGCTTATAACAAAGTATTCTTCCTCGATTTAAATAAGTTGGCATCTAGTACTCACCTTTTATTGCACAATGCATGTGGGGCTTTTAACTTTCTCCAAGTTCTTGGGTGGTTGCAAGATAGAACGATTGCTATAGAAACACTAATCATTCATTCTTTTGATCAACCATCTATCCTGGATTTTTTTATGCTTTTGAGAAAGTATGGGCTATCTTCTTTTTTTTTGGAGAGGTGGGTTCTACTCACCCTTGGACTTGTGTCCATTATTTCCTCTCTCTCTTTTTCTTTCTTCTTTTTTTTTTTCGAGATGTGGGCTCTACTCGCCCTTGGACACGTGTCCATTTTTTTTCATCTCTCTCTTTTTTTTTTTTTTTTTTTTTTTTTTTGCATAGCCCATATCTCTTTTTTTTTTTTTCTTTAAAAGTTAAATTCCCGGATGTCAAGTTTCTCTTAGAACGAAATCATAGTAGAATCTCTTTGCACCATATCATATCCGGCAACAACTTAGAAAAAGGATCATGTATTTGCAAACCCACAATTCGTTTAAGTATTTCAAGGTGAGACATTATTAGCCAACAAACTTAAATATTGGGGAATACAAAGTTATAAACTAGGCACAGGTGAATTATAGACAGAGCAACTATTCATCATTTCAACATAGGAGAAACTAGCATTCCTTAACACATATGAGAGTGGAATATATATTATTATTTTTATGTTTTCATCGTATCTCATCATTTATAAGATAGAAATGATAAAATAAATGTGAGATTTACCTTTTGTGGAGTCCTCCCCAAGCTAGCTTCTGACTTACCTTCGGTTAAGAACGTTGCTACCTTTGTGCACGCCATGAGTTGATGTCGTGATTGTTGGCGTGGTTGGAGACTCCCCCCCCCAAGCTTATCTTGTGATGAAATTGGAAGAAACAGGACAACCATACTTGAGGTTTGAAGGTTTTTTTTATTATTTATTTTATTATTATTATTCATATTATTATAAAATTATTATTTTTTGGTTCACCAAACAAGATCTGATCTCCGTTGTCATCTCCGGGACACACCCTCTTGAAGTTGATAAATTCCTGCGGGGGTTAGTCCATATGGTCGACCAAATTCTATACTAGCAGCTCTGGTTCAATAATCAAACTCGACTCCTTGTCTAATCTGATTAAGGTAGACATTTTGACCTAAGCACCATGCTTAATTCAAAAAGCCTATGGAAGCATGATCATTCGAATAACCAAAACTTCCAAACCATAACGTGCAATATAGAAAGAGAAAGCACGAATTGATAACAAGATTCATCCAATGGAGATAAAGGCATTGCAAGGTGAACAAAATAATTAGTTTTGTTATTTTTTTGTTTTTTTTTGGCAAGGTAATGGACAAAGGATGAGAGTGTAGGTTTCTCATTACCTTGTTGTGGTCCTCCCCAAAGCTAGCTCAATGCCCATCGGATCGGGGTTGTACCCCCCATGCTTCTTGATTTTTCCTGCATGGTTACGATATGGTAGATCACAAGGGACTTACCATCCCCGTAAATTACCTCAATGGAAAACATATGCAGGAGCAGCAATTTGAGCTAGTTGTTATTATTTTTTTCAAAATTTTAGTGAAGCTCACAAAGGAGGACGTTTCATTTTCATCATATATATTTTTTTGTTTTTATGATAAACCTATTATGAGCAATGATCACTACACATGCATATTATCATGAACATGTTCTAATAGATCATTCCATTAACCAACGCCTTCCCCAAAGAACGGCGAAAAGCTTGTTGGCGTTTCTTAACGCAAAGCAGAAAGGGTTCCGCAAGCGCACGGAAATGCCATTGTAGCTTTCACCCTAAGTATTCAGGGTATCGTATTTCCACAGGGGAAGGCATGGTGTGAAAGTCTCTAATAGGAACATGGACACAATAACATGACTATGCAATAGACCAAAGTTCATAAATTGGGATGAAGTACGGCAGATAGAGGATAACTTGACACACACATTCGAAAGCAGTCTCAAGAATAAAGAAGACCCTAAACTAGAGCAAGGCATATCCCTGAATAGCTATGTTAGAGAGCAGGTATACTACATGCTTGTACCATTAGAGATTCTAAGTTAAGATAGCTATGGTCACTGTTGACTTACTGGCACGGCACCGGCTTATACCTAGTCTGCTAGGTACCTCCAAAGAATGCTCTGCACCACCCGAGACGTGGGGGATTACAAGGGACGGACAGGGCTGTCACCACCTGCCGCCTACCACCTCGTCCGTCTGATGAATGGGGCAACCGAAGGTAGCCTCTAGCCTAGACACCACGTCCAAGCTATTGACAACTACTCTAGCGTGTAACAAGGCTTACCCGTCCCCCGGGTCCTTCTACTAGAGCATCCGCCAGAGGACTGACAGCGATCCCAAGAAACCAACAAATCGACCAAGACCAACTCAAAGTAGAACTCTACATCTCAACTTGATTTGGTCTAAGCATGTATGTATAATACATTAAGCATAAAGTTCTATATGACAAGATCATAACATGAAAAACTATATACTAGTTCATATGCTAAGATCATATCATAGGAACTATACTCTAGTTCATAAGCATAGCTATATCGATAATAAGAACAAGAACAAGATGAAGAACATGATATGAAGAACAATAAATGGATCATACCAAGCACCTCCATAGTTGATCTTGAACTTGTATTACATCTTGCCAAGCTCCTAATACTAACCAAAAAGTAAAAGATACAAGTGTGGAGGGAGATAGCTCTTGTGTGGTGTGTGTCTAATGAAGGGGGAGAGCACCTCCTTTTATAGGTAGAGGAGAGGGGGCTCCATGGAAAATGTCTCTCCCCACTTGGAAGCTACCAAACCGACCTCCTACAGGCGGTTTGAATAAAGTATTCACCAAAGCACCCCCTGGACCGCCATTGCAACGTCGGTAGGAGGTCGCTCACCAAATTTGGGCGCGAACCGCCTCGGTGCGGTCGGCCGGACCGGGGGTGGGGCCTTTCGCGACTGCCTTTCGCAGGTGGGCTCCCCGGGCCGGTCTTGATCTGTAATTGCCGATGCTTTGGTCCACTTGTTCTTTGAAGTGGGCTTTTTCTATTCCCCTTTGATTGCGCATTCCCGGAATGTGTGTTACGCTTTGCGCTTTGTTCATTACTTCGTGCATTTCCACTTGTTTCTGGCGTTTGTCCTGCAAAACATGTTATCTCGAGAAACAAGTGGAATGGGGTCATAGCATATGTATATGTGTCATAAGTATGCTTGTTTCTCCGGATTTGGACAAAAATTGGCGGTATAAAATGGTCGATAACGACCGCCAACAAGTACGATGCATGTCCGAGGCCGGATGAGATAAACTTTGATCGTCTGGAGTTGTGGGTTCGGATGCCCAACCTCCCACTTGGGTGGATGAACCGCACAAAAGGATCTAAAGCTATGAGTTTGCTCGGGCATGTGATCAAGATGGATGTTGATGGTGATGGAAAAGCTAGTGGTGCATATCCGAGAGCTCGTGTGGCAATTGATATTGATAAGCCAATTAGAAGAGGTGTCCTACTTCGCATGAAAAGGGATGAAGAACCCAAGTGGTTCCAGGTGCTGTACGAGAAGTTGCCTTTCATTTGCTTCTCGTGTGGGAAACTGGGACATTCGGAGTTGGAGTGCCCTACGCCTGCGGAGAGGGATGAACAAGGAAAGCTACCATATGATGCTCAACCGAGAGCACCTGATGAGAAAAGAGAAGGCTCCCGTCTTTTGCTAGTGCAGCGGTGGAGTCCTTTTGGCGGTGGTTCTTCAAATGACATCAAGGCCACCAAAACATAACAGCAGATCAGGTGATCGTGTTTCCGTGGGGAACACTCGGAGGTCCAGGGGAAAGGAGGAAGCTGCTAGGGAGGAGCCGGAAGTTCAGTCCCCTAAAGAACCCGACTGAAACCGAGAAGGGGGAGGGTGACACGGTGACGGCCAGAAGCGCCTTGACTTGGAGGTTGCTTGTTGGAAGTCAAAGACCGATAAGAAGAGAAAAGTCTAAGGTGTGTCTCCACCAAGTACACAAACACCGGATTTGAACATCCCTTTGGAGGCGTTGAGTGCTCTTGTTCCAGCAGGACTGGTGAGCACTAGGGTGAACCAGCTGGGCGGGGAGGCGGAAGGAAGTGGGGCAAGCATGATAGAAACGCTGAAGAAGCAGCGACGTGGAAGTAACCAATATGAGAGATCGTCGGCGGCTGCGGTGCGCAGTCCCCGCCGGGTGCAATGAATATCCTAAGTGTGAACTGCCGGGGTTGTGGGCGACCCGAGGCGCTTCAAAGAAATTCTCCATTTGGTGGAGGAGAAGAGACCCATGGTGGTGTTCTTGATGGAAACGAGGATGGGGAGGAGCGTGCTCTCGGCTTGAAGAGAAACCTTGGCTTCCCAAATGCCATTGTTGTTAAGTCGGAGGGCCAAAGCGGAGGCTTAGTGCTACTGTGGCGGCATGGCGTCATCGTGTCGGAGTTGAGTAAGTCTAAATCACACATCAATGTCATCCTCTCTTGTGACAGGCTGAGGGTTACACAATTGAGGGTGACGGGATTTTATGGTGAACCTAGAAGAGAGGGAGGAAGGAGAGCTGGTACTTGCTAAGATTCTTGAGAGCACAATCCGCTACACCGTGGTTGTGCCTCGGGGATTTTAACGAAGTCCTAGCGGTGACGGTGCAGATTGGCGGTAATGAACGTGAGCAAAGGCAAATGGCGGGGTTCCAAGAAGTGGTCCATGATCTAGCGGCTTCACGACCTTGGCTACCATGGACTGCCATACACTTGGGATAATAGACAAGAAGGGGACAACAACGTGAAGGTGCTTTTGGACGAGCCTTTGGGGATAGTAAATTAATGATGGAGATGGGGGATCTGAGGTAACTCACCCGCCGTAAGCGAGTCGGATCACTCCGGGCTGCTAGTTGAGGTGAAGGAACCAACGGTGCCTCGGCAACGCACGCAGACGGAAAACCGCTTCGATACGAGAATATGTGGAAGCTGCATGGAGATTACTTCGAGTTTGTCCAAAGCGCTTGGGACCCTGGACCTGACCTGGGTACCCTGTCGGCAACAGCATCAACCCTCACATCCCTGCAATCATCCTTAATAGCGTGGGATAGTGAGGTCTTTGGTTCTGTAAAGAAGAAAGTGAAGAACTTGCGCTCATAGCTTGAGGAGGAGCGCAGCAACAACACCTTATATCGAGGCCCAACTAAGCGGGAGCGGGAGATTATGTCCCAACTCTCGGATACTCTCGCTAGGGAGGTGGTGATGGAGCGGCAGAGATCTCGGATTGCCTGGCTACAAGAGGGGGATAGAAATACAGAATTCTTTCAGTCAAAAAGCTAGGGCTCGGCCGTGCGAACCGTATCACATCGCTCACGGACGCCCGGGGGCGAGTCTTCTTAGACCAAGACAACATTGAGCGGCCCGGCCAGCGAAGTTCTATCAAGAGTTGTTCGGTGCTCAGGGGGCGCCCTACAGCCTGAGCTGATATGCAGCCACGTCCCGATGAAGGTTACAGATGACATGCGTAGCATCCTCGATAAACCTTTCTCTGAGGCTGAAGTTGAGGCAGCATTGTTTCAAATGGCGCCTAGTATGGCCCCAGGAGTGGACGGTTTCAATGCAGGATTCTTCCAGACTCACTGGCAGCTAGTTAAGCCTTGTGTTGTGCCAGCAGTCCTAAATTTCTTAAATGGTGGTGACCTACCGGAGGAAGTGAACCGAACTTTACTCGTTCTAATACCAAAGGTATGTAACCCGCAAGATCTTTCGCAGTATCGGCCAATCTCACTCTGCAATGTTCTATACAAAATATGCTCAAAAACCATGGCCAATCGGCTGCGCCAAATTTTGGAGGATATAATTTTGGTGGAGCAGAGTGCTTTTGTGCCATGCCGCTTGATAACTGACAATGTGTTGATTGCCTACGAATGTATTCATTATTTAAGGCAAAAGAAAGGCAAGTCAGGGAGTTGTGCGATTAAGCTTGATATGGCTAAGGCCTATGATCGAGTAGAATGGAATTATTTGGAGGCTATTTTGAGGACTTTGGGCTTTCCAGAGACGTGGTGCACGTTGATTATGAAGTGTGTCACCTCTGTATCTTTTTCAGTCCGAGTTAATGGTGTGTTTACAGACTCGTTCAAACCAACAAGAGGGCTCAGGCAGGGGGATCCAATCTCACCATACTTGTTCTTGTTGTGTGCGGAGGGGCTGTCTTGCATGCTTAAAAGTGTTGGCCCGCTATATGTGTCACGGGGAGTGAGAGTCGTGAGCGATATCGCCATGGGTGTCTCACCTGTTGTTTGCTGATGATTGCTTGATTTTTACTCAGGCATCAAAGAGAGGAGCGGAGCGAGTGGCTGCGATCCTAGAAGATTACAATAAGGGGTCCGGTCAGCTTGTCAACAAAAATAAGTCTGCTGTCTTCTTCAGTCCAAACTGCCAACAAGAGATTAAAGAAGAGGTTCATGAGTGTTTACAGATCCCAAATGAGGCACTGGGAGAGAAGTATCTGGGGCTACCCACATCAGCTGAGCGTGGGGTGTGGGGATGTGTTCAAATATGTGCCAGGGAAGGTCAAAGGAATGATTGGGGGATGGGCAGAGAGAGGCTTGAGTTGTGCTTTGCAAGAGAAGTCCTCTTAAAAGCAAATGCTCGGTCGGTGCCAACTTACCCCATGTCATGTTTCAAGTTGCCGCAGGGGAGTGTGTCAAAAATTGACGTCGGCAATTTCTAATTACTCGGTGGGGAAGCTCTCTCGACAACCACAAGCTACATTGGTTGCGTTGGGAGAAGTTAACTCGCTCCAAGGAAGACGGAGGGCTTGGTTTTAGAGATTTTTCTCTCTTTAACAAAGCAATGTTGGGGAAACAAGGATGGAGGCTCTTGACACGACCGGATTCGTTGTGTGCAAAGGTCCTAAAGGGAAAATATTATCCAAATGGCGATTTCCTTTCTGCGACCAAGAAGAAACGGTGTTCGGCAACGTGGAGAGCGATCATGTATGGACGGGATGTATTATCAAGGGGTCCGATCAAGAGGATTGGCCCGGAGATGTTAAAGTGTGGGATGAAAATTGGATTCCCGGTGTGAGCGTGACAAAGCTGACCAATTTATAAGAAATCAAGTATAATTCGCAATCACCGAAGCAATCGCATCTACACTTGAGTCCATATAAACCCTGTATTCCGGAAATCTCGTGAGTGATTTCAAACTCATCAACAACACAACAGGATCGTTGAGCTCGGTAGTAAAATCCGCGAGTATTTCAAACCAAATTCGATATATTAAACATCGAGTGCGAGGTATAATTTATTACAAACTCAGGTTCAAGTATGGAAGCAGTAGTTTCGAAAACCAAATAGTCTTTTAGCGAAAACAAACATAAGATAGTGCCAGTAGATAGTCATCCCTGCAATAGCATGAGACAGGGATATAGAATTGCCTTGCCCTGGCCTTACTCTTCATCAACAGGAAATGCACAAGTCTTACGAAGAATCGTGGTACACATGCTCACCTGCAACAACGGGAATAAAACCCTGAGTATAAAATACTCAGCTAGACTTACCCGGCCCAAAATAAAATAAAAGACTCCAAGGATCATGCTAGGCTTTATCTGGAGTTTAGCTGACTCACGTTATTTTCGAACATAAAGTTGATTAGTGAGCCTACACGTACTACTTGTATTTTTCCAAGTTAAAAGGGTACTTATTTATTTATAACCATAGGTCCTGTATAGTCAAGATTAATTGTTGCTCAAAGATTATAAATAACAGCATAAGTAACTTGATCAGAATTTAAGCATCATAAAAGATAACATGTATTGTGATAATTAGACTACATTGCCGTGGACGCAACCCGGGTTCTCACTAACCAGGAGAGTGGCCATTCGAATCGATTTGCAAAACCAGCTGGCGAATACCCTGACATAAACCAAGTCTACTTTGCAAAGGCAGACCCGATCACTCCCAAGACGTTACGGGACGTAAAGTCTCCGGTCTTGCCGCTCCCCCCTCTCCTTCTCGGGCCGCCAAGTGAGCGAGCAACGAAGACGACGCTTCGTGCGCATCTTCTTGCGCCCAATCAATCCCCCAACTACCACGCCAAAGGAGGAGCGATAAAGCGAGCAAAGCCGGCCCCTAACATTCTCACGAGCTTCATGGCTCACGACCCCGCAGAGCCTACTATATGCCGTACGTTCAACTTCCGACCACATTCCGACAAAGTATGAGTCCTTAGTTGATTGGATGGAAAGACCACAATATCCATCCAACCTTACATGTTTTATTTTATCAGGTTCTCAACAGCAGCTTGACAATCACCCATGTGATTGTTCACAATAGTTCCTCAAGTGACCGGAATCACTATCTACTGCAATCATGGTACTGAGCATTAACCTAGACCTCTACATAGGATAGGGTAACTTTCAACAAGGATCATAGTGCATCAACGGTTTCAACCATTTTCCTGACTTAATGCATGAAACATATAAAGGACGCAAGTCAAATTAATTGGAGAAAGTAGGAAAGGGCAGAATGCTCCGGGGCTTGCCTCGCAGAACGTTCTTTGGAACGTGCTCGACACTCAACCAGCTTGCCTGTCGACTCTTCTCCTCCGGTGGCTTCTCCTGACTGTACCCCCAGATGAAACAGCTCCCCTGTCGGCTCCTCGATCAGCTCCTCCAACACTTCCCCCGATCCTGAGATGATGCATATGATGAAGAAAAAGATATGATTACGATTACATGGATATCAACTTGCATAAAGTAAAATATGTATGATGGATGGATGTTTCATGATGCAAGCTATTAGTAAGTGCATATCTCTTCTGTAGAAACACAATTAATTCTACACAAGAAACCCTAATAACCTACATCAATCAAACACCCTTACTTACTAATCAACAGAAAATGACAGCTCGACATGTTTGTCACTAAAACAATCACACAGGGAGTTCTACAACTCCAAATTCAGTGAACAAATACTCTATGGAAAGCTAATGAAATTTCCTACAAAACATTCCATATCACCCAGACCTGAATCTGACATTATCAGCCTCGAAATTAAGAAAAACGGAGGCTCTGTTTTGTACTCAAACCTCACATCCATTTACCATAACTTGCAAACTACTCATGCAAACCTCACCAAACTTGACCAGCAGGTAAATCAAGTAATTAGCTATCAAATAAGCCTACTGGACATTTCAAAAGATTATCTAAAGTACATAAAATGATATGCTCTATTCAACACTACACAAGCACACTACAATGCATATAAATGCTAAGAAGGACAAATTGACAAAACCACCAAGCTTACCAAACTAAGCTTACTAACAGATCCTACTCATGCTGGAAACACATAATAAAAATACTAACACACACTTTCTTCATATAAACATGTATTTCTAGCCTATTTTCCATGCACCACAGTTATGATAAATACATAACTACTTCAGAAAAATCTACAAAAATTACCAGAGTATCTTACTGGAATATAACAACTACCATAAAAATTTCATGGCAAGACCCTACACATACAGCTCTACACAAAAAAATAACAAAGTGACACCAAACCTATGCATGAAAATACTTTGTACTATGAAAAGTGTCAGACAACAGATTTCTGAGTATGATAAACTTCTAAAACCTGCCAAACACAAGCACACCAAATCTCACATCCAAAACCCTAACATTTATTTTTCTATGAATTTCTAAAGATCACCTTGCACAAAGCACATAAATAGAAAATCACATTTCTTCTACAGAACATACCATGCATGATATTTTTCCTGGATTCTACTCACAAAATTAGGAACATTTTGTACAGGAAGCATATTTTTATCTTGCACCAATTAAAAGATATGATTTTCCTCAATTTCCATGCATTTATGGCCATAAATAAAACTCTATATAAAAGTTCTCAGAAAATAAGGTTTCATAATTTTATACTGTAGCCTATCATCTAACAAGCATGGCAAAATTTGTTTCACTCAAAAACACCTCGAAATGACCAAGTTATGAATTTCTAAAGCATTTCAAACAAAACTGGAAAAACAAAAAAGAAAAAGAAAAGAAAAATCGGGGCGGGGCCCGCGTGTCAGGCGACACAGAACAGGGCACGGCGCGCGGCGGCGGATCGGCGGCGGATCTTCGCCGGCGGTGACCAAATCACGCAACCAGCTAGCCTAAAAGCATCTACGCGACGAGAGGGTCACGAGGGTACGGCGGCTCGCGGCGGCGCTGACGGGCGGGCGCACCGCCGTTCTCCGGCGAAAGACGGCGAACCAGTGACCGTTCCCGACTCCCCTAGACCTAACTAGGACATGCAAGCAGGTTTCGACTCAACGGAGCAACGACGGCGAGAAACCAACGCGACGGCCGCGGCGCTCACGGGGCACGACGCCGGCGACGCGTCCCCGGCGAAAATGGCGGCCGGATCTACTCAACCACCTAGCTCGAGACCTCAAGCACCTCTAGGCGACTCTAAAACATGAAAAAGCGCGGCCTAAGCTCGATCCTTGAGCTCCCGCGACAGCTTGCCCCAACGGGCGCCATGGCGGGCTCACCGGGCGAGCGTTCGGGAAGCGGAAATGGGGTCCGTACCTCGACCTTTACCTCGATTCAACGATGGCTATGAGTAGAGTATGAAGTAGCGGAGCTAGGGACGGGGTTTGGAGGGTTTTGGTGCGACAGCGGCGATGAAACGCGGTGGCGGAGCTCGCGGACGGCGGCGGCAATGGCGTCTGCGGCGCCGCGGTTCGCGCTCGGGCGGCCGGGCGGCGCTTGGCGGAATGGGGTTAGGGTTAGGGGCAACCCGTTGCCCGCCCATTATATGCGACGCGCGATCCGGTACCGCCCGTCCGGGCCGTACATCGGCGTTCGCGCGTGCGCCCACGTCGACGCTGGGCGGTGTCGGCCGGCGGCGAGCCGATAGGTCTCCCCTCCCCTGTTTTTCTGAGTCAGCCCTGGTTTTTGGCCTATGCATCGAGATTCGTGCGGAATTTGGAAAAAGTCAAAACATCAACTTTGTAGAGAATTTCATAAGCTACAAAACACTCAATATGAACTTTTTCTAATTCGGCCTAGATTTGGAGATAAAAATTAAAAACAGCAAGGTCAACTCAAACCACTCAAAACAGAGTTTGAATTCAACTCAAATTTGACCCAAACTGTTGGGCCCTATTTGAATCATTTCCAAACCTTTTCACAAGAAACTCATAAAAGATCATTTGAACTACATAAAAAGTACTACCTTTCATCTATAGAAACTTTTTGCTAGAAACCACTCTATCATGCACTTTTTGAAAGGAGTTTCAAAATGGGTCAAAGAGGTTTGACACTCTAGGGCTAATTTATAAAAATTTTCTAAATTGAAACTCAAGCTCAAACATGGTCCTAAATTATGTCAAAAATATATCTAGGCACAATCTAGGTCCAAGACATCATTATAGCAAAGATCCTATAGTAGCTAGATCAATCAAGCATGAAATGGAGTCAAATCAAAGTGAATGCTACTATCAACATGCTTATGCATGAAATGATGATCATGATATGCAAATGCTCATGCTTTCAAGATGCTTAACACCTAGGGTGTTACATGAGCTCACTCAAGCCACTAGTCCGCAGACCGAATACGGAGGTGGAGTTCGTGCATGAGCTGTTCATACCAGGTACAAGAACGTGGGATGATAGTGCTGTCCGAAGGAGCTTTGTGGCGATTGATGCAAATGAGGTCCTGAAAATAAAACCCAGCTTGCGTCTAAATGAAGATGTTCTGGCCTGGGCTTTTGAGAAGCACGGTTTCTATTCAGTTCGGTCGGCATATCGTTTCCTAAAGAATGAACAGATGGCAACTGAATTGGCTAGGAGGGAAGAGCCTTCTTCCTCTCTGAATGGCGATTGCTGGAAGCTACTCTGGAAGATGGAGGTGCCGCCCAAGATCCGGGTTTTTTGGTGGAGAGTGATTCATAACTCGCTGCCATCCAAATCTGAATTGAAGAGAAGGCATATTGAAAAAGAAAGCTATTGCGAGGTGTGTGGGGATCCTGACGAATCCATATACCATGTACCGCTCGGGTGCCCTCTTGCTAGGAGGTTCTGGAGTGCGGTCAAGGACTTGATGGGTCTGTCAATTCCTAACTTTCATCCACTCTCGTTCGCCACAGATATATTCAGACGTGAGCTGTGTTCGGTGGACAAGGCTCAACTGGTGATGTGTGGCTTGTGGGCACTGTGGTCCGGTCGCAACGCTCGACGGCATGGCCGGAAAGTCTGGGAGCCAGGAGCGTCGGCGAGATTTATATCAAAGCTCATAGAGGACCTAACTTCGCTGAAGATGCAAGCACAGCCAAAGCTGTTCAGACCGGTGTCACGCTGGGAGGTGCCAGGCGATGGTTGGGTCAAGGTTAATAATGATGCCGGTTTTGATCAGGTGTCTTGCACGGGCCACACTGGAGTGGTCATTCGGGACCGTTCTGGTGCCGTGCTTGGTGCAGCTGCCCGATGGTTTGATGAGGTGCCAGATGCAGTCAGGGCGGAAGCTTTGGCAGCTCGGGAAGGCCTGGAACTTGCAGAGGAACTGGGACTACGCCGGGTGGTGCTGGAGTCGGATTGCCAACGTCTGACCAATTTGCTCAAGGGCTCTTCTTCGTCAAGATCAAGCATAGGTGGTTTATGTTTCGATATTACAGAGCTAGGTAGAAGTTTTTCAGATTTCCATGTTTCGTGGGTTCATAGAGAAGCGAACTCGGTAGCCCATGTTTGTGCCACTATGGTTACAGCTACCGAGCGTTGTCTTTTTTTGGCTTGAATCCATCCCAGATTGGCTAGTTCAACTAGCGGCTGCGGATTGTAATCATGAATTGAATGAATGAGAAAGCTCTGTGATTACTCAAAAAAAAAACGAGTGCGTTTGAGAATGAGTGCGTTTGAGAACGAGTGCGTGTGACAAAGCCAGTTGGGAGCAGTGAAAAGCCGCTGGGGGCAAGAGTGATGTGACAAGCTGCTGGGATGGGCCGAGCAAGTGGCAGGGGAAAACGGGAACGGAACCGATCGGCGTCGGCCTGCCGGGCAGCTGCGGATTGGGTACGGACCAAAAAATATAGTTCACCAACATGAACATGACATAAATGATGATATGATAAATCGATAAATAGTTGCGATTGGAACTAGTTACATGTTTCCAACATTGGATAATTCTAATACAAGTTTCTAGCTAAATCTTCACACATGGTTCCGCCATGGCTTGAAAACGTTTAATGATATCTTCATTGCTTACACGTTGAAAAAAGTCACGCTCAATAAATGTGACCAAACTATCATTTAAGTATTGATCACCCATCTTATTCCGAAGCTTGGTCTTCACATAGTTCATTGCTGAAAATATTCTCTCAACACTTGCAGTAGCTACTGGAAGGATGAGGACTAATTTCAGCAATAAATAAACAAGTTTAAAGTGATCGTGCTTCTTTGTCTCAACTAGTTTGATGGAGAGCTCATTAAGATTCTTCACTTGTTGAAACCTTATGTCATTACGCATGTCAACAATAAACATATTAAGTTGCGAAGAAAGTTGGACCAAATTTGTGTACTTGTAAATTCTTGAGGATAAAACTTTGCAAGTTTCAAAAGTTTATCTTTGTCAAAACAAGCAAATGAATTAGCTGGATTCAGAGCAGCCATGCAAACAAGAAGCTCTGTATTAACTTCATCAAACCTGCCCCGGTAAGGAGGAAATAAATTAATATGAAAGGAAGAACCCAAAAAAGATGGACAATAATAATTAATAAGAAAGGTACATACATATATTATCAAACCTGCTATTGAGCTCTTGGAGTTGCATATCAATGACACTTAGAAACATTTCAACATGATATCGATGAAGATTCTTTACTTTCACAAAGTAACGTTTTGGTCTCCCCCATGGGCACATAAAACCATCCATATCAGGAACCTCGATTCGATGTTTTGGATCCCTTTTTTGCAAAGCCTTGCATAACTCATCAGTATATCCAAATACGGTAAGCAATAAGTGTGCCATCAATATAAAGTCAAATGACTCAATTACTGTCAAGCAATTTTGAGCTTTTATACGCTCAGACTAAGATTTATCTTTTGAGATCTTCCCAAGAACTTTCCGGAGTGTGGGATACATAGCAATAATACGAGAAATAGTCTTGTAGTGAGTTCCCCATCGGGTATCTCCTGGCCTACCAAGACCCATCTCTTGATTTCAACCTTGTCCTATTTCAATTTCACCCTGTTCTAAAGCTTCCAAAACCTGTTGTGTCTGGGCTTCTCTAAGCATGTGATGCTTCCTACATGAAATCACAACAACATTCAAAATAGTTGTGACACTATCAAAGAAAGCAACACAGTCATCATTTTGTTTGGCAACAGCAACAAGAGTCAACTAGAGTTGGTGTGCAAAGCAATGGACATAGTATGCCGAAGGAGATTCATCCATAATTTTTGCTTTCAGCCCATTGATTTCTCCCTTCATGTTACTAGCCCCATCATATCCTTGACCGCGACATTTAGATAATGTCAATTTGTGGTCCATAAGAAGAGATACTATTGCATCTTTTAGTGTTGAAGAAGTAGTATCCTGGACATGAACAATACCAAGGAATCTCTCTGTAACCCTCCCTTTTTTTGTAAACATACCTTATGCAAAGAGCTAACTGTTCCTTTTGATAAACATTACCAGATTCATCAGCAAGTATAGAAAAGTAGTCATCTCCAAGATCTTCAATGATAAGCTTGCTAGTTTCTTTAGCACAACAATTAATGATATCTGTTTGTATGGAATGGGCAGTCATCTGACAATTCTTGGGAGCATTCTTAAAAGTAACATTTCTAACATCTTCAAACATTTCACCAGACCATTTTAGGAGTTCCTTAAAATTTCCCATATTGCTAGATGTGTCACTTTCATCATGTCTACGACAAGCCAACCCTTGACCCAAAAGAAACCTCAGACAACCAATTGAGTAGGTTAAGCGAGCCCATATTTAACTTTGTCTTCTGTCGTGTGCTTAACATAATTACTTGCTATTGCTGTTTTTGGCGAATGAAATTATTAAATTTCTCCAGAGCTTCATTGTGGGTGCTTGTAATGCCACCAACATGCAAATCAAGTTTGTCAGGTGGTTCCATTTTCTAAACCCTCTATTCACAAAAGCATCACCACCAACATAATTAGTTGTATCTGCAAACAAATAACAAACAAAGCAGAAGGCAACATCCTTTTCCACACTGTACTCAAGCCAATCATACTTGTCAAACCATCTAACAGGAAAGCGACGCTTACCACCAATTTGTCGTTGTGGAAAATTATATGACCTTGGCTGGCATGGCCCTTTTGCAATATATCCCCTTCTCACTGCATCCTGCTCATTTACAGAATATTGGATTATGGGGATCCTCTTTCATAGCGAGATGCCATGGAGTTGACACAAGTAAAAACACTAACAAGAGGCACCGACCGGCAGGAGCAGTTAAGGTGTAAACTAAGAGAAAACCAATTGTGCTACAAAGAAAGAGGAGTCCTATTAGGCAGCCAAGAGCACCGCGATCCGCCTGAATGCCCCTGAAGCCGCCCGCTGCCCACGCATCAGCCTCTGCACGGATGACATCAAACTGCTGAAGCGGCGTGAGGAGACAGAATCAAAAGTTCGCCGGTTGCGCTCCTTCCAAGCCTCCCAGGAGACGAGGAGCACAAGGGAGTCGAAAGCCTGCCTGAACTGCTGCAGCGCGCGAGGGCGCGCGTCCCGAACTACCACAGTTGACATGGGTGGAGTCCGTGGACGGGCAAAGGTGTGCCAGGCCAACGCGAGAAAGCAAGAGGTGCCACACCGACAAGTGTAGACGCTGAGGCGAGCAAGTGGTCGTTGGACTATTCAGCCTGCGAGCAGAGAGGCGCACTCTGCAGGCGATTGGAGGCCGTGGCGCCTTCTCCGATCGCCGTCACTCAGCGTCGTTTCCTGGACTGCACGGCCGATCAGGCTTCACCGCGACGCTCAGGATGCCGCTGCCTCATCTCTTCGTGTGAGCTGCGCTTGCCGGTTCCGTCGCCGCCGCTGCTCATCTTCTTCCCCCTCCACCACCGTAGGAGTATGGTTAGTGATCCCCTAGCTCACCGCTCCTCATCTTCTTCCTCACCTCTCCGCTTGTCAGTCATCCTCTACCTTCCTCCATAGCCAGACTCGCGGACGCCTCCAGTCGCGCCGCCGCATTTCTTACGCGGACGCGCCCCTCCTTTTGCTTCTCGTGAACTCGCACGCAAGTGCAACGAAATCTTCCGCCCTCCTCTATCGGCCCTCCTCGATTTGCCTCGCTCACGGTCGCGACTTGGTCGGTGCACCCACTGCCCGTGGCACGGAGGATGACGACCGTTCGCAGCGTCCAACGGAGCCCACGCACGTAAAGTTACGTGCGACTCCACGCCCCAAGCATCCCCTCCTTCATCCCTAACGACTGGGAAACAACGTCGAACTTCATGGCGCTCTCCCAGAAGACGCTCCCATAGGCCTGCTAATGGGGCGGGGTTGAACGGGTATTTTGGGGCGGGTTTTAATACGGGTACTAATGGATGGGTGGAAACGGGTGACACCGTGAAACGTGTTGGGGCGGGTTGGGTTGACGACACAAACGGGTTGGGACGGGTTGGGGCTCTATGGTCATAGATCGGCGCATAAGTCTATATCATCTTCCGTCGTGACATTGGGTTGGGGCGGGTTGGGGCATTGGGCCGACGGGGTGGGGGCGGGGGCGGGTGGTAATTAGGGTCTTTAAAATATGGGTTGGGGCGGGTTTAAACCCATTAGCAGGCCTAGCTTCCGGCCGCCTCGCGAACTCCTGCTGTCGGCGCTCAAGACTCGTTGCTGTGTTACAGCGTCCGGTTTGGCTTCGACGGGATCGAGATGCCGCAGTCCCGTCTTGCCAGCTCCCGGACTCGTGCTGTCTGTGTCGGCGTTCACGACTCGCTGAGCGTCCGATTTGGCCTCGCTGATACTGCATGATCCCGCCGGGCGGTGGCCAGGCGGCGCGAGAGGACCCATCTGGCAGGCCAGAGGCTCCTGAGGTGGTGCACACACGCATGACATGGAGCCCACCACTGACGGAACTGAAACCGGGTCTCATCACCACGACAGCCTTCTTATACAGCGCGTCACAGTAAATTAGATTAGCGCTTAGTATTGGTGAGTAAATCTTCAACGAAAAATGTTGAGTGCGTCACTAGGAGGAAAAGTTCATCTGTCGTCGGTTGAGCCCATGGAATTCATTCAGAAATATGACTTCCTCATTTTGATAACGATTTTGATCATGTACTTACGTGTGTGCATCTGACCAGCGATTCGTTCAGCCGTTCACACCGATAACACATGCACAGATCCAAGAAAGCGACACGGTTCGTTATGCAAATATGGCCTTGTTTAAGTGTTGCCTGCGACTGTCTCGCGGTCGCGGACTCCAGCTCCACGGCCGCATCGCCTGCCAATAGAATTATAGAAGTGGTGAGGGTCGTCAGCGTGAGAGTGATACCAAACCAATCAAAATCATGCGCAAAGAAATGGCGTACGGGTAACGGGTGGAGTCAGGCTACGGCGGTGGCGGCTGGCGGCCGGTTGGCGACTTGGTAGTGACGGACGGAACAGGTGGCGAGACGCGAGAGGACGCAAACAGGACCCTCGCCCCACCCGGCCGTCCAGACCCCAGACCGAGCGGCGAGACGAGACGAGGAAAGGTGGAGGTGGCAGCCGCACGCGCACAACGGAAACACCCGTTATATAAACCAGACCCTCTCCTTCAATTGGCATTCGCACCACCACCGTTCAGATCCAGCCGCAGTGACCCCTTCATCCACGACGGCACCCAACCTAGCCCAACGTCAAGCTCCTGCTGGTGACCGGAGGCTCTGTGAGCGGAGCAGCCACAGGATACGAGGAACTGCGAAGCTCCTCAAGCTCCTAATCATCAGCAACGCGCTAGCTGCGCTCACCGCCGGGGCCCCACGCGTCATCCTCGCCGTAACAGTAACTTTCCTTCTCCTCAGACTCTTCAATTCTTGTTCGACTCCAAATTCGGACGGAAAAGAACGGACAGTTTCTGATGGGGAAAAAAAACTCCTATCGTGTGAACACGTCAAATTTTGTTTGCCTTTTTTTTTTAAAAAAATGGTTTTACAGGCAACTACGGTGCCACGCTAAACAACGATGAGCACTCCGGGAAGCAGGGCGATGGCCGCCGGCCTCGCCGTCATGCTGCTTTCTGTCAGCGCGGGCATGCACTTTGGTGGCATCGGTTTACTCCTCTGCTTTGTGGGTCTCCTCGTCGGCGCCAGCCTCATCGCCACCGGCGTCCGCATGGCCGACGGACCTGCGCCCAATCCCATTCTCATCGTCGATGGTGCACGAGCTCGCAGCGTTCATGCGCCGCAACATCGCTGCCGTGGGGCTTGTCATGGTTTCCTGTGCCTTCACGATGGTCTCCGGCGAGGAAGACCCGGCGCTCTGTTTCGGCATGTTTGCTCTGCTCCTACCTGGACTCACCCTCATCAACATCGGAGCTCGTGGTTAACAAACGGTTTTCAGTTCTTGAAACCATTGATTCTCCATTGGTTTCTGATCCGGACTCTACAGTATTATCCTGAAGCCCCTGAATTGCCGCTTCTGACCGGCAATCAGTCACTGCTGCCGCCGCCTCTGCCCTGCCCCTGCCCCTGCCCCTGCCCCTGTACCTGAATTAGTAGTACTGCTACTCTGTGTGCTTGCTGCAGAGTGCAGAATCTCTCTTATGTCGTGTCGTGTGCAATTGTTGGTGTAATAAAATTGTGCTATTGTTGTGAATGAGCGTTCTTGTTTCCTATATATACAAATGGAACGAATTGTTGTGACGTGCATGAGCCGGCGCAGTGCAGGCACAGGCAGCCACCGTATAGCTAGGCCCACCCACCGGTGGCGCAACCCCCGGGTCTTTACGAGACGGAGACTGGTGGATAATACTGTAACGTCCATGGATGGATCTCACTGGACGACGCGGTGGCGAGCACCGCGTTTGGTTAGTCGCGTCGCGTCAGGAGACAAATAACTATACTACTGTACTCCGTTCTGAATCCTCGATCCAGACGGCCAAGTGGATAGCATAAGACCAAGTGGAGTTCTGGGGTATTATGTTAGATGGAACTATATCTATAAAAAAAGAGGGTCAAGAATTATAACACTAAATTCGCATTCCACAAAAATATATTACTTCATAAATCTCAATATACTATTGTTCAGTTTATGAATATTGTTTTTTTAAAAAATGTTAGGGAAAATTGTGTTCATTTGATCATTTTTCACACAGATCTGCCCCCAAGTTTAGTGAGTTGCAAGGAGGGTAGCAGTGGAAAAAAAACTTCAATAGCTACAATGTCAAGTACCCCTCCATTCTAAATTGTAGTTCATCGCCTTCATCCTCGGGCAGCACACAGAGCGACATCAAGTTTGCAAGCTCGAATCATCCGCAATCAGCTTATCTCTCGCTGCTCAGGCCCCGCGCGTCCCACGCCGCCACAACACCAGAATCGGTAACTCCTTCCCGTTGCACACATCTTTTTGTTCCGAGTGATCCTTGCAAGCTTTGAAAACGATTTCGTTCGCCTCTTGATGTTTCGGTTAACAGAGAACTACGGTCCCACGCCGGCGACGATGAGTACACCGGGAAGCAGGGCGACGACCATTGGCCTCACCATCATGCTGCTTTCTGTCAGCGCTGCACTGCACCTCGGCGCGGACTGCTTCGGCTCACTTCTCTGCTTTGTCGGCGTCCTCGTCGGCGCGAGCCTCGTCGCCCGTTGGCATCCGCATGGCCGACGGCCCTGCGCCTATCGTTCGGTGGTGTCGGAGGTGCACAAGCTCTCGTGCCATTCATGCGCCGCAACACATCCACTGTGGGGCTTGTCATGGCTTCCTGTGCCGTCGCGACGCTCCCGGCGAGGAAGACCCGGTGCTCTGCTTTAGTATGTTCGCTCTGCTGTTGCTCGGGGTCTCTCTGATCAACATTGGAGCCCGTGGCGAATGATCAGTTCAGTTCCTGTCTTCTACGATGCGTTCAAGATCAACTGATCACTGAAACCTGTCACCATTTGTACTGTTTCTTGCTGTACTGTATCCCCTACTGCGTGCTTGTTGTTGTAGAATCTCTGTCATGTCGTGTTGTGTGCTTTTGTTGGAGTAAAAAAAAATCATGCTAGTATGTGCTTTAGTTTCCTACTTGCCGTGCATAAGGCAATACTATTTCCTTTCTTTTGAGCGATATTGTATGTCTGTTTATATGTATGTAGTCAAATACCATCATGTCTTTTAGCTTGAGCATCATGTTTCAAGTGTCTGTTTACAAATGTCCTAGATTTGTTCACTGAAATGGTACTCAACCAAGCATGGATTTTGAGATTCAGTATATCATGGGGCCTATCAGAGTTCAGTATATCTAGGCATTGAGCATACGTGCTCCTCGCAACTGCTAATGCTCACGACAGTTTGACTGCAGCCGTGCTTGTCAATCTAGCATGCTGTGTGCAGCTCAAACCCAACACACAAAGCAATCTGACGAATTGAATCTTCGTTTCAGAATTCAGAAAAGTAGCCTGCAACTATACCTGTTGATTTGGCAGTAATTGATTCACAAATGTTAGTCTGTTCGGCTACACTCATTTGCAGCTGTCATTGCTAAAAGTAAAATCTGAAAGTGTGAAACAGCAGCAGTGGATGGAAAACCAATCAGGTGCAGGTCCAGCTGCAGCTTAAAGGCAGCCAAACTAGGATTCATGAGATGGTTTGCGTTGATTTGAGGCTTTTATGTTTTGACTAACAGCTGTAAGCATCGGCTCAGCTCAGCTCTGCTCCTTTCAATCATCTACTACAGTACCTAGTAGAATCTGGACATAGATCATTTCCATTTACATCTATAACAAATTATACATGATTAAGTCTGTATAAGGCAGTAGCATAGTTTGTTTATTCTAAATCAAAAAGAAACCTCAAAATAATAAGAATTATTACAATGATTAGGATTATACGTCAGTGACAAGACTTCAGTGAACAATAATGGCTTTATACTCGATCTTGTACGAAAAAAAGTAAACACACATCAAAGGTTAACAAAATCATAGTGCAAAGACCACATTCTTCGTTGACTATTAGATTTTGACACGATAAATTAAAGCAAACCTGACGCTGACACACTGAACAAGCCAAGACTAGAGCAGAGCAAAGCAAGGACTCCAGATCCAGAACCCCTACACAACACACAAGCTAGATTATTCGCCACCAAATATAAAAGCAGTTCGTAATCAGACCATCCTATCACATGATAATCAGATCTTTGGCTGCTTGAGTCCACTGTCCACTTATCATCAGACAAGGCTACACACGAAGCACATGCAGGATAACCAGAAACAGGCCGGCCAAAAGCAGCAGAAAGAGGTGAAATGCAACAGCCGGCGAGCCTGGACCGGCGGCGAGCCCATTGACAGCCACGGAGGAGGCGCCTATTCCGATGAACGCAAGCAGACGACCCAAGTATGCGGCCGGCATGCCTGGGTCGCCGTACACCATATCGACGTCGTAGTCGTCGTGCAACGCGTCGCCACCGCCGGGGAGCAGGTCGACAAACACCTCGCCATGTCCGGTACCGGGACTGGGCAGTAGCATGTAGTCCCCGTTGTACACCGCGACGGCGCCGCCGTGGAGCAGGTGGACGAGCACCACGCCACGTCCGGCGCCAAGGCGAGGCTGCAGCGCAGAGTAGCTGTAGTTGTGGTGCACCGTCACGACTCCGCCGGGGTGCTGCGGGTCGACGAGCACCACGCCACGTCCGTCACCAAGGCGAGGCTGCAGCGCAGAGTAGCCGTAGTTGGGGTCCACCGCACGACTGCGTCAGGGAGCAGTGGGCCGAGAGGCGAAGCACCACATCGACAGGGCCCGCTGATGTTGGCGTACGCCACGCCAGGACGCGCTGATGTTGGCGTCGCCACGCGGGGCGCGGTTTCAAGGTGGAACACGGCGGCAGGCACCTGGTCGCGTCCCAGCGGCGGCGCGGACATGCCGCGTGTACTCGGCGGGAGGAGTTGTGGTACGCCACCAAGGTTGGTTGGAAGCCGGCGCGGCGAGCGGCAGCAGCGCCCGCCCTGGCCGTGGAAGGTACCGGGTCCGGAGGTCGATCATATGTGCCTCGCCTCCCTGGACCGCGCAGGCCATGCCGAGGTGGGTGGACTCCACCGTCGCCGGCCTCGCCTCCTCCCGTCCGTGGTCCATGTTCCCGGCTCCGTCCCCGCGCAATGCGTGAACCCCGAGCGAGTGTTCGGGCTTCGGTTGCTTAAGCTCTAGTAGTGTTTATTGGATGGATTGCTTAAGCGCTAGCGGCTTCGGCTTACTCCTCTGCTTTATGGGGTCCTCGGCACCAACCTCGTCGCCGTCGGCGTCCGCATGGCCCGACGGCCCAGCGCCCATCCTTCCAATGACAATGACAAGTGCACCAGCTCTTGCAGTGTTCGTGCGCCGCAACATCGCCTCTGTGGGGTTCGTCATGGCTTCCTGTGCCGTCGCAACGCTCCCCGGCGAGGAAGACCCGGTGGTCTGCTTTGGCATGTTCGCTCTGCTCCTGCTCGGCCTCATCCTCGTCAACATCGGAGCCCGTGGTGAATGATCAGTTCAGTTCCTGTCTTCTTCGATGCAGTGATGATTGACTGATTCCTAAAACCAGTGTGTTCCGGCGAACCTTCAACTGCCGGTCTAACCGGCAGCATGACGTTGCTGCCGCCCCTGGGCCCGTCACCATTAGGACCGTTGCTTCTCCCTACCGCGTGCTTGTTGCAGAACCTCTCTCTGTCATGTCTTGTGTGCTTTTGTTGGAGTAAAAAGGTCGTGCTACTGTATGTGTTTTTGTTTCCTACTTGTCGTGCATAAGGCAATATTATTCCTTTTCTTTGAGTGACATTGTAAGTCTGCCTATCTATCTGGTCAAATATAATAATGTTCGTAACATGACCAAAATGCAAATGTCCTAGATTTGTTCAATAAAATGGTACTCGGCCTTGTTCAATAAAATGGTACTTGGCCAATGTCAGCTCCAAGGAAGGTGGATCCAAGTCCAAACGACTCTGCCTCGCCTGATGCTCCTCGAAGCCCAAGGCCCAGCAGGATCCGTAAGCCCAACAATAGGGTGCTCGGCCCAATCTGGCAAGTGTGAGCGTATAAGTAGAGAAGGAGAGAGAGTTGAGAGATCATGAAGAATTGTAAACACTGAATTCATTTGAAATTTATATCGTAGAACTCAGTTCCGTTCCTATCCCCTTTCTTCCCGAGTTCTTCTTCTTCCCCAAGGCTCTTCCCCTCACAATTGGTATCACGAGTCACCGATTCTGGCCTCAGATCCACCTACCCACCACCACTACACTCGTCTGAGTCGGTCCCGCGGCGCCATGGAACCAACGCTCAAGCTCGTCCTCGGCGAGATCCGCGCCTCCAAGGACGAGATGAACCTCCTTCTTAACGAGTTCGGCGACAAGTGGGAGCGCCGTCTCACCGACCTCGACACCCTGCACGAGCAGCGTGCCCTTGCGGTGGAGGAGCGCCTCACCGCGCTCGAAGGCGGCCCCGTCGCCTCTGACCCCGCTCTGGAGCAGCGGGTTGTCGCGTTGGAGTCGCTCCGTCCCGATCCCGAGCGCGACGCCCGCGTCGTCGAGTTGGAGAAGTACGTCGCCGACCTCCGCGAGTGGCGCCCCGAGCAGGAAGGCATCCTCGACGACCTGCGTCTCAAGGTGAAGAAGCTCGATGTCGGGTGGACTCGTGAGGTGTTCGACGGAATGCCGCACTCGCACCCGGGCATCATCGGCTCCTCTTCATCGGCGTCCGTGCGCCCACCTGCCGGATTACACGCCAACGGGCCCGGCGGGCACTGCGTCGATTCGATTACACGGGATGGTGTCCATGGGTCGGTCACGACCGTGGTTCACATCCCGGCA
Organism: Hyparrhenia diplandra; assembly: GCA_015847255.1. Lineage (NCBI taxonomy): Eukaryota > Viridiplantae > Streptophyta > Magnoliopsida > Poales > Poaceae > Hyparrhenia > Hyparrhenia diplandra. Next base: position 208,128 of record JADLZK010010869.1, on the reverse strand, counting down.
TCTGGTAAGCCTCCGGATCCACCACCTCGCAGTCCGATTCCTCGATCCCCATTTATGGTTCCTCCTAGACCGCAGTTTCCCCGTCCTCCATTCATGCCTGCGCCGCCTATTTCCACTCCCCATTTACCACCACCACCACGTCCTCCTCCTATCAACACTTACGTTGCCGCTAACCCCACCGCTCCGGGCCGTTTACCTAAGCTCGACTTCCCTCGCTTCAACGGCGATAACCCCCGCCTGTGGTGTTCCCGTAGCGAGAAGTATTTCGCCATGTATCAGGTCCCAGATGATCTCTGGTTGGCTGTAGTCGAGATGCACATGGATGGCCCGGCCGCATTGTGGTTTCAGTCCGTATCTCCACAGCTTCCTCACCTAAACTGGACCACCTTTTGTCGCTTGTTACACGATCGTTTTGACCGTAATCAGAAGGAGCTTCTGATGCGGCAGATGTTTCATGTTAAGCAGACCGGCACGGTTGCTGAATACATTTCACAATTTTGTGCATTCTTGGATCATCATTTGCTTACTCCCCGTCCACCGATCCGATGTTTTTCACCATGCGTTTCATTGATGGATTGCGACCTGAGATTCGGGCCATCGTGCTTGTGATGAATCCCCACAACCTGGATACTGCTTGCTCTATTGCTCTGTTACAGGAGGAAGCTGGTGTGGGCGTTTCACAGCGTGGACAGCGTCATGGTGATTGGTCTTCTTCTACACCACGGCCACAGGCGTTCCCACGAGCGCCCTTGGCTTTGCCAGCACCTCCAGGCGTTCCGCAGGCCCCTGTACCGCGAGCTGACAAGGCACCCATGCTTGCACCTGCGGCGTCCTCGTCGTCCACTACGGCCAGCTCTCAATCACCCGAGACGGCTCTCAAAGCTCTGAAGACTTATCGGCGCCCCTCGGCCTATGCTTCAAATGCAACGCCAAGTGGACTCGGGAACATCGGTGCGCACCGAAATTTTTGCATCTTTGTTGATCTTTGTTTGGGATACGTTTTCTTCGATGATTCTCTCGGCTAGCTCGGATTCCGAGTCCCCAACCGAACATGTGATGATGGCATTATCCAAGTCTCGCTTTCGCCGAGTTCCTTCGCCAAAACTATTTGTCTCCAAGGCCAAATTCAGGACATCCCCGTTTCTATGTTGGTGGACAGTGGCAGTTCATCTACCTTCATCAGTGAGACAGTTGCTTCTCGTCTGCCCGGCCCGAGATTCAATCGCTGGTTGCTCCATTGGATCGCTCAAGTGGTACGGTGGTAAGAATCTGTACTCTTCAGCTACACTACAGCAAAGTGCCATGGTCCGTTGCGCATCGCATTTTCATTCCAATATGCGTATTTTACCCTTGGGGCATTTTGATGTCATTATTGGTATGGACTGGCTTGAGGCTCACAGCCCCATGATGATTGACTGGGTGCAGAAATACCTTTTTGTCCCTCACCAAGGCCAGTTCAAGCTGTTGCAGGGTGTTCATTCTGAATTGCCACCACAGTTGCTGCTATAGATCACCTCTGTTGAGGACAGTCCTGGCATTCTGGAAGGTGTTCCACCTGTGATTCAGCAACTGTTGGATTCATTTCAGGACGTATTCGAGCAACCAACTGCATTGCCGCCATCCCGGGCCTGTGATCATGAGATTCCCCTGATTGAGGGTGCACAGCCGGTGTTTGTCAGGCCATATCGTTACCCTCCTCGTTTGAAAGATGAAATTGAGTCACAAGTCAAGGACATGCTTGATCAAGGTCTTATCCAAAGACAGCTTCTCTAGCTCTTTTGCTTCCCTAAGTGGCGGTGAAAAAGAAGGGCGATTCTTATCGCCTTCGCGTGGATTTCCGACAGGTTAAATGCTATTACAAAAAGTCCAAGTACCGGGTACCTGTCTTTGATCACCTAATGGATGAACTTCGAAGGAGCTTGTTGGTTTTCCACTCTCGATCTTCGTCTTTGGGTTCCACCAAATCTTGCTCAAGTCCGGTGAAGAATATAAGACCGCCTTCCAGACTCATGTGGGACGGTATGAGTTCAGGGGTGATGGCCTTCGGCCTCCACGAGCCGCCCAGAACATTCGAGTGCGATGAATGGCACGTTGGCCCTGGATTACGCCGGTTCGTCATCGTCTTCTTTGACGACATACTGGTTTATAGTCGTACCCTGGAGGATCATGTGCTGCACCTTCAACGAGTTCGGAATGGCTCAGAAAGGACCAATGGAAGCTGAAACTTTCAAAGTGTCGGTTTGCCTTGCAGACAATATCATACTTGGGCCATGTCATTAGTAAGGAGGGTTTGTCAACTGATCCCACCAAGGTACAGGCAATTGTGGATTGGCCTCGTCCTGTGTCAGTACGTGAGCTGCGTGGATTTCTGGGCTTAGCAGGTTATTACCGCAAGTTCGTCAAAGAATTTCGGCATCATCGCAAAGCCGTTGACCGAACTGTTGAAGAAGGATCACATCTTTGTTTGGGCGCCAAAGATATGATCTGTCTTTCAACCTGCTCAAAGGAGTCTTTGTCCTCTGCTCCCGTGTTGGCGCTGCCCAATTTCTCCATTCCTTTTCACATTGAGACCGACGCTTCAGGGTCTGGCATCGGTGCTATCTTACATCAGTTGGGCCACCCCATTGCCTTCATCAGCCGACCACTCTGCAACAAGCACCAGGGTCTTACTGTCTACGAGAAAGAGTACCTGTCAATCCTCATGGCTGTGGATAAGTGGCGTCATTATTTGCTCCAAGCAGAGTTCTTCATACATACAGATCACCAAAGCCTCACACACCTCAATGAGCAGCGCTTACATACGGCATGGCAGCAGAAGGTATTCACTCGCTTGCTTGGCCTCGATTACAAGATCCTGTACCGCAAAGGCGGTGAGAACTCCCGCAGGCGCTCTCTCTCGCCGTGTGCATTCCGAGGTATTGATGGGCGTGTCTTACGTCAAGCACCAATGGCTTTCTGAGGTAGTTGATGGTTATCGGTCGACCCTATGGCACTCGATCCATTAACACGATTGGCTCTCGGGAGATCAACAAATGCACCCTTACTCATTGCATCATGGCATCATCTCTGCTAACGGCCGGGTTTGGTTGGGCACCAATGAAACCGTCCCGAACATGGTTATGAAGGCATTCCACGCTGATCCTGGTGGACGTGCGAGCACCAGTCACCTACCAACGCATCAAGCGACTGTTCTTTTGGCCAGGCACGAGAAAGGCTGTATGGTCTTACGTTCAGAGTTGCTCGGTCCTGTCTCGGGCGAAGCTTTGATCGCTCGCTACTACCGGGCTGCTCCAACCTCTGCCGGTACCTTCTGGGGCGTGGCGGGCGATTTTTACCATGGACTTTGTGGAGGGCTTGCCGATTATGCGGATCGGCCAATGCCATACTTGTGGTTGTCGACACATTCTCCAAAATACGCCGCATTTTGTGCGCTTCGCCACCCTTTTCGCTTCCACGCGGTGGCTAAGGCCTTTCTTGATCAGATCTACCGGCTGCATGGCATGCCAAACATCATTGTCTCGGATCGTGATCGGATTTTCACAAGCAACTTCTGGCAGTTCCTCTTCAAGATGTCTGGCACTACTCTGCTATTGAGCTCTGCCTATCACCCATAGATAGACGGACAAACCGAGTGTGTTAACCAATGTCTGGAAACATTCTTGCGTTGCTTCTCGCACGCTTGTCCTGCTCAGTGGAGTCGCTGGCTCACTTTGGCCGAATATTGGTACAACACTTCGGAGCATTCTGCTATTGGACGAACTCCGTTTGAGGTTCTCTATGGATACCCGCCACGCCACCTCGACATTGATGTGGACTGCCTTGCCCCTGTTCCTGACCTGCAGTCTTGGATGGCCGACCGGGAGTTCATGCAGGCTGTCGTCAAGCAACACTTGCTCCGCCCCAAGGATCGCATGAAACGTCAGGCGGATAAGGGTCGATCCGAGAGGTCATTTCCTGTTGGTGCTTTGGTATATCTCAAATTGCAACCGTATGTGCAGTCGTCTGTCGCTCGGAGGTCCAACAACAAGCTGAGTTTCAGGTTCTTCGGTCCCTACCGAGTGCTTGAGAAGATTGGTGCAGTCGCCTACAAGTTGGCTCTTCCCCCAGGCTCTGCAGTCCACCCGGTGTTCCATGTCTCGCAGCTGCGCCTTTCGCCAAGGTCCGAGCCGGTTTTGACAACATTACCCTCTCGAACTGTCTCACCTGCAGGTTCCACTGAAGGTCCTCCAACGTCGTTGGTCCCCTGGAGAACAAGCTGTCGAGCAAGGACTGATTCTGTGGTCCGGCTCTACTCCTGAACTCGCTACCTGGGAGCCGCTCATCGCTCTTCAGCAGCAGTTTCCGAGAGCACCGGCCTGGGGACATGCCGGTTCCGAAGCGGAGGGGATTGTCAGCTCCAAGGAAGGTGAAGCCAAGGACACAGGCGAGGATCCAAGTCCAGACGACTCTGCCTCGCCCTGATGCTCCTCGAAGCCCAAGGCCCAGCAGGGATCCGTAAGCCCAACAATAGGGTGCTCGGCCCAATCTGGCAAGTGTGAGCGTATAAGTAGAGAAGGAGAGAGAGTTGAGAGATCATGAAGAATTGTAAACACTGAATTCATTTGAAATTTATATCGTAGAACTCAGTTCCCGTTCCTATCCCCTTTCTTCCCGAGTTCTTCTTCTTCCCCAAGGCTCTTCCCCTCACAGCCAAGCATGGATACACTGAACTCTGAATGTCTATCAGAGCTGATAACCGGAGAGAAGGAGACTAGTGGCCAGGGCCGATGCATATGTGCAACTTGCAACTGCAAATGCTCATGCCAGTTTCAGGTTGCTTAATCAAATATACTCCAGTTTAGAAGAGTAACTGCTCCAGTTTCAGGTTGCTCAAACCCAACACACAAAGCGCTCTGACGAATTGAATCTTCGTTTCAGAATTCAGAAAATAAGTAGGCTGCAACTATACAGGTCGCCTGCACTCATTTGCAGCTGCTGTTGCTGCAAACGTGAGAGAGCACAGAGCAATAGTGCATGGAATACAAAACAACTGTAGCTGCACCTTAAAGGCAGCCGAACTAGGATTAATGAAATGTTTTGCGTTGATTTGAGGCTTTAATTTGAGTTTTGACTAACAGCTGTGAGCATCGGCTCGGTTCAGTTCTGCTCCTTTCCTGCTTATGCTCGTAATTTTTGAGTTTCGGAAGGCCCTGTTAATATACCTAAACTGCAGGCGGTTGATAGTGGTCTCGCCGGTGCGTTCAGCGGGGGCGGAATTAGAATTCCGACACAGGTCAGCCATTTAAATCGATAACAACTATACAAGATTAAATGTGTATACGGTAGTAGCAAAGTTAATTTATTCTAAATTAAAAGAAAGATTAAAAAAATTTGAAATTAATTACAATGATAATAAGAATGATACTTCTGTGAACAATAATTGCTTTATACTCTATCTTGTACTCCCTCCGGGGATGGTATTAGAAGTCGTTTAGGACAGACGATACGGTCTCCAAAACACAACTTTGACCTCTTATTATTATAGAAATATTTATGAAGATGTGATATATGTATACTTTTATCAAAGTATTTTTTAAGACAAATCTACTCATATAATTTTTACACTTACAAACTCAAAAACTTAAAAGTTATTGATGATTTATATTCGACCCAAACCTTGTCCAAAAACGACTTCTAATACCAACCCGGAGAGAGTATGAATCGAATAGTAAACAAACAGCAAAGTTTAACGGAACTACAATACAAAGACCATATTCTTCACTGATGGATAGATTTTGACACGACAAATTGAAGCAAACCTGACGCAGCCACACACAAATTAAAACCGAAGGGCAGAGCAAGCAACGACTCCAGATCCAGGACCCCTACAAAACACATGCCGGATTATTCGGCACCAAATCTAAGTGCACTCATCATCGAACAAGGCTACACACGGAGCACGTGCAGGATAATAAGAAGTAGGCCGCCCAGAAGCAGCACGAAGAGGTGAAACGCAACTGCCGGCGAGCCCGGACCGGCGGCAAGGCAAATAACAGCAACAAAGGACGTGGCGATTCCGACGAACACAAACAGGCGACGCATGTGTTCGCCCGCCATGCCACCGTTGTCGTACACAGCACTGATGACAGGCACCTCGCCGCGTCCAGCGGCGGCACAGACATGGCGCGCGAACTCGGCGGAGTTTGGGTACGCCACCGTGGTCGGGTTCGAAGCTAGCGCGGCGGCGGCGGCCGCGCCGAGCTGGCCGTGGCAGGTGCCAGTGGCCATATGTGCCTCGCCTTCTTGGACCGCGCCCGGCCATGCCGATGTCGGTGGACCCAACCGTCGTCGGCCTCGCCGCCTCGCCTTCATGGTCCATGTTCCCCGGCTCGGTCCCCCGGCAATGCGTGAACCCCCGAGCGAGTGGTGGGCGGGTTGATTGGAGCTCTAGTGTTTATTGGATGGATTGCTTAAGACGCGGGGACGGGAACCCGTCGGGGCCAAATCCCCGCACGGGGATTGGGATGGAGGAAGATGTCCCCTGTGACGCTTGACGGTGGCGGGGACAGGGATGGGGAAGCAGCCCCGACAGGGGAATTCCCGGTGGCTATCTTGGGCCGGCTGGCCCGTCAGGTCGGTCCCGCACGCAACAACAGGTTGTTTATGTACTACTAGTTGTTTCCGTGGAGGGTGACAGCAGAAATAAAGTTGTTTATGTACTACTAGTTGTTCTTTTTTTCATACGAAATGTAGAGTTTTCTTTTTTTTTTTGACAAGATACGAAATGTAGAGTTGTTTATCTGTCCGTTATAAGACGAGCAGCCGTCACCCTCACTGCAGTTGCTCATGCTCGACGCAACGAAGAGCACCCAGTGCACCCGTGGTCGCTGCCGGTGACGTTGAAGTGGGGTCCACGAGGCGAGGGACCAATCCCGAACCGGCGCGCCCGAGAAGTCGTCCCCTGCCCGGTACCGTACACCGACTGCCCGTCGCACGCATACCCCTTCCACTATAAAACCTCCCGACTCCCGTCTCGTCGTCTCGCTCTCTTCATTCATTCGCACCACTGGGCAGATCCAGCTGCTGCGCTTTCCTCCCGCAGCAATCCTTCCATCCCGTGTAGAGCTTCCAGCGGCAAGATCTGGTGACCGGAGGCGGGCCGTGAGCAGAGCAGCCACAGGATACGGGTAATCCACGGGCTCCACGTCCCCGCCGCTGCCGAGATCGGTAACGTTCCTTCTCTTTCGACTCTTAAATTTGTACGGAAAGAACGGATGATTACTCTGAGGAAAAAAATAGCTTCTGAACGAAGTACGTGGTGCGCCGGTGGCGACGACCGGCCGGTTGCGGCGGCCGGAATAACCTCCTTAACCAATTCTGTTTCCGTTGCACCAGCGTATGACGGTGACTCTTGTGAACTCTGAAAAGCACTTCGTTTTGCTTTTTGTTCCAGTACACAGAGGAGAGGACTACGGACTGCGGTGCGCTGCGCCACAGGTGATGAGCACTCCGGGAAGCAGGGCGACGGCCGCGGGCCTCACTGTCATGCTGATTTCTGTCAGCGCGGGCATCCACTTGGGCGCTGGCGAGTTCAGCTTACTCCTCTGCTTTCTTGGAGTCCTCGTCGGTTGCAGCCTCGTCGCCACCGGCGTCCGCATTGCCGACCGACCTTGGCCCATGGTCCTTCCACTGGGCTTCGACAGTGCACAAGCTCTCACGGCGTACGTGCGCCGCAACACCGCCGCCGTGGGGCTCGTCATGGCTTCCTGTGCTCTAACGATGGCCTCGGATCCTGTGCTCTGCTTTGCCACGTTCGTCCTGCTCCTACTTGGGGTCTCCCTCATCAACATCGGAGCTCGTGGCCAAAAATCTGTTCCCTGCAACCCTGAACATGTCATTGCCGCTGCCACCGCCACTGTCTCTGTCACCTGCCACCGTGCCTAATTCATGAATCGGGCTGGGTATAGTTAAGGACCCATCACCACGCCGCGTGTGTTATTAAACTTAGTACTGTTTCTTCTTGTAGTATATCTCCCTAGTGCGTGTTAGCTTGCTGGATGCCGTGTTGTGTGTTTTTGTTGGAGTAAAAACTTGTGCTACTGTAGTGTGCAATTGTTTTTCTTTTCCTATGTGACGTGCACAAGGCAATAGTACTATTTCTTTTGAGCGAAAATGTAAGTCTGTCTCAAATACAATCATGTCATGTTTTGAGTATTTGTTTGCAAATGTCGTATATTCGTGCAATGAAACGGTACTCAACTTAGCATTGGTTAGGAGATATCATAGGGCCTATCAGAGTTCTGTATATTTTTGCCGTGAGCTGAGAGCCATTCCTGCTTATGCTCCTCTTTTTAAGTTTGGGAAGGTCCTGCTAATTAATATACCTAAACTGCATCCAGATTGCAGTGGCCTAGCTAGCCAGTGCGTTCAGTATTGGCGGAGTTAGAATTTGAACATAGGTTGGCCATTTCCATTTAAATCTGTAACCGATTATACATGAGTAAATGAGTATACGGCAGTGTCAAAGTTAGTTTATTTTAAATCAAAAGAAAGCTAAAAAATAAAAAGAATTACGATGATTAGGATGATACGTCAGTGACAAGACTTTATTGAACAATGGCTTCATACTCGATGTTGTATGACAAAGTAAACAAACAGCAAAGTTTAACAAAATCATACTACACAGACAACATTCTTCATTGACTACTAGAATTTGACACGATAAATTCTAGCAAACCCGACGCTGAGACACCGAACAAGCGAAGAGTGAACAGCAGAACAAGCAACGACGCCAGATCCAGAACCCCTACACAACACACTTGCCAGATCATCATGTCAAATGACAACCAGATCTTTGGCAGCTTCAGTTCAGTGCACTCATCATCGAACAAGGCTACACACGGAGCACGTGCAGGAAAACCAGGAATAGGCTGCCCAAAAGCAGCACGAAGAGGTGAAACGCAACTGCTGGCGAGCCCGGACCGGCGGCAAGGCAATTAACAAAGAACGGAGGACGTGGCGATTCCGGCGAACGCAAACAGGCGACGCATGTGTTCGCCCGCCATGCCACGGTAGTCGTACACAGCGCTGATGACAGGCACCTCGCCCCCGTCCAGCGGCGGCGCGGACATGGCGCGCGAACTTCGGCGGAGTTTGGGTACGCCACCGCGGTCGGTTCGAAGCTAGCGCGGCGCGTGGCGGCAGCGCCGAGCTGGCCGTGGGAGGTGGCAAAGTGGCCATATGCTATGTTACACGGATACTTGAAGAGGGGGTGACGTATCCGTATCCGATACTCGTCGGATACTCGGATACACCATTTTAGTGGGTTTTCTTTCAAGAAAGTGTGTATCCGGCGTATCCGATACGTGCCGACCGTACCCGTACTGGAGTGTAACATAGGCCATATGTGCCTCGCCTTTCTAGACCGCGCCCGCCATGCCGAGGTCCGTGGACCCAACCGTCGTCGGCCTCGCCGTCGTGGTCCATGTTCCCGGCTCTGTCCCGGCAATGTGAACCCCGAGCGAGTGGTGGGCGGGTTGCTTCGAGCTCTAGTGTTTATTGGATGGATGGCTTAAGATGCGGGGGCGGGGACCCCGTCGGGGCCAAATCCCCGCGGGGATGGGGAAGCAGACCCCGGCGGGGAATTCCCGGTGGCCATCTTGGGCCGGCTGGCCCGTCAGGTCGGTGGCGCACGCAATACAACGGGTTGTGAGAAGCGGGGTGGATGGGGAATTTCCGTGGAGGGTGGCGGCAGAAATAAAGTTGTTTATGTACTACTAATTGTTCTTTTTTTCATACGAAATGTAGAGTTGTGTTGACACCCAAAAATATCTTGATAAAAAGTTCCTCAAAAGTAATAACGGACTTCACCATTGCATTCCTCTCGTCGCGCTGATCGAAAAACATATATGGTTTGCCTCATTTGGAGTCCGGATGAATTAATTATGAATTTTGGGAGATTAATCAACTAGACCCCAGACATGTCTTAGGTGTCCAGCGATTTTCGTCTCTACCCTCCAGCAAGACCCCAGACATGTCTTGGGTGTCCAGAAATTTCCGTCTCTACCCTTCAGCGAGTTGGGAAACTCTAATTCCGAACCGATTTGATTCCTAATCGGTTTTTGGGCAAATTTTATGATTGGAAACGTATCTAAGACGGTTTCCTAAGGGGATAAGACCACCCCCCTCTATATAATGAGAGGTTCATGGCCGATTTGATCCCATCTACATCCAATCGACAATCAATCTATCTCTGTCCCATTTGTAGGTCATCTTCTTCCTTCAACCCCTCTATCCCGCTGTTCGGCGGCGAACTCCGCGTTCTTCGTCGGGCGTTCTAGGCGGCCACGTTGGTCCTAGAGCACCCCTCGCGTCGTCCCTCCCGACGGGTCTTCCGAGGTGCGTTCGAGGTTCTTCCAGCTGTCACCGAGCTCCACGTCACCCCTACCGATCCCTAGATCGGTTAGGGCGCCACGCCGCGGTGCTCGCTGCTCCAAGGTCGATCGCGGCCTTTGTGGGCGTCCAAGGCCCCTCCCTGTGTGTTGGTGCGAAGCCCTAGTTTTGTGTCAACACACTTTTTGGCGACTCCGCATTTGGGAATTCGAGGCGTCAATTGCGTTTTGAAGACCCCAACATCATGCCCGCCAACAACAAGAGCGGTGGTGCGACGATCGGCGAGATACATGATGACAACGTCATCCACCCGCTCCGTTGAAGAGCTTCCCGACGAATTGAAGGCCAAGATGCAACAGATGGTGGAAGCTACTCAACGTGCATTCTGAAGAGTTGTGCCGTGGGTCGTGGCGACAAGGTGGAGTTGTACAAGCCCCGGTCACCGTCAATCTTCCCACCGCTTCATCCACTCGAGAGGTTGAGGTAACGAATCTTGGTCCTAAATTTGATGATTCTTATCCTCAACACGCTGATTATGTTGCTATGCTTGAGGGCCATAAGAAAGAAGTTGATTCAACTATGACTAATGTTTGTTGCTATGCTTATGGCTAGATTTGATAAGTTAGAGGGTAGAACTCTTAGAATAGAAGAGGTTGATGATTCTGAGCATGAGTTTGGTATGCCTTCTAATTTTTATGAGAATCAAGCATGGTACACCACTTATAGTAAAGGAAAATCGTCCTAATCGGCTCCTCCGGAAGGCGATAAAGCCAGTTCTTCCCCTACTAAGGAAGTGGCTAATAATAAGCAAGTTGTCACATTTGCCGATGTTCAAGACCGAAATCGGCAAACCATTAATAGAACAATAAACGCTAGGAATTCGGGGGGCAACACCATATTACCCAACCCACCGAAATCCCCTAGCCAAATTCCTGTTTTTGGCAATGAAACTTCAGCTCCAAATCCTCCTCCTGCCGATATGACCGATGCGTTTAATCGGCTAAAGGAAGATTTAAATAAGTCTTTGGGGAAAAGCCTTGGTGTCCAAATAAAAACCTCAAGGGGCACCTACAACAAACCGTACCCTCCACACTTTGATTACATGAGAAACCCAGGGTGGAAGGTACCGGATTTTCAAAATTTAGTGGCAATGATAATAAGTCTACCATGGAACATATTAGTATGTTTTTAGCTCGGTTAGGTGAGGGGCTGCTCAAGATTACATGAAGTGTCGTAATTTCCCTTTGTCACTTACCGAGTACTTTGCTTTTTCATGGTTTACTTCTTTGCCATCATCTACTATTGGTTCTTGGGCTCAATTAGAGGAAAAAGTTTCATGCTCACTTTTATGATGGAGTCCAGAAACTAGATTATCTCATTTGACATCGGTTAGACAAAGGTCGTAGTGAGTCAGCGCTTGAGTTCATTAGGCGTTGTAAAGAAATTAAAAACCGATGCTTTCATTTGATGATTTCCGAACGTGACTTAGTTGATATATGCTTTAATGGTTTGCACCCTAAGATTAGAGATAAGCTTGAGCATATTCAATTTACTACTTTGCCTCATTTACTTGAGAAAGCTATTTCGGTTGAGTCACATTTGAATTCTCAAGATAATGATTATAAGTCTCGCCGTTCTAACGTGCATCATGTGGGCGATTATTCTTCGTCCGACGATGAGACTAAAGAGGTTTTGGCTAATTGAAATTAGGTGGCGGAGGAAAACAAACAAGTAACTTGCCCTTCTCTCAAGCCGATTAATAGGAATCGGAATGAGGAAATAAAGTTTACTTTTGATACATCTAAATGTGACCGAATCTTCGATGAATTATTGAAAATCGGGTACATTAAGATTAAATATGTTATGCCTTCTGCAGATGTGTTGAAGAAGCGGGCTTTTTGCAAATATCATGAATCTTATTCTCATGCAACTAATGATTGTCATGCTTTCCGTCGGCGGTACAATCGGCTCTTAATGAGGGCGATTAAGTCTTACCGACATGCGGCTAGACAAGAATCCTTTTCGGTGCATGTGGTTGAAGCTAAGAAGCCCGAAGCCAAAACACTTGAAGTCAAGGCTCCTGCCATCTTTATCCGTCCCGAGCAAGCTTCTACAACTCAAGGCAAGAACGTGATCATTGGTGAGCCTCGCCCCGCACCAAATGTTCCTAATAATTTGGGACGGCAAGTGTTCACTAACCAAACGAAGAAGGCAAGACGAAGCTTACCATTGTGGCTAGCTTCGGCGCCAAGCATTACGGCGTCAAGCGTGGCTAGATGGTCGCGGCGGCGCAAACAAGACCAGCTAGGCGATTGAAGCAATCGGCCAAGATGATCAAGCTCAAAGCGCTAACTAAGCGGTTGAACCGACTACCTTAGTCGGGTCATCCGACTTTGAGAGGGTTCTAGCTCCCTCACTTCTTCCAGTGCATGCGATAAAAAGACATTCATTCCACAAAAGTCGGAGGTTCGAGTTTGGAAGACCAATGAGCCAAAGGTCAAGAAGCATATCAAGCCCCTATGTGAATTTGATAGACTTTTGGCGAAGTACAAGAAGGAAAAAGGCCGATTCAAGAATCGGCCAACAAAAAGAGAGCCTACGCCTCCCAAGCGTGATGAAGGGAGAAATAAGCAAGTGGCTATGACTCCTACAAATGTTGCTTCTTCTTCGCAGGTTGCGCGTCCAAGGATGACTCGTTGGGGGCCACCACTATCACAAGTGGCGCCACCACCACAATGGGGACCGAAGGGAGTAGTTGTTCCTTATCCTTCGGGTCCCATAAAGGAAAGAGGCGCTGCAAGCATGGTCAAGCCTACCGTCTTTAGCCGATTGGGTGCACAATCGAGCTCTAGCGGTGTGTCGGAGAAGAAGGAAGAGCTCACATCTCGTACTCTCACACCTCAACAATCGGGGAAGGCGCCCATGAAGCAAGCTTATGTCCCCAAGAAGATAGAGGTGATTGAGAAGCTCTGCTCCGGTTGTTACCCCTCCGCCTTCCATCATTATCGGTTCGATGACGGCCCTATACATGATGTCAACAAACCGATTGTGATTTGGGGGCAAGAGCTGAAAAAAAGCAATCAAGATCAAACCATGGAGGGTGTTGAAGCTCAAGATAAGAAGCAAAAGCTCGTGGATCCTCGTTTCCCGCAGCCCAAGTGGTGCCCGTTGACATTGATAAAACACAAAAAGAGGAAGCTTCGGCCGAGGCAAGGCGAGAAGATGCTCAAGCGCTTGGTCGCTGCTCAAGGTGAAGGGCCAATCTTGCCGAGATTGTGCAAGAGATCAAGAGCAAAGAGGCCGAGATGATTGCTGCGCCAAGAGGGCGTCTCAACCGATTGATAAATCGGTTAAGTCGATAATAGTGCAAGAGTTGCCACCCAAGCACGTAGAAGAGGTGCCTAAACCAAATGTTGATCTTTTGGCACTTCTAGCAACCGGGCAGCCAAGCCAAATGAGCAAGTTGATAACTCAACCGAGACGGTTGACGGGGCTGTTATTGTTGCGAAACTTCGGATTTACCAACTTCGAGTCGGTTGAACCGATGTAATACATTTGTTTCGATGAGCTGCGCAGGTGCACCCGGGATTTTATTTCTTTGCTGCGTCTCCGCCATGGTTGGCATTGAAACGCCGGCCGAGGATGAAGAGTTGGTGGATTATGAGCCTTCACCATCACGCTACCGAGATGAACACCATCTTTCTCTCCGCCCGATTATTATGTGATCGGACGAGGGGAGATGATGAGGTTGCTTCTTTGTAGAGTTTGCGTTTGGGGTGCAAGATGCTATCTTCAAGAAGCCTGCTATGCCCGTCGGACACCTCAAGCCATTGCATGTGAAGGGACATATTAATGGAACACCAGTCCGGAAGATGCTAGTGGATAGTGGCGCGATTGTCAATCTTATGCCCTATTCATTATTTAAGAAGCTTGGGTGCAATGAGGAGGAGCTGATCCAAACCAACATGACCATCACCGGCGTAGGAGGTGCGCCGATTCCTTCAAAGGGCATCGCCAACGTTGAGTTAACCGTTGGAAGCAAGACCATGGCTACCGCTTTCTTTATCGCTGATGTGGAAGGTAGTTATGATCTCATCCTTGGTCGTGATTGGATTCATGCCAATCCATGTGTTCCTTCAAGTTTGCACCAACACCTCATCCAATGGGTGGGGGATACCATAGAGATTGTTCATGCGGATAATTCGGTTAAGATTTCTATAACCGATGCCTCGCTTGAGAGCTCTGGGGTTTGCTTGTCTTTTCGGTAGAGACTTATCCAGCTATCAATACATTAGCTATGATGAGCGTGGATTTGTGCTCAAACATTGAAGCCGATGGATAATCGGCTCAATATTATATTGTAAACATTGTTTCTCAATGGAAGACAAACTTCAATGGTTAAAGCATAGACTTGAGCATTATCGGACTGAAAAGACCGATTCTTGTGAAGCTATCGATGACTTTGATGAGCTCAATAAGTTGGGCCTAGGTTTCACGTCGGCCGACCCTTTGGAACAAGTTGACATTGGGGATGGTTCAGTGCCAAGGCCGACATTTGTGAACCAAAACTTGGATGCCGTTTATAAAGCTAAATTTATCGCGCTTCTCAAGGAATATGTTGATTGTTTTGTATGGGACTACACGGAGATGCCTGGTTAAGCCGTAATCTTGTTGAGCATCGGCTTCCCATTAAGAAGGGATTTAGGCCTTACAAGCAACCGCCAAGACGCTTCAATTCGGCCATCAATGACCGAATCAAGGAGGAGATTGATCGGTTGCTTAAGGCAGATTTTATCCGCCCATGCAGGTATGTGGAGTGGGTCTCTAACATCGTGCCGGTTGAGAAGAAAGACACCGGGAAGATTAGAGTGTGCATTGATTTCAGAGATTTAAATAGAGCCACTCCCAAAGATGAGTATCCTATGCCTATTGCCGACATGTTGATCAATGATGCTTGGGGCACAAGGTTATTAGCTTTCTTGATGGTAATCTTTGGTTATAATCAAATATTTATGGCGAGAAGAAGACACCTCCAAGACTTGCTTTTATTTGTCCCGGATTTGTTGGTTTGTTTGAGTGGATTGTCATGACTTTTGGCCTCAAGAATGCAGGCGCCACCTATCAAAGAGCTATGAATCTTATCTTTCATGGTAGCTGCTTAACATCTGAAGGTTCTGGCCAAGTTTGAACTACATCTAGTTTAGTCGAATTAGATTAACTCACGCCATCCGTCTTGACGACGTGTCCAAGGTAAGCGATAGACTCTTGTGCAAAAGTACACTTGCTCAACTTCCACCAACCATTGATCTTTGGATAAGAGCTCAAAGACCTGCTTCAGGTGGGACATGTGGTCTTCCAGAGTATGGTTGTACACCAGTATGTCGTCAAAGAAGACGATAACACAGACACGGAGCAATGGCTTAAGTGTGGAGTTCATCGCTCCCTGGAAGGAGTTAGGTGCCCCTGTGAGCCCGAAAGACATCACTGTATACTCAAACTGCCCCCAATGAGTCTGAAAAGTTGTCTTGTACTCTTCCCTGGGTGCTAAGCGGATCTGATTGAACCCAGCCCGTAAGTCAAGACAGGAAAACCATCGGGCACCGAGAGAGCTCATCAAGAAGCTCGTCAATGACAGTATCGGAAACTTGGTCTTGACTGTGAGGGCATTTAACATGCGGTAGTCGGCGCACATATGCCACGATTGGTCCTTTTTCTTGACAAGCAGGACCGGGGATGAGAATGGACAGCGACTTGGCCGAATCATACCTGTTTTGAGAAGTTCAGACACCTGTGCTTCAATTTCAGACTTGAGCTTGGGCGAATATATGTACTGTCTGACTGACACGGGTTGCGCACCATCAATGAGAGGAATGGAGTGATTGCACTCACGACGTGGCGGCAATGAGGACGGCTCAGCGAAGAGAGAGGAATAATTGTCAATCAATTTCTGAATTTCCGGTGACAGAGTATTGCTGCTTGGTTCAGATGCCAGAGAAGAGATGCTGAATAACCGGAATTGTTCAACTTCAGAATCAGGCTCCACAATGCCCTACAGAACTATTGACTGAGGACCATAAGAGATAGACAACCACTTGGTCTTCCAGTTAGCTTTCATAGGAGAGACTGCGGCCAACCAATCCATGCCGAGTATAATGTCATAAGAAGACAGAGGAAGTACTCTGAAGGTGGAGTGGAATGTAAAGCCTTGAACTGACCACACGACATCAGGAATTTCAGTAACACAATCCAAAATAGAACCATCAGCAACACGCACAGGCATCGGCTGAGGTAAGTCTCTCCTGCCCACAAGCACAGATGTAGCAGATTCGCTGACAAAAGAATGAGTATTGCCCGAATCAACCAAGATTAAGACTAACTTGTCCTCAATTTTGCCCATAAACTGTAGCGTGAGAGGAGCAGATGAGTTAGATAACTTGGCCGGATATGCTGCAGAGAATACCTGAGCTTGATCAGCGGCAGGGGCCGGGGGGCTCTTCTTCAGTTATTTCGTCAGTCTGAGACTCAAAGTCTTCCTGAAACAGCTCCCAAACTTCCTGGATAGCGTGTAATTGGGGCTGAGGAGCACAGCAATGACCGGGCACCCACTTGTCGCCTCAGCGGATCTGAGAGGCCCGCGAGCGCATGTAATTCTTGAGGGAAGCAAGCTTGTCAGTATACTCGCCAACGGCTTTGTCGCCAGCTCGAGCTTGAGCTAGGACAGGAGGAAGACTTCCCTGTTCCGGCAGGCCCGTAAATCCTGGGTAGGTAGACTTGCACTTGATGGAATCCGCCGCTTCTTCCTGTATCAACGCAAGAGTATAGGCAGAATCGAGTGTAGAAGGGCGAGCCACCATAAGAATAGCACGTATGTCATCACGAAGATCGTCCACAAAACGCTGGATAAAGGATAACATGTCTGGGTTTGGGTTATAGGACTTGAGTTGGTTGACTAGTGTTTCGCCAAAAAGAAACATCTCCCGAATGGAGAGATACGTCCTAGGCGTAGGAAAATAAATAATGCGCAGCGCGTGCGATATACTCTTTGTATACAAAATAAATTAAATGGACAACAATCTCAGGGGAACTCTAATCTTTATTAATTCTCGGAGAATTACAAAGTACACGTTCCCACTTACATTTACATTTCATTGCGCCTAATACATCTGAAGTACAGGTCAACATGTAGTTCTTGTTCCCGGGGCCTCGTGAAGCCGCCAGTTAATTACATCCACGGTGTTGGACCGCGGAAAACCTCCGATTAAGCTGCTTGGCGTAAATGGCCATCGTCCTGTAATCTTCATATATATTCTCCAAGAATAAATGGCGGCAAGAATAGCCACATAATATACCCAAAGCCTCGTCGGTCTTTGGTAAGAAGGACCCGTCCTCGTCGGTCACGGACCTGAAGTCTGCAAATAAAATGTGTTCGACCTCATCGGTCACGGAACTCATGATAAAGTCTCAAGTGTAAATGTCTATTCGGCCTCATTGGTCACGAGCATAAGAGGTTTAGCCTCGTCAGCCTAGACCGAATGTTTCCGGCCTCGACGGTTGCAAAACTGTGATGATCTCAAGCCTTGTCGGTCAGGGAGAGAATGTGTCCATCCTTTGTTGGATTGGATGTAAGTGTGCCCGGCCTCGCCGGTCACGGGAATATGCTAATCATTACTTGAGAGACTTTACAATGAGACCCCGGTCATCATGTCGGACTCGGATAAATATTTAAGCTGAACAAGTAGTATAACAGTGGTACAGACAAATATTTGAACTCATCAAGTGATACGAGCAAGTTGCCTTTGCATTGTACTATGGCACTGTCAACATATAGTTTTCATCATCGGTGAATGGATTTTCATATCTGCGAGAGGCAGCGGTCCGTGTATAATATAATATGGCCACGGTATTATGATATCATTAGCTTGCTTATGCATAACTACACTTTGGAAAATTGTTGTAGACATATTGTTATAGGCTGATAGCTGGAGCTGGCATTCACAAATTATTGAAGAGGCAAACCAAATATTACCGGAGCTTATAACTGCAGATCCTTGACCACGCAATAGTAATTCGATGCTATAATCTGAACAATCATGCTACTGAAAATAATATAGTACAACAGCTGCCGGACTAGCTGCAAGTTATGATGAGAGGATCATTGCCTTGTACCCATGCAAGTTGCCGAGGTCATCAAATACTCTGGGATTCTTTACCAACCAGAGTAGCAATGCTACTAGAAAATATATATTTGAAGAATTGTCCAATAAGGCAATAACGCTGGTGAGGAGAGCATCCTGTTGCATTTGCCATCGAGGGCCATATGCCTGCTGCCATGAACTCGCATCCTGTAAGGATCGTCTGATGAATGTATGCCTGTCAGGCTCTGATTTGATCGTGCATAGAGATGGAGACGACTGCAGCTCAGTCACTATGCCACGTATCTTAATCACATAAACATGTTCCAACCAGCAGTAATCACTAGCATGTATGTGCACAAACACCAATTTGCTAAATCAAGTTCTGAGAGCTGATCGACTCTTGGGCTCTTGGCCGCATAATTGATTATATATATATATAGGCCCCATCAGGGTCCACGTCGTCACAAACATGTGCCATCAGGTTTACACAATTAGTGCACTGTGAGTACTACTTTTTTTTTAAAGATAGGGCCTAATTCATGGTAGGCCGCTAATAATGTGTCATATCTAACTATTTGACACATTCTGAGAATGACACAGTAAATGCTAGTATCTCTTTTCAGTTCAGTCTCATGGCAACTTTACATTTCACACGGTGCATGCTAAGCACTGTACTACTATGTATATTACATCTTGCTTGCTTGTTACACACTAACGAACTACGGAAATCTGAGGTTACATCTACTGAAAGTTCACATGACTGGACACCATGAATGGCCTCATGCCGATGTTCCTCAATACATGTCATGCTCCACACGTCCAAACTAGCAGCACTACAATTCTCAGAAACCCTTGTTTCTGTCGTCTGAACATCTCTGCTCCTTGCAACATCACTAACCATTCGCACTACTTCATATGCATCGACAAATATAGCATTGCTAAACAGTGTATACACAGTTTGTTTCCCTCTCTCTGAAAACTTAACGCCGATGGGCTTATTCCTTGCATCTCATCCTCACCACTCTTATTAAATCTCACTATAACAATTTGTCTTGCATATCTCTTCTTTCTCAGGGAAACTGAGCCCCTCTCTATCAACAGCACCTACTTTCATTTCAACACTGCCCTCCTGATGCTAAAACTGATATATTGCACATCTCCTGATCTTTCACTTCACTGCTTTCTAATTGCTGCACGACACTTCAGCTAGCCATGTCAATGGATGAAATACTACTTCAAACAGCCCTCTTTGTACATCTCATAAGCTGCAAAGCTTTGTTTGCTTATATATTCAGATCAGGCCCTTATTACTCATCACTTCTGAACTATATGCTGCACAGTGCACTCCTCAGACTCTTTGCTAATTTCTCCATCTTTGCTTTTTTTTTTGTAACTGCATCTTGACATGCCTATAACTAATAGGCTGCTGCAGCGTACTGTTCCCTTTCTCTCCATCTAGCACTCACATTTCTAGCCTTCATGATCTGCACTTTTTGTCACTGCAAAGATCATTCCATTGCCACACCTTCACTGAAAAATTTTACTGCCATCTCCTCTCATGCTCAAACTCTACTCATGGATTCAATTGTATACTAATTTGGGTATCATTCTTTTCTAAGTGCAGCACAATATCTCCCATAATATTCAGACCTGCTTGCTTCACCCAAACACACAGCCTTGTCAATGCATCAAATACTACTTCTGTCATTTCTCTCTGTTGCAATGCATCATCTCTTCTCTGTCACAAAATTCAGACTTTGACTATATGCTGCACTCTTCATTTTTTTCTCAAGTTAATTTCTCTATCTCTCTCACATCTCAAATTGTAACTCGACACTTATACTTGCCATCAAAATTACTCTACTACTGCTTTCCCTGATCAGCTCTTTCATGGACTGCAACTTCTTACTTTGAATTGAATCAACCATGGATCCTAAACTCCAACTAACATGTTTACAGGAACCCTTCTTCATCTCTCTATCAAACTCCACCAATATACCAACTAAATTGCAGTAGCCGCATACTTTTCTTTACATCTGAATCTATACTACAACCATCTCAAATTCACACACGCACCTCCACTCCCAACCATCTTCCTATTACTGCTCAAACAGTCAAACATCATGACAGCCCTCATGTGGCCTCGAACTCTCTCTTTCTTTCTCTCTCTTTTTTTATCTCCATCCGCTGGCCGGCTAACAAGACATTAGAAAAAGGAAATAACCCAATAATGGGGATTCTCACCATTCCAACTCGCCATCAAGACGCGACGTCAACCTTCTGCGGCGCTGAGCCCGGCGGCGGCGGCAGCGTGGTGCTGTAGTAGCAGGCGTAGGCAGCGATGTGCGTGAATGGCCTTGTGTGGCAATGTGTGGAACTGGAATCTGCGTGTACGCAGGAGGGCAGCAGCGCAATGTCTGGTGTGATGCATGATGCGTGTGCGTGTGTGCAGGAAGGCAGCAGCACGGTGTTCTTGGTCGAGTGCGTGGTGTGCTAGTACGGCAGCCTAGCGGCGTTGCGTGTGTGTGCGGCAGCCTGGTGCCTGGTGGCGGCGATTGCCGGCCACCCCTTGGGAAGAGAACGAGCTGTGCCTTTATACCGGAGGCTGGGCCTGTTGGACGGTGGTGAGAGCATTGGAACCGGTCGCTGCATGATGGCGTGGGCTTCGTGGCCGAGAGTCGCTTCCGTGAGAAGGAGTGCCTGTCAAGGATCGATCCTGCATGCTCAGTGAGAGCACTTGCTGTCCATTCAAAGTTCAAACTTCGAACTTCACGAGATGCTTGCTTGACCATTGACGTATGCTATTATTAGATGGAAGAATCTGAATTGTGTATCAACAGCCCGCCTATTTGGCTGTAGGTTTAGTGTATGTGCATGTAAGCCTACAGCACGTCGACTCTAAGCAAGGAGCTTTTTATACGTGACTGCCATGTGGGTCCAGCTTTTAGTAGGCAAATATTATCGCATACATGTGTATGTCTCTCGAATAGTTGTTGCAGCGCTCGTAAGCCAGATTGATTCATGGTGCAATATAATTAATTATTGCCACCGCAAGCCATATATAAAATCTTATAAACGGGCATAAATCTTAATGCCGCGTAAATGTTACAAAATCTTGTAAGCCAGATTGATTCATATGTACATATTATCCACAACTTAAATTGTAAGTATTGGTTCAGATGGGGCAAGTCTTATAAACGGGCATAAATCTTAATGCCGCGTAAATGTTACAAAATCTCGTATTACAACTAGTTCAGTGAAGCGGTTAACATAATCAGAGACAGTGGAGGTCATTCGGATGTGGAACATTTTGCGGACTAGTAGCTCATGCTGATCACGGCTAAAGCGCTGGTGAATCATGGAACAGAATGTAGTCCAATTGGTGTGTGTAAGGGTAGGCTCAACAGATTGAAGCCACCTCATGGCGGCGCCAGTGAAATGAATTGTGGCAACCTTAATCCACATTGGAGGCTCTACGAAGTACATGTCAAAGTAGTTTTTGGCACAAGTCATCCAAAACTGGGCGTCGTCGCCATCAAACTTGGGAAAATCTAGCTTGGGTAGGCGACCTAGCTGTTGGGTTGGGTGTTGAGGGTGGGGATGGTTGTGGGCTGAGTATTGCTGGTAGAACATAGGCTGATTATGAGGAGTGTTGTAGGGCGTTGGGTGGTGAGGGAATTGAACTTGGTATGGGGAAACTAGCTGGGATGGAATTTGGGTGGATGGTGGATAAACAGGCATGGCTGTGGAATGTGGAATTGGGTTTAAGCGAGGAACAGAGGAGTTGGGGTGGAACGTGCCGCATAACGGGGGCGGGTGATGATCGGAATCGACCCGTGCCCTTGAACGCAGTGCCCGTTGGGCGGGTTGGCAGTCGCCGCCCGGCGGCGATTGCTCGGCAGGCGACGCCATGTTGGTGACGATGCGGTTCCGTGGTGGGAAGAGGCGCCGCCATCCAAATGAAGTAGTCGGCGACGGTCCTGGCGCCGACGACGATGGCTCGCTTGTCGGCGGACGCCCGAGCGGTTCGCGTCGGCGATGAAGGCGGAAGTCGCGGCGAGCGTCGTGGATCGCGACCTCCACCCACGGTGCCAATCGCCGAGCACCTGAGCTGCGTTCAAGCGCTGTCGATCGCGGTCATCGCGCTCGTCAGATCTCGGACAGGCGACTAACTCCAAGTCGCCCACCTTGCCGTCGATGCTCGGATGCGCTCGTCGACCCCGGGGCCCGGTGGTGGTTCGCCTCCGCCCGTGCGCGCTTTAGGCTGCGCAGTAGTCTTCGATGGATCTCGAGGCGGCGGGGACCATCCACCACCGTTTCCTGCTCGAGCACGGTGATGCGGCCGATCGCGCCTGGAAGGGAAGCAGCGACGCCCTCCAATGCCGTGAGGCGCCGATCCGCGCCCTCGGGCTCGAGCTCTCTGGGGCCAAGATCCTGTCGAGGGCCCCTGCACAGCCGTGGCGCCAGCCTCGCAAAGAACAAGGCGGCGCTCGGCGTCCACGGCGAGGCTCTCCCCGCGCCCGCCGACTCACCCGCGAACTTGGAGTTCCAGCTGGACTCCAGGTTGTCGGCGCTGAGGGATTTCATCGAACATCGTTTTGACGTTCGGCTCCATCACGCCGCACGCCTTCTGCCTCCTGGTGAAGTGGGGATGTAAGGAAGGTGAAGGATCCAGCGGAGCGCCGGATCGTCGGAGCTGATACCACTGTTAGACCCCGCTCGGTGCGGCGGCAATCCAACGACAACCGGAGATGGGGAAGAGGAGGAAGGAGGGTAGGAGACGGAAGTACGACGAATCTTAACTGAATGTAAACGAGTTTGGTTTGAATTTTTGGTTACAGAGCAACTCGCTCAAAAGAGCTATTTATCCCCAATCGTTTCCTTCTTCAGAGAGCAAGCGGCACAGGCCCAGTCCGGCCCAGAGACCCGTGTGCTCTTGCGCCTGGGCCTGGAGCTCTTCCTGGACTTGGCGATGTCTTGGGCATTCCCTGGATGAGGGGTGCTGACATGCAAGCGTGAGACAGCAACAGTGGATGGATGGAAAACCAGAAAGGTGCAGGTGCGGCTTAAAGGCAGCCAAACTAGGATTCATGAAATGGTTTGCGTTGATTTGAGGATTTTATTTTTGACAGCGGTTCAGCTCAGTTCTGCTCCTGAAGAAGATAACCGTAAGACTAATTACAGCTGCTTAAAGCTTAAAGCATTGGCTCTGCTCAGGTCTTCAGACTAATTAACCCTGAAGATATAAGTTTCATGAAGTTTATAAGGATGACATGACAAATTGAAGCAAACCTGACGCAGACACACATAAAACTGACGAGCAGAGCAAGCAACGTACAACACACATGCCGGATTATTCCCCACCAAATCTAAGCGCAGTTCCTATCACATCACAACCAGATATTTGGCGTTTTCAGTTCAGTGCACTCATCTTTGCCACGGTTGTCGTACATAGCGCTCATGTTGGCGTACACCACGCCGGGTCCCGGTTCACGGTGGAACACGGCAACAGGCACCTCGCCGCGTCCAGCGGCGGCGCAGACATGGCAAGCGAACTCGGCAGAGTTGTGGTACGCAACCACGGTTGGTTGGAAGCTCGCGCGGCGCGGGCGGCAGCGCCGAACTGGCCGTGGAATGTGCGGGAGGTCATATGTGATGCCTCGTCTCCCCTGGGCCACGCCGCCATACCGATCAAGTCGGTGGACTCCACCGTCGTCGGCACCTCGCCTCCGTGGTCCATGCTCCCCAGCTCCGTCTCCGGCAATGGTGGACTCACGGACCGGCTGGGGTTGTTTGGAGCTCTAGTGTTTATTTGATGGATTGCTTGACCTGCGCTTAGTAGTGGTTATATATATAGGGAAGCACAGTCGCAGGGCAACTCTCCTTTGGCAGGCTGACAGCTTCTTGGTTGCATTGATTCTCCATTGATTTCTGAATTGCCCTTTCCCTGCTATGTACCTGAATTGAGCTGGGGTATTGCATATAAAGATCACCGATTGCGAACACATGGTTTCACATGTGTTTAGTTTTGTGAATGAGTGATTGTCAACAGTCAATATTTTAATTCTATTTTCATTTATTCTTTATGCTTCGGCTATTTTCACGGCACACGTGGAGTGTGCCGAAGACGTATCTCGTGGTTCGTGTTGTACAGGTGTCGAGCTCGGAGGTGGTAGCTGACGGCGCAGGTGAAAGAACCAAGGAGGACGTGCTGGGGCCGACGGACGACCGCGGAGAGGTGAAGGACGGACGTAAGGCTTGAACCGAGGGACTAGATCGCCGGGTGGCTAGCCATGGTGGCTGACATATGGGACATCGACGGATGCAAGCGGATTTCTCCGTGTGCGTTAAGAAACACCAACAAGCATTTCTCGGCGCCGTTCTTGCCGACAGTTGTCGTAGTTATATTTCGAGCCTAGTCGACTGTGTGTGATGGTAGTATCCTTTTAAACAAAAATACCAAAAGAGTCTCACGTTACTCATGAAGCAACCTACCCTACAAATCCTGTCCGCTCCTAAGGGCGAGCTCGTAGAACCACGCCAATCTGCGAAGCCAATCACAGCTTCGTAGTATGAGCTCCGCCGGCTTTATAGCCATGGTTCGAGGCCCGAGCCTTTTCGGGCTCGAATATGAAAAAACCCTACCATCACTTATGGGAGTTTGAGCAGCTGTGTGGCTGCCTCGGCAATTCGGGCATGACACATGACACGCTGAGGTGGAAGTTGTTTCCGTTCTCTCTCACTAAGAGGGCGACTCAATGGTACGCCCATAACGTAGGGTTGGTAAACGGAGAATGGGAAAAAGCTGCGAAAATGCATTCTCGTGGCGTTCTACCCTTTATCCGAATCGCGGCCCTGCGACAAGAGATACTCAACTTCCAACAAATAGAGGGGGTGCAACAGCCTCGACCGGTTTACCACGCTTACACGATCCGCCCGCACTTTGTCCATACCAAACCACGTGCTTTTACAGCATTTCTAGATAGGATTGGACAAGGGCAATCGCCTGGCCGCTTGATTTAGGCTGCGGAGGGTCGCTTCGCACATAAAACCACAGCGGAAGGAGAAGCTCTCCTAAACCGTATTCTTAAGAATACTCCTCCGCTAGAACCCATCCGGTAGAACCCAAGCGAGAAATCGAGGAAGTCTCTTGACGCCAACGCCGAACCCGTCAAACCTATAGAGAGACCCTCGCCGAAACGAGCAACGCGGGAGACCGCATGCACGGATCTCCCGTTCTTCGAGGTTGACTTTACTTGATCAATTCGGTGACACCTCGAGTACGAACAATGGAAGAAACCACTGTCCCCAGCTAAGCCTGAACAACCCCCGGATAAACTCTTTCTCCGTGAGTCTATTAAGGAGCTAACAGCTATAATGAGCACGGAATGGTTTGCGAGAGGAAGGACCTTCTTCGAAGAAATTCGGATAAGTGGCCCCTCTACACCAATCCATTGCGAATATCGAGAAACTTGGTGGAAGTCATGTATAACCCTCTTTGTGGGAATAAACATAATGTCCAAAACCTTCGCACAAACTTGTGACGAGGAAGTCATTAGGACCCCCACAAAGACGACCTTCGCATAGCACCACGTACCACCATTAAAAAGCCGTGAGGTTATACATGAACAAATCTTCATATACAGGAATGTCAAGTTGTCTTTGGATTTTCATATTTTTTGATATCCAAGACTTCGACATCCTGATCGGGCATCCCTTGGAGAAGATTCTTGATTTATCGGCATCCGGTGATTTAGATGTCAAACTCGGGAAGAAAAAGTTTCTATCCAGTTACTCGAGCCAAAAACTTCGAATGGAACCCTTCCATGAGTATAACACGCCGAGGAGGTCATGGGAGTTATGCTATATGAGAACCCAGAAAACCTACCTAGAAAAAGACGCCCAATTCTTCATTGAAGAAGAGGACGATTCAAGGAACTCATAGAACTTCCCAAAGAGGAAGAGCTAACTTGGCCTCCAGTTGAGCTTAAACCCCCCTACCCCCAGCCTACGCTATGTCTTCCTAAATCGGCGATTCACAAGCTCCTGTCATCATAAAGCGATAAGCTTAGTGACCGTGAAACTACCCAACTAATAGCCGTCTTAGAGAAACACAGGATCGGTCTTCGGTATTCCCTTCAAGATCTAAAAGGGGTAAGCCCGACGCTATGCACACATCGCATTCCTATTGACCCTACTAGTACCCCATCATGCGAACCCCAAAGACGGCTCAATAATGCGATATGTGAAGTCGCGAAGAAGGAAGTTCTCAAGCTTCTTCACGCCCAGGGATTATCTATCCCGCACCACCGCGCTGATTGGTTAGCCCGGTCCGTGTGGTCCCTAAAAAAGGGAGGAATGACAGCGGTGAGAATGCTAAAAAACTAACTCATTCCGCAAAAGACAAGTCACGGGTGGAGAATGTGTATTGATTATAGAAAACTTAACAAGGCAACAAAGAAAGATCACTTCCCGCTGCCCTTTATTGATGAAATGTTGGAGGCGGTTAGCCAAACATTCTTTCTTCTCGCTTCCTTGACGGGTATTCGCTACCACCGATCCCGATCCACCCCCGATGACGAGCAAGACCACGTTCACATGCCCATACGGAACCTATGCCTACCGTAGAATGTCATTTTGGGCTGTAATGCACCCGCTTCTTTTCAGCGGTGCATGATGTCTATCTTCTCGAGACATGATCAAAGAGATCATGGAGGTCGTCATGGACGACTTCTCCGTCTATGGTAAGACTTTCAAAGTTGTCCAAGAACCTAGACCGGGTCTTGCAACGATGCCGTGAAAAGGACCTGGTACTTAACCGAAAAGTGCCACTTTATGGTCCGAAGGCATCGTTCTTGGGCACCTCGTGTCCGAGAGGGGGATAGAGGTAGACAAAGCCAAAATAGACGTTATTGAAAAGCTACCACCCCCAGTGAATGTCAAAGGAATCCGTAGCTTCCTAGGTCATGCAGGGTTTTATAGAAGATTTATAAAAGATTTTTCACAAATCGCTAGACCCCTTACGGCCCTGCTAGCCAAGGACGTACCCTTTGACTTCACAGATGAGTGCTTGCACGCTTTCGAAACCCTGAAGAAAGCACTCATCTCGGCTCCGATCATCCAACCCCCGGATTGGTCGTTGCCATTTGAAATCATGTGCGATGCTAGCGACTATGCTGTTGGTGCGGTCTTAGGCCAAACCAAGGACAAAAAGCAGCATGCCATCGCATATGCTAGCAAGACTACGGGCAGGAGCCCAGCTTAATTACGCTACAAATGGAAAAAGAGCTCCCCGGCAGTAGTTTTTGCTATTGAGAAGTTTCGCTCCTACTTAGTGGGCGCAAAAAATAATCGTCTACACGGACCATGCTGCCCTTAAGTATCTTCTCACCAAAAAGGATGCGAAACCTCGCTTGATCCGCTGGATTCTTCTTCTCCAAGAATTTGACATTGAAATAAAAGATAAAAAAGGAGTAGAAAATACAGTTGCGGATCATTTGTCGCGTATGCAGGTAACTAACATGCAGGAATTGCCAATCAACGACTACCTGCGCGACGACATGCTACTGTTTCGCCGAGAAAAATCACTAAGGGCGGATCTCTCTCAGTGTTTCGCGGGTCGTACTACTTAGTACTATTAAGCGCGGGCGTGCCGATACATTCGTATACAAATAAAGTAAATGTGCAATAAAATACACAAGGGACAAAAGTTCAGTGGAAATATCACTTTATTATTCATGACAGAATTACAAAGTACAATTTCCCACTTTAAAAATATATTTGCGCCGAGCCTCATCCGACAATCGTGGGATTGCGTGGCTTCCGTTCATGGGGCCTCGGAAGACCTCCAATTAATTACATCCGAGCACTAGTCCGCGGAATACCTCCGATTAAGCTATGCTGATGGTCATTGTTGTCGTCTCTGAATAAACAAGAGTTGTCTCCCAAATATATGCATGAGCACGAGATGAATGAAATGGTGAAGTGCTAGAGCCTCGTCGCCTCTAGCAAAGGTATCCGCCTCGTCGTGCAGATCCCAAAATGAAGTCAAGTGTTCGGCCTCGCCGGTCACGAACAATGATTCCGGCCTCATCGGTCGCGGAAAGAAACATCCCAGCCTCGTCGGTGTCTGGGGAAGAAAATGACTTCATATGGTCACCGGCCTTGACGGTGCGGAAATGTGGTTGATGAGTGTGAGATCACTCATGAGATACTCGTGAGATTTCTCCATCGTGTAAACTTCGAGATCATTGGCGTGACACTTAGTCAGCTCGCCAATTCGCATATGCGCGTGAACTCGAGCGCTTTGACATGACTTAGAATATTTGCAGGTGTTGAAGTCGGGTTTCGGGCTCGTCGAAGCCCGTGGCTTTCTTGGGCTAATATATCAACATTGGGCTGCCTTAATGGGCCAAAACAACAATATCAAAGCAAGCTTGTATTGTTCACGTGTATTTTGCCCACGTTACACACTGACATGCATGGTGCTGTAATCTTCTACTTGCATTTGTTGCCATACGTATATTATGCATGTATACGCCTGCACACTAGTGTTCCTGGGCCAAAGCCCGGCTTGCTAGCTTTTCTTTATTTGCTTCTTTGCTGTGTACAAATACATGTATGCTGGGCTGCTACTGAAGAGCCCATCCACAACTAGAGTACAGTTTGAGAACGTTATGCTCGCCATGGGCTGCTCGGTTGGCCAAGCTCCTGGCTCATCAAGAAGTAGAGGGAGTGTCATCGGGCTGTCATGCCACCGCCATCGTGGACATGCTCGCCGTTCAGGCCATCCCCGGACTCACTGCTGAATGGCACACTTTGTCGAGCTGATGAAGGGCACTATATTTGGCACACGGCCGTTGATTATCATGCCAAGGATCTGCATGTACGCCGGCGCTGTGGATGTCGTTGCGTGTTCGACGGGCTGCTGCTTCTGCAGGACTGCCACTGTAGTTGTAGATGTACTGTGTTGCCGCCGTCATCGGGACGCCTTGCGGCCACTGCAGGCGCATCATGACTCATGTTGCCGATCAGGCCGCTGCCCGTATGCCTTCGCCGTTGGGCCGTACTGCTCTGGATCACCGGCTCACTGCTGCCACGTCGGGCCATTGCCGGGCCGTATGCCTTCGTGCTCTGAACGCTCGGGCTGCATCTTGATCTTGTTGGCATCTTTGCTTGTTGTTGTACTGATTTGTCGTGAGCCGATCTTGCTGCTTGCCGCTGTGTTCTCGCCGGGATGCCTTGCATGATGCCAGTACACGTATACGCCGGTGACTGGGAACTGCTGGCCGGGCGGCTGTGGTCGTCCTGGTTTTGCACTTGATCTGTCATGCACGCCGATCCACGTATGGCCGCCATCAGGCTGCTGAAGTGAGGGCAGCACCGCCAGGCCGCCGGCATCTAATCGACGTCGTTGCCGAGATGGTCGCCGGCGCCGTCGTCGTTTGAGCGTCGTCAGGGCTCACCGCTGGCCGTGAATGCATGCACGATCTATATACCACAGCCATGCACATATTAGAAAGATTA
Source organism: Hyparrhenia diplandra (assembly GCA_015847255.1). Lineage (NCBI taxonomy): Eukaryota > Viridiplantae > Streptophyta > Magnoliopsida > Poales > Poaceae > Hyparrhenia > Hyparrhenia diplandra. The sequence continues at coordinate 178,096 of JADLZK010010869.1, read as the reverse complement.
ATCAAAACACATAGAGAATTTCACCTTCGACGTGAGCAGCCATGGAGTCGGTTGTTGATGCTGAGTGACGGACGCCGACAACAGCAGACGTACGGCTCGCCGGAGATGACGATGTAGAGGTTCGGCTTGCCGGAGACGATGTGGACGACCTCGCCGGAGACGACGTAGACCTCGCCGGAGAGGACGAAGTGCCTGACGAGGAGGAGGTCGACGACGCCGCTGCAGTGCTCGCCGACGACGTGCGTGTGATTAGCAGGGCTGTGGCGTGATGTGATGGAGTGGTGGTGTGTGTGCAACCTGACGGTGGTGTGATGGAGGTGTGGTGGTCTGGCGGCGTGGTGTTGTGCGCAGCCTGGCGGCGTGGTGTGGAGATGGAATGCGTCCTCGAGAAGGGAGAGCAGGCTTGCTTTTATAGGCCTAGGCTAGGGTTGATGGGGCTAGAGCCGGTGACTAGGAGCGCCGCCATCAATCTGTTGGCGAGGAGCGTCGCGCGGCCGAGATGCGCGGAACACAGGCGGGCGATGCGCAATTCAAATTTTGAATGGGTGCCTTCCGAGCGGCACGGGCCAGGCGCCGGTCATTTGAAATTTGAAATGAGGTTATCTGCTTGGCGAGCTTATCCAATCGCATCGCATACTACGTACGGAACCATTCTTAGGATTACACAATGTCACTGATTAGTGGACCTAGCTGAATACGATCGAGCGTGTATATACATGACTCGTCATCGTGGAGGCCGCTCTGATCACCGAGGGCCAAATGTTGTGGCCCACATGTAGTGACCGGAACCTTCTAGAAGATCTCGGCCCAAGTATGGCACACATTGTACGTGTACACGTATAACGGGCTGACGAAGGTACGTGCGTGTATAGAGCAGTTAGCTTTTTAGGCTAGGAAGCTAGCAAGCTTGCATGGGCCATGCATAAGTTATCTTATTGGGGGCCCATAATTATGATTAGTGATTGCTAATGGCCGGTGTTAATCTCAGCCCAAATAATCTTCACGTGCCTTTGCATGCTGGTGCAAACCGGGTAAAACAAAATCCATAGCGATTGTGCATTTGTACACGTATACATCGAACAATGGGCTTATAATTAGCAATACGCTAATCATTTTATTCAAAAGTTGATCATGGGCCTAGTACTCTCGGCAAGCCACTCATGTGCCATTTAGCTATGGGCCATATGCATAAGCCCAATATGGCGTTAATTCCCTTGTGCCAATTGATGGTTATCAGGCAATTTTAGTACACCATTAATGCCCAAATATCTGCATAGCCCATATTTTTGTAGATATCATGTCCTCGCTAAATTAGGCCTCATTTGGCTATGTATATAGTATTACAAAATGCCAAAAATTCATCTTACAGCTACTCAAGGTGTCGGATGTCAACCCATGGTACGCAAACATTATGAATTACATGGTTGCAGGTTATGTACCACCTGGGGAGAACAAGCGAAAACTCCAAATGGAGAGCAGACGACACCTATGGGACGACCCATATCTGTACAGGGTGTGTGCGGACGGCTTGCTGAGAAGATGCGTACCAAGGGAGGAAGGAATGCAGATCATTGAAAAATGTCATGCATCTCCCTACGCCGGTATCTAGGAGTATTCGCACACAAGCCAAAATTTGGCGGTCGCGGATTCTTCCGGCCGACGATGTCGACGACGACGAAAAGAATTCATCGAAAGATGCTACAACTGCCAGAAGACAGGGAACATCACAGCTCGTGATGCAATGCCCCTACACTACAACCTTCAAATAGAAATATTTGATGTGTGGGGCATTGACTACATGGGGCCATTCCAGAAGTCCCATGACCGCGAGTACATCCTCGGTGGCGGTGGACTACATGTCGGCGGGTAGAACCACTACCATGCGAGTCTGCCGATGGCAAGCACGCCAGCGCAAGATGTTCCATGAAATCATCTTCCCCATTTCGAACGCCACGCATGGTAATCGGTGACGGAGGATCGCATTTCAAGGACAAATCATTCAAGGCTTTCTTGAAGGAGCTCGGCACTCAGCACAATATTGGTACCCCCTGTCATCCGCAAAACCAGCGGCAAGCCGAAACCTCAAATAAACAAATCAAGAACATCCCGCGTAAGACGGTCGATGAGATGGGGAACTTATTACTCGTCTACACGCGTGACGTAGCCATATCACTTGTGTAGGAATGGAGGGGAACAATGAGGCGAAATACCATACCCCATGTAAGCATGACCGCATATGACGCATGTCCATATCACATACGGTACTCAATGGAGGCAGCAACAATTTTGCCTCATATTAATACGCCATTAGGGATTGCACATCTTGTATGGCGAAAGACCATGCCGTGCACCATATACTTGATCAACTTCGTGGACGCAAGTCCATATCACAGAACAAGTATAAGGAAAATACTAGGTAACCATAGCGAAAAGCCCATACTATGGTTTCCGGTCATCATGGATGTTCCATTGCGGCGTTATGCTATCACGGCGCCACCAATAAAAACACCCATAATCTTCCTTGTTTCATAGCGAAAAAGCCCATGCCACTTCTCAAGGGGAGTTTATCAACTCTATTGCAGCTGTTTGGACCGTTACGATGCCATCTAATAGAATTGAAGGGTTTCACAGCCTCCTCAGAACCGCTATGGTATGCTTCACATGCTCCCAATCAATGACATTTATCAATTCTACCCAGCCATTTAGCTGTTATGGCGCCTGGTGATAGAATCGGCGGGTTTCACGGATCCGCGAGAACCGCTATGGTATGCTTCACCGCTCCCGGCGAGTGTGCAATCCTTTTGGCAAGTGCTCTACGAAGCAACGTAGGAAGGAACTTCCTTTTGTCGGCCATTGTAATCGATGTAGGGGGATTTTTTTAAAAAATGTTGGCTTCCCGCTGGTCATCAAGCTATGTGGTGCCGCTAACAAGTCCACAAGAGAACTCAACCTCGGGGATGATGCGTATGATGTCCTTGCCTGTGTTCGTGATTAAGGACAACATGTTCATGGGCGTTCCCAAACCTTGAAACTTCTCCAACTTGTCACTTCAGCTAGGACGAGTCGTCGACCCGTACTCCTCAAGAGACATTGGGTATGGCTGAGGTATGATGGTTTTATAGGCGCAAACGGCTTGGAGATGCCTCACTTTTCTCGAGGGTGGTGGGAGGTGGTCACTCTCCAAAGACAACCGGGGTGCTCCTTCTTGACCGACTTGAGCTTGAATCATAGATTTTTTTTTTGACTTGTCCTTTGATTTGCTTGGACATTTTGACTTGTCCATTGATTTGCTTGGACATTTCGACTTGTCCATTGATTTGCTTGGACATTTTTTTTCTTGACGCCTTGCGACTTTTCTTGGAAGCTACCCTAGGCTTTCGAGATCCCACCTTCCACACTATGTGAGACTAAACCTCGCGGGCATTATTCTCTTTTTTTTTTCAAGTCCCTTGTTGAAATGTTGGGGTGGCAAGAAGTCGCACACTGCACCTCAACTTTTGTTGGGGCAGGTAGCCCTCTCATGCTCTTCTTCCTATAGTCTTCCCCATATGTGGATGGCTCCGCCGGATGTGGCGAGAGGTAGTACGGGTATACGCACTTGGACAAATGGATCAAAATCAGATTAGCCTTCAATGTTCGGTCCCACACACTTAGCATGTGCCTTTGTGCATTGTGTTGGTTGAACATCTCGCCTGTTGTTGAGCTCTCAAGTGTACAAATCTTAAGTCACCAGCTTGATGATGTTTTGGGGAAGCCGTTTTATATGGGCAATTTGATGCCCTTTTTTTTAAAGAGAAAATAAGAGGAGACTAAGGGGCTACATCCCTACCTTTCATTGAATTTAACAAAGGAGGGGTGTAGCATTCCTTAGTGCATTTTTTTAATTTTTTTTTAAACAAAATATTTTTTAAGGTATCGGCCATTGATAGGAGACATTGGCCGAACGCCCGCATGATCAATCAATTGGTAGGCGCCTCCATCGTAGACTTGCTCTACAACATAGGGTCCTTCCTATTTTGGGTCAAATTTCCCTTTGCTTTTGGACAGGATGATGGGTCGTCGAAGTGCTAGCACCAGGTCTCCCTTCTTAAAGACTCTTGGCCTTACAAGCTTGTCATATGCTCGTGACATGTTCCGGCGATAGAACTCGAGGTTCTGTAGCGCATCCAAGCGACGCTCCTCAAGTGCATCCAGCTCTTGGAATCTGAGGCGAACTTGATCATCTTGTGTAAGCTCGTCGTGGATGGCGACTCGAAGTGCTGGGAGTTCCACCTCTAGCGGTAATACGGCTTCTGTGCCAAACACCAGCGAATACGGAGTTGACTGGGTAGGCGTTCGGACGGTGACATGATACGCCCACAAGGCTTCATACAAGCGTCATGCCAATCTCGCTTGTGCTTTGGCGACCGCTCTTCTTCAGGATCCCACCAAGCGTTTTTTTGAAGGCCTCTACTAGGCCATTTGCTTGAGGGTAATAACCGGTGGAGCAGTTCCACTCAATCTTGTATTTGCTTGAAAATCTTGCTATCTTGGTAGATGTAAAGGCTTTTCCATTATCTGATGTTATTTGATGAGGTATGCCAAAAACGATAAATGATGTGTCGCTCAATGAAGTTAATAACATTATCGGACTTAACTTCTCTCAATGGAATCGCCAGCCCATCTTGAGAAATAATCGGTGGCGCTAAGATGAAGCGATGGCCCCGTGAAGATGGTGGTTCGATCATGCCAATCACATCAATGCCCCAAGCATCAAACGGCCATGAGGGTATGGTAGGATGAAGAGGGACCGGGGCCGGTGCTTGAAATCCCGTGTATTTGGCACTCATGACAAGACCATGCTATTTTGATGCAATCAGTCATCATTCCCGCCAATAGCATCCCATGAGCTTGATGTCGTGGTACATCTTTTGGCCCACTTTGGTGTCCACCGCGACGCTCCGAATGAACCTCTTTAAGGGCTTTACCAAACCTTTCTCGAAAGGCATCGAAGGGGTAGTTGATGGCCAAAGGAACGCCTATATAACACTCCAGCCTTCAAGATGTAAGACGGGACACGCCGTTGAAATCGGCGACGCTCGACAGGGTCACTTGGAAGTATCCCATGTTTGAAATAGTCGAGGAAAGGTTTGCGCCAATCTTGATCACGAACATTGGTTGTAGTCACGATGTTTACATCACCATTTTCTCGATGAGATCAAGTCTTGCGGGAGGAGCCATCATCTTTCTTCTACTTTTATATTTGCTTCCCCATCGAAAAGGGCTAGGGAAGCCGCAAGTTTAGCTAAAGCGTCGGCAGATGCATTTCCACTTCGAGGGATATGGCTGATTTGAATGTACTCAAACTTGTCCATGAGCTTGCATGAGACCTCATGGTATGCCTTTAGTTCAGGCTTACGAACCTCGTAGATGTCGCTCACTTGCCTCACAACGAGTTGGGGGTCCCCATATGCATGTAGGACACGAATGTCCATAGAGAGGGCTAGCAAAAGAGCCCGAAGATGAGAGACTCATATTCTCGCTTCATTGTTGGAGCATTCCTCTTTAAGCAAAGAGAATGAGTGGTGCATTGTATCTCCTCGAGGAGTTTTGAATACTATCCCCGCGCCTGCTCTTCTTTTAAGCATCTTGTTAGGGCCATATTCGGTGCGGGCTGCTCCATCGAAGTATAGCTCCCAAGGGGCCTCAACATCGACTTCAAACAGTTCTTCATCTGGTAGGTTCGTTACCAATGGGGAGTCCTCTGGGGACTGGATGTGCAACACGGAAATCTACCATGGCTCAGCTTTCTAGTGTGTTGACACTTGGAAGGTGAAAGCCCTTTTTGTTTCTTGCAAAAGGTGGCCCAATGGCACAATGGTGAGTGCACACCAAGAAGGCATAAAAAGTGACACTAGAAGGCCATAGGTATCATAAGGGAGCAGGGGCATGGTGATGCCCCCAACATTGTTGATGTAGAAGTTGATGCCACTAAACCATTGCATTATAGGGGACAAGGGATGCATGGTGACTCTCCCAATGTCGTTGATGTAGAGGTGATGCGAAAACCATCAGCATACCATATAGGACTAGGGAGGCATGGTGATGCCCCCAATTTTGTTGATGTGGAAGGATAGTGGGACGCCTTCCCTATGTTTGTTGTTGAAGAAAGCTTCGGGTATGTCGGCCAGCGCACCGGGTACAAGCGGCCTCGATGTAGTAGCTCGATCCCATGAATGGTAGGGCACCATAACTCACGGTGGCATCAATAAACATCTCTATCACAAGAGAGAGGCAAAATCATCTTTCGAGCAAGTATGGTTTAGATGGCGGAAGTCCATGCACACCCGCACTTGCATTTTCTTTTGCTATTGGCTCTATATCCGTGAGCCATCGAGATACTTGTACTTCTTTTATAAACCCATCAATAGTTGGCCACTATGTCATTTTGTGATCTCGGTCGGCAGCGACACGTCAATTGTTTATTTATAGGGTGATATTGAGAATCTATCACCAACATATGCATGAGTGGCAACGCTTGGGTCTAGACTAATCTCATCTCCATGTAGGACCATGGAAATGGTGTTGCTTAAAAAATTGTCTATTCTTCATGTTCCTTATGCATAAGGGTGGCGCTCATGAGGGTGGGCCATGGATCTTTAGCACTCCCAATGTTTATTTCAACCAAATCCATGTTGATGTGTTGTACACCATCTATTACTTGTCAAAGGAAGGGATTACATTTTTCACTTTGCCATGAGAAGCCACCATAGACATTTTTTTTACTTCATAACATTGTTGCTTATTTCTTGGGCAGGTGGTAAGTTGCCCTAGTTCTCAACAACTTGAAGCTAGTAGTGGCAAAACAAGCTAGCGGGTTGAAGCTCCCAATAGCAGGGGTGAGGTTCCATGTTCATGACCGAGATGAACCATCTAACTTTTGACTACTCCACAGGTGCATTTTAACAAGGAGCAAGGTTTTCATGGGTGACCCTCATGTTGAATTTCTAGGGCTCAATATGATGAGCTCCTTGGCTTGGAAGATGGAACACACGTTGTAATCAAGTACTTCATCCCTACTCAGGAATACTTTTGAATTGGTGCAGTGTACTCGTGGCTTTGGATGAGGGATTACATTTTGCCACTTCGTTTTCGTTTGAGGGCCACCTTCAGGATGCCCCCAGCTATTGGACTTGTGGACTTATACAACAACTCTAGGCGCTTTGGCCCAGCTCTAGATGAGAAATATACATATTTTAGAATGGTGCCTTGGAATGCCCGGTTGTTGGATTTATGTAGGGCAACTTTAGGTGCTTGCCCCCAGCTCTAGACGTGAAATACTTGCTTCACCTTTTCAGGGCAACCTTGGAGATGCCCCAAAGACATGGGCGTGAACAAGGCTAGATATTTGAGGGCGTGGAGAAGTCACCAACTCTTTCGGTTGTCATGGACAACTGCCTCATCTTTAGGATGAGAAATGTCAAACAATAGTGACCTAGTCACATCAATGCCACCTTCATGGTCCAAGTTAAACAACTTTTTAGCTCCGGTGTGTTTCATGTTCTTCCACCATCGGTTGTGTAATCTCTCGAGGTTGCTTGTTGTGTTTCTTGAACGTCGAAGGTTGCCCCCATAATTGGGAAAAACAAGCGCACGATCGGAAGTGTGCTTTCTCATAGAAAATAGTTGTCAGCTTTGGACTACAAGACAAACTTGGGTAGCATGTACCGCCAACTTGGTCCCTATCATGACATCGAGATGGTCTTTGGTTGACCCATTCACGTAAGTGCCCACAATTGTTTGAGAAATGATGAATGTAAGTTTTTGCAGTTCTCACTCTTCTTGCTTGAGGGGCACGTACTTATTGGCCATTGTTGGGGCCAAGTTATTTCACACCGCTCGCAATATTTGACTTGTCTTTTGGGAATGGTGTTGCCTCCATCTTGATCTTTTGCTTATGATTCTAGCATGCTTATTGGACAAAGCAAATTTTTCATGGGCATTGGGAGAAGGAGCATCACCGAAAACTTGTGACTTATCATAGGGATTAAAAAAATAGGTACAAAAACAAGTGTGGGGGAGGCTCACAAGTCAAAGGTATGCGATTTATTAAAATTAAATTTTGACTTGTGACTTATCTTTAAGTGCTAAAACCTGAACCAAGTTAACAAAACTCCATCTCTATATCTACCAATTGATACATGGCATGCATACATTTTATTCCTCGCCAAAAACCAGACTTTTGTTGAGCAACTATCCATTAGGGACCCCATGCTTATCTAAATAATTGATCTTTGTGATATGGTAGAATGACTTGACGCTTGCTCTCTTTTGCAATAAGACTTGGTTTTATCTTCGAAAATTTAAAATAAAGCATTCTCATGGTTTGACTTAGCCAAATCCTACCAAAAGCCTGAACAATGACATGATTATCCACTATAGCTACTTCCTACTGCATTGAGTTTTGTCAGGCTCCGTTGATCCGCGTTGAGAGAGGCTCATACTCCCAAGATCGAAAAACACGTACACCCACATATACATGCCGGTTCTCACAAAGAGAATTGCGCACAACATGCATCTTTACCATCCACCAAATAAATACTCCATTCATTATACCATGATCATCTTCTGTTATCAAGAAAAATGCAGAGAGAAAGATACAGGCTGCAGAAAAAGAAAAAGAATAAGAGATGAAAAATGGACACGTGTCCGAGGGCGAGTAGAGCCCACATCTCCAAAAAAAAAAAAAAGAGAAGAGAAAGACAGAAAGAAAAGTAGCCTGTATCTCTCTAGAAGCATACAAAAAGAAGGAAGGAGGATCACAAGGAGTAACCACAAAGAAAATATATATCATCAATATTTTCCACACACTTTTGCACGCTTTCGATCTAAGGGTATGGCACCTCTTTCCAACGATCTAGAGCTTGACCCGACAAAACATGCAGAGGTACGTATGCATCACTCCATTCAAAGATCCACAAAACCTTGCAAAATAGGATGAGTGAGAGTGAATCAAACAAGAGTGCTTTGAGAGGAAAATTCAAAACAAGAGTGATTTTTGTGAGAGTCAATACCATAAGAGCAAAGCTATTTCTTTCAAAAAAAATTCAAAAACTTGCCAAGTCTTTGCGCATGAGTAGTAGCAAGAAGATAGAAGTTCATGCTATTCCATTGCTCAATTATTCTAAGATAACTTGGTAGCCACCATGAATGCTCACAAGACAGGTGAGGCTTGGAATAACCTATATGCAAGCTTACATCTTGGAGATTAAACCACTTTAGTCCCTCGTGCCTTCACTCGAGGACGAGTAAAGGGCTAAGTGTGGGGAGTTTGTTGACGGTAACCAACTACAATTTAAACACCATCAACACAACACCAAAACAACCTAGAAATAGGGATTTCAACTAACATATTCCAAAGTTTTGGTGTTTATTTGGACTTGCAGGTACCAACTCAAGAAAAACCACTTTGGGCCAAAAATACAAAGAAAAAGAAATAAAAACCAACAATAGAAAAAGGCCCAAAGAAGCAAATGGCAAGCCCAAACAAGAATCGGGACAAAACGTCAAAACCGTGCGGGGCCAAGACCACCAAACGGCTTCTCACACGGCAAGGGAGGCCCAGCCTGCTGAAGCCCGAGCAGGTCGGCCCCAGCCAGGTGCGCGCGCACCACACCTGCGGCCGCACCCCCCGCCGAGGCGGCCCGAGCCCAGCCGGGGGCGGTTTGTTACCTTCCATAACGAGCACTACCGACGTTGGATGGTCGGGTTTGGCAGATTTGGAAGGTGTTCCTAGGTTGGTTTTGGTGCTTTTAGCACTTAGGCCCCTCCCCCTTGTGTATAAATAGCTCCCTCCTTCACCTCTCTACACAACAATTCCAAGGAGAAACCAAATCCACTTGTGCAAGAGAGTAGAATTAGTTCTTCTTCTTCTACTTCTTCTATATCTTCTTCTAAATTCTAGAGAGTGAGAGAGGGGAAAAAAGCTAGAAAGAAGCTTTGTTCTTTCTACCCGGAATTGCCGGTTCGCCTCTCGGTGTTCCGCGGTTCCTAGGAGAACGGAGTGGACTTGTCGGTATCCGCCCCGCTTTGTACCTCTGCAAGCTACTTACACTTTGGTAAGGAGTCTTGTGATTATCTTGAAGCTATTTAATTTCCTCGTATATTTCTTAGCTGTTGTAGACTTGCGGGATTGGTAGATTGTCTCGTTAAGAGTGTTAGTTCTTGGTGAAGGAACTCTTTTGACCGGGGAACCTTGGCCAACATCAAGAACTCTGGACCAATAGTGCAAACGTGGTGTTTGGACTAGCGTTCACCTACCTTTTTGCGAAGCATCCTACGGTTGAGGGGTAGGCGGCCGGGTCGCGTGACAAGCCTTGACCGTCCCTTGAAATCCCCCCACGTTCGGCCGTGGCGTAGAGCTAATTGCGGTAAGCTGCCCGATGGCGTTGGCGGTGCCGAAGTGAGTAGACAACAGACTTTAGAAATCACCGCACGGAAAACTTAGCCTATGGATACCTCGCTACTCTTAGAAAACGGACCCTTTGCCTTAGGTTGACACGGACCCGAGAAAAGCCTGCTGCGCCGCCCTCCTTGTGTAAAATATGATACCCCGCTTACCACCGGGTGAAGTGCTACAACGGTATTTCCGTGCGCTTGCGGATTTCTCTGTGTGCGTTAAGAAACACCAACAACCGTGTCGATCGGGTCAAGATGGCGAGCGTGCAGGCAGAGCGGGGACCTCGAATGACTTGGCGACTCGGGCAGTCAAGACGGCGATGACACGTGTCGCGGAGGTTTGGTGGTTTGCCCTCAAAACCATCGGCGCGGGTTTCATGGTTTGGGCCTCAAAACCATGGGCGGGTTTGGTGGTTTGAGCCTCAAAACCATTGGTGGCAGGTTTCGCGGGTTTGGGCCTCAAAACCTGGGACGTTCCGGTGGATGGAAGGATGACACGTAGCGGCATCTGGGAGATTGCGTGGAGCAAGGCTGCAGATGAGGAGGCGCGGTGGCCGTCGGATCAGAAGATACCCAAGTCCGACCATTATGCCCCTGACTAAGTGGCTTCGGCAATTGTATCCATAGGGGTAGAGTAGTAATAGCACGCGATCTCTAGGACTTGGGCTATAATATCAAAAAGGCATCCCTTCCCCACTTTGCCTCTAGTTTGCAATTTCCATTAGGGTTTTCTTCCCGGTAGTTCCCCGCTTTTGTGAGAGGTCCGGACATTTTGTGATCCTTTGTTGCGTAGGAAGCACACCCCTTAGTGTGTGCATGCCCTCACGGGCTTTTAGGATCGATGGATCATGTCTGTGTTGTGATTTGATTTGAGTTCATGTCTTTGTGACTATCTTATATCATATCCAGTGATTACCTAGACTTTAGAGCAAGCATTTGCAACCCACGAGGTTCGAGTTTAGAGTAAATCTCAAGTCAAAGCAAATTTGCAAATGGAGCTCAAGAGAAATTAAGCTTGAAAGCTAGGTACTAGAAAAGTATTATGTCGAACAACTATTCATCATCTCCATCTTTGGCAGATTTTGGGGTTCATTTTAGTTGAGCAAAGCAAACGGGTGTACACTCTCTCTTGATCATTTTATTCACACTCTAATAAAAAAGACTCTTTTAAACAACTAAACTTTATAAAACTAGACTCTTAACAATTTCTATAGCAAACCAAATATTTAACTAATAATATTAATACTATAATATAGATACTTATCGGGATAAGCGGGGTGCACTCCCCAAAATTTGGATGAAGTGTGATCTCGATGATGATGTAGAGGTGGAGGTAGTCGAAGGTGGGCCTAACATGTCTCTCCTCTGCTAAACTCAAATAGACAACAAAGCTAGTGGAACTTGATTAAGCATTAGGGGTTAGCCACATTGCTTTTGAGTTGCACAGGATAAATATTTTTGGATTTTCATTTTTATATGCAAGAAAAAGATAAAAGTACTTATGCATCTTTATTTTATTTTTATGCCACCACAGCAAAATAATAACTTAGAGGGTGTTTAAACCTCGAGTTACTAGCATGGGAGCTTTAGAGTTTTTCACAAAACAAAGCTCAAAATATTTTTGTTGTTTTCAAATGCAGATATAAGATGCTAAAATGATAAACATGATATGGAAAATATAAATATGTAATCTGGGGGAATTTAAATATGGATAACTACAGAGTTACCTTTCGAGGCGAGGATTTGGCGATTAGAGTCCTCAGAACTGACTAATGCTAATATCATGTTTAGCATATTTTCCCCGCATTACATATTTATATTTTCCATATCATGTTTATCATTTTAGCATCTTATATCTGCATTTGAAAACAACAAAAAATATTTTTGAGCTTTGTTTTGTGAAAACTCTAAAGCCCCATGCTAGTAACTCGAGGTTTAAACACCCTCTAAGTTATTTGCTGTGGTGGCATAAAAATAAAATAAAGATGCATAAGTACTTTATCTTTTCTTGCATATAAAAATGAAAATCCAAAAATATTTATCCTGTGCAACTCAAAGCAATGTGGCTAACCCCCTAATGCTTAATCAAGTTCCACTAGCTTTGTTGTCTATTTGAGTTTAGCAGGAGGAGAGACATGTTAGGCGCCACTCTTGTCGCCGACTACCTCCACCTCTACATCATCATCAGAGATCACACTTCAATCCAGCTTGGGGGAGTGCACCCCCAGTTATCCCGATAAGTATCTATATTATAGTATTAATATTATTAGTTAAATATTTGGTTTGCTATAGAAATTGTTAAGAGTCTAGTTTTATAAAGTTTAGTTGTTTAAAGAGTCTTTATTAGAGTGTGAATAAAATGATCAAGAGAGAGTGTACACCAGTTTGCTTTTCCTCAACTAAAATGAACCCCAAAAATCCGCCAAAGATGGAGATGATGAATAGTTGCTCGACATAATACTTTTCTAGTACCTAGCTTTCAAGCTTAATTTCTCTTGAGCTCCATTTGCAAATTTGCTTTGACTTGAGATTTACTCTAAACCCGAAACCTGTAATGCAAATGCTTGCTCTAAAGTCTAGGTAACCGACGGATATGATATAAGATATTCGAGTCTGCGGGGCCAAAAGTCCCGTGATTGCTTTGTCTCGCGAAGAAAACGCTTCGGGCACTTTAGTCGAGATTGCAAGTACGGGCAGCATGCGAAGAGCAGAAGTCCAAGGACGAAGGTGCACAAAGCGGCCAGCCCCGAAAACATATATTCCCACACAAGAGAATCACCTAAGCCAACAAGGTCCGCATTTCGGTTATATCGGCCCGGCAATTCCAGCAGAGTCGCCGTTCCCAACTTCCAGCGGGGCCAACATTCGTGGAATTATCTAGAAGCATATGTCCTACCGCCACCACCGCAGCTTGCAAGCCCAATCAGCAGCGGCCCTCACCGCAAATATGCAGTTTCATCAGGCACGTGCCCAGTCAACGCAGGATCCCGGTATCGAAATTCGGTTCTCCCTTCAAACGGCCACATCTACGCCATTACCGGGGTCGAACTTAGAGCACAAAAGCAAGAGAGACAAGAGAGTTCATATGAAGAGTCCACACGATACAACCAAGATGGCCAGTACATAAGCCCGCTTTGGTCCTCGATCCCGATTACATTCAATGAGAGTGATTTCCGGGTCGGGATTACCCCCACACCGATGCTTTTGTCACAACAAAGAAATGTAGCGAGAGTTCACCTTGCACAACATATTGATAGACAATGGAAGTTCAGCGGACATCTTGTTCATCAAGACATTCAAAACAATGGGGTTGGAAAGAAGGTCCCTTGAGCCGCCGCAAGAACGCTTTTCGGTTTCAGAGGTAGAAGAATTGATGCCATCGGCAAAGAAAGATATAGCAAAGTAACCTTTGGCGAAGTTGGCTTTACACCGGACCGAAGTCATCACCTTTGACATAGTGAACATCGATTACCCGTACACCGCAATTTTGGACGGGGTAATCAGAAATTCGACGCCATTATCAAGCGAGCTATTTATGGATGAAAATGCCCTCCCGTTCGCATAATCACGATATGGGGCAACCAAGAAGCAAACAAGCAAGATAGATGCCGCACCAATCCCCTCACAAAGATGATCAATGAGGTCACTCTCACCGAGAACCGGCCGATGAAGAAGATCAAGAAGAAGAGCCGAAAGTCGAAAAGGCTCGCACGCCCTAAAGCGTTCCAGCCGAAGCCACTAGCAAAGCTCATTTGTCGACGCTGCACTCGATCGAAAAGGTAATTATCAAAACCGAGCCGAAAGCAATGAAAGAGTGAATTTGCTAGCATTCCTAGACGACAACAAGGACGTCTTCGCCTGGTCGTGCGGAGGACTTAAAGGGAGTAAGCCGAGACCTGGCCCAAAGATAACCTAAACGTGGAAAAGACGGCAAAAACCGAAAAAGCGTAAAACTACGGAAGCTATCGAGGAAGAAAGAAGCGCAGCTGCAAATTGTAGAGGTTCGAGAGGCTCATGGATGCGGGGTAATAAGACCAGTCCAATCCCCCTAAATGGTTAGCCAACGTGGTAATGGTTCTCGAAAAAATCAACCGACCCGCACGTGAAGAGATGGAGAATGTGTGTAGATTTCACAGACTAGAACAAGTCATGCCCTAAAGATCCATATCCGCTTCCAAGAATAGATACTCGATTGACATTGCTTCCGGGTCCGAAAGGATGAGCCTCCTAGATTGTTTTTCGGGTTACCACCGGATACACATGAACCCGAAGACAAAGAGAAAACCAAATTCATCACTCCGGGGGACGTATTGCTTCAGCGGATGCCGAAGGATTAAGAAACGCCGGACCGACCTTCTCCCGAATGTCGATGAAGTTTTTACGGATCAAAAAGAGGAAGAACTTGGTGACTTACGTAGATGATATCGTGGTCATCGGTAGTAAGAAAGAATCACACATCGAGGATCCGAAAGAAACTTTTGCAAACTTGAGAGGAAGTGGACTCGGGTTGAACCCGGAGAAATGCATCTTCGGCATTACCAAGGGAAAAATGCTCGATTGCCTAGTTTCGGCAAGGGGATCGAGGCTAACCTGCATAAGATCACAAAATGGCATCGAGAGATGAAGCCCCCGAACACTAGGTAAAAAGTCCAGGAGTTGACAGGGCGCATTGCCGCTCTCAGCAGATTCATCTCAAGGTCGGCCAAGAAGGGCCTTCCTTTCTTCCGAGTGCTCAAGGACAGTGGTAAATTCGAATGGGGACCCGAAGCAACAAAGAAGCGTTCGAGGAGCTAAAGCGGTACCTTGTTAATCTCACAACATTGTCCAAACCGTCACCGAAAAGCGGTCCCGCTGGCAGTATCTAGCCGCATCACGTAGTCATCGGTAGCGGTTCTTGTAGAAGAAAAGGAGCAAGAGCACAAGCTAAAGGAGTTCCCAATCTATTATGTCTCCGAAGCTCTCTCAGGAGCCAAACTGAACTATTTGGAGTTTGAGAAGAACGCTTACACAGTGGTGATGGCAAGCCGAAAGCTAAAGCATTATTTTCAGGCTCACAAAATTCGGGTGATCTCCTCCCAATATTTAGAAGCGTTATTCCGAAACAGTGAAGCAGTCGGCAGAATAGGCAAGTGGGCAGCTGAGTTGAATGAGTTTTACATCGATTTCGAGCACAGATCCGCCATCAAGTCACAAACCATAGCAGATTTCATAGCTGATTGGACACCTTCGGTCAGTGATATACCGAAAGTCTTCTCAGAGCCTTTGTGGACAGCACACTGTGACGGAGCACGATGTGACCTAGGCACCGGAATCTCGGCGGTATTATCTCCCCCAGTCGGACCTTCAATTCGATATGCTGTGAGGCTGATGTTCGCATCAACCAACAACACCACCGAATACGAGGCAGTACCCTTGGCCTTGAGAAAGTTGAGAGCCATGGGCGCGTGGCGATGTGTAGTATACACAGACTCCCAAATTGTCAGTGGACATTGTGAAAAGGAATACACGGCCCGAGAGCCGATTCTAGTCAGATACTTACAAGCAGTAAGAGCAATGGAAAAGTACTTCGCTAGGTTCTCCATTAAGTACATATCGAGAAACGATAACCGAGAAGCGGATGAATTGGCCAAAGCAAATGCACGGGGAATCCCTACTCCACCGGATGTGTTCTTCCGCACACTTTTCTGGTCAAAGCAATCAAGGAAGAGGAAGAGGCTCCAAAACCGGTGCACTCAATAGCAAGTCAAGACCGGAGGAGCGAAATCTTTGCATTCTTCTCGCACTTATGAACCGTAAAACAAGCACGAGGAATGAGAATGTTGTCAAGAACAAAAACAAGACTCGATAATTCAGGGGCGAACTTTATAAAGACGGCATAGTCGCACCCAAGCTCAAATGCATCGGCCTGAGAAGAAGGCGTGAAACTGCTCACCGAAATACATTCGGGCATGTGTGGGGCGATAGAGGCCCGCACGAGATAGCCCACAGAGCAATGAGGCAGGGCTTCTTTTGGCCCTCGGCGGCCGAAGACGCCAAGGAATTGGTCAAGACATGCCAAGGTTGCCAGATGTTCGCAAAGAAACAGAACGCCCCTTCTTACCCAACCAAGCCGATAGTTCCCTCTTGGCCTTTACAAAGGTGGGGTATCGACATCGTGGGCCCCTTGCCCACGGCACCGAGGGAACGCCAAGTTCGCCGTAGTAGCGCTTGAATACTTCACCAAGTGGATTGAAGCAAGACCTCTGGCGAATCACTTCCGAGTACCCTCATTACTTTCGTGTGGCGTGGGTGGTCTGCAGATTCGGTGTCCCCTCGTACATCACGGTGGACAACGGCAAGCGCTTCGACTCAACTGAATTCAAAAATTTTTGTGAAGATCTGGGAATCAAACTGTCATTTGCTTCTGTCTATCACCCTCGAGCAATGGGGCAAGAGAAAAAGCAAATGGCCTCATCTTTTCCGCAGCTTTCAAAGTCTCTGCGGGATTCAAAGAAAGGGAATGTGGCCTAGTGAAATGGTAACAGCGATGCAGGGGCACAACATCTCGCGCTCCAGGGCTACCGGATTCTCGCCATTCAGGTTGCTATACGGCGAGGAAGCCGTGACCCCCAAAGAGCTCAAACTGGGTTCATTTCGAACCGAACTCTGCGAGGTAAATGAAATCCAAAGATATGTAGACGCCGACACTTCTAAGTTCAGAAAATTGCGTGCGCCAGAAAACCTAGAGAAGTACCACCAGCAAATGAAGGACCGGAGGGACAAGAAGATCCTCCTAAAAGCATCTATGCCGGGGATTTGGTCCTCATTCGGCATGCCGATAAGCGGGGGCAAATTGCAGCCTCTATGGCCTGGGCCGTTCATTGTATCATCGGTCGTCAAAACCGGGTATACCGGTTGAAAAACGAGGACGGGGAGGAGCTTACGCGACACGTGGAACGCGCATAACCCGCGAAAGGTTCTATGCCCGACGACACCCCCGAAAGGGAGTTGTAATTTTCTTTTTAATTTCTGCATTGTTCGGTTAAACTTAAAACATTAAGGCATGCGCTCTTTTTCCTCATGGGGAGCCCTTCCGAGGGTGTGAGGTTTTTAACGAGGCAGCCTTTTGTAAACTTTTTGACCGTTAAATTTATAACAAACCTTTTCCCCAACAAATAAGACACATCGCGACCCCAAGCAAGACGCGGGTGGAACCACTCTTGCATTTTTGGCGTGCAATATGTAAAGAGATTCTTTGGCGAAACCAGCAAACATCGGTAGAAACGCCAAAACCTAAAGGCCAAATAAGGCCGAAAGACCACCGAAAAGGCAAAAAAAGTTTTTTCGGTGGCAGTACCCCAAAAATAGGGGAAAAGAGGGAGGCAAAGAGCGCCTAAACTTCAATTTCGAGAGCAATAAATACTCTCCATTACCTTCATGACATAATCACAAAGGAAATAATGAGTCCCACCAAACAAATTCCGAGCAGGTACACCTCGAAGGGGATTTAAAAGCAAGCTCCAACAGAAGCCGCCTTACCACAACCATCGAGTCGCAAAATGATACGTGATCCGCATAAACCCTCGGTCACCACGAATATCGATCCCTTGGGTTTGAGAGGCTTCAGGAAAGAAAGCAGCACAGGAATTAGGAGAACAAGGTGCAAGGTGCCTTCGGCTAAAGAAGGTACTAGGAGAAGAGTAGTCGAAGGACAATTCTACCAGGTGTTAGGAAACCTTGGCAGCCATGAGAATCCTAGAATTTCAGCCACATAGCCCTTTGAGGGAAGGCCTCCAATCGCGACAAGGTTCCCCGGTCTTCCAAATCGCGCAATATAACATGACCATACCTCCTTGTCAAGTAACCTCGAGTCATGGCACAGAGGTCTCTCGTCTCTTCGGTTGCAGGCAATACACAAAATCCGCCCGAAGTCCGGGACCAATGAGAAATGGTCATAGAAAACCCAGGAAAAGCTACGCCGTCAACATTACCATAAGTGTAAGACTTGTTACTACAAATTATGTAACAAAAGAGGGAACGTTCCAACCCCTGAATCAATAAAAAATAGTGATCACATTTTTGACGGATTACAACCCTTTCGCATACGCAAGAGGGGAGGGGTTTCTTCGAAAAGTACAAAGCCGAAGGTTACTTCGAAGGCATGCGAATAATACCGAAAAGCCTATTATCTCCGAACACGGGTGATATGCCCGCAGTGGATGACGATATCGAGGAGCACAAGGCTCCTCGGTCTCCTCGATAGGCTCCTCTTTCAGTTCTAAAAGAATACCTCTAACCAAATTACATTTGCCTAACCGACGGTCGATGCGTGCGCCCGTAAGTCTTCGCACAACAAGAAAGTCCGAGACGCCTTAGGCATCGAGATCTAAAAATTACCTCATCCGGTTCGAAAAACGTGATCGAAAGGCACTCCATGAAGCGCCACTAATACCGAATCGTCCGCGTTCGACCTTCAATGGAAGTTCTTCATTTAAACTACAGGTCCCCTCCTCGAACTTGCATCGAGTTTTTACACCGAAATAACTTAGTACAAGTTTTCCGTAAAACAAATCACAACGGCCGAAAAACATTCATGATTGCTCTACATTATCATCACGAGGAGGAGTTCCCTGCGGTGGAGGCGGCGGCAGAGCATGAGGTGGAGTCCCCAGCAGCGAGACGAGGGGCTCTCCGATGTCGAGCCCGACGTCCCCCGGCCCGGGCAAGGATATAGGCGCGCACCTTCTCATTAATCGCAGCCTTCTCCTCGTCGGTCTAAAAATGATGATGACATCAACAAATCAATATTTCGATTGGCAAAGATTACCTGAAAATGGAATCAAAACCAGAAAACAAGATAAAAACTACCTCGCTGAAGGTCAATGCCGCCCGGACCATGGCCATGTCTCGACCGCCATTGCACCAAAAGTTGTCATAAAAGCTTTCGGCGGTGGCGAAGCCTCGTCGACACGATCCAATACACCGAGGCGCACGGCCTCGGGACAAGCTCACCGAACTCGGTAAACCCCTGCTCCTTCAATGTCTCGCAAAGAGGCCCTAAGGGTCTCTAGGGCGGCATAGTCGCATGCGTTACCAACGGAGGCCTCTAGCCCCCGGATCTCGCCCGCCGACCATGACATCACCGACTCGGGAAGCCTCACCGGAGGAGCGATTCAAAGCCGGCCGCTGATCGCCTTTGTACACTTGAACTCCAACACCAATGGCTGAAAAACCTCCTCGGAAACGCGGCGCTCCCAACTCGGCCGCCTTCCCCTGCTCCACCTCCTTAAGACGGTTTTCGCCGTGCGGGCTCGAGCTTCCGCATCTTTAAGCCCTCTGCCGCGGCCTCCTTCAAGGAGGACCCGCACTCGCGACGCCTCTTCATTGGCAGCCTTCGGCTTGAAAGCCGAGTCGGACTCAAAAAGTTGGAATTGTTTTGCCAACGTCCGACTCGCAAGCAAAACCTGCAAGATAATCAACGCAAAGTCAGGACCAAGACCACCGCCCGACAATAATGATCAGCACCGAAGAAGAAAAGTTCACCTGAGCCCCGCACACGTTCAACGTTTCGGCTACCCTGGAATGGGGAACCGAGTGGAACTCTCGCTCCGCTTCAAGCGCGCTAAAACTCTTTGCGCACCGCTCTCCCAGCGCAGTAGCTTCCGCACCGGAAGTAACGGATGCACCGAGGGGAGTCTTATGTCCCATGTTTTCGGAGAATCGGGCTCGAAAAACGTTCCCTGTAAACATGAGTGTCATAACAAAATGGACAACCGATAACTCAGTCAACAAAGGTAAACCGAAAGAGTTCGAGCTATTACCGGTAGAACACTTCCGAGAGCGGGGATCGCGGAAGCCACGGTTTTCTCAACCGGTGCGTCACGAGATGAGCGCTGCCGCTTCAACACCTCCTTCCGGCACGGGTTTTTGAGGAGGCTTCAACACCTCCTTCCGTTCGCAAGCACCCCGGAAATGCTCATGTCCCGGGAGCACCTCATAGCGGCCTTCAGGTCGACCTTCGAACCATTTCTTCTTGATCGCTGGGAATGACCTAGCGGCACAAAACAAAGGGTTAGCCAAAAGTCGGGACCCAACCGAAACCCAAACCCGGAAAAGCAATCGCAATAGCCCCAAAAAGCACGCGCGCCGTCTACGATTTGGTATGCCCACCGCGAGCAACGGCGTCAACCAACGTCGGTTTCTTACTCCGGCGCCCAAATTTTTGCTATGCCGCGAGCATAGCGCCGCGTCGGCACTTTCGTCCGGTATTTTTGGCGCCTTGCCAATCGTTTCGGTTTTTCCTTAGTAGGACGAATCTGTTCCAGCCCGATCGTGCACCGGACTTTCGCCTTCGGCACCCAGCCTTCATCAACTTATACGTGGCCAGGTCCAGCCGAGGCCCGGGCAAGATTCCCGGGGCACGAAAAACTCGATTGACCTTAGGCTCATCTCCCAATTGTTTTAGCTCCGCTCATGTTCCTTCGGCGCAGTATAAGCCAAAGCGGCTCATCTGCCGCTTCATACACGTTCCATTCGAAATCCTCATTAGTCCTAAACCGAGGTGGACGGTTCACGGCCAGAAGAGGGCCAGGGTACCCAGAGCACTCCGGTTTCGGCCGAAATGAGGTCGTACCTTGCAAAGGCCACACTTTCGGAGAGCTAGCCATTCCTCCACCAAATCCCGGAAGTAATCCGCTTCTCGGTAGTCAACTTGAAAGCAGCCAAGGCCTCGGCAAATCCCTCTCGAGTTCGGTCTCCTTGTGTGCGGGACGGACGGAAGAAAGAGGAAAGAGCCGACCGACAAGCCAAACGCTCTTGTGATAACCTTCGGCAATCGCACTTTGCTCTTCCTCAAGAACACTCACTGTGGCATAAAACCAGTACTCGGTCCAATTTTGCCATTTGTTCCGAAAAGCAGGAACCAAATAGGGCAGACGCTTCTTCCGACGCGGAACGAACGTACAAGCCCCATACTGAGTTTCAATCAACCTTTACTAGGTTCCTCCACAAGTTCATTCGGCTTGACAACACGGCTACAAAGTGGACAAAAAGCTCCGAGCTTAAAGGAGCACCCATCATCTTCAGTGCCATGACAAAAGCCGAAATGCGAGCTATAGCGTTCGGCGTCACCTGTTGAATTTCAAGATTGAACTTCTCAAGAACCTCGGACACGAAATTCTCGTAGGGAAAGCGAAGACCAGCAACAAAGAAATCCTTGAAAACAACAACTTCATGAAGTTTTGGCCGGGGTGTCGTTTCCGTCTAGGAGCCCGACACACACGCCGCGTCTCGGCGTCCATAAAGCCTTTCCGGACGTAATCATCAAGCTTCGCCGGTCACCCGGAGCGGCCGATTAGATTACTTTTCGGTTTGCCCACGGGACCACGGCGCACAGCGGGCGCCTTAGGCTCGAGAATGACCGCCTCAGGATCTCCTTAGCTTTTTCATCGGTTTCAAGCTGCCGCTCAATAAAGCGGCGGTCTCCTCCACGAAATCATCATCCCTCGAAGGCGGCTCAGCATTTTTCGATGGAGGGCCTTGGTCGAGGTCTTTTCCGGTCAATACCATGCGGGATTCCTCATCGGGAATCGCTCCCACCGCCTGAGTCCGTACTTTTGGAACTATCAATGGAATCGAACATATCCGGCACCGCAATCCACGGCAGCTCTCGGTTCACCAAGTCGAAACCATCAGAATCGACCAAAGTGGAGCCCGCCATCTAAGAGAAATACGCACCTAACAAACGCAAAGCGGAGCAAGGGAAAGGAAAACCGAAAATAAAAAACAGAATGACAAAAAAAACACATTATATAAAGCCAAAGACCTTTCCCTTGCAAAGCATCGAAGGAAAATAGCCGAAAGACTGGGGCTCCGAAAAGGTGAGGGGGGGCGGCAAAAGAAAGAAAAGTCCAGTGGGGGCGAACCCCCGGCGCCCCCGTGAGGGGCTTTTTATAGCAAAAGCGAGGCACGGAGTTCGAGGTAACAGCCACGACGGTTCACATTCGTGACGCAGCGTTAAAAAAAAGTTGTTGTAAATAATAAGTACACATACAAAACATATAAATCGAATCCGCCAAAAGGACACAACTAGCCAAAAAGCATGTAAAGGTGAGAGACAAGCGCGGCGCCTTCGCTCTCTCTCGCTAGAGGGGGTTTCTTCGGGTCGGAGGTTTTTCCGAGTTCAGTGAATTCGGCATTCGCAGGGAGAAGTTCGCCCGAACCCGGAGGGGCTACTGTTGGGGGTCGTGCGGCGGCCATCACCCCCACTGACCCGAAGAGGAAAAAGCCCAAAGGCAAGCATTCGGCCCTCGGGAGAGACGAACCTTGCCTCGGGCGTGGAGCCACCGAAAGGACCCGCGCCGAAGGCCGGGGGGCTCAGGACCTTCGGGAGAAAGCGATTCGGTTTGTAGTCAAGTCATTCGGGGCGGCTTTGGGAGATCCCGCCCCCGAATGACGGCTTGTTCGTTTTGCAGGTACGACACCAGCCGGCCCGGCACCGAAGTTTCGATTTCGGCGGGCACGCGGCCAAGAGGGCGACTTCGTGTGGTCCCGCGGAGCGGTGGGATTATGAAGCCAAAAGACCAAACCACCCCCGTCTCTACGAGGTATATCCGGGGATCGGGGAGTGGTTGGAGGGCGATTTAGGCATGCAAGTGTATACTGACGTGTATAAATATACCGCTTGTGCGGCATTGTAAGGATGATGGATAACAAGTAATACAAGTCGTACATTCAGCACCACGTCCGGTTGTTTGCACCACCTTTGGTTGTCCACAGGGGTGGTAGGGTTTTGTGCCACGCCAACACCATACAAAATCATAAAATAAAAAATGTAACTTTATTTGACTCCACGTGTGTAGATCTACATAGTAAACACATAATAGGTGATTTGTGTCGGGCCGTGCGCATCCACTTTGTGGGAGCCCTCGTGGGCACCAGCCCGTCGCCGTGGGCGTCCGCATGGCCGACGACCCGCCCTACACCCATCGCTCCCGTGGTGTTCGGCCGTGCACGAGCTCTCACCGAGTTCGTGCCCTAGAACACCGCCGTCATAGGGTTCATCTTGCATGGCTTCCTTGATGTTACGATGCTCTCCGGCGAGGTGCATGCCGTGCTCTGCTTTGCCACCTTCGGTTCGCTCAGCTCCTGCCGGGATCCCCATCATCTACATGTCGTGAAGGCAGTAGAGATTTACGGGCATTATTCATTCATTGGTAGCGGCGTTCCGTCGACGACGAGGCGCCAATGGTGACTTCGGGAATCTCCAGATCTGTCGGATGCTCAGTCCTTCGGAGGTGCTCATAGGGGTAGGGTTTACGTACGTGTATTCATAGGGGTGAGTGTGCATGCGTATCATGAGTATCTCCATTGTACTATGTAATTCTAAAGAAAAAAGAGAGAGCCAGTCGTTTAAGTGGTAACTCAAGGTAACTGTTTATACATGTGACCAAAACCCATTTGTACAGGTACCGGTTCTATAATTCTATTTTGCATTGTCCAATGCCGCCTCGGGGTGATTAATCTAGCCGGCGCGGGATTTGAAATGGAACCCGGGCCGTAAACCCACGCAGCGGGGAGTAAATGCGGCTGGAGGAAGTTAATTACAGTTCGAGCCACAGCCGGTGCTGCTGTCTGGGCCTGGTTAAACTAGCCCGGGGTGATTAATCTAGCCGGCGCGGGATTTGAAATGGAACCCGGCCCGTAAACCCACGCAGCGGGGAGTAAATGCGGCTGGAGGAAGTTAATTACAGTTCGAGCCACAGCCGGTGCTGCTGTCTGGGCACGTTTATGATCATGGATGTGAGGATGCAAGCGGGCCCAGCGGAAGCACCCACTGGGCCACTTCCTGCACGTTGTAGGCTTTGCGGTCGTCCACTTCCTGCACGCTGTAGACCGGAAGCACCCACTGGGCCCAGCGGTCAGCCTAGCAGGTTGGATGGATGGAAGAACGGGTAAATCATCAAATTAAAAAAGCGCCCCACACTCCCAGCAGCTCAAACATATTTTTAGTACCCAGGCTCCCAAAGAATCTACTGGCCTTGTTCGTCCGTCACCATGGCTTCTCCGCGTCATGTGAACACCAGCATCGATGGGCCAGGGCATGCCTATAAATACACCTAGCGACCACCTGCCAGATCCAGCATCCGCGCCTCCCTCCTCCAGCAGCAAGTAGTGCCCCGGGAGCAGACGAACCAGCATCTCGCTCGCTTCCCTCGCCACTGACTCAATGAGAGCCCCGCGCGTCCTCGCCACCGCCGAGATCGGTAACGTTCTTTAACCGATTCTGTACTTCCCTTCCTGTTGCACGAGCATATGACATCCTTCTTCCATGATTCTTGCGAACTTAATTTGAAACGAACTTCTTTATGCCCTCTTGATGTTCCGGTTAACAGAGGACTACGGTGCCAAGCCGCCGGCAATGAGCACCCCAGGTAGGAGGGCGATGACTATCGGCCTCACCCTCATGCTGCTTTCTGTGTGCGCTGCAGTGCACCTCGGCGCGGACGGCTTAGGGCTTACTCCTCTGCTTTGTGGGCGTCCTCGTTGGCGCCCGGCCTCGTCGCCGTCGGCGTCCGCATGGCCGACGGCCCAGCGCCCGTCGTTCCAATGACTAGTGCACGAGCTCTCGAAGTGTTCGTGGGCCGCAACATCGCCACTGTGGGGCTCGTCATGACTTCCTGTGCCGCCATGGCGCTCCCCGGCGAGGAAGACCTGGTTCTCTGCTTTGGCCTGTTCGCTCTGCTCCTGCTCGGCCTCATCCTCGTCAACATCGGAGGCCGTGGTGAATGATCATGATGATCGACCGATTCCTGAAACCAGCGCGCGCCACCATTAGTACCGTTGCTTGTTGTACTTGTATCTCCCTGCCGCGTGCTTGTTGCAGAACCTCTCTGTCATGTCTTTTTGTGTGCTTTTGTTGGAATAAAAAGGTCGTGCTACTGTAATGTATGTGTTTTTGTTTCCTAGTTGCCGTGCATAAGGCAATATTACTCCTCTTCTTTCGAGTGACATTGTAAGTCTGCTTATGAGTATCTGGTCAAATACGTACAATCATGTCTGTAACTTGACCAAAATGCAAATGTCCTAGATTTGTTCAATAAAATGGTACATGGCCAAGCATGGATATACTGAACTCTGTTAGGCACCAGAGTCGAGTATATCTTGGCAATGAGCTGATAACCGGAGAGAGAGGGAATAGTGGCCAGGGCCGCAGCATATGTGCTACTCGCAACTGCAAATGCTCATGCCAGTTTCATGTCGCTTAATCCAATATACTCCAGTTTAGAAGACCTGCTGTGTTTGTCAATGCAGCGTGCTGCGTGTACCTCAAAACCTACACACAAAGCGATCTGACGAATTGCATCTTTGGTTCAGAATTCAGATAATAAGTACACAGTATGCTGCAACTATACAGGTCGGCTTTTCGCAAAAAAAAAAAAAAAAACTATACAGGTCGGCTGGCAGCTGCACTCATTTGGAGCTGCTGTTGCTGCAAGCGTGAGAGAGCACAGAGCAATAGTAAATGGAATACCAAACAAGTGTAGCTGCAGCTTAAAGGCAGCCGAGCTAGGATTTCAAGAAATGGTTTGCGTTGATTCGAGGCTTTTGAGTTTTGACTAACAGCTATAAGCATGGGCTCAGCTCACTTCTGCTTCTTTCCATCATCTCTACTACAGTGCTTAGTAGGCTAGTACAGCATTTTTATTTCTATTTAATTCAGACAAGAAACGAAATCACGATGTTACTAGACGTGTTCCTTCTTTTAGTCGTTTTTTTTTTTTTTTTTTTTGAGTTTTGAATGCCCTGTTAATATACCTAAACTGCAGGCTGTTGATACTGGTCTCGCCGTTGCGTTCAGCGGGGGCGAAATTAGAATTTGGACATAGATCGGCCATTTAAATTGATAACAATTATACATGATTAAATGTGTATACGGCAGTAGCAAAGTATAATTTTTCTAAATCAAAAGAAAGTTAAAAAGTACGCCCTCCGTTCTAAATTGTAGTTCACTTTGGCTTTTCTAGATCCATTTCTTTATCTAGACACGTGTGTATGACTAGGTGCATAACAAAATCAATGTATCTAGAAAAGTTAAGTCAAAGTGAACTACAATTTAGAACAGAGGGAGTAGTTAAGAATTACAATAATAATAGCAATAAAGGAGATGAAGAATATAACAGTAAGACTAATCACCCCTGAACAGAAGTTTCATGAAGTTTGTAAGGATGATACTTCAGTGAACAATAATGGCTTTATACTCGATCTTGTATCAATCAAAAAGTAAACAAACAGCATAGTTCAACAACAGAACTCTACAACAAACAAAGATAGTGTCGGACTCGGTCGGTGAGTCGCCCGAGATAAGCGGAGTGGCTGAATATTTAATTATTATTTAGCTTTATTATTATAATTATTAGATTAAATTAAAGAGAGTTAGAAAAGACTAATGGGTGCGGCCCGTTAGCAATTGTAAACCCCTCATATAAATATGGGGCAACTATCGTGAGACAATCAAGAATAAAATAATTTAGGGTTTACCCTATCCTCTCCGACTCTCAAGCCGCCGCCGCCGCCACCACCACCACCGCCGCCCGTGCCGTCCGCCGCCCACACTGGCGTGCGCGCCGCGCAAGACGCTGCGCTGCCAGCGCGGTACTGCTGCGCCCACGCCTACGCCGAATTCTCGCCGATCTACGCCACGTCACCCTTCTCGTTCTTCCTCTCGCGTTGGCTGGAAAACGGGTTGTGACAGATTGGTATTCCGGAGACAAGACGATCCAATGGCTCAGAACCGGGGACGATCCATCGCAGAACGCCAACAGGATCATCGACGAAAGTACATCGCAGCCCATGGAGGCCAAAGCCATGGAGGCTAATTCAGCCCCATCATCAACTAAGTACATCCCGCCCTCCAAGCGCTCGCTTCAAATCTGGGCACGGATGAGCCCTCCATCCGCCCGCACCTCCGATTCCTCAATCCTGCGGCCGGTGACAAATCAATTTTCATCTCGAATTTGATACAGAAATTCCCGAAAAAATTACTCTGAATTTCCACCAACATTCTTGCCGAAAAATACCGTGACGCATTCAAAGCAATAATATTAAATTATTTTTCCGAGTATGATGGCAAGGGTGACCCTTCTCATTGGCGTGTATAAGTGCGAAAAAAATTTCTAGCTCAAGGAATTATTCATACGGATCGATGCGGCTCGTTTAGTTCCATCTCCAAGGGAACGCATTATCTTAGTTTATTCGTTGGGAAAACGAAGTGGGTCAACCAACTTGGCCAGAATTTTCTGCAGCTATTACCAGACGTTTTGGAACTCCACTGCACAATCATCTTGGTGATCCGACAAAGATCACGCCCGGGGCGGGGGATTTGGACAGGGTACACTAATACGTTCACAAAGAACGAACAAGGTACAACACCTCTCCCCAAACAAAGGCTATGCTATGCTTTATATTGCCGGGTTAGCACCTCTCGATTCAGGTCGACGTCCAACTACATCAACCACTTGATATCGAGACAGCCATAGCACCGGCTAGACATCTCTATACGACTTCACGCGTCGACAAACTCAAAGGTACGCACAAGAGGATATTCAGATATTCAAATATCGGTTCATAGGTTAACCGCATATCCACTTGTCCTACCATGCAATTACTCATCAATATAAATGGTACCAATTTATTGGCTTTATTGGATTCTGGTTCAACACACAATTTCCTGGATTCTGATTTGGCTATGAAACTGGGCCTCCAAAGTTCTTCTTTACACCGTCCGCTCAAAGTTGCTGTCGCCAATGGACAACATATAACAAATGTGGAAAGGTATGATGATATTGAATTTTCTATTGCTACTGAAAGTTTCAAAGCAGATTTCTTCGGCATCAAATTAGGAGGCTATGATGTTGTTTTGGGTGTGGACTGGGCTGAGTTTTTTGGGAAATATTATCTGAATTTTAATAAACTTATTATGAAGTTCGGCGGAAAGGACACCCGATCACATGGCACGACCTCTAAAATGCATGCATTCTCAACCAGGTATTCATATACTTTCTCCCGATATGCCAATGGATCCTCTGTTATGCAAATTCCAACAACTTTTTTCAGAGAGCCTTCGGGGCTCCCCACCCCAACGGCGTTATGATCATAGAATTCATCTTAAGGATCCCACTCAGCCGACTGTCGTTCGCCCTTATCGTTACCCTCAGATACAGAAAAATGAACTGGAACGACAATGTTCAGACATG
The DNA here is from genome assembly GCA_015847255.1 of Hyparrhenia diplandra. NCBI lineage: Eukaryota > Viridiplantae > Streptophyta > Magnoliopsida > Poales > Poaceae > Hyparrhenia > Hyparrhenia diplandra. The sequence goes on along the minus strand of JADLZK010010869.1, from coordinate 149,426 downwards.
CTTCATCAAGGTATCATCCGGTATAGCACTTCGCCATTCTCATCACCTGTCCTTCTTGTCAAAAAACATGATCAGACTTGGCATTTTTGTGTTGATTATCGGGAGCTCAATAGTAATACCTTGAAAGACAAATTTCCAATACCGGTTATTGCTGAATTACTGGATGAACTAGAAGGTGCTAAATTCTTCACCAAATTAGATCTTCGCTCAGGCTATCACCAGGTACGCATGCATCCTCCGGACATTGAAAAGACAGCTTTCAGGACACATCATGGGCACTTTGAGTTTTTGGTCATGCCATTTGGATTATGCAATGCACCTTCAACTTTTCAAGCTTTGATGAATGATATACTGGGACCGTTTACTGCAAGTTTATCTTGGTTTTCTTTGATGATATCCTGATATTTAGCAAATCCTGGTCTGAGCATCTCCACCATGTGGAAGAGGTTTTCAAGGTACTAGCATCTCATAATATCTTCTTAAAGAAATCTAAATGCCTCTTTGGTCAATCACAATTGGGTTATTTGGGACATATTATATCGGATCTTTGGAGTGGTCATTGACCCGGAGAAAATTGAGGCCGTCACCACTTGGCCGCTCCCCACAACTCTCCGTGAATTGTGAGGTTTTTCGGGACTCGCCGGTTACTACAAAAGTTTATAATGGATTATGGTACAATTGCACGTCCCTTGACTGATCTTCTTAAGAATGACTCATTCTCGTTGGACACCCTTGGCAACAACGACTTTTTGAGCACCTTAAGAGAACTTTATCATCGGACACCGGTTCTCCAACTTCCGGACTTTAATAAATCATTTATGGTGGAATGTGATGCGTGCTGCGTACGGATGAATCTTAACTCATGGCTATTTTTCAAATTCAATTGGGGTTATTTGACCAAATCTACGGGAGAAAATTGCATTCGATGATGAAGCTATAGCCCTTATTGATTCTATAATCAACGGTAAGGACTCGCATGAGAAGTTCGCAATGGATTGATCTTGTTCAACAAAAAGGTATGGCTTTCCAAATCGTCCAAACATCTTCGGACCATTCTTCATGCAATTCATGATTCAAACATGAGGGTATACAAAAACATTACATCGATTCCGTCGACCTTCTTTGTCAAACATGATAAACGCATTGTCACAGATTTTGTGAATGATTGTTTGGTTTGCCAACGCAACAAAATCGAACACCTTCATCCAGCCGGGCTTCTTCAGCCTTTACCAATTCCAGAGCGGATCTGGGAGGATATCTCAATGGATTTCATTGAAGCTCTTCCAAAAGTTGGATCTAAATCAGTAATCTTAACAGTGGTTGATCGTCTCTCCAAGTATGCTCACTTTATACCCCTTTCTCATCCGTATACAAAGAACTTTAGTAGCTCAGAAATTTTTCTCAGAGATTGTTAGACTACATGGCTTGCCAAGATCGGTGGTTAGTGATCAAGATGTCATCTTCATGAGTCAATTCTGGCAAGAAATTTTCCGTCTATCCAACATTATTTTGTCACCAACATCGGTTTATCATCCTCAAGCGGATGGCCAGGTGAGGTCATCAATAAAATTATTACGATGTATCTGCGCTTTGACCGATTGGTGACAAACCAAAGGATTAGGTAAGATGGTTACCTTGGGCTGAATATTGCTATAATACTTCATATCATGCATCGACCAAAACAACACCGTTTAAACTTGTGTACGGGCGTGACCCCCTACAATCCGTGGTTATCATCCGGGTGAGACAACATTACCACCGTGGATGACTTACTAACTCAGTGGGATATTTTTCTCAATCGGACAAAGGTTCGTTTTGCGGTTGTCTCGGGATTATTATCGCAAAATATTTTGACGCTAAACATACGCACGAGAATTTAAAGTGGGTGATTGTAGGATCGATGGAAGTCTAGAGGGGGGTGAATAGGCTGACCCCTTAAAAAATGACCTGTTAAAACTTTAGCACACTGCGTCGATAGGATATGCGCGGCACCGCCACAGATAGGGCGCACCGCCGCATGAAGCCGACGAGGCGAGACGAGACAGAGAATGAACTTCTCTCGGCCAGGTAGGCGCTGGCACCGCCAAGGTCCACGTGCGGCATCGCCGCTGGTCGCCTCACGTAAGTGACCTCGAAGTGGATCTGTGAGCTGTGACCTTTGAGATGGTGAATCGCCTTTGTTCCCGCACACGTGCTCTTCACGTAAAACTAACCAAATAATGACGAAACTGCAACAAGATAGATCGGGTCAAGCCCTATCTCACAAGACAAAATATGCAAGAAACGTAAAGGGGACAAGTGACACAAAGATTTGACACGTGGTTCACCGCGCCACACAGCCGGGTTACGTCCACGTTGTTGAGGTTGCCACACAAGGCTTAGCTTGCCCACCGGCTTGCTTTTCCCTCGTTCACAAGCCTAGGAGTTAACCCTAGAGATGTGGGGTAATGTATTGCTGTTGTGTGAGGTTACAAACCTCCCAAGGCTGCCACACGAAGGGGGCAAGCTCAAGGGCGACGCCTAGCCATCTAGGAGCAAGCTCCAAGAGTAAAGAACCCTAGGGTTCCGGCCAAACGTGAACCAAATGCTCTTTTGAGTTGGGGAAGTAGTAGATCCGGTCTCCAATCGAAGTTTCAAATTTGTTTCCCTCAAAAATCCCTGGTGGGAAGTGAGAGATTGAGTGGGGAGCTCAAAGTTTTTCAATGGAGGAGTGAGAGAGAGAGCAAGAGGTGTTTCTGGCTGTCTGCTCGAGGAAGAAGATGAAGTGAGCCAGGTGACCGTTGTGGGAGGGGTAGAATGGGTATTTATACCCCACGGACCCAACGGTAGGATTTAAGTGTGGCACTGCCGCAAGACACGACACGCTTTACCGCCACGTGGCGCATCAACCCGCACCATTGCGCAACCTTTGCCCAACCCGAAACAAAAAGAGTGAGTCTGTGAATAATTGCTGGCTGGTCAGGTTTGGAGTTGAGTGTTGTGTCTGATTTGATGTTTAGAGCACTTGGTCCACAGGTACCCGAGAGTCCTAGGATCCCTCTTGATAGTACGGCATTTTCTAAACTCAAGATTCAAAATATAAAATAATTTAAACGCCTTGATCCGGAAACACCACCATCTAGCTTATTTGGTGCCTTTGGACCTGTACATCAACTCCACATTTTAATCCCTGCATGTCATCTTCGTAAATCTCATTAGTCCCCTAATTCGGTGGTCATCAACGCCAAAACCCACTTAGAGCTTGATTGCACTTACAATCTCTCCCTTTTTGGTGATTGATGACAACCAAATTAGAGCTTATATAAGATGTAAAGTCAAACTTAGATTCGAAGACCAAGGATGTAGGAAACTCCCCTAAATATGTGAGTGAGTTTTGAATTCTCGCATTGACATAAAAAGGGTCAATTTCACATATTTAGGTGTAGTGAGGCCTCCCTCTAAATGTGTGAGTGAGATTTGAATTCTCATTTTGACATAAAAAGTCAAGTCACACATTTAAAAAGTGTGCAAGGCCTCCCCCTACATCCATGGTTCTTTGTGAGGTGCTCAACGAGGTGTCATAAAATATATCCGTGATGCATATGACAAATGAAACTGAATCGAGCACAAAAGGTTGTGCATGCAGACGATGTGCGGCCTTTGCCGCGCCTATCGCCATACGCATGCATTTAATCAACCACAGCAAGTATGACAGGATTAAACAAGCTAAACAGGCAGCAGATTATATAAAACAGAGTTTAAGCAACCAACGACCAAATTCGAGAAATAACAAGTCATAGGTGGCATTATTACATAAAATAGAGTTTCTCTCAAACTCACACCTAACAAGCTACTCTCAAAGGATCTAAACTCTGAAGATCAGCTTCTTTGCATCATCCTCGAACCAACTCCGGCGTCGAAAAAGTTTTTGACCCCTCTCATTTCTTCTAATTTTCTCCCCCTTTGGCGTCAAGCACCAAAAAGGTCATAGAAAAGAGAAGAAAAACAGCGAGTCACTCCTCACTAGTGTCCTCGTGGATCGGCGGTGTCCTCGCCCTCCTCGAGATATAAAGAAGACGGCATGCGCGGAGCGACGAGTGGAGCGTCGAGCTGGAATCTGCTGTGCAAAGGAACCAAGCAGGTCTGATAGGTCCTGATCTGAGCTGCTGGTAGCTGACAACTCTGGGAGGTCGTACTGAGGTGGTCTAGGGATAGAAGGAGGAACTGGGAGTCCTTGCTTCTCCCTAACACTCTTGAACGCCTGTCTTACCTCCCTACGCAACTCATAAGTCTGCTGAGATGCATAAGAGCAATGCCCAAAGATGGCCTTGATCCACTTCTTCACCTTGGATCGAGACTTGCTGTGCCTCCTGGGCCTAGAGCTAGAGGGCTCCTCCAAGTCCTCTCTATCAGCTGAGGTGCCTCCTGCTGAGGGTCTGGCTCTGCCACTGGTCTTCCCACCATCCAAGCCATGGGTCTTCTCTATATTGTAGACTGTGTGGAAGCAATCCTTGGGATAGATGTTCCCTGAGACCCTCTCAATCATGAACATGAGGTAGGGAGCATATGGCAGGTTCCTCCTAGCATCATCCATAGCATTGGCTAGCTGCCTCCAAATGAACTTTCCCACATTGAAGGTTTCATCATTTCTGAAGTGAGCAAGGAGATTTCTAGCATACCCATTGATGTCTGAAGCTGCCCTATCCTTGGGATCAATGGTACACCTGCAGAGGTTGTTCATCACATAGAAGAAGTCCTTCAACCCCTTCCTTTTTCCAAGTAACTTTGGATCTGCCCAGCAATCCCTGATGGCCTTGGCCTCAATGGGGTCAATCTCATGAATATCTGTGAACTGCCTGTGATCAGCCCCAAACCTAAGGATCTGACAGAATGTGACAAAGTCAACCCCCCGTAGTGCCTCCCCGTCGCCATCCGGTGAATGGTGTCTCGTTTGCCCGCCCCGGTGATAGGTGGCATGAAACCGACTAAGAATCTCCTCATTCCAATCATGCTTGAAAGCCATGATATCAGTCAGCTCAAACTTCTCACAGGCCTCAATTGCCTCATTGAAAGCATCTTCCTCCTTGTCTGCCATCCTCTCAAAATCAATGTAGTGCATAGTGGTGATCTTGCTCTTGGATGAGTGAAAGAGGGACAAATAAGTAAAAGTTTGAGTGGAATCTTTGCCCAAAAATCTCTCATCTATGCCATCGCCTCTTCTCATCATCAGATACATTGTATGCCTGGCATCCGCCACTTCTCTCTCGCTTCTTGAAGTAGCTTACCACCGGAATGGGAGGATCATTGACGAGAGGCCCATGTCGAAAACACCCTCAACCTCTTTGCATGTAGTCGTTGTCAAACACCGAGAGGTGCTGCAGGTGCCTTGTTCACCTAGGGGCACTATGGTGTACCCATACCGCTACTTCTTGCTCCTCGGTGAGCTCACCGCACCACTTGCCACCGGCTACTGTTCAAATTCTTCCTTCCTCCTGCCCCTTCGTCAATCACCTTGACCCTCATCTTCCTCTTGCCGTGGGGATCACCTCCAGGGTCCATCTATGCAAGATTTAGAGTTTGATCGAAACCGTTAAGAATAGGAAGTGGAATGACCAAATCTATGCAAAGAAAGGTTAGAAAAATAAATTTTGATGATTTTGAGCAACCCACCCGGGATCGAGAGCACGGGCTGCAAGATCTTGCCGCGCGCAGAGGCACGGCACTGCCAAGCATGTACGGCATGCGCACCGCCGTGTCATGCTCAGCGACAAGCGCCGCTCCCCCTTGCTCAAATGTCATCTAAATTCATTTTAATAAACTTTCTAATGCATCTACTTAGCACATTATCACTTGACTATCACAATTTCAGATACAAATTCAGAGCAGGTGCAAAAATTCCATGGATTCAAAAAGATTAGTAAGAACCTAAGTGAAATTTCTCCAAAGTTTGGAGTCAATCAATTTCACAGATCAATGAGTCAAGCAATTTGAGGGATATTTGTTTGTTTGAAGCAGCTAAGAACGATTATGTTCTATTTGGGGCGGCATTGCCGCGCCCTCCCCTAAATTACCTAAACCATGGAAGAGTGAAATTGGTCGATTCCAATCATCAAAGCTACTTCCCTAGAGTTCATACAACACTTAGAAGCTGAAATCCATGAGAAATTGTTGCCCATTGCATAGATCGAGTAAGAACTTCGAGGCTAGGGTTAGGTTACCTCGTTGATTGGAGAGGAAGAGGGAAGAAACTGCCGGAGGAGAGGGAGCAGGGGCCGCCAGGGACGAGAAAAGGGGGGCGGGCGGCGGCGGCGCAGCGGCCGGGGCGCGCGGGCGGCCGGCCCGGCGCGTCTTGGCGCAGAGCGGCGGCGGCGGCCTTCCTTCTCGGCGCGTGAGAGAGCGAGCGAGGGAGAGTCGGGCGGAGGAGAAAGAGTAAGGACCGGGCGAGCCCGGGGTAGAAAAGGAAAGAAGAAAACGTTTGGCTCGGTACCGGTTCGGACGAAGAAACGTCCACGCCCTCGACCCCTAGGCGCGGCATTGCCGCGGCAAAAAAAACCACCGTGCACCACGCCGCAGCGGGCACCTGCGACCCCCAAAATTTTCCATCCCCGCATATATATTGCCACCTTTTAACTTATTTCTCCTCAAACTTGATCACAAAGACACCAAAATTCATTGCCGAGGGACAGATCATCGAGATGAGAACAATGGCATTGAATTTCGGATTAGAATTTAAAATTCTTTTGAAACACAATATGAAAGTTTTCACAAACTTTTCCTATGTCGATCTAGTGTCTCAAACAGTTGCATGTGTGCTGGGAATTCAAACCAAGTTACAAGAATCGAGAATGTTTAGCTCACTACGCAAAGCACAAAACCTTGACTCATCGAGAGGCTTGGTGAAGATATCGGCTAGTTGCTTTTCGGTGCTCACATGGCAAATTGCGATATCTCCTTTGAGTTCGTGGTCTCTCAAGAAGTGATGACGGATGTCTATGTGTTTTTGTTCTAGAGTGTGCTACCGGGTTATTTGCGAGTTTGATGGCACTCTCATTGTCACAAAGAAGAGGTATCTTTGTGAAATGACATCCGTAATCCTTTAAGGTCCTGCTTCATCCAAAGTAGTTGAGCACAAAGATGCACCGGCCGCAACATACTCGGCCTCGGCGGTGGAAAGGGCTACACAATTTTGCTTCTTAGAGCTCCAAGACACTAAGGACCGCCCAAGGAATTGAGATGTCCCCGAAGTGCTTTTTCGATCTACTTTGCAACCGGCATAGTCGAAATCAAACAACCAAGTAGATTGAACTTGGAACCCTTGGGATACCACAAGCCAAGGTTAGGAGTGAGTACTAAGTATCTCAAGATTCTCTTAACAGCCCACGTTGTGACATTCCTTTGGATTGGCTTGAAAACGAAAATCACACATACACACACTAAGCATTATGTCCATCCTAGATGCACAAAGGTAAAGCAAAGATCCAATCATGGAGCGATATACCTTCATGTCCACGGCTGGACCCTCCTCATCAAGATCAAGATGTCCATTGCTTGGCATTGGAGTTTTGATTGGCTTTGCCTTGGCCATATCAAACTTCTTTAGCATGTCATGGGTGTACTTGGTTTGGCAAATGAATGTCCCTTCCTCCATTTGCTTGACTTGAAACCCGAGGAAGTACTTTAGCTCACCCATCATGGACATCTCAAATCTCTTGGTCATTGTCCTACTAAATTGCTCAACATACATATTGTTAGTGCTACCAAATATTATGTCATCGACATATATTTGGCATACAAATATATCATTGCTAACTTTATGAGTGAAGAGAGTAGGATCAGCTTTGCCTATTTCAAAGCCTTGTTTGAGCAAGAATTCCTTAAGGCATTCATACCATGCTCTAGGTGCTTGCTTAAGCCCATAGAGCGGCTTATGGAGCTTGTAGACGTAGTTGGGAAACTTGGGGTCTTCAAAACCGGGTGGTTGCTCAACATACACCTCCTCTTGTAGTGGGCCATTGAGGAATGCACTCTTGACATCCATTTGGTACAGCTTGAAGTCATGATGGGCAGCGAAGGCTAGAAGAATGCGAATTGCTTCTAGTCTTGCCACCGGTGCATATGTCTCATCAAAGTCCAAGCCCTCTACTTGAGTGAAGTCTTGAGCAACCAATCTTGCCTTGTTTCTTGTCACCAACCCATCTTCGTCTTGCTTGTTGCGGAAGACCCACTTGGTACCAATGATGTTAGTCTTGGGTCTTTCCACCAACTCCCACACTTCATTTCTTTTGAAGTTGTTGAGCTCTTCTTGCATGGCCAACACCCAATCCGGATCCTTGAGAGCATCATCATCTACTTTGCGGTTCCAAAGATGAAACAAACGAGAAATGTTGACGTAAAGCGCCTAGATGAGATCGAGTAGTAACTCCCTTTCGGGAGACTCCCAAGGATATTGTCAACGGGGTGATCCCGTTGAATCGCTTTTGTCGTGATCGTGGGTGATCAACGCCTTCTCATTTTTCTTCTTGATCTTCATCATATTCATCATCGGCTTCAAGAATTGGAGCAAGATCAAGTGGTTGAACAGTGATGCGGGTGGATCGATTCTGTTGCGCCGTAGATGGCGCGGCAATCGCCTGGCGTTGGTGCGGCACTGCCGCTGCCGGGATACTTCCAAAGAGCGTGTCTTTGCACTTGGTCATTGAGTACGTCAGCGGAATCTTGTGCGAACAACCGGTGGATCCTCCTCTCCATTTGCTTGATCTTCTTGAGGCCTTATATCACCTATAGCCAATTGCTTGATTGCCTCACAAGGTGGATCCTCCTTTCCTACAACACTTTGATCAACTTGCTCTACTTGAGAGTCATTAGATTCATCAAATGTTACATCTATAGTGATTTCAACCCTACCAGTGGTTTGGTTGAAAACACGATAGGCATGCTCATTTGACCCATAACCAAGAAGAAAACCTTCATCAACTTTAGGTGCAAACTTGGAGGTTCGGGGCCTTTTGTTCAGAATGAAACACTTGCACCCAAACACCCTAAAGTATGACACCTTAGGCTTGTTACCGGTTAAGAGCTCATATGAAGTCTTCTTGAGTTTCTTGTGTAAGTAGAGGCGGTTGATGGCATGACAAGCGGTGTTGATGGCTTCACACCAAAAGATGTTCGAAGTCTTATACTCATCAAGCATTGTCCTTGTCATCTCTATGAGTGTACGGTTCTTCCTCTCTACTACACCATTTTATTGAGGGGTATATGCAGCTAAAAACTCATGCTTGATGCCCTCTTCATCAAGATACTCTTCTACTTGGGTGTTCTTGAATTCGGTCCCATTATCACTTCTTATTCTCTTGACAGGTAGATCAAATTCTCTTTGCGCCCTCTTGATGAAGGTTTTCACCTTCTCTTGTACCTGACACTTATCAAAGACAAAGAAAACCCAAGTGAAGCGGGAGTAATCATCAACAATAACAAGTCCATATTTGTTACCCCCGATGCTAAGGTAGGCCACCGGTCCAAAGAGATCCATGTGTATCAACTCCAATGGTTGAGTAGTGGTCATCACACTCTTTGGTGGGTGAGGTGCACCTACTTGCTTTCCTCCGCTTGGCAAGGTCCACATATCCCCGTCTTTGTCAAAATCAACATTTGTTAGTCCAATGATGTGGTTGTCTTTCTACAGTTTGGCCAAGTTCCTCATGCCAATATGTGCTAGACGGCGATGCCATAACCAGCCCATGCTAGATTTTGCCATTAGACAGTGTCAAGCTTAGCCTCACTTTTGTTGAAATCAACTAAGTAAAGCTTATTCTTGAGTTTGCTGTAAAGACAACAGAGGAATCCTTCCCCGCGAAAGACTTCCACACCAACATCCGTAAAGAGACAATTGTAGCCTTTCTCACACAATTGTGAGACCGACAACAAATTGTATCCCAACGAATCAACATGCAAAACATCTGAAATATTATGCTTAGTTGTGATAGCAACGTTACCAAGACCGATCACACTTCTTACATCATCATTTCCAAACCTTATGTTGTTCCTATCGTCATTGGTTTGGAAATATGATGAGAACATACTCCTTTCTCCTGGTCATATGATTTGTACACCCGCGTCAAACACCCAACTTGACCCACCTGAGGAGTATGCCTACAAAATAAGTTTAGTTCACAAGTTTAGGTCCCCTAAGATTCTTGGGACCTTTTACCTTAGTCACAAGAACTTTGGGAACCCATATAGAGGTGTTGTAATAAAGTTTCTTTTCACTTTGCCCAAGTACTTTGCAAACACCTCTCCCTTGCTGTTTGCCTTCACTTCAAAGCAAGGATTGGAGTCCAACTTGCTTGCATTTGCCCTTGATTGATAGGAGTGTCCTCTTGGGACAGCCCAGACAAGATTCTCTGACTTCTGGACCTTCTTCATAGGCTTTTGGACCATCTTCTTGGGTCTATTCTGAGCTGAGGCAGTGTAGGTGACCTTCCCTTCTCTTGGGGGCGCGGCACTGCCGCCGTCCTCCGCGGCACCCGCGTGCGTGTGGCAACAGTGCAGCTCGGGTTGGCTTGTGTCTAGCGCTCCGCGCGTGTCTCTCTATACCTACTGTGCCTTTGCTCAAGAATTTGACACATTCGACACCATTGATCATCTTTCGACCATTGGTTTTGTTTCCATGCTTGTGTCCAAGTCCATCCTTGATTCTTGGATTTCTCCCATCAATGTAGTTGGGCTTCTTTGGAGCCTCAATTTTGTTGCTCACTATTGCCTTGCTGGTTTCACCTTCTTTTCTTACCATAGCAGTGAGCCTAGTGATCTCTTTCTCCATTACTTTCATGTTGGCAAGGTTAGTGGCATAAGCATTCATATCAACATTATAGCATTTTCCACAACCTTGACTAGTGGAGGGAGTAGAGGTATCCTTTGTGGCTAAGAGATGTGAGTTGCTCTCACTAAGAATGCTATGTTCATTTTCAAGCTTTTTGTGCTTGTCTTGCAAGTCACAATATTTCCCATTTAGGGTGACCATAGCCTTCTTAGTAAGAGCATGATTTCCTTGCTCATTAGCTAGGATCTTTTGCAAGGAAGCCACCTCACTTCTCTCAGCTACAAGAGCATCCTTGTTATCAACATAGAGCTTTTCAAGTCTATCAAGTTGACTATCTCTAGTTGCTAACTCCGCTTGGGTACTCTCTAAATCCGCCATTAGTTGAGCAAGAAAGCCTCTAGTTTTGGGATCTAGGTTCTTGGTGAGTCTAACATATTCTTCATCATCACTAGATTCATCTTCACTAGAGCTTTCACTAAGATCACTAGATTCATCACTAAGAGAGGGAGAAGGCTTGGGTGTGGATTTTACCTTCCCATGCTTGGCCATAAGACAAACATGAGTGGAGTCATTGTCATCTTCCTCATCATCGGACATGTTGTTGAAGAGCTTGGGTGTAGAGGTCTCTTGCATAGCAAATGTTGCAACATGAACTTCCTCTTCACTTGTCTCTTTAGTTGAGTCCCACTCATGACCGATGTGGGCTTCACCCATGCTTCTTTCCTTTCTCTTGTAGTCTTGCTTCTTGTCTTTGCCATTGTCCTTCTTGTACTTGTTATTCTTGTTCTCATAAGGACAATCGGCAACAAAATGCTCGGTGCTGCCACAGTTGAAGCATGTCCTCTTTTTCTTGTTTGGGAATCTTCGTTGCACCATCTTGTAGCCATTTGCTTTCATCCCCTTCCCATACTTCTTCATGAATAGGGCCATGTCATCAATCTTCTTGTAATCAGCCCCATCATCTTTATCATCACTTGAGGAAGAGGTTGCATCAATATTTTCTTGCATCTTCTTCATTTCTTTGTCTTGACTTGTAGATGCTTGCTTGCTGCCCTTGACCTTGTTGGAGGAGCTTGGCTTGCTTGTCTTGGTTGCCTTGAGAGCCACATCCTTGATCTTGACCCCCTCAAGCTTTGCTTGTAACTCCCCAAGCTTTCTTCTTTCATTTGCCTCCTCTCTTTACATGTCATAGGTGAGCAGCCTACCAAGCACATCATTTGGAGTGAAGTGCTCAAACCTCTTCTTATCACGAATCAAGGTGACCACTATGTCATTTCTAGGTGTGTATGCCTCAAGCATAATCTTGACAATGGTGTGGTCATCTAGATCCTCATCTCCAAATCCTCTAATCTTGCCAACTAGTACCATCAACCGATCAAACATTTCTTGGGCCCCTTCTCCATCAAGAATCACGAACCGGTTGAGCTTGGCCTTTAGCAAGTCAATCTTGGCTTTTCTCACTTTGTCTACACCTTCATGTGCAAGTACTAGAGTGTCCCAAATCTTCTTTGCTTCATTGACATTCATCACCCTATTGTACTCATTGCCTTCTAGAGCACTTAGGAGGATGCTTGTGGCTTGACCATTTATATGGGCAGCTGCTAGCTCTTCATTTGTCGGCTCCTTGGGGTTCACCGGTGGCTGAAATCCACCGCACACAACTTCCCAAAGACCGGGGTGAAGGGCGCTAAGATAGGCTCTCATCAAGTGCTTCCACTTGGCATAGTTGGTCCCATCAAAACGGGGCAACTTTCCCGCGGGCACATTGATGAAGGACTTCTTATCGCGGTTAGTCAAATAAGAAGAATAGTTAAAGGATATGGTGGCGAACTTGTTATTGTTGACGCTTGCACTCATCCTTCTTCTTTTCTTTCTTCTTCTTGTTCTTGTTGTAGGAGACGTCATCATCTCCATCTTCGAGCTACTTGATAGCTCACTTGACTCCGCTTCTTCTTCTTGCCTTCTCTTTTCCCTTTGCTGCCCTCCTAGCAGCTCTTACCTCCGCGAATCATCTTTCTCTGATCTTTTCTTTGAAGCTTTTTCGGCAAGCTTGACACTAGCTTGCTCCTCAAGCTTCTTCTTTTCTCTTTCTTGCCGTCTTGTGTTTCGTCTTGCTAGTCTTGCGGCTTTTTTCTCTCAACGCCGGTAGCATCACCCTTGATGGTGCTCTCGCCGGGCTGTACCGAGAGAAAGCTCATTTCTGCTGCTAGCCTCCACATCCTCCACGGGGGATGGTAGGCTTGTCTCCTCCATTTGGATCCCTCCGGCGCGTCCATACTTCACGCGATGAAGCGTATCATGAAGTATCCTAGCTCCGATACCACTTGTAGGATCCGATGGAAGCCTAGAGGGGGTGAATAGGTCGACCCCTAAAAAAATCGACCTGTTAAAACTTTAGCACACCGTCAAGATAGATATGCGCCTTTGCCGGCGAGATAGGGTGCACCGCCGCGTGAAGTCGACAGACGAGACAGAGACAGAGAATGAACTTCTCGGCCGGGTAGGCGCGGCCGCCGCGTCCCACGTCGGCGGCACCGCCGCGGGTCGCTTCCCGTAGTGACCTCGAAGTGGATCTCGTGAGTCGTGACCTTTGAGATGGTGAATCACCTTTGTTCCTGCACCGCAGGTTCTTCACGTAAAACTAACCAAATACGATAGAAACTCGCAACAAGATAGATCGGGTCGAAGCCCTATCTCACAAGACAAAATATGCAAGAAACGTAAAGGGGACAAGTGACACAAAGATTTGACCCGTGGTTCGCCGCCACATAGGCTAGGTTACGTCCACGTTGTTGAGGTTGCCACACAAGGCTTAGCTTGCCCACCGGCTTGCTTTTTCCCTCGTTCACAAGTCTAGGGAGTTAACCCTAGAGATGTGGGGTAATGTATTGCTGTTGTGTGAGGTTACAAACCTCCCAAGGCTGCCACACGAAGGGGGCAAGCTCAAGGGCGACGCCTAGCCGTCTAGGAGCAAGCTCCAAGAGTAAAAAACCCTAGGGTTCCGCCAAACGTGAACCAAATGCTCTTTTGAGTTGGGAAAGTAGTAGATCCGGTCTCCAATCGAAGTTTGCAAATTTGTTTCCCTCAAAAATCCCCCCGGTGGGAAGTGAGAGATTGAGTGGGGAGCTCAAAGTTCTTCAATGGAGGAGTGAGAGAGAGAGCAAGAGGTGTTTCCATTTGCCGTGCGCTCGAGGAAGAAGATGAAGTGAGCCAGTGACCGTTGTGGGAGGGTAGAATGGGTATTTATATCCCACGGACCCAACGGTAGGATTTAAGTGTGGCACTTTGCCATCGACACGCTGCACCCGCCGTGGGCGCGCTGACGCCAAGCACCATTGCGCTGCAAGATCGCCGCCAACCCGACAAAGAAAAGACCGAATGCGTGGAATAATTGGCCGGGCCGGGTCAGGGTTTGGAGTTGAGTGTTGTGCCCGATTTGATGTTTAGAGCACTTGGTCCACAAAACCCGAGAGTCCTAGGATCCCTCTTGATAGTACGGCATTTTCTAAACTCAAGATTCAAAATATAAAATAATTTAAACGCCTTTGATCCTAAACACCACCATCTAGCTTATTTGGTGCCTTTGGACCTGTACATCAACTCCACATTTTAATCCCTCGCATGTCATCTTCAGAAATCTCATTAGTCCCCTAATTCGTGGGTCATCAACGCCAAAACCCACTTAGAGCTTGATTGCACTTACGGTGATTATGTTTGGCTTAAACTTTTATCTCGCTACGGGGCAACCATATCCGATTTACACAAAGGCAAGCTCTCTCCTAAATATTTTGGACCCTTCAAAGATCGCTAAGATCATTACACCAAGAACATATGCATTGAATCTCGCCGCCTGGAACCCGCATACACACAATGCCTTTTTCGGTCGGCATGCTCAAACCACACCATGGGGAGATACCTACACGATATTCCGGAATTACCTCGCATTCATGATGGCACACCGGTCCCCGAACCTGAATTAATGCTCAAAACAAGAGTCCGCCAGTGGTCGGCTTCAAGTGCTCATCAAATGGAAGAACAAACCTGCCGCAGATGCTTCATGGGAAGATGCTGAATTATTCAACAAAATCTATCCCGGACTTCCAATTCGAGGGGCGAGCTGAATCTCGGCGGGGAGAGATGTCGACTTCGGTCGGCGAGTCGCCTCGAGATAAGCGGAGATAATTATTAGATTAAATTAAAGAGAGTTAGAAAAGACTAATGGGCCTGGCCCGTTAGCAATTGTAAACCCCTCATATAAATATGGGGGCAACTATCGTAAGACAATTAAGAAGAAAATAATTTAGGGTTTACCCTATCTTCCGACTCCTCAAGCTGCCGCCGCCATCACGCGCACCACCGCCGCCGCGCCCTCCACCACCGCCGCCCGCCGTGCCGCCACGCGCGCTGGCCAAGGCGCCCGGCCCGCCGGCGCTGGCGGCGTCAGACGCCTACTTGACCGCTCGCCAGCGCCCGCGCCGCCGCCTACACGAATTCGCCGATCTACGCCCGCGTCACCCTTCTCGTTCTTCCTCTCGCGTTGGCCGGAAAATGGGTTGTGACACATAGTTTATTCTTTCGCCGACGGATAGATTTTGACATGACAAATTGAAGCAAACCCGACGCAGACACACACAAAACCGAAGAGCGAGCAAGCAACGACTCGCATCCAGACCCCTACATCACACATGCCGGATTATTCCCCACCAAATCTAAGCGCAGTTCCTATCACAATACAACCAGATCTTTGGCGTTTTTCAATTGATTGCACTCATCATCGAACATGGCTACACACGAAGCACGTGGAGATGACGAAACGAAGCGCCTGATGCGGCACGAAGAGGAGAAACCAAACGCGGCGGCCGGACCGGGCGGCAAGGCAATTGGCGACCCACGGAGAGGCGTGGCGATTCCGACGAACTCAAACAGCGACGCATGTGTTCGCCCGCCATGCCACGATTATCGCATACCAGCGCTGATGTTGGCGTACACCACACCGGGTCCCGGCTTCACCGTGGAACACGGCGACGAACACCTCGCCGAGTCCAAATGGGCGGCACGGACATGGCGAGCGAACTCGGCCGGAGTCGTGGTACGCCACCGCGGTTGGTTCGATGCTCGCGAGGTGCGCTATGCGGCGCCGAACTGGGCGTGGAATGTGCGGGAGGTCATATGTGAACACTGTCTCCCCGGGCCACGCCGGCCATACCGATCAAGTCGGTGGACTCCACCGACACCGTCGTCGACACCTCGCCTCCGTGGTCCATGCTCCCGCTCCCCGTCTCTCCGGCAATGGTGGACTCACGGACCGGGCCGTGGTTGTTTGAGCTCTAGTGTTTATTTGATGGGTTGCTTGACTGCGCTTAGTAGTGGTTATATATATAGGGAAGTAGAGTCGCAGGGCAACTCTCCTTTGGCAGGCTGACCGCATCTTGGTTGTATTGATTCTTTTTTTTTTTTTTTGAAAGATCCGGTTTCCCGGCTTTGGTTATATTAAGAAGAATAGAGTTTACAAAGAACACCACCCACACGTAGCAGGGCCGCTACGGGGCAAAGCACCCACGCCCAACAATAGAGTGAAACGACAACCCAAATAAGGAACTAAGTCTAGGGAAACCAAGCCTATTCTAACTCCACAACAACGCCTTTCAAGAAGGTTACGACGGCCGCTCGGTCGCCGCGCCGTCGCCGTCGCCCGACCGACCGGGTTTTCACCCGTGGAGAAAAAATGGGGCGACGCCCCTCAACGGGAAGCGGCGCCCGCAGCGCCGCCGTCGCCGGCTGCGCTTTCGCCCAAGATCCCGGCCGGTACATCGGTTCGGATCCCGGACTTAGGAAGTCGCCACCGCCGCCGCTGCCGGCCGCCTGCCGGCCCCGCCGGGGCATCGACGCGCCGGGCCGCCATCACGCCGCGAAGCGCGCGACCACCCCCACCGCAAAGCGACATCTTGAAAACCGCCATCACACCGCTGCCCGCGTGTCCACCGTACCGCATGGCAGCGCCCTCTTCGCCTTCGTCTTGATCATGGTCGCGCCTCCGCAGGTGATCAATCTCGGAAGACGAACCAAATGGTCGCTCTCACCGAGGAGCCCCCGCGGACTACCTCGATCCCCATCGGCGCCACGCCAGCAAAGAAAGCAGCGTGCCCACCAGCCCCCCCGGGCGCCGACGACGGAGAGACTTCGGCCGGCAAGGCCACGAGGAGGGGCGACAGAGAGGAATCGCCCAACGCCCCTGAACAGGCCCACCGACCACCACCGAAGCCGCCACCGCAGTCCGCCACCCTGAACCGGATCCGGACATCCGCCCCGAGGGCCTCACCGCTGCCATGAAGAACGAAGAAGAAGGTGGAGAACCACCATCGGGCACGCGTGGCGCCGCGTCAAGCGGGGGGCCCCGAATCCGGCGAAGAAGAGAACTGGGGCCCCAAGTCCAGATTGCCGCGCCACCATGGCCGATGCCGGAGCGCCCCAGGCGTGGATCCGACCGCCGGCGCCCGGACCGCCGCCCGGGTCTCCGGAGAGCTGAAGCCGTCTGCGCCACCGTGACGAGGAAAGGAAACGCCGCGCGGACCGATCACGGAAGCCCGACTCCCGACGCCGCCCCTTTGCCCGCCGGCCATCGCGGCGCCGGCGCCGCCGCGGGTACCTCGCGGCTCCACGCCATCTCAGCGCAAGGCGCGACACGACGAAGCTGCGCCGACCGGCGCCGCCACACCGGCGAAGAGGACGGCCCGCCGCCGCCGTCCCCCGGGCGCGCTACCTTGCCGGGCGACCGCCCGGGCGGCGGCGGCGGGGAGACGGAGATCGGGGGCGACAAGCTGCGCGGCGCTAGGTTTCCCGTGCACGCCAGCGTGGGGGCGACAGCGGGGCTGTGTTCTCTATTTGATAATTTGATTCAAGCCCTTCATTGATTTCAGAATTTCCTCTTCCCCTGCTATGTAGAAAAAGAAAGCTAATGTGGAAATTAGCTACTTAGTTTTGAAGATTGAAGATTAATAGATGCTGTTAAAAGCTTGAAGCCCAAATACTTAGTCGAAGACTTGTGGAAAGCTTTTTTTGTTTGTGTATGCTCATTTTTCAGGCAAGTGATGCTTCAGTAACTAAGCAAGTAGCAGTCCTTTCTTATATGTCTTATATATTGATGATTGATCTACCACTCAGCATATACAATGATAGCTACAAAAGATGTATGATTATTCATTGTGGATGAATACACTTTTATAGGTTATCATGTGAACAATAGATTTGGCTATTTCAGTCTGCCATGCATTAAGCTAGAAGATATGCATTATATTCAACTATGGACATCATTGTTGCCAGCATCACACTTTTTTAAATATAACACACATTGAAAGTTAAATTATTGTGGCAGTATTTTTGTTTCGTTCTTGTGCATGACATTTATGTATTATAATATAAATTTATTTTAAAATACACATGTTGCTAAAAATTTTTATGAATCTGATCAAATTTAAATTTTTGCTCAAGTTGCTCGGCAGGACGTTCAGGTCGGGCCAGTCACCTCTTGACAGCAAGTTGGTCTTGTTAGATGCCGCTGACGTGAGGTGACGCGGGGCCCACGAGGCGACGGGCCACTCCTGAACCGGCGCGCCCCCGGTCGTACCGGGGCGCCACACGCGCAGGGCATAGCAGCTGCACGCGCAACACTGCGCCCATCCGCGTGAAGCCACCACATACCTCTTTCCAGTTTCCACTATAAAACCTCCCGTCTCGTCGTCTCGCTCTCTTCATTCAATCATAAGCCAGATCCAGCGGCTATGCTTCCCTCTCAAGTTGACTTCCCTCCCTCCTGCCGCAGCAATCCTTCTCGTGTAGTGCCGCGTTCTTCCCAGGCGGAACCCGACGTGCGGTTCGTGCTAGTGACCGACCGGAGGCCCCGTGAGCAGAGCAGCCAAAGGATCCGACGAACTGTGAAGCTCCTCAGGCTCCGAGTCATCAGCAGCAGTAACCAGCTTCACTCGCGGCTGAGGCCCCAGGCGTCCTCGACGCCGCCTAGTAGATCGGTAACGTTCCTTTTCTCTTTTTCTCGACTCTAAATATTTTAGCGGAAAAAGAACGGATGACTTATGTGGAAAACCAAACTGAGGTTTTAGGGTCCGAACATGGCGCAGGGGTTCCGGCCGCCGGAATAACTTATTTAACTGTTTCTGTACTTCCTTTCCGTTGCACGAACGCCGGACATCCAAGTTCCGTCATTCTTGCGAACTTTGAAAAAAAAAAAAAAATCGTTGGCTTTCTTGATGTTGATGTTCCGGACCGGTTAACAGAAGACGGTGCCACGACACCGGCAAATCGGCAATGAGCACTCTGGGAAGCACGGCAATGGCCATCGGCTTCACCGTCATGCTGGTTTTTGTCAGCGCTGCAATGCACCTCGGAGCTGGCCGCTTTGGCTTACTCCTCTGCTTTGGAGGCGTCCTCGTCGGCGCCAACCTCGTCGCCGCCGGTGTCCGCATGGACGACGGCCCTGTGCCCATCGTTCTAGTGGCGATCGGCGGTGCACGAGCTCTCCAAGCGTTCATGCGCCGCAACATGGGCGCCGTTGGGCTCGTCATGGCTTCCGGTGCCTTCACGACGGTCTCCAGCGAGGAAAACCCGGTGCTCTGCTTCGTCATGTTCGCTCTGCTCCTGCTCGGACTCACCCTCATCAACATTGGAGCTCGTGGTGAATATTCTGATTTTCAGTTAAGCCCCTGAATTGCCACTTCTGCAATCAGTCACTGCCGCCGCCGCCGCCTTACCTAAATTAGTACTGCTACTCTTGTTGTATCTCTGTACTACTCGTACAGTATGTGCTTGCTGCAGAATCTCTGTCATGTCCTGTCGTGTGCATTTGTTGGTGTAATGAAGTTGTGTTACTGTTGTGTCTACAGCGTTTTATCTTTCCTATATATACTGCCATGCATATTGCAATACTATTTCTTTTGAAGGACGATGTAAATCAGTAGTACTGTACTACTGTCTATGCATTTCAGTATTTGGTCAAATGCAAGTTGTCGATAGAAGAAAATAAATTCATCAGAAGTCACTTAGTTAAAATAGTCATCAGCCACTGTTGTTGGAATTTGAAACTGAATGTCTGAAGGGCAGCGTTTTTTTGTCGAACCTCGAAGCTTGATTCAAATGGATTTCACCTATAACCCAATACACAAATTTGATTTTGTTCTCAAGGGTAGTGTATGGGCTGACGATAAACATGATTATTTGTAGCAATGACACAGCAATTGGACACTAAATACTTGATCAATGTAGCTCTGTCAGTAGCTCTGAAACTGAGAGTTCTAGTTTAACTGCCTGAACTGTTTCAACTTACCGAACTTTGGAGCCCCTTCTTAAACCGTGATGAATCACACCTTGTTCCTTAAACCAACTGAGACTTTCAGAAACAACTTTTGGAGCCAGGCGTTGAGATTTTCAGACCGGCTGATAGCGTGTAGTCTCAGCGTTAATGTCAAATATGTTTATATCTCTTTCCTTGTGTTGGCTGCTGCAGTCAGTTTTGTATGTTACTGCCATAGCAATTACCATATAGATATAGCTTTCTAATGGAAGAACAAGAATGATTGTTTTGTTGCTGCAATGGCAAAGCTAATGCATGAAAATTTACATCTCTATATTTTGCTCGTCCAACATGATGCAAAACTGAATTTTTCTTTTTATATGCAGGATTGAGAAACAAGCTGATGCATGTGTTCCTGATGAACCAGAGACATTTTAAAGCTCTGGTTGGTTGGATCATTTCATATCTTGGAGAATGAGCTCTGGTTGGTTCAGCTCTGGGCATTCATCTATTTGTTGTCTCATTGCATTCACAATTCAGGATTGGATCTCGCTGCTAACACACACTCCGAGGTCCCCACCCCCTCGTCGTCCGTGCAAGGCGACTTCGGGGCGACACAAAGACCGCGCCAACGGCGCCCACCACGCCGTCCCCCCGGCCGCCGCCGCCTCTCCGGCTAGCGGTGGCGGCGGCCCGCCGCGCGAACTCAACAAGGCCTCCAGCAGCGCTTCCCACCCCGCCTCCTCAGCTCTCCGTCTTCGAGCTCGACGCCGGCATCGATGGGTGGCGCCCGGTGGCGAAGGAACGCCGGATCCGCGTCCTCGGGCGGATCCGGTGACCTCCACCGCTGGATCCGGTGTGGCTGTCTTGCTTTGGCATGGCGACCGCCCGGGTACGGCCGGGCTTGAGGCGGATTGGATCCGGGCGTGGAAGGCCGGGCGCCGCCGCCGATGCTGAGAGGCTTTTTGCATGACGGAGGCAGGGGCGAGGAGATCATCGCCGCCGGTGTCCGGGCCGCCGTCGCCGCACCAGCCGCGGGCGAGAGAGGCTCGCGGGTCTCCACTCCCGCGCCGCCGCCGCTCATCGACGCCACCGCGTGTGAAGTCGCGCCCCTTCAACGCTGGGCGAACGTGAGCCGGGCCGTGGGCGGGCGTTATTCGGCCGACCGCCATCCATCCATGTGGGCCCGACCCCGCCCGCGCATTAACGGATGCGTGGGGAGCGGGGGTCACGGGCTGGCACGGCAGCGCGCTTTCCCGCCCCTCGTGGACGACCAAGCCCGCCCCGGCCGCGGCCCTCGGGCCGCCGAAGCAGTCGCCAGCCACCCACGCCGGTAAGTGAACGAAACCCGGGGTGAAACCCGCCAGCTTCTGCTAGCCGGGGCGGCGGTGGCGAGTCCGCGCCATCTCCCTCCTGAGGCGCGTCGGTTTTAGTTTTACGCGCGCATGCTATGTCCGTTTGCCGCCATCCCCTCGTTGCGGCTAGTGGTTGTGGCGAGCCAAATCCGGCATGCCGGTTTGGGCTAGAATCGCAAAAAGCCTTATCCGGCTTTGCTCGGTCCGGCGGCGATGGCGCTCGCTGCGTCATACCCCTCCCTTTGAGCGCTGAAGATGCATTACTACTACCTGCCGATAGGAATCCTCCATGCTCCCGTCCACGACGGTGGCATCTGTGGATGTCACATTCCTTGTTGAAGGCGTCGATTTCCTCTGCAGCCTCCTATGTCCTCATGACCACCTATGTCCTTGCCGCCTCCTTGAGCTCTCCCTATCCTCTCCTCTTCCATCCTATTTCCATTGTTCTTGGTGTGTTTGGGTGAGACTGGTCTAGCTGGCGGTTGTTGCCGACGCTCTGACGAGTGTCCTCCTCTGGCGCCTCTACTCCGTCGGCGCTCTCCTTGGTGGTGGCATCAAATGCGGGTGGAGTTTCCCACGCCGCCATTACCCTCCAAGGTTTCCTCCCGTTGGGCGGCGTTGGATGGCGATATGTGGGCCCGGATGTGTTGGAGGATGCCCCCATCAGCTTGAAGGGAGGTCGCCGTGTTTCCACTGCTGGTCTCACTATTTCCGTTCCTAAGAGGGGGAGCGGCAGTGGAGCGGCGTAGCTATGAGGAGTGGTGCAGAGCACAAGGGCCACAGTGAAACCGGCGAGTATGCTGTTTGGCGGTGGCGCAAATCGACGTTCGATTGGCGACTTTTGGCTTAGTCTAGGATTACCCCTTGTTGTATGTTGTTGTTGTTATGTTTCGTGATGTAATCTATCTCTCTTCCCCTCTCTTCATGTACCGAACTATGTAATTGGTGGTGCCTTGCACCCTTTTCACCCACCGGCTTGCCGGAATCTGTGAAATGAAGCGGTGGAGGATCGTTTAGATCTCCCCGTGAGTTTCCTCAAAAATAAAACAATTCGGGATTGAGGACAAGTTGATACATTTGTAAAGTTAAAGATGCCTAGTCACCATCCAATTAGCACTTACAACTTTACCAGATGAGAGAAGTTGGAGCTTTAGATTTACCACAATGGCGTGGCATGCCAGTCAGCATGGCAACGTGAAATGTCCTTGCTACCCCCGCCTCGCTCCTCTCTCTTCATCTCACGACAATTGGGTCCCGTAGCACATGTCACCGCCAGTTGGGCCTTATTTGTCATCTTCGTCTTCTAGCTCCAAGACATCACAGCCTTGGCGGCGGTGGTGTTCTTCGAGCGAGCCCGAAAGCGAGCGCGGAGACGGAGGCGAGGGCGGTGCATGCTGGCGCCCCCCCCTCGCGAGGTGCGGCGGGCGGAACGGTCGTGTTAGGCGAGCCCCGCTGCACGGTGCTACCCTACGGACAACATCGGACTCGGACGGCGGACGAAGAGTTAGTCTCAACGACGCGCGAACCGTTTGGACACGAGGGAGCGAACCCACCATTGACCGGCGCCGAAATCGGTTCCGCCGCGCAACCATAGGACCCTCCCGCCGGAACCGGGCGCCGACGCCGCAACAAAGACGCCGAGGCGCAGCGCGCCGCCGCCGGGAAGCCTCGTGGCGGCTAACGCCACGCTCCATGCAATGTAACATCCTTCTGCGCAGAAGTTGGGGTCGCCGCCCAACCCTCGGAGACTATGGATGAAAAGCTTTTGGCGCCTTTCGGATCCTCCGACACCCCGCGGGGAGGCGGCGACGCAGGCCCCGCTTGGCGATGATTTTGACCCGGTGGCTTGGAACCCGGAACTGACCGGGTTGATAGACGACACGACCTAGGCTCATTGTGTTTTGGTCGCTTTGTCGCAAATTCATGTAAATCACAACCGTGTGGTGCCACACGGCGGAGTTGCTTTAGTAATCGTGGATTACTACTGCTAGCTTTGTATTTTTATGTATTTAACTCTACTCCTTCTTAATGAAATACGTGCAATGTGCATGTTCGAAAAAAAAAAAAACTCTGACCATGTGCCAAATATAGAGAGAGAAACCAGTAGCCAGGTGATGCCAAGGTGAAATGATGTGGAAGGCGACGACCGTAGCGGCTGTCCGCCTTAGATTTCACCGGCAGTACGTATGTACTACCTTTAGGGTGTCCGCAATGCTTATAGCTAGTGCTAGCTACGTAGTCGGCTGATGTGGAGGTGAGAGACAACAATAAAGACTATTTTTTATATTATTGGACCCACATGCTCCTCTCACATATTCTTGGGATACGTGAAATAGTCTAGATATTTGCATGTATCTAGTGACTACTCTCTTTACTTTTTTTTCTTGTCACGCCGCATCTAGATAGCAAAAATAGTAACCATTGGAGCGGCCTTAGTAGTACGGTGGGCGAAAAACTTTTGGGCCATGTTCTATTTTCAGCTGGTCGGTCTAAAGACGTGGAGCTAAATGCCGAGCATCCGCACACCAGAGCTCGACTTGTTCGGGTTCGGACGTAGCAGCAGGCGTGTCCGATGTCCAGTCTCACGGACTCCACGCCTCTCCATGATCGACGTTGCATGCCAAGTTGCCAACGGATAAGATCGACGTACTAGCAGCAGGCGGCCCATCGAGGCGAAAAGCGCGACAGGCGACCGCGAGGCTACGGACCAATCCGCCGTCAGTTGCCCCGGCAGAGAATCCCATGGGAGCACTCCCTTTCGTCGCGGGGCGGAGAGAAATCCCATGGAGCCCTTTCGTCGCGGCGCGCGGAGAAATCCCGGGAGCGTTGCGTGATTTCGTCAGGATGCGAAACTGCGACGCGCAGAGAGATCCGACGGGACACGAGGAAAAGCCTGGTCCAAATCTTGCCGGGAAGCATCGGGCTTTACGTTACTGCCGCAACCGCCAGTATCCCGGTCGTCCACCCTCACATGGACATGGTCCATATTCCGTACCTTCACTTGTTTTTTAACTTCCGTTACCTCTCACTGCCAATATGGTCCCACCCAGGCCGACGCGCGCCTTATAAAACGCTCCGTCTCCCGCCTCGCTCTCTTCATTCGAACCACCGGCTGCGCTTCCTCCTCTCGTGTGACGCGTTCTTCCTCGCCTCCGTCAACGGCACCCAGCCCGACGGGAAGTTCCAAGCTCGCCCTAGTGACCAAAGGCCCCGTGAGCAGACCAGCCACCGGACCACAAGATAACGGTGCTCCTAAGTTCCAAATCATCACCATTCACCAACTAGCATCGCTCTCATTTCGCTCGCCGCCGAGGCACTGCACGTCCTCGCCGCCACCAACATCGGTAACGTTCATTCTCCTCCCCCCTACGCCTTAGCAATTTTCCTTCGATGACTCCAAATTTGGGGAAATGAACAGGTAATTTTCTAACAAAAAACAAGCTAAGGTTTTAGCATGTGAACACGGCACGCGGTGCCCGACTGCCGGGACGTCGCGGCCGGAACTTCTTTAACCCATTTTGTACTTCCTTAACATCCTTGATTATTGCGAAATTTGAAAGAGAAAATTGTCTCCCTCCATGTCGCTTTAACACAGGAATACGGTGCAATGTCGTCAAAGCGATGAGCACTCCAAGAAGCAGGGCGATGACCATCGGCCTCATCGTCGTTCTCGTCGGCGCGGGCTTGCACTCCGGCGGCCGACTTACTCCTCGCTTTATGGGGTCTCGCCGGCGCGAGCCTCATCGCAGTCCCCGGCGTCCGCATGGCCGACGGTCCTGCGCCCAATCCATAGTTCAGGTGGTTTCCGGAGGTGCACGAGCTGTCGCGGTGTTCGTCGCGCCGCAACATCGCCACCGTGGGGCTCTTCATGGTTTCCTGTGCCTTCACGGCGGTCTCGGCGAGGAAGACCCGTGCTCGCTTTGGCATGTTGGCTCTGCTCCTGCTCGGGCTCACCCTCGTCAACATTACCCTGAAGTCCCTGAATTGATGACACTGACTGGCAATCAGTCACTCACTGCCGCTGGCACCGCAACTACACGTCATCGAGCCTAATTCCTGAATTGGGCTGGGTCTGATTGAACTGAACTTAGTATTGTTGATTGTTGTAGTATCTGCCTACCGAGTGCTTGTTGCGTAATCTCCGTCACGTCGTGTTGTTGTTGTTGTTGTGTGTTTTGTTGGAGTAAAATGTTGTGCTACTGTAGTGTTTTTGTTCCTACTTGTCGTGCATGAGGAAATACTGTCTTTTGAGTGACATTGTAAGTCTGTCTATTAGCATCTTGTCAAATAAAATCATGCTTCTAGTATCTATTTGCAATTGCCAATGTCCTAGATTTGTGCAATGGAATGGTACTCAACTAAGCATGGATTAGAAGATATCATAGGGCCTATCAGAGTTCAGTATATCTTGGCAATGAGCTCTGAACCGGAGAGACTATTGACCACTGACCAGGGCCGCTGCATATGTGCTCCTTAGACTGCTAAAGAATAATGATTATGGCAGTTTCACTGCACCTGTGTTTGTCAATCTATCGTGCTGACCAATTGCATCTTCGTTTAAGAATTCATAAGAAGGCTATAACTATATAAGTCGATTTGGCAGTGGTTAGTTAACAAATGTAAGAGATGAAAAAGTCTGCGTTGATTCGGGGCTTTTGAGTTTTGACTAATAGCTGCAAGCATCGGCTCAGCTCAGGTCTGCTCCTTTCCATCATTTTTGACTGGTGCCTAGTACAGCACTTTTGTTTCTGTTTCCTGCTTTTGTTTGTAAATTAGGGAAGGCCCTGTTAATATGTAACTAAAACGTTCAGAGCTGGCAGAGTTAGAATTTGGGTATAGATTTGTCATTTAAATCGATAAAAATTATACATGATTAAATGTGTATACGACAGTAGCAAAGTTAATATATTTTAAATCAAAATAAGCTAAAAATAGATGAGAATTACTATGATATTAGGAATAAAGGAGATGAAGAAGATAGCAGTAACATCAATTACACCTCAAGAGAAGTTTAACAAAGTTTATTAGGATGATACTTCATTGAACAGTATGGGCTTTGTACTCGATCTTGTACCAAAAAGTGAACAAACACCAAAGTTTAACAGAATCATAATACAAAGACTATATTCTTCGTTGACTGGTAGATTTTTCCACGATAAATTCAAGCAAACCTGACGCTGACACACTGAACAAGCGAAGAGCAGAGCAAGCAAGGACTCCAGATCCCGACAGAACCCCTACACAACACACACAACACACATGCTAGATTATTCCCCACCAAATATAAACGCAGTTCGTAATCAGATCTTTGGCTGCTTGAGTCCACTGTCCACTTATCATCAAACAAGGCTACACACGAAGCACATGCAGGATAACCAGAAACAGGCTGGCCAAAATCAGCACAAAGAGGTGAAATGCAACAGCCGGCGAGCCTGGACCGGCGGCGAGCCCATTGATAGCCACGGAGGAGGCGCCGATTCCGATGAACGCAAAGCAGACGACGCAAGTTTGTGGCCGTCATGACAGGGTTGCCGTACACCATATCGAAGCCGTAGTCGTCGTGCACCGCGTCGCCGCCGCCCGGGAGCAGGTCGACAAACACCTCGCCATGTCCGGCGCCGTCAGGAAGGAGGCCGACAAGCAACTCGCCGTCTCTGGGACCTAGATTACGGGGCTGCAGCGCGAAGTAACCATGGACTCCGTACACCTGGCCGCTGCCGCGTGGGAGATGGCCGACAAACGCCTCGCCATGTCGATGTCCGGCGCCGTCCGGGAGCAGACCGACGAACACCTCACCATGCCCGGCGGTTCGGCTGGGCTGCCACATGTAGTTGCTGTACACCGCGCCGGCACCATCGGGGAGCAGGTCTACAAGCACCTCGCTGTACTGTCCGGCACCCGGACTGGGCAGCAGCATGTAGTCCCCGTTGTACACCGCGACGGCGCCGCCGTGGAGCTGGTCGACGAGCACCACGCCACGTCCGGCGTCAAGGCGAGGCTGCAGGGAAGAGTAGCCGTGGTTGTGGTCCACCGGCACGACTGCGTCAGGGAGCTCTGGGCCGACGCGAGCACCACATCGAGGGCAGGGCCCAGCTGCCGCCTGGACGCGCTGATAATGTTGGCGTACGCCACGCCGGGCGCGGGTTCAAGGTGGAACACGGCGGCAGGCACCTGGCCGTGTCCAGCTGCGGCGCGGACAAGCCGCGTGTACTCGGCGGAGTTGTGGTACGCCACCACGGTTGGTTGGAAGCCGGCGCGGCGAGCGGCAGCAGCGCCGCCCTGGCCGTGGAAGGTACCGGAGGTCATATGTGCCTCGCCTCCCTGGACCGCGCCGGCCATGCCGAGGTCGGTGGACCCAACCGTCGTCGACCTCGCCGCCTCGCCTCCGTGGTCCATGTTCCCCGGCCGGCAATGCGTGAACCCCCGACCGAGCGAGTGTTGGGGCTCTGATTGCTTGAGCTCTAGTAGTGTTTATTGGATGGATTGCTTGTCCTGCTCTTGCAGTATATATAGGGAAGCCAGGTGATGCCAACGTGGAGGAAAGATGGCGACTGGCCCGGCGCCGACGAGTCGGCGAGCCCGGCCCGACTTGGGATCTTCTAGACGTGTGCGTTGCGCCGTGCGCGCAGCCGGGCATTGTTGATTGGCGTGCGTGATGGTGATGGATGGACCCACCCCGGGTCACGACGACCATTATGATCCTGATCGCAAAGCGGGCCGGGCCGACGGGTGAATTTCCTCGCTTTCATCGTCGCTGTCGCTGTCGCTGTCTCCCAGTATATTTGGCCGCTTGGTCTCACTGACAACCATCGCATACGGCGACTCGGAACAGGTGTGTTCTCTCGTGGGCTGTGGTGGTTGTCGCGACGTCCTGGGCACAGCAGCATATGCCGGCAGACGACATTGGCTCCGAACGACGCGGGCCGGGCCTCTATGGTCCCCATGTCAGTGCATGGAACGAAACGAATCGTTGTGGGCGTGCGTGAGCCGGGCAGGCATAGAGTACTCCAGGAAGCAGGGCGATCACCATCGGCCTTACCGTCCTGCTGATTTCTGTCAGCACTGGCATGCACTTCGTCGACGCTGGTGGCTTCGGCTTACTACTCTGCTTTCTAGGGGTCCTCGTCGGCGCCAGCCTCGTCGTCACCGGCGTCCGCGTGGCTGATGGCCCCACTACGCCATTCGTTCCGTGGTCTTTGCCGAGCGCGAGCTCTCGCGGCGCTGACCCACTCGCAACGCCGCCGCCGTGGGGCTCGTCATCGCCCGTGTGCCATCACGGCGGTCTCCGGCGAGGAAGACCCGGCGCTCTGCTTCGGCATGTTGGTTCTGCTCGGGCTCATCCTCGTCAACATCGGAGCTCGTGGTGAATGAGTCTTCAGTTCTTGGATTCATTCACTCTCAATTGGTTCCTGATCCTGACTCGACACTAACCGGCAATCAGTCAGTCACTTATTTACATTTACTTATTAGTTTTTTTATGAGGAATGGATATTAGAGCAATTTTTTTTAAAAAATAAAAGAGTACAATTTAACAATGACTCTCAAAGTAGTCGTCTAGTTTTCAAAATGTATTTTTGACTGCCTATACAAATTATAACGGGTCTCATTGTGGTCCCACGGGCATTTATCTGTCCCGTTATGCTACATGGACCTCACAAATGAGATCCAAATGTCAGCTTGAAGGCTCTAGCTTAGAAAAATCATAACTCCCTCATACGACCTGATCAGATGAAAAAGATTTTTATGTGAAAAACATATTTCGATGAGACTTGTAACTTTCTAATTTTGAGATTTACCCATTTGAGATTAATGCTGTTAGAATAAGTGATCTGAGGCCATGGTTTGCATGGGCCAATATCTTAGTTGTTCCTATAACTGAGTCAAGAGGAGTCAGCGTCGGGAAAAAACTGAGCAAGAGGAGTACTCCTACGTGACTTCCTCATACTTGCTGTGTTGAGCACACTAACATTATGAAGTTGTGCTCCCTTGTCACATGAGAATGCTATGGGAATCTCGGATGACATGCACGGAGTAGTGAGCATGTGTATCGCGTAATTAATGGCCTCCTCTCCTCATTGGCGGCGCTGGCGAAAAATATAAGGGGGCCAACTAAATATTCGCCGATTTGAGAATTTTGTAATTATCATAAAATTTTCATTGTCCGTGCGCTGCTTCATCATTGAAATCTTTCTGCCGCTCCTGCTAGCTGCTGCTTTGGCCAGTACACGCCACGAGCAAGCAAGCAAGAGAGGAATCTAGTACTCTACATGCATAAGTATGTCGATATATACATATATATGTAATGTATGCATGCATGTTAGGGGTGGCCATGGCCCCCGCCAGCCCCTCCCCAGTTCCGCCACTGCCTCTCCTTCCTCTCACGTTGTCGACCGTGCTGCAGCCATCCACCGCTGCGCGGGGTGTGTACTATGGCCTCGTTTAGATGGCAAAATATTTATCAAAAGCGACTCGCTCTAACTCCTCAGAAGAAAACATTGTCTAATCATTGACTAACCAGCCAAAAGATTCGTCTCGTGATGTACAAATGTAACTGTAATTAGTTATTTTTACCTACATTTACTGCTTTCCGAACATATCTTTTTTTTGTGATTTAATGTGATGTGATAAAAAGAGCCTAAAAATTTATAAGTTTTTAAAGAAAAATTTTAAATCATCTAAACGAGTACCATATGTATGTGTGTGTGGCGCAGGCGCCCCCATGTGGCCTTGGACTAGACACGGTTGGGATAGTGGTCGAGTTCGGGATAGTGGTCCTCCCCTTCCGGAAATAAATTGGCTGCGGCGGGGACCTTGCGCTCCGTACGGCACCCCGGTGGATGTCTGACGCGTGTCATGGAGGCAGATCGGAAGGCGCGGCGCTGGGCATAGACCAGGAGGATGCAGGGCAGCAGATAACTTCCCGTACGGATGCGGGGCCGCACCCAATTTATTTCCCCTTCCTCGCTTCCACCCCTCTCCACTTGTCCATTTGGGTGGGCCAATGTCCATCTTGCCGTACGGATGCTGGTAGTAAAGTACTCCTCCGTCCATAATTAACTTCACGTTTACGATTCAAAAATTTTCCAACAATAAAAGGTCACCTTGCACAAAGTACACGCCTGAAGCTAATAGGTGCGATCTTTCCCTCCGTCCACACAAATAAGTGCACTTCTTTGACTTTCAAAGATCGTGTGTTTGACCATTCGCCTTATTTAAATTTTTTATACAAATATCATATATTTTGTTATAGCTTAATTTATCATTAGAGATACTTTAATAGTGATTTATTTATTTTGTGGGATGTGAAAATTTTTTAAATAAAGCACGAACGGTCAAACACAATAGTTGAAAGTCAAAGAAGTGCATTTATTCCCGGACGGAGGGAGTAGCTCGGAGTAATAAAAAAATGACTTGCGTCGGAAATAAAGGTCCATCCGTCCCGAACTCTCGAGGCTTCTTAAGTTCTCGTCCATTCGTTTGGCTTGGCTACTGTGGATGCTCCTGTGTGGCTAGCTCTCGTCCACTGTCTTTTCTTTCCGCTGCGAGAGGTTTTCCGTCCCACCTCGCCAATGCACCTGTGCATGCAAAGCTTTTTGACAGTTCGTAGGGGCAATTTCGTAATTTTACCATATCCTTAATTTTCGTGCTAGAGAGTAAAATGACAGGTTATTTGCGGACGGAGGGAGTATACTTGTATCTGGGTGGGCCCATGTCCATCTCTCTGTCTTTCTGCATAATAAACATCAATGTATCGATACGAGTACTATATATAAACCCCCACCAGAGCCCGGACTCCCCGTCTCGCTCTCTCATCGCCTTCATCCTCGGCAGCACACAGGCGACATCAAGTTTGCAAGCTCGAATCATCCGCAATCAGCTTATCGCTCGCGCCGCCGCTGCTCAGGCCCAGCGCGTCCTCGCCGCTACAACACCAGAACTGGTAACGTTGCTTCTCCACGGCCTTAACAATTTTTCTTCCACTCCAAATATAAAAGAACGGATGGATGCATGGATGATTTCTGTGAACACGCACGGCGTGCGGGGCGACCGGCTGGGCTGCCGGAATATACTTGTTTGACGATTCTCTACTTCCCTTCCCGTTGCATACATCTTTTTGTTCCGAGTGATGCTTGCAAGCTTTGAAAACGATTTCCTTTGCCTCCTGATGTTTCGGTTAACAGAGAACTACGGTCCCACGCCGGCGACGATGAGTACTCGGGAAGCAGGGTGATGACCATCGGTATCACTGTCATGCTTGCTTCGTCGGCCGCTGCAATGCACCTCGGCGCGCGGACTGCCGGCTCACTTCTTCTTGTCGGCGTCCCTCGTTGGCGCCCGGCCTCATCGCCGTTGGCATCCTCATGGCCGACGGCCCCCTGCGCCTGTTGTTCGGTGGTGTCCGGAGGTGCACATAGCTGTCGCAGCGTCCCGTGGGCATAACATCGCCTCCTCGTGGGGCTCGTCATGGCTTCCTGTGCCGTCGCAGCGCTCCCCGGCGAGGAAGACGCGGTACACTACTAGGAATGTGTTGATAGATGACGGTTTCCTCGCGACATTTTTGAAATGGTCATAGAAATTTTAGACCATGACGATATGATAATTAGGTGCTAAATCGGTGACGATTTAAACCATTCGTCAACACCATAGTTACTTATGATGATTTTGAATAAACATCACGCGGATGTATAGGAGGGTGACATGGCCTGTGTGATGCTGACATGGACCTCCACGTGGGCGGCTGACTGTGATGTAGAAAAGAAAAAACAAAACGAAAAAAAAAGGAGTCTAGCCAAGACTGAGTCTAGCCAAGACTCGAACCCACAACAGGCTAAGTTGAAGGGGTAGAGTCTTACCACTACACTATGAAAGAATTTGTGGTAGTAATGGATGGTTTACATTTTTATCAAATTAAATAGGTGTCCCAACAAAAGAAATCACAACCAAATCAAGGCGTCGGCATTTGTTGGTAGTGGCGACTAGCTACGGCGATGACGGTGGCAGTTTCGTGGTGAGGGTTTCTGAAACGGGGCCGTAGGTGAAACCATACGTGAAGGGTGACATGGACGACGAGCAATCATAGAAAAAAAAAAAAATTTGTGGGAGATATGGGGATTCGTACCTGGGCACCCGTGGCTTGAAACCGAGCAAGCTAACCACCACGACAAGCATGCAATTTTGTTTTGTTATATTATTAGAATTATTTAACACCTTATTGTTTGTTACCAAAAGGAAATAAAATAGCAGAAACATTGTCGCATTTTGGCTTCGATCCTAGCACCTTTAGTGCAAAACAAAGCGGCAATACAACCAAAACATAAGTCATTTTTTGTTACTATATGACTACTTTAATTTGAGATTTTTGAATTACATAAAAGAAGAAAATAGCATTGGTTTTATTAATGCAAACATTGGTTTTTAGGCCCGACCTGCACTCCCTCCACTTCCTCTCTGGGACGGCCCAGATTCGCCTCCCCTCCCTCCCTCTCAATTCTATGGGCCAAAGCCCATCTCTGTGCAGTAGCCCAATCGCAGACAGCCCACCAGCTCCTCTCTCAATTTGGTTTAAAATTTGTAAATAGTGCTTCTCCCTCGTACAAACTTTAAATTTGATTATTGTTTTAAAAAAATTCTAAGGCTTGCAAATTACCTGTGTGAAGCAACCACAAAATTTGAGATATTTTTAAATTGGTTTGGTACTTTTTTCAGTTTAATTGAAATTTTCGTGCGACTTCACTGGGTAATTATACGTTGAACTGAGTCCACCCACGAAAAGATCTGGAATGATGTCAAACTTTGTCACAAAGTCCCTTATGCCCTAAGAGACAAATATTTGTGGAGGTTGTTGCAGAATTCTAGTGTTTTCAATCTATAATTCACCATATCTTATCTCACGAAGCATGAAGAAAAAATATAATAATAAAAATAATCATCGAAAAAATCTAAGATCATGTGTGGGATCATATTTTGACTTGTAGATTCTTGTCAAAAAAAAATTCAAGCCATTTCGACAAAGGAGGAGTGTACATGCTTCACAAAGGTGTTTGGAACCTTTCATCGAACCATGACTATACAATTAGGTTCTTAGGGATTCTATGGTCAATGTGCATTCTAGTGTTATATTGGCCTCAAACTTTTTTCTCGGGCTTGCAAATACCCCAGTGTGAAGCAACCACCAAGTTTGAGAATTTTCTAAATTGGTTTGATATTTTTTTAGTTTAATTGAATTTCGTGTGACTTCACCGTGTAATTATATGTTGAATCGAGTCCACCCCGAAAAAGATCCGGAATGGTGCCAAACTTTATCACAAAGTATCTTGTGGTCTAGGAGACAAATATTTGTGGAGGTCGTTGTAGAATTCTAATGTTTTCAATATGTAGTTCACCATATTTTAACTCACGTAGCATGAAGAAAAATATAATAATAAAAATAATCATCGAAAAAATCTAAGATCATGTGTGGGGATCATATTTTGGTTGTGGATGACTTGTAAAAAAAAAAATTCAAGTCATTTTGACATAGGAGGAGTGTATATGCTTCACAAAGGTGTTTGGAACCTTTCATCGAATCATGACTATACAATTAGGTTCTTAGGGATTCTATGGTCAATGTGCATTCTAGTGTTATATTGGTCTCAAACTTTTTCTTAGGCTTGCAAATGCCTTGTGTGAAGTAGCCACCAAGTTTTAGATTTTTTTGAATTGGTTTGGTATTTTTTCGGTTTAATTATAGTAAAGCAAAGCTTATTTAGGAATAAAATTGAAACTCAATTCGGGGACATGAAAAAAGCTCAAAGTGGACTGGTAGTAAAGAATCAGCCCACCCCCACGGCCTTTTTGATCCGGGCACACGGCCGCTTCATGCCCCTTCGAGGCGATGCTCATCTCCGGGGACGAGAGCCATCGGCCGAAATGAACGGGGTCGCGATTCATATGTACAAAAGCACCTCTCCATATAAGCGAGACAAAACCCTAAACTCTCTTTCATTCTCTTCACTCTCTCATTACTCTGGGCCGCCACTTTCCAAACTTCACACATGGGAGAAAAACTACGCGGGCGGCGGGCTCGCTCGGACGGCTGCGCGATGGTGCCCAAGCTCGCGGGTCAAGGCGGCGACCGCTCGAGGTGCATGGAACAAAGGCGGCGCTCGGCCGCGGCACACGGCGGTGGCGCTTGTCATGCCACGGTGGAGAGAGGCCGGATCTGCCGATTCGTTCAACTCATCGCCGTAGGAGAGAGGTCCGGCCTCGGTCGATCCAATCAAGGGCAGAGCGGAGGATAGCTTTCGGACTCGATCTACCTCGATCCGGTCGGGCGGGCGTCGAGAAGAGCGGTTCGACCTCGATCTGCCTCAATCCGGCGAAGGACCGTGCAGGTGATCTGTTCTGCTGTACTTTTACTCTGATCTATGTAGTTTCTAAAGCAGATCTTTGCTGAAACGATTTTATTCATATTGGTCATCGAAGAACACCGACATCAGCAAGCTTCTACCGGCACTCATGCTAACCCGCTGTTCGGCCTGCTTTGCAAGTGCATCAGTAAGTCGTACACGTAACCTGTATGCTTTGCATTTTCTTGAGTACAGATTGACATCAACAACTAATACCATCTATTGTGAAAGTGGTTGAATCGACAGGAGGGGGCTTTTGCTAGCAATGGATGCGCCACAATCTGCATCACCGGTTGCATGATATGGTAACCACTGCCCAGTCCTATTTGTTTGTTCTTATTTACAGTATTAGGTTAGATTGGTCTCCCTTGTAAATGAGAGTTAGCTTCTTATTCAGGTCGCTCTTCTACTATCGTTTATATTCACAATCATCGTATATTGTTAGATGCCTTAGATCTATTGTTAGATGACTTAGATCGCTGTGTCTGCATGTTTCTTAACTGGTGATCTGAATCTGTAACTCATCATCCTTAACTGCTGATTTCTCGCTCACTTATGTGCAGGAGGCAAGAACAGTGGAGAAGGCTATCGGAAGAATTGATGAACTTAGCTATACTAATATATTGCCCGTGCTAACGCTTACGGTGACATTTAGGACAACACAAATTAAACAACCAAAATGTTGTAAATGATTTTGTGATTTTGAAAGAAAAGAATAAAAACATGATTTTGATGTCAACCCCGATACCAAATAAAGATTATTTGCTTGGCAATAATGATATCAGAATACGTGGATACATACACAACCTTTCAGTTGTAACATATAATAAAATTTGTTTGGCAAACTCTGAGAAATTACATGCTCCACTTTCTGATGGCTAGGAGTCTTGCTCCCCATTCGCAATGCCCAGCAGTCTTGCTGCCGCAGACGACATCCCACTGCTCTCTAGCGTCTCATCCTGTGGCCGTGCTACCCACAAAGCCCGGCTACCTAAAATGCCAAAAGGACGCGGCTGCCTGCAATCTCTTCGTTAGTTAAATTTTTAACAAAAAAAGTGCAATTCCTAGAAAACAGAATTGCCAAAGCTTAAGCTTCTGAAGACTTTTCAATCGGGCTGACGATTGCAATACATGAACAATATTGTAACCATCTGGCTTGGTTTAGCCACTTGCTTGCTGAACATCGTTGAGACCAGCGACCCTTCTCAACCATCGTAGCCAGACAGAAAAGTTCCACAAAGAAGTTGTTTCGTCACCAACAATGGTATTAATATATACTTAAAATAATAGCAGCGTGAGCTTTGTTCTTGTATGAACAATGAAATTTAAAATGTAAAGTGGGTTATCAAATGTAAACTAATCATATTTTCCTTCAAAATTGAAAACTGCTACCTAATTGGTATCTTACCATATGCTTTCCTTCGAAGTGACGCCATATTTTTTAGAAGAGTCAGTACGTGAGTCCTCGCTTTGATCTCTTTGGCATTTTACACTGCAAATAAACATAACTAAAAACGGCTTTGCTACACTATCAGCAGAGTGCAGGGTTTGAGGCCTGTGATGTTGTAGTTAAGTCTGTCAATCAAGTGCCAAATTCTTCAGAAACGACGAAGCCAAAATGAATAAGCATCTAAGCAATCGCGATCGTGGGGTCAGGACTGCGTGGGGTGGTGAGAGTGAGCCAGATATACGTATAATGGAGACTAAATGATTTGTCAATGATCGATGACAAGAAAATAAGTAGAAATAACGAGCAACGTTGGTACTGACCAATTTTTTTTTCGCTCTGAATTACCTGACGACGTGGCCGTCAATGTGGAAGCCCCTGCCCTCCGGTTGCACAGCGACGCCCGGCGCAGCTGCAGCCGAGGCGGCCGCCCGGTCTTGCCTGCCCTATAGTCCGTGCCCTCGCCTTGGGCACGGGTACGCCACCCGGTCTCTGTACCCAACGATGGCCATGACATCAAGCTCCACCACCATGGTGACGCCCCGATCGGGCCGCGGCGTAGAAGTTGGCCGTGGGGCGCCACGGCACAACATCTTGGCCACCGGCCGCCCCGTCCCGGTCCGTCGTCGCCAACCAGCCAATGGGGAACACCGCACGAGCACGTTGTCCATGTCCACCCCGCGCCGCCCGCCGGAGTCGGGCGAACGGCGGGTACGCTGGCGGCAGCGCCACCGCCGCGAATTGCTCCTCGGCGTGAGGGTCGGGAAGCCCGCGCCAAGGTGGACGGCGGAGGCGGACTCTTAGGTTTTCTTCACGGGACCTTTGGTGGATACGTCATCGTGTTTATTTGTTTGTTTTTCTTCGTGTTGTTTCTCTCGGTGTTTGCCGTGAATCGAACGTGGTCGCCGGGGTGAAACTTTGTGGGCTGAGAAGTCGCGGGGGGGCGAGGGTGTAAGACCTTGCACAAACTTTCGATCTCACCCGTTGGTCATTAGATCCGTTGGTTGGCGTGCCTTTGTCTAAAAATAGAAACAAGCGTGCTCTTATAGTATAGATAGATTTTATGATTTTGGTATCCCCTTTGATTTTTTATAATTTTGATAAGCTCCCACTTCAACTCGGTGTGTACTCATGCAAAATTGGTTCATCGGAATATGATAATGGATGATATTGTGTTGCGTGTATATTGATTATAATTATGTAATGAATATATATGTTCTTTGGATGATCTATAACGAATGCGGGCTCGACCGAGAAAATGCTAGCTGGGCTGGCCCATGAGAAAAATCTTTGGCCCAGCCGTCATTTTGACCCAGCCCATCATGCCGCCAAGCCCATCTTATTTCTTAGTATTTGTAAATAAAAAAAAAAAAAAAAAGGGTTCAGCCCATCGGGCCCACCGGCAAGTGATGTGTGGTCGTCCCTCGCCACGTCGATGCCACCTCGTGATCTTTGAGATGGCGGTGATGACATGGAACCTATCCATGACGTCCCACTTTCATCAATGAACAAGCTTGTGAGCCATATGAAAAACCTATCCTTGACGATGGCAAATCGTCATCGATCTATTGCGTCTATGACGGAATTTTTGAGCAAAGATCAATTATGACGAGGATTACGTGATGAATTTTAGGACCATCATAGATAACTATCTCGTGACAATTTTTAGGGCGTCTATGACCAATTCAACACGTCATGTATCAACACATTCTTAGTAGTGGTAGTCTCTCTTTGGCATGTTCGCTCTGCTCCTGCCGGCCTCATCCTCGTCGGCATCGGAGCCCGTGGTGAATGATCATGATGATCGACCGATTCCTAAAACCGGTGTGTTCCCGGAACCCTCGAATCGCCGGTCTCGACCGGCAACATGACGTTACCGTTACTTGTTGTATCTCCCTACCGCGTGCTTGTTGCGAACCTCTCTGTCATGTCTTGTTGTGTGCTTTTGTTAGAATGAATGAAAAAGTCTTGCTAACTTTGTAATTGGCGGAGCTATGAACTTTTGACGCCTAGGGCCGCTATCAAAACGCACGTAGCGCTCGCATAGGGTCAAATACCGCCCGCACCGGGTTTAATACCGATAGATAACACAATTTGTTTATAAATGCATAACTTTAGATTATATCTTACTTTCATACTTAAATCCACATCCTAGTTTAATACCGATAGATAACACAATTTCAGCAAGACATTAGAAATTAAAACTATAGAAATTAGAAGGATAAAGAATTTACAGTTTTCTTGACTTACCACTTTATCGGGATCAAGATGAGAACGCATAACAGGTCTTCTGGTTCGGTGATCAATGTCCAAGGATCGGGATGGATGCCTATACGCCCGGCCGTGGTACCCCCCGAACTTGAAGTCTCAGTAGCCACCAAGGATGCCCAGGGACGGGATGCGAATCGAATCGCGTCCGGCGCGTGAGATCGACGAACTGCAGCGGTGCGCGGCGCTGAGGTTCGGACTTGAGT
Organism: Hyparrhenia diplandra; assembly: GCA_015847255.1. Classification (NCBI taxonomy): domain Eukaryota; kingdom Viridiplantae; phylum Streptophyta; class Magnoliopsida; order Poales; family Poaceae; genus Hyparrhenia; species Hyparrhenia diplandra. Next base: position 110,663 of record JADLZK010010869.1, on the reverse strand, counting down.
TCAAACCAATGATCGATCAACGAACTGCGAGGCTGCGCCGATCAACAGGGGCGGGCGGCAAGCGCTTTGTGTCGGCGTCGGCGGGCGGCGGGGCGACCAGCGAAGCCCAGCGACGGCCGCGGGGGAGGCGGTCGGCGTCGTCGAAGTCGAAAGGCCGCCGCGTCGGTCGATTCGCGAGATCGTGATTCATCCAAGGACCGCGACGGTCTGCTATCATGGATCGCTTTGCCGATTCAGCTCTTGGGCCAACGAATGCGCCCAAAACCTAGGGCCAAGCCAAAAATTAGAGAATGGAAAAAGTCCGGGATTCCCTCCCCCCAACTATCACGAAAGTTCACTTTTCCTCCCTCAACTCCAAAATCGGACAAATCACCTCCCTCAACTTTTGAAACCATGCAAATTACCTCCCTCGGCGGTTTTGAAGGCGGATTTGCTACAGTAACCGCGGTTTTGCTACAGTGTTAGCGGATTGCTACAGTGACAGTGACTTTGTCTTTTCTTTTTTTAAAAAAATCCGGTTGAATCTTTGAAAAATCATAGTAAATCATAAAAAATCATAAAATAAAAAATCTAATTTTGTTGGACTCCACATGATTAGATCTACACAAAGAATATATAATATGATATGCTTTAGTATAAAGTTTTTGCTACGAAGATTTTGTCTTTTTTTTATTTATTTGGCTGAATCTTTGAAAAATAATAGTAAATCATAGAAAAATCATAAAATAGAAAATCTAATTTTGTTAGACTCCACATGAGTAGATCTACACATTGAATATATAATATGGTATGCTTTAGTCCAACAAAATAATTATGAAGTTGCAGCTACGAATTATTTCAATTAATTACAAAAAGCATAGATCTAAAGCTACAACCAAAATTTTGTACTAAAGCATACCATATTATATAATCACTGTGTAGACATGCGCATGTGGAGTCTAACAAAATTAGATTTTCTATTTTATGATTTTTCTGTGATTTACTATAATTTTTTAAAGATTCAGCCAAATAAATATAAAAAAAAAAGACAAAACCTTCGTAGCAAAAAAACTTTATACTAAAGCATATCATATTATATATTCAATGTGTAGGTCTAATCATGTGGAGTCCAACAAAATTGGATTTTTTATTTTATGATTTTTTAAATGATTTACTATGATTTTTTAAAGATTCAACCGAAATTTTTATAAAAAGAAAAGGAAAAGTCACTGTAGCAACCCGCTGACACTGTAGCAAAACCGCGGTTACTGTAGCAAATCCGCCTTCAAAACCGCTCGAGGGAGGTAATTTGCATGGTTTGAAAAGTTGAGGGAGGTGATTTGTCCGGTTTTGGAGTTGAGGGAGGAAAAATGAACTTTCATGATAGTTGGGGAGGGAATCCGGACTTTTTCCTTAGAGAATTTACTAAACATTTTTCTGGGCGCGACTAGGGCCACGGCCCTACTGGCCCTAGGTCCAAATCCGCCCCGACTGTAATGTATACGTTTTTGTTTCCAACTTGCCGTGCATAAGGCAATATTATTCCTTTCTTTTGAGTGACATTATAAGTCTGCCTATGAGTATCTGGTCAAATACAATCATATGTCTGTAACTTGAGCATCATGTCTTGAGTATTTGTTTGAAAAATGTAAGTTTCCTAGATTTGGTCAATAAAATGGTACTCAGCCAAGCGTGGATTAGGAGATACTATATCATAGGGCACTTCAGTATATCTTGGCAATGAGCTGATAACCGGATAGATTAGGAGTAACTGCTGCCGTGCTTGTCAATCTAGCGTGCTGCGTGCAGCTCAAACCCAACACACAAAGCGATCTGACAAATTGCATCTTCGTTTCAGAATTCAGATAAGTAGGCTGCAACTACACAAGTTGATTTGGCAGTAATTGATTCACAAATAATCTGTTCGGCTGCACTCATCTGCAGCTGCTGTTGCTGTAAACGTGAGAGCGCGATAGTCTGCGTTGACAAACAGCTGTCAGCATCGGCTCTGCTCAGGTCTGCTCCCACACGGTAGGGGCGGGGCGTCACTCCTCGGCGCACGCCCACCAGGATCAGTAAGCAGGCGCGTGCGCCACTAAAGATAGCAGTGCACATGCACTACTTAAAAAGCAGCGCGCGGCCAGTGTCCCAAGACATTACTCGGCCCAGTTTCCCATTTCCCCTGTCAGGCTTCATTGGGCCAAGTTTTTTTTTTGTCAGCCCATATTATTTTCTAGTTTCTCCTGTCTAGCTTCATTGGGCCAAAACAATTATTGTCTAGAAGCTAAATTTTTCTCTTTTAGGACATCAGGTTTGTGGGTGAAATATACGAGGCGGGGATGGTTTTACATATAAATGAAAGTGAAAGTACAAAATCAACATATATATATGAAAAGTGAAAAATAAAAAAGAAGAGGTAAATGTTGCTTATGGTGACTTGAACACTTTAAGTTATCAAGTACTTTGCACATGGAAATAAGTACATATTTGTGTAGACAAATATATCTCTTTGCAAATAATTAACTAATACAAATCGACATGTGCCTTGTCTTGTTTTTGTAGCCGAAGCCCCTGAAAAAAAACAAAGGTGAGCTAATTAGAAACTTTGTACTTTGGTTTATAAATTTACACCTAGAAAATATAAAACTTGTACCTATCAAATCATAAACTTTATACTATACTTGTAAAACTTTGAACTACCAAATTAGAAACTTTGTACTCGTTTAGGTTTATAAATTCACACAAGAATTACATAAAACTTTTAACTATTAGGTCATAAACTTTATACTATAGTTTTAAAACTTTGAGCTAACAAATTAGAAATTTTGTACTCGTTTGTTTAAAAATTTATAGCAAAATTATAAAACTTTTAACTATTAGATCATAAACTTTATACTACAGATTTGTAAAACTATAAACTACAAAATTATAAACTTTATACTCGTTGGTTAATAAAATTTACACCAAAATTATACAAAACTTTTAACTATTAAATCTTAAACTTTTTTAATGTGGTTTTAAAACTTTGAACTACTAAATTATGAACTTTTTACTCGTAGGTTTATGAGTTTACACCCGATTTTTTAAAAACTTTGAACTATTAAATTATAAACTTTGTAGGGTAGGTTCTAAAAGTTTGAACTAATAAATTATAAACTTTGTACACGTTATGTTATAGAAAATTTGTACTCGTTGGTTTATAAATTTACACCACAATTATATAAAACATTTAACTATGAAATCATAAACTTTATACTATAGTCTAAAACTTTGGACTATCAAATTAGAACCTTTGTACTCGTTGGTTTATAAATTTACACGAGAATTATATAAAACTTTTAATCATCAAATCATAAACTTTATACTACGGTTGTAAAACTTTGAACTACCAAATTAGAAACTTTGTACTTGTTTGTTTATAAATTTACACCAGAATTATGTAAAACTTTTAACTACGGATCATAAACTTTATACTATAGTTGTTAAACTTTGAACTACCAAATTAGAAACTTTGTACACGTTGGATTATAAATTTAAACCGAATTATATAAAACTTTTTAACTATGAAATCTTAAACTTTTTAATGTGGTTCTAAAAAATTTTGAACTACTAAATTATGAACTTTGTACTCGTATGTTTATGAGTTTACACCATAATTTTTTAAAAGTTTGAACTAATAAATTATAAACTTTGTACACGTTAGGTTATAGATTTGCACCCATAAATTATAGACTTGATACTACTGTCGTAAAACTTTGTGCAACAGTTTGTCACAAATGGCTCTCGGTTCTAAAACTAAGGAGTAAACTCTTATGCTGCTAGTTGAAAACATCTTTATCCAAAAAAAATGGAAACACAAAAGAAACTAGCCGTGGAGTAAATAATCTAGAAGACTTCATTACTTAGTCAATTGTTGGCTTGGACGGTGTGTGGATGGAGATAAAAATATCATGCTACCTGTCTGCTGATCTGCTAATAAAAGGATGTGATTTTTGGAGTACACATTATTAGAAGTCTCTCTAACAACACTATATGCATATCTATATAACATCCCAAGGTTGAATATTTTTTCTCTTCAAGTTTAAAAAAAAATTGATGAATTGTACATCACCAACGAAAGACCTATGATAGATGATATTGAATAGCAACAAGCAACTATTTTGGTGGCTGCAAGTGTTAGACCCGCCCTATATCAAAAAGACCCAGGGGGACTGTATGTAGACTTCATACCTTTTCATGTCGAACTTGTTTGTTCAGTTATAAAATTACGGTTGATACCCCGGGAAAAAAGAAGAACATGAAAAAAAAAAGAGCATGGATACTTAAAAAAAAAACAAAGATTGTAGCATGAACTCATTTAGAAAAAAAAAAAACTAACATGTATTGATAATATATCTTTGATATGGATTAGAGAATCAAACTTTTTGTTATCTAGGTGTGTAAGTAATATGATAAGCACCCCCACAATGCCTATTATACTACTATGATGTGTAGTACATCTCTATAGCTTTGGACATTGCCGCTGGTTTGAATGTGGAGTTAGTTAACAGCTACCAAGGAAAAAAAGTCAATATCAAAACACTTACTGCTTGTTAACTTCGTCTCTTATCGTTGGATGGCACTCCTTGCTGTACATGCTTAAGGTGTGAAACAAGAAACCACTATGACTGACAATAGTTATCTCTTTCTCTTCTCTTGTCCACAACCTGAAAGTATGTTCAAACAATGGGCAAATGAGTCCAGCTATAATGGAGTAGCTAGTCCACTCATGGACCAAGCTAAACTGCATTTACAGGCCCCGTCCTACATGCAAAAGGTTCTGCTGTTTCCTACATTAGAGCCTTTGTAGTACAAAGGATTCAAGTTTGTGAGAGTTCATCGGTACATGAGAATTAGCACAAAATAATTAGTACTATTAAATGCCACTAGAGTGAACAAACTGTTTCTTTTTGTTTTCCATCAACCAAGGAGCTGAATTTCATTACTCATAAGCAATGAAATTACAGAGGTTTCATGCCATTTGACAAGGTCGAGACCCAAAAACCAACTATATATTCCCACCAAACTGTACACACAACTCGGTCAGAGAGGCAACCGAAACGACAGGACACCTACACTAGACCACACTCAGAATGAAAAGCCAAGGTTCAAGGTCAAGCTATAACAATTAAATGAAAAGCTGAATTTAATACGTTGCGGCATATCTACGAGAAACACTTTTAAAAGGAGCTATTCCGGTGTGGAAAGCAACAATTATCACTGGCTTATAAACCAAGTGAACCTCAAGCTTCTAATTACATCGGTTGTTGTGATACGACAATAAAACTAACTGCCCCATAAAGATAGCATGGCTAAATGGGAGGAACCTGAAATACTACCTCTATAGGGCTGTCAATGTGAACAATGATCAACACTTTAACAATCAATTTATAATCACCACACAAGCATATAGAAATAGAACCAAGAGCTTGTACCATTCATTATAATTATCGACATTCACATTTGTGTGCATATAACAGCCGTGAGCCTATGTCCTTACTTTTATATGCTAATTAGTTTGCGAAGAACTATAAGCACAACAGAAATTACACCACAGCCACGACCTAAAATATTTAGGTGCATCATTAGTCTAGAAGAGTGCACTTACAGAGTGCACTTACAGAACATTTAAATGCTCCATATCTCTAATTCTTGGTGACAGAACTCCAGTAAACCCCATAGAAGCCAATGTTCTGCAGAGAGGGCATCGGGAAGGTAAACTCGAGAAAAAACTGGAGGTCCTATCATATGGCTCAATGATGAGTTTAGCACACCAACATATTGCAGACTAAACTGCAAGCACATCAAAGTTAATAATTGCATGCTAAAGAAATGCCTCTCAACTGACTTTTGGAGCTGTTAGAGACCTTAAGAGCATGCTTTAACGAATGCGGAAAGGTAAAATTTAGCTCCGAGCTAAGTGACCTATTTGTTAACTAATCAAAGCAAGCACAAAAGTTAAAAATAGGAATGCAGAGATACAGAATGTTGCAACTTACACTTGCACAACATTGTTGTTATTGTCACAAATAACAGAATTCCAAGTGCACGGGGTAACTTGATTTTGGTTCCAATCAGAAAGCTGACTGGCAGTAGCATTTGGTTTCAGCTTCATATTGTACAGAGCATCACCTAAGTAAACAAAAGATAGTTCTTTGTTACTTGCCAAAAGCTGAACTATTTTTTACTACGTACACAACTACCACTGAACACTATTCAGTAACTTACCTTCTCAATTGAATCCACACAGTTCACTGACTTGTTAAGCATGAATCTAACACAAAAAGAGAGATGGGAAACAGAACATAGAGTTATCCTTTGAACCAAGGCCAACTGTAATTATGTCTGAAAGTAGAGGGAGAAATAGATTATTTTCAGACAGATGTCAGGATATAATGCACAAAAAGTTAAGAATGTACAATATAGGATAATAACTCCGCATTACAACATGTTAGAAGAGTTCTTTCACTGAGATAGGTTTCATCAATTTTAAGGCGGTGGCAAGAGAAATATGGTGGCACACACATCGAACTAAAAGTTACAGGTTGAGACGTGTTGTCTTGTTAGAAAGTGCACTAATTTCCTATGGAGGAAAAAAAATCACCTAGAACTTTATACCGAGAGCTCATGTCGGGTAGGAGCTTCCTTTGCAAACAAACGGGCAATACATTGTCCTGTTAGGTTTAGCGATGACCAAAGTGAATAGTAAACCAAAGGAAGTAGCAAAACAGCGTAGGTTTATAGAACAAGACTAAATAACACTTTTTGTGTCCGGAATCTTTTCCACATGACAAAATTTACTGAAACCAAAGTCTTTTTGCATAATCAATCTTAACAGAGTGTTCAAATTATTTGAAACCATCATAATAAAAAAGCCTTGTAATGCATTAGCATATTTCCTAGAAAAATTGCAGGAACACATCATTTAGATTTGTGATTTTTTTGACTGCTCATCTGATTCTTTGCGTACATAATACAAAATAAAAAAATTGAGCAATGTAGACCAATGTAGAATTGCGATAATTTTTTCAGCACTAAATGGCAGTAGTTAAAAAGTTAAAATATATGTGAAACCTGCAGTTCACTAAGTAATAAATTACCTTGCTCAACAATAGATCCAAAGGTATATGTGAAACCTGCAGGTTATCAACAACTGCAATCCCAGTCTGTACAACCATCAATAGCCTTGAACACTCAGTATTTGGCTGCAACAATTAATATCCTAACAAAGATTGTTTCTTTCCCATAACAAAGATAAAATCTAGGATTCCTTCCCTAACTGATGGACCAACAATAATAACAATCGCATATTAATGGTACAACTTTTCTTGCTTCCAATTGCATATCAATGGCAGTCAATAAATAAATCGTTAAATGGCATTGAGGAGTATGGTTTAGTTGTACACATAATGAAGTTTCTGTGAAGTTTCTGAACAATTTTCAGTTCTATGCCTTTTATGCCTAATTAAACAAGTATTCAACAAGATATACCTGTGAAGTTTCTGAACAGCACTGCAAAAAAGGAGCTTCAATGCATGAGGATAGATGGAGCATGTGAGAACATCAGCCCAATCCATATATAGGGGAGCAGCTTCAATTTGCATTACCTGATCAATTTTTCAGTGGATCCCCTTCAAGGGGACGAGCGTCAGCTGGAATGATATCCCCAAGCCTCACATTGATGATGTCTCCTGGAACAAGGATGGCATATTCCTCCTAAGTCCACCGACCATTTCTGAAAAGATTTATTATCACGGCAAAAAGGAACCGGAATATAAAATCAAAACATATTTTAACTTAAACAGGTCGATGGAGAAACATGGACAAGACCACAAGCTCACTCACAAAAAATCTCACTCGCTAGAATTAGTTGCTCGCTCCATCACCTTCAGGAAAGGATCGAAAAAAAGGGCGCCAATCCAAAATGTGTATTGTCATCTTTTCCAAGCTGCGAAGCCTGAAATGACAAAAAAAAAAAAATGAGACTGAGTTCACTCAAACCATAATGCATGATAATAACAATGAATTGAAACTACAGTATACAGACCAGAACCTGAACTTTAACTAAAAATATAGATTTTCTAAAGATACATCAAAGATGTTAAAAATGAATTATGAAGGTCAACTCTCCATCTTCTAGATTCATAAATAAATATATAGACAGGAAAAAAATCAATGTTGAATGATGTTGATGGGTAATCGAGAATGACAACCCCGAAATCTGTGTTGAATCATGTTGATTCTTTAATAAATATGGCATACTATTAGTCTGTGTTAGACTCTCAAACTCTTCTTTTCTGTGCATACAGTTAACTAGCTAAGTAAGACCTGTGGTTACCTGACTTTGATCTATGATCAGGTATGTGTAAGCCCCATTGTTGTTGAATGACCTTTTGCAAATCTGTATCCTGGAAATGAGTAGTACATGTAGCTGACACTCGAGCAGACCTTCCTGCCAATATAAACAAGAAAAAATTTAAAATCAGGACATAAGAATGGCAGACAGAAGGTCTGCACTCTGTAAAAAACACATCCATAGATTATGATGACCTCAACTATGCTAATTCCATCTTCAGCAAACAATACGTGCAAACAATGAATTAACAATGAATCAAATTGAGAAGGGCCCTTAAAGAATACGAAATATGGGTTAGCATCGTATTCTAACTGAAGAAGTGGACTCTTCATCTACTGATGAGTGATGGGAATTGAGAATCACAGAAGAAGATATCTAAAGAGTTAGAGTTTATATGAGTGGCCAATATTCTTTAGATGCCAAAATTTCATTTTAAGATGCTGAAATAGAGTTCATGTTATACAACTTATGTTCATCTATAAGATGCTGATGAAACAGAGTTCATCTTTAAGATGACAAATTGAATCTTGCAAAATCGTGTTCCCAGTTTAAGTTCTTTTGATAGCCAAGGATATTCAAAAGCAATCTTGAGAAGATTTGGGGATAGAGGTTCTTATCCAGTTCTTTGGCAAAAGATTCTATTCCAACATGCCTCTTTTTCTCTAAAGCTAAATGGTGACTGAACTGGAGTGAACCTGCTCATACTACAGCTACAGGCGAGGACCATAAACACGGCCTAAGCTACACAAAAATACCCTAAAATCCCACAGCTAGATCAACCAAAAAAAATAGAATAGTAAAAAAACAAATTATCTGAACAATAAGCAATTAACAGTTCACTAATTAAAAATATCAACTCTTGAAGCAAAATTCAACTAAACATTATATTATTGTGAACTTTATACTCTTAGGTTCAAAACTTTGCAATATAACATCATCAAACTTTGTCTTGGTACATTAAAAAACTGTGTACAAGTACATTAAAAACTGTGTACTATCTTGAAAGCTTTGTACATGTTGTTCCATAACTTGTAACCATATATTTAAAAACTATGCACTCCAACTTGACAAAGCATATCTCTGATAAAAAGCTTTTAACAGCAACAAACACTATCTAGAAAAATTCACATATATATGCTCAAGTAAATGTTCTTTAGGTGACACGAATTAGGAAGAGTGTTGACACATATTAACGTATACTTTTAATTGTCAACTAAACATGGAAAAGGACTAAAATATAATTAGATAATCTTATTAGGGGTTTATACTAAGGATTTCCATGAGTTTTTGGTAAAGTAGTGATTTGCGGGGACTTAACAGGAAAACGACAGAATTAAATAATGCAATCCAACTCCAAGAAAGACTCTAGAAAGCTCGGGATTAATCCCGGCGTGATCAAGACTTAACACCCAAGAAATAGGAGTCCGGAAGGATCGAGAAGCCACGACGGCGCCGCGGGACCCAGTGGGCCCCACTCTGGGCCGACGGCAAATAACAGGCGGTCGGCCTCCCCTCCGCCACGTCGGCCCCGCCTCGAAGCTTCTCCAACCCTCTAGGGCGCAATCTAATCCGCTCGTTTAATGTCGGTTTGATCCGAGGGCGGCGGTGGAGTACGAGTTGTAATCTAATCCAACACACGGCACCTCCTTCGGACTATATAAGCAGCCCCAAGGCGCCCCCAAGGGACATCATCTCCTCATTAGCTATCGACAGAGAAAAATCTAGGGTTTCATATTAGAAGAGAGAGAGTCCCTCTAGTTGTCTAGTTCATCTAGTTCTAGTTCTAGTTCTAGTTCTTCTAGTTCATCTAGTTGTAAGATCAAGAAGAGAGGCGAGGAGAAAGCTGGAGATCCGGACCTGTCGGATCTTCATCATCATTAACTTCGCTGCAACAAGTTCGTCTTCACAATCTCCGGGTTCTTCATTTATTATTTCTATTTATTCTATTTAATTACTTTTCGGTTCTTACTTTACTATATTTACTGGATCTCCGCTCATATTGAGTGCTCTAGTTATCGTACGTGGCTAGAGTAGTAATCGATAGTGTAGACGTGGTGTCTAGACTAGAGTTTACCTGAGTTTGCTCCAATCCCACGGTTAGTTGTGGTAGCCCGAGGGGTGACAACCCTATCGGTCTTTGTAATCCACCACGTTCGGGTTGGTGATTCGTAGGCTTTTGGCGGCCTTCCCCGATCACCCTTTTCCCAGTTTTTCGAGGATCGGGGCCGGTACCGTTGCTCCGACGTAAGTAAAGTAAGTGAGCCTTTGATCATATAGATCTCATTAGAATACTTAGAAAAACTTAACCCTCTCTTCCACATCATTACCATTATTATCTTAGGGGCGTTCTAAACCTTTCTAGTACACTTCACGTTCCCGTGGAAAATCGATACTACGGAATACTCGGGTGAAAGCTACATGTCGGTATCCGTGGCGCTTGCGGATTTCTCTGTTCGCGTTAATTTATACCAACAAAAGAGCTAAGCATTTCTATTGGCTGTATCGAAGCATTTGTTGATAACTTGAAAATGTTTGGTGACAGGTACAATTTTTAGTCTAATATGTTTTGAAGCATGTTTCCTTACCTGAAATAATTTTTAGTTGCATCACAAGATCCATTTCAAGCAAAGGACAGAGCTAATCGTCTATCAATCAAAACACTTAGGGAAATACCTTCAGGGAGAATATCTCCAAACAAACAAACAGTCTATAGGATGACTACAAACTTTACCATAAACATTTGCATTACACAGTTATTCTTATCAAACAAATAATAGGAAAATCTAGAAAACAACAATTGTTGCGCAGACAAATTGGTTGGTTTTTGAATTTTTAGCAGGATAGCATTCTCACCATGAACCTATAAATCTGTTGCCACGCAAAACGAGAAACCACCTTGCCCAGGACCTCCGACCTTGCAGGTGCCTAATCAGGAATCGAGTGCAAAAGGAAGAGCGCAGACCAACACGACGCGCGTCACCGACGAGCTAGCTTGGCATCCATACTACACAGCCGTGTTACCATGGAACACGACTCTGGAATCACTGAATGACCGGCACAACACCCACAGACCAAAGCATGCACAATCGGTAGGAGCGCGGAGGGGCAGGAGGAAGAGGCGGCGACACGTACCTAGATAAGCTGGAGGTGTTGGAGGCCCCCGCGGTTGACGACGTCGACGTCCTCACTGCAGCGGCCGCTGGATCTCGGGGCAGAATGCTCGGCCGAGCCAGGCGCACCTTGACCTCCCCCACGTTGATGGAGGCTGCACCGGCATGGATGAGGCTGCTGGATCCACCTCCGTAGGAGATGTCAACGTCGGCCTCCTTGCTGCAGCGGCCCCTGGATTGAGCCGCTCGATTCACCTGGACCCTCTACTCATCCCGTTCAAATCCAACTCCACCTCCCCCAAATCCGCCCAAATTGAGACCACATCGGCTATGAATCCCCTCCCCGGTGACGAATCTGCCCAAATCGAAACCCCATCTGCTATTAATCTCCTTTCCCGGCGACGAATCCGCCCCCCAAAAATCGAAAACCCAATGGAAAAAACGGCGAACACTCACCTCTCACGTCAAGAGAGCGCCGCGGGGTCGACAAGGCATCAGCCTACAGGAAGACGAAGGGAGAGGTCTGCTTGTGCCGCAGCCAAGGATCGGCGTTAGCCATGGCAACGGAAGGATTAAACCGACGCCTTTGCAAAATGAACGGGCGTCGTCGGCGGCGGAGATGGAGCACGAGGCGGCGACGGCCCGGCTTGGCGCGCCGGCCGGAAGGGATAGTCCGCCGTGGGCCAAATCGCAACCGGGCGAGCGCTTTTCGTCGCGTCGAGGAGGGAGAAATGGGTAAGGAGGGAGGGAGGAATGGGAAAGGGAACGGTGGGGCGGTCACGGGCGGCGTTTCACTGTTTAAAAAATACACGCACCATGCGGGAGGGGGCCCAATAGAAAAGATAGGCGTGGGCTCGGCTCGAGAAGACTAGACCAAGCGTGGAGAGGCGTCGCGAAATTTCCTGAAGTAGCGCGCGTGCGCCAAATAAGGATCTTGGGCGCGCATCCCAGACCGGCGCCCCGCCCACACGGTCACTGCAGCCAGGGCCCACGCTTCGACGAGGAGACGCAGCAAACCGGAGCAAACCGGCGGCCAGCGAAAAAAACTGACACAAGTGAGTACTCTCAGAAGCAGGGAGGAGAAACCGTCAAGAGTCAAATGATAATTAATCAAAGGCTCAATGATAGCGCGTGCTGGAGTGGAGTTGATATGGAAGCTCGAATTTTTATGCTTACAAACCAGAAAAAGATACACTCTCTGCCCCCAAAAGTTTTTCACTTACGCTTCCTGAAAAATAACTTTAACAAATCATAGATTAAAAAGTATTAATACTTATCATACATAATTAGTATCATTAGAAAGATGTTTGAACCTAATTTTTTAACAAATATATTTGAAAATATAAATGTTGCACGTATTTTGTACAAAAGTCAAATTTGTGGCACGAAAACCAAAAAAGCGACAGACATTTTGGGACGGAGAGAGTAATTTTCGAAAAATATTTTTCTATGCAGAAAAAATCTAGAGGATGGCTCTCGGATATTAATTATTTATACACATCTCCTATCCCCGAGTCGCCTGGGATCACCACAGCCTCTCAGGCGACGTGGTACGTACCTACTGCAGCACACACACACCCCCAGACTGCAGGTGCATGGCCACGCCTTGCAAACTTGCGTGCATGCACAGCGCTACTACGTATGTATTGTACGACGACTGCTAGAGATTACGTGTAGAAAAAACCTATTTTTGTCGTTTCAAAAAAAAACATTTCTTATGATTTGTCTCTTGATTTTGTGATCTACTCCCTCCATCCCAAATTATAAGTCAGTCACTTTGACTTTCTATCTTCATCCATTTAGTTATGTATCTAGATACAATAATATGTCTAGATATATAACTAAATGGATGAACCTAAAATTTAAAGTGACATATAATTTGGAATGGAAAGAGTATGTGATTTGTCACTTGTAGGCATTGGGTTAATATCCAATGATGAAGATCCGTCGTCTAGGTTATACCTAAAAAAATCAGGCGTCTGAAATATAACAACTCCCTTATTTATGTTACAAACCAGCATAGCTGCAACATTTTGCTTATTTAATCTCGAAAACTTTTATTGGCGCATTAACACTATTATTAAGTAGATTTTGGTGGGCAGGGATCCAAGAAGAGCATGTTTCTTCTCCTATTCAATACAGGTCGCTAGATGATATGTGCAAACCTAAAGAGCAAGGAGGTCTAGGAATACGGGATATGGCTAAAATTAACCAGAGCCTCATCATTCACTCAGCTTGGAATATAGTCACCAACAAAAACCCTTTCCTGTCCTCTATTATCAAAGCAAAATATTATCCTTACAACTCCTTTTGGACAGCTCCTGTAAACTCCCCAAAATCTATTTTTTGGTCTTACGTTTTTGCGAGGTCAAACAACATCTTCACTCAAATGCAGTCTATCAAATTCATTCAGGGGACATATCAATTTGGTCTACCCCGTGGACTGAGATTTGGGAGAACATCCATGATCACCTCAACCTGCCGGTAACTACTTCTCCTCTGCCTTCAACAGTAGCGGATCTGTGGCTCCCTGACTCATCTAGTTGGAACCTAGACCTCTTACACAAACCTTCTCTTCTCACGCTGTTCAGCACATCATTCAAACACCTATTGTACCTTCCCATCAAGCTGACATCCTTAGATGGACTCACACTGCAATGGCCTCTGCACCACTAAATCCATTTACTCCTTCTTGCCAGCCTTGATAACAACCCCCTTCCTCCCACTGGCTCCAGAAGCATTTCAAATGAAGCCAACACTATTTTACAAAAAATTTGGAAATCTAAACACATACCTCCTATGCTCAAAGCCTTTGCCTGAGACTTATTCGGCGTGCCTTATCAACGGGTGAGAGAGCGGGTAGATACTGTGCTCATATTGATCCGCATTGCACTTATTGTGGTGTAATTGAGGATGACAACCATCTCTTCTTTTAATTTCAACTTCCTACTCAAGTTTGGGCTTCTGCTAATCTGCCTATTCATAATCTTAGCATAGCTCACCAGGAGGATGGTATTCAACTTTAAACTTCCTATGCTGCTCACAACTAATCCCTCTGACTCAACGCTTTTCAAATTTCTTTTTATTCTTTGGTACATTTGGAAAGCTAGAAATGACAACAGATTCCAAAGGAAAACTTGGAGTTCTTTTCAGGTTCTCAGAGCGGTAGAGGCTCACATGAACTCCTACCTTGAGGCTACAAATAACCTGGAGGAGGCTCAGGTGCAGACCCAACCCGACCTCAACACAGGGCATCTTTCTCAAAGGGAAACACTCCCATCTAGGCAACATGACACGCCAACAGCACCAGGTATGATTACTTCCATTGCAGGCAATTCCCTGTCAACCAGAAGGCCGACTGCTGCTCACAGACACCACCGATTGGAGATAATCAACCTCGCTAGTACAGTGCCTTCAACAACACCAGTCCAGCAAGGTACATTGTTTATTCTCTCAGATCATGCAGGTGTCCATGAGCAATGTCGGAACCACAATCCGGGGCTTCCACATGGGGAGGAAATCACAACACCTCTCAACCACTGGGACTTAATGACAGCCAAGGTATGAGTTCCAGCTCCCATTTGAATGCAGGTACGGACTACCCTACAGGACATGCGGCGCCCACACTCCAACACCCTACTGATTTACACGGTTTTAGATGCTACACTGATGCTTCCATTAGACCGAATTCTCAACATGCAGGTACAACAAGAGCAGGACTGGGAGTTTTTATAGTCAACACCGGCATAACCCCGCCCCTCTCCATATTCATCAAGGCGTCCATGACTGAAGCTTCTTCAGTCATCATGGCTGAGGCCGCAGCACTTGATTTAGCAATTCAAACTATGAACAGGTTGCAGATTCGAGAAGCCAACTTCCTGGTGGGTAACCAAATGCTGGTGGACTACATCAACGGACAGGATCATGGGAATCCTCCAGATTGGAGGATCAAACCCTATACACAAGAGATCATTAATGCCATCCTCCAAAGAAACTTCGAGGTCCATCATATTAGAAGGAAGGACAACCAAATGGCGGATCAACTGGCAAAACAAGCACTTCAACATGTTTCTTTAGAAATGCAGGAACATGGGATTTGTGTGTATCCCAATCATGATTCAGAGTGCCCCTTCATGGATGCACTCTATTCTGTAAACATAAACCGTGTATCTGTTACAGCAGCATCTTGCTGCTAATGCAATGCAAATCACGTTTTGTTGTCAAAAAAAAAAAAGTTACTAAAGCCCTTGTTGTGAAGAAAAAAAGTTACTAAAGCCCTCGTATATAATATATAGCATAGGTTCTCCTAATTGCGCACCTAGGTCGCACCCATAAAGTTTTGGTAAACGAAATATTTGTTCTGAAAAGTTTGCACGAGTGAGATTTCTAGTTTTGTACTAAATCTAGTTATCGTAAGTCTTTAAGTGTAGAAAGAGAAGTGTTAACAGCTTTTTCATTTAGGATAAGATGAGCTTGTATATGAAAAAGTCAGGAGCTATTTGGAAAGGTTTCTCGGCGCAGCACGGTGGGCCGGTGGTGAGTCATGCATGCTTTCCGGAGTCAGATTGTTGTAGCCAGTACCTGTGAGTACTTTGTTTAGATGGCAATTTTTTTTGCTAAAAGCACTGTTCGAACTCCTGCAGCACACTGTAGCATGTTTTAGTTTGTTTGTGGTAGATATTATCCTATCATGGCGTAACTAGGCTCAAAAGATTAGATCTCGCAATGTATATCTAAACTGTGTAATTAGTAACTTTTTTTACCTTACATTTTATTCTCCAAATATATGTCTTTTAGTGTATTTAATGTGATGTGATGGAGAAAAGTATAAAAATTTGCAACTTTTTAGCAAATTACTTGTAAGAGTACTCCCTCCATCCCTATATTCTTGTCGTCGGAGGGCTGGACACGGAAAACAAGAAAAGTGGTAAAAGACCTGTACACCCCTACCATTGCAATGATTCACTCGGTGCCGTTTTGGATGGGCACGCCATTAATATTACCTTTTGGCTTGACAATACAGGGGTGCCGGACACCCACACCCATATTTTTTATACTTTACAATGTCCATCTCCACCTTGCCACTCTCGTTCTACAAATAAAAAATCACAAAAATAATCAGCAAGTACAGGGGTGCGTGGGGATGTGAGGCCACCACACCGGGGGAAGGGATATGACAGGCACGTTGTGTCGTAGCTGTGCAGCTACCGGCCGTAGCGGACGACAAGAATTTAGGGATGAGTTGTTGTAGCTAGAACGATCAGAATTTAGAGATGGAGGGAGTACTCCACTACTAGCAAGCTTTCCGGAGTCAGTTTTCTAAAGTTCTCTATAGTTTTCCTCGTTACCACCAAGTACGGTGGCCGGGACGGAGGGAGTATAGTAGTAGCTAGCTTTCCGGAGTCAGTTTTTTAAAGTGGGGTGTTCACTTCCCATTCCTCAACCCAAAAAGTACTACAGTTTTTCTGTCACATCGAATCTTTTAACACATGCATGGAGCACTAAATGTAGATAAATAAAAAAACTAATTATACAATTTGACTGAAAAGTACGAGATGAATCTTTTGAGCCAAGTTAATCTATGGTGGGACAATAATTATCAAATACAAACAAAAAAGTGCTTTGTATCCGAACTCAAAATATTTCACCAACTAAACACTTCCCTAAGTTTCTCTCGTTACCAAAAGTACGGTGGCCGGCCGGTTGGCAACTTTTCGTTATGTCCACATGGCCCCACCTACGCCGCCGGAAGCAGTCATCGCCATTTGTCTTGACCCGAAGACCCCCAACCGGCAACCGGGCTGCTCAGATTTATTCCCCAGTTTTCATGCTAACGATTTAGCAATAAGAAAAAAAAAAACGGTCGGGTGGGGAAAGACCGCCCCACCGGCATTGTTCTTAAGAAGAAACCTCGGCTTTCCCGGCCGAGAAAATCCCCGAACCCCAATCCCGCCCTGACACTAGGAGCTTCAAGCTCATGGGAATTACGATCCTCAATCCTTTTTTAAGAAGACCGGGGCGAGAATTACACTCAACCCAAGAGCCGGTATACCAACCAGAACCCACATTTCGATCCATACGGGACTGGGCGAGCTCTTAACTACTCCCTCCGTCCTAAATTAAACGCAGTTTTGGGTGTTCGTGCCACAAGTTTGACTCGATTTGTAGAAAATACGTACAAGATTTAAATCTTCAAATAAATTTATTAAAAAACTAGATCAAAAGATCTTTCCAATGATACTAATTATATAATATAAATATTAATCCTATTTTAATAAATAATTGCCGGCAGTGTTTCCTTGGGAAGCGAGAACTACGTTTATTATAGGGCCGGAGGGAGTAGTGCTTTGGCACACGGGGGACGAGGGAATTTTTTTAACCACAACTTGAAATTCGCTCTCACGGGGATTCGAATTCAGGGACTGTGGAGTGCCGCTCGACTGACTTAGCCAACCGGACTAAGCACCCTTTGGCAATAAGAAGCGTGTAAAGATTATTTTTCACCCAAAATCTGAGAAATATGCGTGTTCCATTATTTTGAAGTTGATGTGTACATGGTAACTAATAATTATGAAAAATAATTAAGTATGTGTAGTTGCTGCCTCATAAATCAGCAAATTATGGTCGTCCAGCTCCCATTTTTTTATCTAACAGATGAGAGTTGGTCAACATCTGAATACAAAAAGAACAGTAAAACATAATGCGTCCATTCGGTAGAAAGCCCAAGCAAGGAACAACATCTGCCATTTAAAATTTCATCAAATATAGTCTAGTACAACAACCAAAACTGAATTCATAGTAATATTTCAACCACTACCGGACTCGCCCTCTTTCCCGTGAGTGCGACGCTCATGGGAAATGGTCTTTCCCCACCGGGAAAGTGTCATGAACCAGAACTGGGCCAGCCCGAAAGTGGCTAATTGGGCAAACGCGACGCCCGGCCCGGGAGGGGCCAGGGCGCGGGGCAGGGGGGCAGGCCGGCCCCCCGCCGCCGCTTGCCTTCTTCCGTGCGATTCCGAGTTTGCTTCGTCTTCAAGTTAGGATTATCTTAGGTAATTTTGGTGTGCAAGGGGCTATCTCATCTATAAGGGAGACCCTTATTAGGAAATAATAAAATAGGAAAATTTCTTGTAAAAGGTATTCCAATCATATAAGGAAACCTTATAGAGATTGCTTAGATTACAAGTCCCACTAGTCGGGCTATATAAGCAAGAGGCATGTAATCTCTAGGGGATAAGCAAGAAATAAAACATATCTATCGTTTTCGACTCTAGGCCTTCTCCTCCAGGCCCTCGCACCCGCCGCCGCCTCCACCCGCCGCCGTCGCCGCGGCCGCCGCCGCCTCCTTCCTCCTCCGATTCCCCAATCGGCGTGTCAATTCCGGCCCAATCTAGCCGGAATCGGCAAATACCCCAGTATCCGGAGACCACTACAATCCACCCACCACCCATGGCTTCCGAGATCATGGAGTTCAACGCGGCGAAAGGAGCTCCTCGGCGTCCATTGCGCGGGATCGATGGGCGCCGGCGACGACATCGAGACTTCGCCTACGCCGGATGGAGTACGTCTTCCTCACGTTTGGAACCCCCACACGTCACGGCGCCGGGAGGACGGCGAACGGCCGCCGCCGCCCGGCATAGGGCCGGGCGCCTCGGCCTTGGCCACCCCCCCCCTGCCGCGGACTCCGTCGATGGCTCCGACCTTGCTATCCTCCGGCAGGAGGAAGATGGCGTTGCGGGTGATGCTCCGCCATCTTCAACACCACCCTCGGCGACCCAGCGAGCACCGGCTGCTCCTCCTCTCCACCGACACTGCAGCGTGCGGGGCGCCCGGCGAGACGGTGCCAACCGCGGCACCCCCCTCTCCCGAGCACCACCGCGGCGCCCGGATGGTGCCATCCGCATCACGTCCCCCTTGCTACATCACGCGTCGCAAAATCAAAGGAGTACGGCGGCACCGATGATCCGGACCTCGGCGCAGCTGCGGAACTCTTCTTCCAGCAATGAGGAGGAGCCCCTGCCGACTCGTGAGTTATGCTACTTTCCACCTCGTTGGTATTGCTGCGGTCTGGTTCATGGATCTGTCCAAGACGAACTCCCCAATCAAGTGGGATGAGTTCACGCACCGCCTCGCAACCACCGGCCCGCCCGGCTACCTCGACACCGGGGCGTCTGCGCCGCCTTCGAGGAGGCAAGGCGATCAACTACATCAACGACTTCGAGAACTATGCACTACGCATGGAACTCGAGGACAGCGCCACCGTGTCGGACTCTTCATGGAAGGCCTCCGCGAGACATTTTAGCAATGAGCTCGAATGGTTCGAGCCTCGTTCATTGGAGGAGGCCATCGACCTTGCCCGCCGCTACAACGACGACGAGCCCGACAACGCCACTGAGGATGCTATCACCAGCACCAAGGCGGCAGCTCGCCACGGGCACCCGGGAGGCCTCGACGGCGACATAGCGGCTGCCCTCAGTGTGACCGCATGCCGGGGCAAAGAACGTCTTGCTATTGCCATGGAGGTGAAAGGTCCTAATGGCTAGAGGGGGGGTGAATAGCCTATTTTAAAAAAACTAGAAACAACACTAAGCAAGACGGTTAGTAAATAAGACGGCGTAGCACAAATGCAAATGCTTCAAGCTAAATACGCAAGCCTCCTAGCAATTCTAATATCTCTAATCACAAGCAAAGGCTAGGTTGCTAAGTTACTCCTAGGTGGACAAGATATTCTAACTAGATTACCAACTAGGAACTAACAAGACTAGGCAAACTACACAATCTAGCAAGAGAGACAACTAGCACCCTAACAAGATATACTACTAAGTAAAGCGAAGGAGTGCTAGAATACAATACCACCGGTGTAGTGTCGAGGTTGTAGCCAATCACCGTGATCATCGAAAATCTCCAACGAGCAAGAACAAGTGACACGATGATTTTTCACCGAGGTTCACGTGCTTGCCGGTGCGCTAGTCCCGTTGTGGCGACACACTCACTTGACGGATGCTAAGCAATGGACAATGCCAAATCCCCGGTGGGAGCTCAAGCAACCGATCGAAGAGAGGGTCCAACAAGCCACGAGCAATCCACTAGTGATGCCTTTCGCGAACCTCCCGCGGGGTAAGGCTCAACCCCTCACAATCACCACCGGTGTGGCCTCGAACAAGCTCCAATCGAGCTCAACACCGCCTCTTGCTCCAAGCCGCTAGGGAACCAAGCAAATTCCCAAGAGAAACAAGATCCCGCGGCTTCTCCAAGGTTGAAGTGCCTCTAGATGCAAGACAATCAAGCAATGCACTTCTAACACTCTCAATCTCACCCAAGAATCGGTTAGGGTCAAGAGATGAGTGGAGAGGAGTCTCACAAGCTCACAAATGAGTTAGGCTGTTGAAATGTGCAAGAGAGACTCAAATGAACCGCCATGGCACTATATATAGACCCCAAGTCGAAATAGAGCCGTTGGTCCAAAAGTGCCTCCTTCGCCGCCATGCCGGACGCCGCCAGCGCCCAAAGCATCTTGCGGCCGCGCCACGCCGGACGCCAGCGTCGGTGGCGTCTGCGGGGCCTCCCGACATGGCTTCGGACTGCGTCACGGCGCCCAGCTGGGGCGCGCCCCGCGCCAGCGTCGGCGCCGTTCAAATCTTCGACGACGGTCTCCCGCAGCGCGGCCACGCGGGTTGGTTTGGGTCGCGTCGGCGCGAACCGCCGACGCGTCGGCGCCCCGATTTTGAATATTTGCCTTTGCTGCTGGCGCCCGCCAGCTAGCGCCCAGCGTCCGTCGCGGTACAAAATATTCCTCTTCATCACTGCGTCGTCGTCTTTCCATCTTTCCAAGTTTCGCTTCTTGTCTTGAGTTGCCAACACGTCGAAATGTCCCATGAGCACTTGTGTTAGCATATCGCGATCGGTTAGACAAGAACGAAGTTAGTGCTCTCAATCCTAAATGCATATGCAAGTCAATTGGACCTAGAAGCACTTCACCAAAGGATTGTCGCGGCATCCCCTCTTGATAGTCGGCTATCTCTCCTATAATGTGATCACACGCTCTATCGTGTCTTGATCACCAAAAGGAAAACCCTATCAAGTATACCTTTGCCTTGATCTCCCGGGTTCCTCTCAAGCCGATCACCGAGCTTGACAATCCATCATGTCCATCATCATCGTCCATGTTCATGATCATCATGCTCCTCGTCATCCATCTAATCCTATCTCATAGTCATCACTTAGAGCAAAGGATTAGTCCACAAGTGTGTCATCAATTTCCAAAACCAAGCATGAGATTTCGGGGAGGACATCGAGGGATGACAACGCACAACATGATCAGCGCAAGTGGGCACAACTTCGAACAAAGAGCTCGGAATCATCTCAAGTGCAATCGAGCTGGGCTCAACTGCGCCAGAATGGAGTCTACGCTACGGCATCGTGAGGTACTTTCACCGTTACTACATTCCTTGCTTGAGCTCCTCGAGGACTTCATCTTTGGCGAAAACGTTCCACCGCGCGGCGTAGCGATGGGCTTCCACCTCCCCAATCGCCCTCGTGAGGATCGGGCGTTCCGGCCGGCGTCCTCCTTCTCCAAGAGCGCCCCGATGAGCGGATCGAGGGTGCAACTGTCCTCCTCTTCGACAACAACGGCGAAGTCTTCTTCCGCGTCGACAACATCACGGTTGGCGCACCGTGGACAAAGGAGAAGCGGGGGGCCTTCCGCCCGGCACGCCTGTGACCTCCTCTCACGGCTGCCTCCTCGACTTCACCTGCGTCGCCGCCTCACGACTTCCGACACGTCTACTGCGGGCACCTCCATGCAAAGGTGAAAGTACCGGCAACTTACACCTACCCGACTCCACCTCCGATTCGCCAGATGCTCGAGATGTCGGGCACCCTCGGCCCTCCGTCATGCATCGTGCATGCGGCGGGCGTCCTTCGTGCAGCCACCGATGAGCTTCAAGTTCGGTGCCTTCTTCGGCGATTTCCACCTCGACTTCTCCTTCTCCGACAAGGACTCCAACATCGACAACGGCGACAACGACAAGAGCGGCCCTCTCATCCTCTACTTCGGGCTTTGGCATTATCACTTCCCCATTCGGCGTGCTTTTCGCCACCACCTGGTGGGTTAGGCAGCACGTGGGCCACGCCCGCCTCGTCGAGCGGTGGGGAAATATCATGAACGAGCTGGGCCAGCCGAAAGTGGCTAATTAGCCAAACGCGACGGCCGCCGGCCCGGGAGGGGGCTTGGCGCGGTGGGGCAGGCCGGCCCCTACCGCCGCCGCTTGCCTTCTTCCATACGATTCGAGTTTGCCGTCTTCAAGTTAGGATTATCTTAGGTAATTTTGGTGTGCAAGGGGCTATCTCATCTATAAGGGAGACCCTTATTAGGAAATAATAAAATAGGAAAATTTCTTGTAAAAGGTATTCCAATCATATAAAGGAAGCCTTATAGAGATTGCTTAGATTACAAGTCCCACTAGTCGGGCTATATAAGCAAGAGGCATGTAATCTCTAGGGGATAAGCAAGAAATAAAAACATATCTATCGTTTTCAGCTCTAGGCCTTCTCCTCCGGGCCCTGCGCCCGCGCGCCGCTGCCTCCACCAGCGCCCGTCGCCCGCGCCGCCTGCCCGGGGGCGCGACCACGCCCGCCGCCCGGCCGCCGCCGCCCGCGCCGACCGCCTCCCCTCCTTCCTCCTCCGATTCCCCAATCGGCGTGTCAATTCGGCCCAATCTGGCGGAATCGGCGAAAAGGCATTCCCGTGTAGTAACTCACGGCATAGCTATCACGGGAAAGACGGCGTCGGAAATGGTCTTTCCTGTTAGCCAAATAGGGGGCGTGGTGGAGCTCGGGGCTCGCCACCACGCCCGGCGGCGCCATGCGTGGAAGAAGCTTCGTGGCGGCGGCTGCGCGGGCGCCCTGCGGTTGGGCGGCGGCGTTCTTCGCTTAGCCTCAATGATGACGACAACCTGAGCAGCATGAGACGCGGGTGGCGGCGTGGCGGTTCACCGCCGCTGCTCTGCTCTGCTCCGCCGCCCTTCCCACTCTCGCAGACGCCGCAACCACGTGGTGGGGGCCGGCGGCCGGTACCTAACGTTCCGTGGCGCACGGTATTACGGATGGAGGAGTCGTCCGGTTGGATAGCGGATTGGATGCAAGTCCCGCTGCAGAATCCCCATCCGGTATACGCGTTTACTGGATGCATTTGCATGAGCTTGTGCGGGTAGTCTAAGAAACTTTATATATACTATATATAGTACAGTAGCGAACAATTTTTCTCTCTCTCGGTAAAATAAATAGGAAAATGATAATAAAACTATAAAAATGGCTTCGTCGCCACCAGCTTCTCAATGGCGTTGTGCCGTTGTGCCTGCATAAGTGCACGCCTCAATTGACTTGTGTATAGATAAGACGAGTTAACTCTAAATGAAAAACGATAATATTCTTGTCTACAAAAATAAAACACTTACGATAACTAGGTTTACAGTACAAAACATGAAACACTAAAGGAGTATCGATATTGGCAAATTGGGACGCAACGGGGCTGCACGTGTGCATGCAGTATCGATATTCTTGTCTATGCATCCTTCCAGTGCCCAACTTATTCGTGACAGGGAAATCCCCGGACGCGTTGTGCGGTAGGCCAGGCTTTAGGTTGAACAGTGACGCCAAGCCGTCGCTTTCCCATTGGATCGATTGATGGGTCGTCGCATGGCAAAGAAATTACTGATGGTGGTTGACAGAACGGCAACTCCACCGTGCGCAATGGTCAGAGGGAAACATCTTTCATCAGACTACTGACCTGACCAACACTGCCACGGACGGACACTTCTGCGACGAGCCAGAACACTTCTGCCTGCCTCTGACCGTCCGACGCGCCCGGGGTTGTGGCCCCCACGCCGCATTGACCGCAGACTCCACGGCAATAGTACTTGTAACACCCGTGTTTTTGCATCATTTTAAAATTCACTAAAAATTTAAACTTTTCGAAATAAACTAAAACTTGATCTACTTTCCGCCAAACCAAACCCCTGTTTTCGAAAAACCTTGCATAAAAATCCACCATATAGAAATTAGACTCCCTCTTGTTTGTTGCTTGTCGAGCTTATGGTGGCCAAGGTATGTATTCTCGATCTAGACTTTAAATTATGGAAGTATATTTATGCATGAGCATGGTTTACATTTTCTCTGGGAATAAATCCGCAAACCCTAGACTCCATGAGTAGGAAAATATGTATTCCACGTATCTCTAAAATTCCTGGAATGTCTATGCACCTCACCCATGTGTAGCCCTAGGAAAGTAAAAGGGGAATAATGAGGGCATGTATACTAATATACTTATGAGTATGTGACCTTCCCAAACAAGTGAATCTAAAACTTCTATATGGGAAACCCCCACTTAGGAGTTCTCTGAGCATGCAGGCATGCCACATAGGTAACCCATCAGTTTCTGTTTCAGTTATTGACCTTCCTTCCATGCATTGCCCCTCCATGTCCATCGGCCGGCCATCGGTAGTAACTATCTCCATGCATGCATGCAACACAAGCTATCAATACGTTTGTTAATCTCCTCATCTCCTGTAACTGATTAGCCATAACTGCATGGAATCCTTCGAGACCAACAATTGATTTGTTCCACCACAATAATAATAATCCACCAGGACGCAAACGCATGCGAAAGGAATTGAATCATCACATTTGTAGAAATGTACTCAACCATCAAGAGGGCTGTTGCCCTGAGGTTATATAATGACACGAGCACTTGCGCCCATGCCTCAGCTACGGTAGAGACAAAAGAACAAAGAGTCAAGGGAAGGGTCTGGCAGTCCAGCATAGGTTGTTGTGACCTGTGAGGGCGGCCAAGCGAGGATGGATGTGCGGATGGGGAGCATCGCCACGGGGAGCATGCGGCGGACGGCGTCGTCGTTGCGGGGGTCCGGGCGGAGCGACGTGGGTGGCATTGAGGTGGTCGACACCGGCTCGGCATGCAGGAGCGCAAGAACCTTATCGAGCGCCATGTGCTCACTGCCGAGGAGGACAACGAGTGCTTCCTGCTCAAGCTCCGCGACGAGTGGTGATCGAGCACTCACCCATTCAATCAATTGTCCTTGGACTAGGGAAAAAAAAATCAGATTTCAGATGGATTTGGGAAATCATCTGCACAAGCATCAGGAATCATTCATTTCATTAAGGTTATATAATGACACGAGCAGCCGGCGGAAACCTCGATCAACTGCCGAGCGCCAGTGCCCACAACCCGCCGAGCCATGGCCCTTCCTCCTCGCGCCGGTGAGCTGCCTTCGTCCTCCGTGTATATGTATCATGGAATACGGTAGAGTTGATAAATACACCATTGCTCGATAGATTTAGCCATGGTATGAACGAAGTATCATCCAGTCAACAATAACACATATGCTTTCTGTTTACAGGCTTTCAAGAATCAAGAACCATCGGTCCTCTAAGTAGAAGTCTTATTAGTTTGTGCCGTATTACTGCTGCGCCATAAATGAATTATATTCTCTGATCATGTAATTTTGTTTCATGATATCTACGTGTAATGTGTATGCTATTACATTATATAGTTTTTTCCCTTTCCACTAATGCCACTTTTATTTCCATAAACTTACATATACGTAGTTCACATCTTTTATTCATCAATCAAATATCCACTTAAATTGTAACATCAAATTACCGAAATACCTTATTGGGTCAGCTTTATTAAAAGTAGTATATTACAAGCATCCATGAGATGACAACCCTTTGTATTTTTAAAGCAAACACATATATCTATTCCTTCCCGTTGCAAAAAAAAAGTTCCTTCCTACACGATTTCTATTTTGGAACACATGGTACTTTGCATTCCCGCAGCAACGCGCGGAGAGTTCTACTAGTATATATATATATTGGTGCTCACGAGGGGCCTAATAATATATATTTACATGCATAAAATATAATGGGAGATAAATACTTTAAGTATACATGGGAATGTGGAGAGAAGGGAAAATAGAAATAGAAATGGAGAAAGAAAGGAAGATAGCTCGTGGGCTCATTTTCTATCGGCCCAACAGCACCTCTCTCCCTCTCCTATTCTTTTCCACGCTAGCAGGCCGGCCTGGCAGCAGGGCTCGATCGCGGCCCAGCCCAAGCCCAGCAAGCCGAGCCCGACTCCCTTTTTTCCCCTCACTTTGCCGAGTGGACCCGCCCGTTGCCATGTCTTCTTCTTCCTCCCCTCTGTTCTCTCGCCGACGACGACACGGCAGGACCGGCCCCATCGGACCCGATTGCTCCCCATCGTGCGCCCGGACCGTCAAAGGGAGACGACCACGCCTGGCGCCCGCGCCTGCCCCTCCGGCAATCACATCAACGGCGTACTCCCGTCCACCAACAGCGGCGTGAGCCGGTCGTCGGCCACCGGAATCGGTGAAGCACGCCCGGGGGCTGGAGGCGAAGACGAGGCCCGCAGGCGGCTACGCCAACTCGACGAGCCGCCCGAATAAGGCCACGAGAACGGCGTGGCGTCAACGCCAACGGCGGCGCCCGACGCCCGTGCCCGCAAGCTTGCCGTCGTCGTGGCCCGGCAACCGCGCCCGTGCACGGAGACCGGCGATGGGCTACCTCGCCCGGAGACCGAGGCGTGATCGGCGCCAGCGCTTCGTGGTGAATCTGTCCGGTGGGTCGCCGCACAAGAACGCGCTTTTGCCGGAAAAATATCGCCGCCGCCAAAGCGCCATGGCGAGGCTATAAATAGCCACCTCCCCGGTCCGCAATCCGAACTTCGCCCCTTCCACCATGAGGACCGCCGGGTCGGGGAACACACCATGCTCCCCTCTGCGCCTCCCTCTCCACCTCCTCCTTCCTCCAACTCGATTGCCCCAACTCGGGATTTTGAGACCGCCGGCGGAGCTCCGACTAGGTCAAGGCGTTCCGGCGATAGGGCAGCTCGGGTGTCCCGCAGTGAGTCGGTGAGTCGCCCCACGGCGTCCTCTTGTGTTTCCCATCTTTCTCTTCCCTCCTACCCCTCTGTAGAGCTCCGACGACGGCGTCGTAGCCGCCCGAGCCGCCATGGCGGAGGCACCAGCCCGTCTGCTTCCGGATAAGTAGTATTAGGGGCATAGCATGTCGTAGTATACCAGCAGCGGCGCCACCACGCACCTCTTCTTCCTTTTTGCGAAGTAGTGGCACGATCGCGTACCGTCGTCGCCGCCCCGAGCCGCCGTCGCGGCGTCGCCCGTCGTGTCGGGGCCCCATCACCCGTCCGCGGTCTTGCCCCAACACCACCACCCGGGGCGAGGCGATCCAAAGGGTACCCCCACGGCGAGCACCGCACCTAGCCATTGGGAGTCCGGCGAAGTCCGGCGGGCCCTCCGCCGCCCTCGGCGTAACGACGATGAACGGGGCGGGGAATCCGTTCCCCCCCCCCGCCGGAACGGCGTCACGCCGCGGGCGGTGGGAAGTCGGCCGCGCGTGTCCGGGTTCCGTTCCACGCCGTTTCCCTCCGTGGCAACGGACGCCGCCGCGAGGGGACGAACAGGATCTTTGCCACGTCTCCACCACCGTTCGGCGCCCGTCTCACGTCAACATGCCCGCGTGGGCGGGCCCATGTCCCACTGGCCATCATACTGGTAGACATACACAGTCCCGGTGCACATAAGAAATGCTAGGTACACACGTGTAGTGTACACCGAGAGTTAGAAAACCTATTTCCCATATCCGAAAAATTCCCAGAAAATTTGTAAATTCATTGTTCGATTTATGGAATTTTATCATGTAATTGGATCCAAAATATTTACATGATAAAATTATATTATAATGTTACCCTAATTAATAAATTAGGGATTAATATTGTAAATTCCATAACTCATGCATTTTAATTCCGTTTCGCGTGAAACGACTTCCATAATTTATCTAAATTCTAGATCTATGCAACTAACCTATTACCACCATAATGTTCTATGTTTGTTTTGCGTGCCATAGTTCAAGCTAGGTTTTATCGTCCGACGCGAGGTAGTTCCGACGATCGGATTAGAGGTTTCTCCCGAGTACGTTAGAGACGTTCGACGCCCGGTGCCGATCGATAAGAACATCCCGTGCAAGTCCTTACCCCCCTAATCATGACCTTAATATAATGATGAATGATGACATAAAATGAATAAGTAAGAACGATGTAACCTAAGTAAGAATGTGAACCCTCCAACAAAAAGGTGAGTGGTGATGGTCTACATGGAGGTGGACTAATCACAATCGGGGATAAATCCCGCGGAGAGATGCTCGCCTCCCCTAAGGACCGGTTCATAGACCTTCTACCTAGTGCGATATTTTGTGCGACCACACGCCGGGATGGGGCGGCGGCTTGATTCCACACCCCCGTTGGGTTGAGGTATAATTGGAGCCAAGGTGGCCGGAGCGGGCAAACGATCGATTAGGAGCGGAGACATGGGGAGAGTGGCCCCATGGTCCGGTTGGCGTGGATGCTTTGAGTGGTCTTCCACGGAAGTGTTTGGGCGCGGTGGCGCGGTGCTAGAGGCACATATTGATGATTTGAGATTGAGAGTGGTGTTGATGGTATAGGTTGGGTAATTAGGTATTACCAGTAAAGCCGCGGTGATTTGGTATCACCATATTGTCTAGGGTGATGCGTCATCCTTGTGGTGGCGTGTTATCCTTCCAACCCCCGAAAGTCGTGGTGAAGATTATACCAATATACCTAGAGTAGCACTCAAGCGGGTACGGATCTCGTTAGGCTGTTGGAACCAAAACCGGATGGGAAAGACTCGTGCCTATCGTGTGGGGAAATTTGTACAACCTCTGCGAGTTAATTAAATCTATTCGAATAGCCACGTCCTTGGAATGGGCGAATGCTAGGAAAGAACATCTATGATTAGCTATAACTAACCTTTTGTGATATGTGAAGGTGATGGTAAGATGAGATAACCCGGGAACTAGTGAGAGCAGTTTTAGAGACTCGCTGGGGCCCAAACCCTAAAATTTACCAAACCACCCTGGTTTGGACTTCTTTGAGTACCTTTGTACTCACCCCTCTCGCTTTTACGAGATATCGGCACATCAAAGGTAAGATCGTTGTCAAGGTAAACGATCGGCGTTAAATAGGAGTCCGGTGAGGCGTTTGCTTAAGAAGAAGATGTAGTTGCCAAGGGTTTCCGTCCGTGCTCAAGATGCACGTGGAGTATGAGGCAACAGTCATAGTTAATCCACTGCTTTCGGTTGGCTAACTCGATAAAATATTAAAACCATTTGTAAGACTTTCTAATCCTATTTTATTAAAGCTCGGTTTCTATTATATCTCGCATGCCATTATCTAACACTAATGACCGTATTTGTGCGTGATCTGGCGCCAAATACGAGGTTAACGACCCATTAAAAGTGGGGCGTGGCGATGCTTGCTCCTACTAGAACTGGTGGGGCCATGTGGGTATGGCGGACCCGGGGAGACGGCCAGTCGGCGCCGGTCGGTTCAAGACAACTTACTCCCTCCGTCCCTTTTTCGTTTGTCTCTAGAGAAGCGTGTTTGTGAGGGAAACACGGTTCTCTAGAGACAAACATTTTAGGACGAGGGAGTACTAAATCACACCATCACTTCAAGACAACTTACCGTGCAGATCCGAAAATGGCGCCCCCCTCCTTCCGCGGCATCCGTCGTTCTTCATCGGGGAACCGGCTTAGCGCTACCTTGGCTCTCCAACGCCCGGGGCGGTAACGTTCCTTCTCCTCCGCCTTGCCAATGTTTGATCAACTCTAAATTTTGGGCGGGGAAAGAGCGGCGATTTACGTGAAACCTGAGCTTCCACACACCACCGGCGTGCGCGCGCCCGGCGCCTTCCGCCGAATAACTTCTTTAACCGATTCCGTACTTCCCTTACCGTTGCATGAGCACATGACATCCTTGCTCCGTGATTCTTGCGAGCTTTAAAAAAATAAACATTTATTTTTTTTTGAAAAATTTGTTTGCCCTTTTCATGTTCGGTTAACGAGAGAACTACAGTGCCACATCGGCGATGATGAGCACTCCGGGAAGCAGTCGGCGACCATCGGCCTCACCGTCCTTACGCTTTTCGGTCGGCGCTGCAATGCACCTCGGCGCCCGGCCGCCTTACTCCTCTGCTTTGTGGGCGTCCTCATTGGCACCAGCCTCGTCGCTTGTTGGCGTCCGCATGGCCGGCGGCCCAGGCGCCCATCGTTCAATGAGCGGGGGGCACGCTCTCGCAGCGTTCGTGCGCTGCAACATCGCCCCCGGTGGGGCTCATCATGGCTTCGTGTGCCGTCGCGGCGCTCCCGGCGAGGAAGACCGGTGCTCGGTTTGGGATGTTCGTTACGCTCTTGCTCGGGGGTCTCTCGATCAACATCGGAGCCCGTGGTGAATGATCAGTTCAGTTCCTGTCTTCTTCGATGCATTGAAGATCAACTGATTACTGAAACCACTGCGTTCCCTGGAGCCCGGAACTGCCGGTCTGACTGGTAATATGACGTTGCCGCCACTGCAGCTGTCACCATTTGTACTGTTGCTTGCTGTACTCCGTATCCCCCTACTGCGTGCTTGTTGCAGAATCTCTGTCATGTCGTGTTGTTTGCTTTTGTTGGAGTAAAAAAAAAAACTCATGCTAGTAAGTGCTTTAGTTTCCTACTTGCCGTGCATAAGGCAATACTATTTCCTTTCTTTTGGGTGATATTATATGTCTGTTTATGAGTACTCCTCGGTCCTAAACAGAGTGTCGATTTTAACTTTTGACCTTAGGGCCGGCGGTCCAACAATTGGCGCACAAATGATGTTGTGGCAGGGGATAGCAACGAGCAAGAGGGAAGGTGCGGGCACCCTAGTACTCGGCAATAGTTCCATGGAAGCATCATGAAGTCGAATAAAGCTACTATTTTTCGGCTCTTCCCCTCTTTGTGTTGTGTTGTTTGCTTTTGTTGGAGTAAAAAAAAAAAGTCATCCTAGTAAGTGCTTTAGTTTCCTACTTGCCGTGCATAAGGCAATACTATTTCCTTTCTTTTGGGCGATATTATATGTTTGTTTATGAGTACTCCCTCGGTCCTAAACAGAGTGTCGATTTTAACTTTTGACCTTAGGGCCGGCGGTCCAACAATTGGCGCACAAACGATGTTGTGGCAGGGGATAGCAACGAGCAAGAGGGAAGGTGCGGCACCCTAGTACTAGGCAATAATTCCATGCATAGAAGCATCTTGAAGTCGAATAAAGCTACTATTTTTCGGCTCTTCCCCTCTCTGTCTCTATGCATGTCCGAACAATGGTACATTCGCACCCAACGTTGCTCGCGGAGGAGCGAGTGGAGTTAATCCCCCCCCACCCCCCCCCCCCAAGAACGCACACACCCTAAACTGTTTTGATTTGAATGAACCAAAGTGGGGAATACTACTGAGAGCGGCTACTACTCGCGAGGCTTCGTGGGAGCCATTTTGTCGTTGACCCAGTTAGCTAGCTTAACAGGGATGATCAGTCTGTGATTGGTGGTAATCGCTCGTGTATCAGTGTGGGATGATCAGTCTGTGATTGGTGCTAATCGCTCGTGTATCGGTGTGGGATGATCAGTCTGTGATTGGTGGTAATCGCTCGTGTATCGGTGTGAGATGATCAGTCTGTGATTGGTGGTAACCGATCGTGTATCGATGTACGGTGGTTTTATTATATACTTGTTTACTTTAGGACTTTAGGTAGGCTAGTTCACATTATAAAACCTCCCTCCCTCCATTCGTATTGGCACCAACGCCACCACCGTCCAGCTCCTGCCGCAGCGCTTACCGCCTCCCGCAGCAACCCGTTCTTCCCCGGCGGCGGCACCCGACGTGAAGTTTGAGCTGGTGACCGGAGGCCCCGTCAGCGAGCCACAGGATACAAACGGGCAAGTACGGAGGTCCTCAAGCTTGGAATCATCAGCAGCCAGCATCGCGGTAGCTTGCTTCGCTCGCCGCCGAGGCCACGCGCGCCATCGTCCCCGCTGAGATCGGTAACGTTGCTTCTCCTCCGCCTTGCTAATTTTCGATCAACTCTGAATTTTTGGCGGGAAAAGAGCCGATCATTTCTGTGAAAACTAAGCTTCCACGCCGTGTGAACACGCTGTGGCCGAGCGCGGTGCGCCCGTGGCGGACTGCCGGCCGCCGGAATAACTTGTTTAACTGATTCCGTACTTCCCTTCCCGTTGCTCCACTTGCACGAGCGCATGACATCCTTGCTCCGTCAGTCTTGAGAGCTTTGAGAAAAAAAAATTTATTTGCCTTTTTTCTAATAATTTTGTTTGCCTTTTTTTTTATGTTCGGTTAACAGAGAACTACAGTGCCACGTCGGCGACGATGAGCACTCCGGGAAGCAGGGCGACGACCATGGGCCTCACCGTCCTGCTGCTTTCAGTCAGCGCAGCAATGCACCTCGGCGCTGACGGCCGCCTTACTCCTCTGCTTTGTGGGCGTCCTCATTGGCGCCAGCCTCGCCGCCGTCGGCGTCCCACATGGCCGACGGACCTGCGCCCAACCCCATTGTCCCGGTGGTGTTCGATGATGGTCCACGAGCTCTCGCAGCGTTCATGCGCCGCAACATCGCCGCCATGGGGCTCGTCATAGCTTCCGGTGCCTTCACGGTGGTCGCCGGCGAGGAAGACCCGGTGCTCTGCTTCGGCATGTTCGTTCTGCTCCTGCTCGGGCTCACATTCGTCAACATTGGAGCTCGTGGTGAATAATCGCTTTGCAGTTCTTGGTTGCATTGATTCTCCATTGATTTATGAATTGCCCCTTCCCCTGCTATGTACCTGAATTGGACTGGGGTATTGCAGGTAAATATCACCAATGTAAAATTTAGTGCTGCTACTCTTGTTGTGTCTCTTTACTGTGTGCTTACTGGAGAATCTCTCGATCATGTCGTGTCCTGTGTATTTGTTGGAGTAATAAAGTTGTGCTACTGTTGTGTAAGCGTTTTTTTTTTCCCAATATATACTTGGCATGCATATTGCAATACTATTTGTTTAGAACGACGATGTAAGAGTCTGTTCGGCTGATTTTAAATGACGGTTGATTTTGGCTGATTGAATAGTATTCTGTGAGAGAGATTAAGCTGAAATAAGATAAGCCAAGACAAGCGAAGACGCTGTAAGTCAGTAGTACTGTACTACTGTCTCTGCATTCGGTGAAACACATG
The DNA here is from genome assembly GCA_015847255.1 of Hyparrhenia diplandra. Classification (NCBI taxonomy): domain Eukaryota; kingdom Viridiplantae; phylum Streptophyta; class Magnoliopsida; order Poales; family Poaceae; genus Hyparrhenia; species Hyparrhenia diplandra. The sequence goes on along the minus strand of JADLZK010010869.1, from coordinate 77,032 downwards.
TTGCTGATAGTAGAAAAAAGCAGTTAATCAGTAATCACTTAGTTAAAATGGTCATCAGCCGCTTTTGCTGGAATTTGAAACTGAATGTCTTAAGGGCAACATTTTTGTCAAACTTAGAAGCTTAATTAATATGGATTTCACTTATAACCCAATACACAAATTTGATGTTGTTCTCAAGTGTAATGTATGGGCTGACGAAAAAACATGATTATCTGTAGCAACGGTACAGTAACTGGACACTAAATACTTGATCAATGTAGCTCTGCCAGTTGCTTTGAAACTGACAGTTTCAGTTAAACTGCCTGAACTGAGCCAGAGACATTTTAAAGCTCTGGTTGGTTGGTTCATCTCTTGGAGAATGAGCTCTGGTTGGTTCAGCTGGCATTCATGTATTTGTTGTCTCGTTGCAGCTCAAACCCAACACACAAAGCGATCTGACGAATTGCATCTTCGTTTCAGAATTCAGATAAGTAGGCTGCAACTATACAGGTTGATTTGGCAGTGATTAATTCACAAATCTAACCTGTTCGGCTGCACTCATTTGCAGCTGCTGTTGCTGTAAGTGTGCGAGAAGCAATGGTGGATGGAAAGGTGTGCGTTGAATTGAGGCTTTTGAGTTTTGATGACAAACAGTACCCAGTGCCTGCAGACTACAGTACCTAGTACAACATTTTTGTTTCTGTTTTATTCTGACAAAACGAAATCACCATCTTCAGCAGGGACGGATTGGAATATGAACATATATCGGCCATTCAAATCAAAAACAATTATACATGATTACATGTGTACACGGCAGTAGCAGAGTTAATTTATTTTAAATCAAAAGAAAGCTGTAAAATAGAAAAAGAATTGCGACAATAATAAGAGCAAAGGAGATGAAGAAGACAACAGTAAGACCAATTACCCCTCAAGAGAAATTTAACAAAGTTTGTTAGGATGATACTTCAGCGAACAATGATGACTTTATTCCTGAATTGGTAAGTCACCGGTCGAAGATACATAGTAGTGTTTGTTGCTTAGTAGTGTTTGTTGCTTGCTATATCTCCCTACCGATTGTTGCAGAATCTATGTCCCGTCCTGTTGTGTGCTTTTGTTGGAGTTAAAAGGCCCTGCGCTCTAGTGTAAGTGTCTGTCTTTCCTACCTGCTGCAAGCTGCAGTGCTAGTTCTTTTGAGCGACATTGTCTGCCTGCCTATGAGCATGTGCTCAAATACAAACTACATCTCTAACTTGACCATCATGTTTGGAGTACTGTTTGCAGATGTCCTATATTTGAGCTGTACACGTTGCAGTATGTTTTCTGAATCCTTGTAGCAAGTGGTGAGTAGAGTAGGGTCAAGCGAGTTCAGCGCCGACGACCTATATCAATCAAACCACCAAATCCAAAAGGCATGGAAAGCGACGGCTTGGCGCCGCCAAGGCCGCACGACGCGTTCACGACCAGAGTAAGGTAGTGGATGGGGAACAATGGACCAGGACTGCATGCACGTACCGCCCCGCTGGTTCCCAATTTGCCAATGTCGATGCTCATCCAGTCCCAAAATATAAGGATTGCTAGTTTTATACTGCCTCTAGTCTAGTTATAATCAGTGTTTCTGTTTTCTTTTTTTGAAACAGTTGTAATCAGTGGTTTAGGTTTGTAGAAAAGAATAATATAATTTTTTATTTAGAATTAATTCGGCTTATACAAACCGTCAACTAAAACCCTGAGAAGGCTTCTTCTTATGCAGGCACCATGTCATAGAGAAGCCGATGGCGATGAAAGCCATTTTTATAGTTTTGTCATTTTCAAGTTTATTATTAAGTCAGAGAAAAATAGTTCCTTGCTAGACATATCAAATACGACCTAAACTTGTACAAGCTCCAAACTTAAACTGAGGTTACCATTCTAAAAATATGCAGAGATAACAGCTGCTGGTGGCTAGTGCAAGGAGCCAAAGGCCCTGCCGGCCACCCCAGGTTCAAAACCTGGTGACCGCGGTATTTCCGTGCAAAATGCATGGGAATGAGGAGAAAAGGCTCCTTAACTAAAAAAAAAAAAAAAAAAAAAATCCCAAAACACAAAATGGCCATGTTGGGAAACCCTAAAACAGGCCAAAACAGGGAAATAAACTTGCGCGCGCGCATATATAGACAGCTCTCCACCTCTTGTCTTGCCCTGCTATTCATCCGAGCTAGCATGTTTTTTTCCCCTTGTGTCAGGCACGATCTGCGTCCTTAATTAGCAACATTGATCTGCCATTAGCTGTAGGTTAAGTTATGCTACATATACTCTCTCTGTCCTATGGAGTTTGTTGTTTTTACTTTTGAACTTTGTGTTTGACCATCCGTCTTATTCAAAAAAAATTATGCAAACCATAAAATAAATTAATCAATATTCAAGTATCTTTATTGTTAAAATAAGCCTTAATAAAATAAATTATATTTGTGCAAAAAAATTTGAATAAGGCGAAACATCGAAAAAGATGGCACGGTATTCATGAACTTGTGTTTGGAATCATCTTATCTTAATGCAGTTTGAGCCTTGCAGTTCCAGTCATCATCAGTTAGCCTCTGTTAGTATTTGTTAAACCGATTACGTAGTGTTGGTCTTCTAATTGGCATCCAAATAATACGTGTCTATCACCGTCTCAAATTCTGCATCCGTACTACCGTTTTGCTATAGTACTTTTGTCAATCTCCAAGAAGTGGCAGATCGAGTTCTTTAACGAATCGATCCAAAATTCTGAGGAAACTGATGGCTCTGGCGCGTCAGAGAGCAAGGCACCAAGTCGGGCGCCGGCCAGCTCAGTAGCAACGCAACCTAGCTCGTCCATCCGTGAATCCCCTCCCCAGCACGTTTGCGGTTTCATCCGTGACGGTGACCGTTTCATCCGCATGCTGAAACGGTGAATGTTTCCGAGAGCTGGCCGTTAGAGACGCCACCAATGCAAGCTCTGCTCCGGTCTTGTGGCCCACCAACACTTTTTCCCCGGGTCAGGTCAGGTGGCGGCGCGGCCTTCCGGCGGGTCGTGATCGTTAACGACGACACAGAGGTACGAGTACGCGATGCGCCGCCAATTCACGTACGCGTTCGCCCTACCTCCGTCCGGTCCACAGCGGGGGCGGGGGCCGAAGCCAAAAAATCGTCCAAACACGAAGCTTCCAAGGACCTTCGTGCTGCTGGCCTCCCTCCCGCCCCCACGCCTTTTTATATCCCACCTCTGGCGTACCAGTCCTCTCCATTCCTCGTGTCTCCTGTCCACCTCCACCACCCAAGCCCGCCGCCCGCCCAGGCCCCAGACGATGAGCAATCCGGGAAGCAGGGCGATGGCCATCGGCCTCACCGTCACGCTGGTTTCTGTCAGTGCTGCAATGCACCTCGGCGCAGATGGCTTCGGCTTACTCCTCTGCTTTTTAGGCGTCCTCGTCGGTACCAACCTCCTCGCCGCCGGCGTCCGCATGGCCGACGACCCTGCGCCCATCGTTCCGGTGGCGATCGACGGTGCACGAGCTCTCGCAGCGTTATTTCGCCGCAACATCGCCGCCATTGGGCTCGTCATGGCTTCGGCGGTGCGTTCACGACGGTCTCCGGCGAGGAAGACCCGGTGCTCTGCTTCGGCATGTTCTTTCTCCTCCTGCTCGGGCTCACATTCGTCAGCATCGGAGCACTTGGTGAATAATCCGATTTCCAGTTCTTGGATGCATTGATTCTCCATTGATTTCATGACCTTACTCTACAGAGTTACCCCTGCCCTTCGCCTCTGAATTGCCACTTCTGACCGGCAATCAGTCACTGCCGCCGCCTCTGCCCCTGCCCCTGCCCCATACCTGAATTAGTACTGCTACTCTAGTTGTACTCCGTATATCTGTACATGTGTAGTTGCTGTAGAATCTCTGTCATGTCCTGTCAGTGTGCATTTGTTGGTGTAATAAAGTTGTGTTACTGTTGTGTAAGCGTTTTTCTTTCCTATATATATACTTGCCATGAATATTGCAATCCTATTTCTTTTGAACGACGATGTCAATCAGTAGTACTGTACTACTGTCTATGCATTTCAGCATTTGGTCAAATGCAAGTTGTTGATAGAAGAAAAGAAATTAATCAGTAATAATCACTTAGTTAAAATAGTCATCAGTCGCTGTTGTTGAAATATGAAACTGAATGTCTGAAGGACAACGTTTTTGTCAAACTTTGAAGCTTAATTAAAATGGATTTCACCTGTAACCGAATACACAAATTTGATGTTGTTTGCACGTGTAGTGTATGGGCTGACGATAAACATGATTATTGTAACAATGATACAGTAATTGGACACTAAATAGTTGATCAATGTAGCTCTGTCAGTAGCTCTGAAACTGAGAGTTTCAGTTAAACTGCCTGAACTGAATCTGAACTGTTTCAGTTAAACTGACCGAACTTTGAAGCCCATCTATCTCTTAAACCGTGAGGAATCAAAACCTTGTTCATTAAACCAATTGAGACTTTCAGGAACAAGTTTTGGAGCCAGGCGTTCAGATTTTTAGACGGGCTGAAGGATTGTGGCAGCAACGTTAATGTCAAATATGTTTATATCTCTTTCCTTGTGTTAGCTGCTGCAGTCAGTTTTGTATGTTACTGACATAGCAATTACCATATAGATATATCTATCTAATGGAAGAACAAGGATGATTGCTTTGTTGCTGCAATGGCATACATCTCAATATTTTTTCTAGTCCAACTTGATACAGCACTGAATTTTACTTTTTATATGCAGGATTGAGAAACAAGCTGATGCATGTATTCCTGATGAGACATAGACATTTTAAAGCTCTGGTTGGTTGGTTCAGCTCTTGGTATTCATCTATTTGTTGTCTCATTGCATTCACAATTCAAGATCGAGCACAAGTTGATACATTTGTAAAGATGCAAGACCATTGTACAGAGGCGTAGCTGTAGAAATTAAACTTCTTTCCTCAGTTTTTGTGTTTAGTTTCTTATTGTAATGTAATAATTACCTATTAAGGTTAAGAATGAGTGACCCTCTCAGAATTGATTAATGTAATTGCTGCAAATTTGGATTTTAAAAATGTGCTCGTGGTTTTTTTTTTTTTTTTTTTTTTTTTGAAAGTGAATATGTGATGGTGGTTGGCGTTTAAAATAAGACTCTGTACTTCTGTAGTATTTTTAATCAACATCAGCAACATCAGCTGCCAATCACTTGGCCGGTCGGGGCTGCCACGGGTAGTAGCTGTAGTCGTTGTGCACTGCGTCGACGCCGCCAAGGAGCAGGCCATCGAACACCTCACCATGTCCGGCGTCTGGGCTGTGCTGCCAGATGTAGTTGCCGTACACCACGCCGGTGTTGGGGTCCGGCACTCAGACGGGGCAGCAGAATGTAGTCCCCGTTGTACACCGCGCCGGAGAGCCGAGAGGAGGGCGGCAAGCACCACACGCCACGTCCGGCGCCCGAGCGAGGCTGCAGCGCAGACTAGCCGTAGTTGTGGTGCACCGGACGACTCCACCGGAGAGCTGCGGGTCGACGAGCACCGCACCGGCCAGGCCGAGCTGCCGCCAGAATTCGCCGATGTTGTCGTACACCACGGCGGGTCCGGGTTCACGGTGGAACACGCGGCGACAGGCACTGCGCTGCCGGACGCGGCCCGGACATGGCGCGCGCGAACTCGGCGGTGTTGTGTGATATGCCGCCGCGCTAGGTTGGAAGCCACCGCGGCGGAGGTGACCGTGTAAGGTGGCAGAGGTCATATGTGCCTCGCCTCCCTGGACTACGCCGGCCATGCCGAAGTCGGTGGACCGTGGACTCCAGCGTGGTCGGCCCCACCCCTCGCCTCCGTGGTCCATGCTCTCCAACTCCGTCTCTGACTTCTGAGCGAGTGGTGGAGTACCGATCAGGCTTTGGTTGTTTGGAGCTCAAGTGTTTGTTGGATGGATTATTGATTATTGGCCTGCGCTTAGTCAGGGGCGGAGCCTGCGTTTTTTTTACCGCTCGGTAAACCCGCGGCTTACCGCGGTAACGGACTTACCGCCCGGTCCGGTTACCGCGGCGGGCGGTAAAAAAAACCGTCAAATTCAAATTTGAAAATTTGAAAAAAAATGTTGAAAATATTCTATAAAATAGTTCATGATTTATAGAAGCCAATGGTATAAAAATTTGTCAAATTGGAGTTGGTTTGGTATAAAAAATTTCAAATCTAAGTTTGAAAAAAAAAAAAAAAAAATACACACCCGGCCCATTAAGGCCCATTAAATCATGAAGGTCGAAAAACATACTAAACACACTCAAATTTAAGTAATTTTGACATCATTGGATTCTACAAATCATGAAGTATTTTTAGGAATTTTTTAGCATTTTATAAAAAAATTACATTTTGAATTTTGAAAAAACCGTTCAAATCTGCTCAAACCGCTCGGTAAACCGCTCAAACCGGGCGGTATAAATTCAAACCGCCCGGTAAACCGGATTCTTACCGATCACCGGCGCCGTTTGAATTCAATTGAATTCAAATTTGGAACCGTCCGGTAATCCGGCCGGTTTTACCGTAATCGGGTCCGGTTTACCGTTTCGGACCCGACGGTTTCCTTAGTCCGGTCGGTATAAAAAACGCAGGGGCGGAGCTAGGATGAGTCTCGGGGGGGGGGGGTGTTATTTAATGGTTATTCAACACAAATCAAGAAACATAATGATGATTTAATGCCTAAGTACAGTGATTAGCATGGGAAATTTGCCTCCCAGGGGATTAGAGCCCGGCAGCCCCCGTGCATCCGCCCCTGCGCTTAGTATTGGTTATTACATACTTACATATAGAGGCGCCGAGAAAGAGAAGCCAGGTGATGCCAACGTGGAGGGAAGGAAAGCAACTAGCCCGGCAACCCTCACGCTGGGCTTCTTGCTCCACACGGGGCTTCCTTCGTTGCGGCCTCTTCCAGCTGGTGCCGGATCTTGAACAGTAGTCGATGCCTTGTTCTTAACACCCGGCCCGGCTTGGATCCTCTAGACGCGTCCGTTGCGCCGTGCGGCTATGCGCCCCTAGCCTTGTCGCCCACGATGGTGATCGATGGACGTGGTGGCGGGCACTGGCATCCGACGTGGCTGCGGCCCCCAGCTGGCCATGCGGACGAAACAAAACTGACGCTGCCGACGCGGACAGCGCTTCTGTTGAGAATATTCTTAATATTCTAATGATGAGAATTATTGTTCTTATTATTATTTATGTGGGTATTTGGGGCTTAAGCACAACATATGTTTAATTAATCTTAAAATTGTGACTCAATAAAATGCTAACCGCATTTAAGCCGGTGTCTACCTTTTGAGCCTCATGAACCCCATGTTATATTTGCTGAGTTCGACATGTACTCACTCTTGCAATTTCCCCCACCCCTCGGGAGGAGTTTAGGCTTGTGATCAACCAGTCAGTTGGATCCTGTGGAGTTCACACCTGAAGATCAGAGTGCTTTCCGTTGTTGCTATCTAAGGTTATGTTTCTTGAACTAAGTTCGTTATATTATAAGCATATGTTTTTGATATTTCCATTATTTGTCGCTATATGTGAGATTTGGCTTCCTAGGCTCACATATAGAATATATCTAGTTTTGTTCTTAAAATCGGGTGTGACAAAGTGGTATCAAAGCAATGCTGACTGTAGGACGCAAGCCTAGTTAGAACTGGGACGTTTAGGATGCCTTTCTATCTTTGCCTAATTCTTGCTTCCTCTGAGACCTTGCTATTTGCAAAATGTTAACTTTATTCTTTATGAAAATTTGAATCCATTCTAACTTTTCTCTCTCTTTCTAAAATAGATGGACCGTAACGAGAAGCAAGCTCAAGAAGGAAAAGAGAAGCAAAAATGCACCCATGGAAGGTTGAAACATGTGAATATGAATGACATTCGTGTAGCTAAGAAAGTGATGTATGGTTCAATCTTAATGAACTCGGCAAGGGCCAAGGTTTTGTTCGACCCTAGTGCCTCGCATTCCTTCATCTCTGCCATGTACGTGGAGGATCAGAAGATAATGAAAGTTCCATGAGGAAAACCACTAGTTGTCTATACTCCAGAAGGTGAAATGAAGTCAAGTTATGTATGCCCAAAGGTTAGCATTGTCATGAATGGAAGGGACTTTAAGGAAAACCTCAATGTACTGGAGTTAATAGAGATCGATGTGATTCTTGGTATGGGGTGGTTCTGTTCCCGCAAAGGGTTGATTCAATATGACCGACGATCGGTGCTCATAACAACCCCGACAGGAGAAAGAATTGAATATAAGGGTATAGAACCTTTACTCAAGGAACATGAGCCTAGCTTACCTGAAGATGAGGGCAGTAAGATGCAAGAAATTCAGGGTCAATGTCAGTGTTGTAAGCATTATGGATTTCCTTGTCTCCAAATCAAGTCAAATAAAGGAGAAGTCAAGGTGAATATTGATTATGATGCCAATGAAGATAAGAAGAGGAAGGTTATCTCAGTAGAACCACCATTCGAAGGCAGTCAACAATTGAGTTCTACTACATTGGCCCATCCAGTTTTGATTCCTAGTCCAATGAAGTCGGATAATAAAGAGTTAAAAGTTACCCAACCTGTACCTATGCCAACCGAGGTATGCATAGATGGATGGACTATTACATACAAGGAATTTCAACCGAAAAATCCAAGCGAGGTAAGCAACAAGTCGGGTGGTGCATCAAGTAGCAATCCGGTGAAGCATGATATCATCAAGGATCCAATAAAAAGAAGGTGTTTTCGTTGCCAACAAGAAGGGCATATGTCTTACTCTTGTCCACGAGAAGGATCAACCACCTTATGATGGTTAGGAAATAGGAGTTTATGTCCCTTATGTAATAAAAACGTTAGTCACGAAGTTGAGTCAAGTCGGTCTTGTATGCCTTGTGAACCTTCAAGTGCTTAGTTGCTTTGTGCTTATGATTAATGCTTGGTTCGGATCTTTGTAATGAGTGTATGACCTTGTGGTATTTGATCACAATTTCATTTAGATTATATATTTAAGGCATAAGGATTAATGAATAAATAGTTGGGTTTTGCTTATCACTTGTTTTCCTTATCCTATCTTCTTTGGTAGATATCTCTGTTCTTGTGCAACCAAAAATCGTGAGAAAATTTTGGATAAAAGTACACTTCTACATCTTTCTCTGGGCACAAGAATCATCCTTATAGCTGTTACAATTTGAGAGTTACAAAAATCACAAAATGATGTATCTGTGCTGTCAAAATCTGGAGTAGTTTCTGTTGTACACTATTTTTGACCAAGTTAAGTGATGAATCAGGAAAAGTTTTATATAAGAGAGTTGTAGAGGATTTGATAAGCTTTCCAACGGTGTAAACCACAACCTCATCGGATTAATAGAAAAGGAGTTAGAGCAGTTTTACTGTGCTGCTATTTTTCTGCCCGCGAGAATTTTTCAGATTACTTGTTCTTGCCTATGCACACAAGTTTTCTCTTGGATACCAAAGGTCTTCATGATAAGTTAACTCACTCAAAATAAGATGCATGTTAGCTCGGTGCCCCTAGCTGATTTTTCTTAAGGAGGGTAGCCAAGTGAAAAGATTTGTGAGGTGAAGTTTCATATGTTTCCAGGGTTGGATTGTTCTTGTCTCTCTTGTTATCTAACATCTCATGAACCTAGAACTAAAAATGCTATGGAGAACTAGATTCTAACACATGTGTCTTGGAAACAGATGGTCTCAACTAGGAGAAGTGCTAAACATGGTGCTAGAAGGAATGTTCCCAATTCTAATCTCCCACCATCAAAACCTCCAACTATAAAGCAAGTTTTGGCAACACATACTCAAATACTTCATGCTATTGCTCAAGGTGTGTTGAACAACCAACAACAAGCACCTCCAATTTACAAGCGCCAGTGAATTTACGAAGGGACACCCACCGACATTCAGTAATACAAGTAATCCAATAGAAGCTGAAGATTGGCTTAGAACTGTGGAGCGACAACTTGTTATAGCTCAGTGTGATGACCATGAGAAGGTGCTTTTTGCTTCCGGTCAACTGCAAGGAACTGCACTACATTGGTGGGAACTATTCCGGGTTACACAACCATATCGCGAGATCATATCGGTTGGGAAGATTTCAAAGTTGCATTCAGATCTTATCATGTCTCGAGAAGGAGAAGTGACGCTTAAGATAGATGAGTTCCATAGCTTGAAGCAAGGATCCATGTCAGTGCGTGAGTATCGTGACATGTTCACTAGGTTGTCACGGTATGCTCCAAGAGCGGTGGAGAATGACGCCGATAAGCAGAAATGCTTTATAAGAGGATTGAATGATGATAGGCTTCGACCAGATGATGTCTAGTGTGTATCCTAACTTTGAAACAATGGTGGGTAGGGCAATTGTAATTGAGAACATGCGTCAGAAGATGGATGAAAAGAGAAAGAAAAGGCAGAGTCAATCTATGGAAAACAATTCATGCCTCTCTTACACCCCTGAGCAAGAATTCCAGCAGTATCGAGAGTCACTTGATCCGTGGGATCTTGAATCTTCCCGGGACCTTCACCGGTTCCAACAGGGAGGACCAGAACGATGATCACACTTTACTCCAAGAGAGCTAAATGACATACCAATGGAGGATAGTGTCCCCAATAATCTCTATACGGGTAACAAGTGCTATGGAGAACATGAGGACAATTCCTTAGAGATGCAACAACAACAACCTCGCCACAAAAACAAGAAACATAGAAACTATTTATGGGGTAAAGTTAACCATGTGACTATGGAATCTGCACGAGAGGACAAAGATGTTGTGTTGGGCACATTCTTAGTCAACTCCAAGCCCGCATCGGTGTTGTTCGGCCGGTGGAGCTTCACATTCTTTTATTTCTGCTGATTTTGTGAAAAGGAATCCTTTGATTAAGCATACCGTGAAGAAAGTCATGAGAGTTAAGTTACCAGAAGGAGAAATTAAAGCCACATTGCATTGCCCCAAGGTCAAATTTAATTTCAATGGGGTAGCCTCTGAAGCAAAACTTTTGGTCCTGAATCATTCAAGCATTGATGTAATATTGGGGGTAGATTGGCTAACATCACGACGGGCAGTGATCCAAGGTGCAAACAAAACCGTGCTAGTGAGAGTGAAGTCAGGAGAAATGATGGAAGTCAAAGCAACGTCATCGGAAGGGTTACACTAAAACATGGAGAAGGAACTCATATTTTGAGTTTAGGACACATTTGGGTTCCAAAGCGTAAATGATATGTCATATGTTTCTTTGTTGAAGATGAAGTTTTGTATGAGCTAGAGAAACAAATGTCTTTGGATAATGTATGAACAAAGTGAAGATATAAAGTCTGAGTATCCCTTATCTCCTTTATCATCTTTTTTCCGAATCTCGGGACGAGATTCCTCTTAAGGGGGTAGAATTGTAACACCCTAAATTTTGCTCCTTTTGAAATAGATAAAAATTTGATTTATTTATGTATTTATGTGGTCATCAAATATAGGTAAATAAATTTTTATTAAATTAAAATTTATCATAGGGGCTAGCAACATTGATGTGGCATGCATGCTGGTGCATTATTTATTTTGTACTGCCTAGCTTTGGTTTGAATTGAAATGGTATTCAAATTCTTTTGAAAAGCATTTTGAAATGGAGTTCAAATAAAAAGAAAAAGGATTTTCTTTTTCCTCCCCATTTCTTTTTCCTTTCTGGCCAGCGTGGCTTGCTCATTTGCTTTGGCCCGTGGCCTGATTTCCTTGTTCTCGGCCGTTGGCCTATTTTCCCTTCCCTGCTGGCAAGCCCAGAAGCCTGGCCCTCTCTCTCCTTCTCGACTTGGGCCAAAGGCCAGCCCAGCTTGAACCAGCGAGCACAGCACCAGCGCACGCACCTCGCCTTCTCGCGAACGCCGTCGTCGCCCGTTCGTATCGCGTTGAAACTGGCTCCGTCAATCCAGCGTGCGTTTCCTCCTTCGGTGCCTTTCCTTGAATACGCGCGTGCACCCTGCCTACTTATGCCGTGCAGCCAGCGCCGCGTCGCCCTTTTCGTTCTCTCGCGATTCGCTACCGCACTCGCCGAGAAGAACAGCGCCGCGTCGAACCCTAGGTGGAACTGCCGCCTTGCTCGTCCGCGACTTCGTCGTTTCTGTCGCATCTTCATCGTCGTAAGACTCGTGCCGAGCTTCGCGTTGCCCTTGCGAACTCGCCGCTGCTTTATTTCCATCGTTTCGTGCGTTTTATCGCTCACAGCATGTCGCCGAACTTTGCAGGTCGGAGCAGTCCGCCACTCCCGTCCGTTCGTCGTCTTCAGACCATCTCGCCCGCCGTTTTCGTCAGTGGTGAGAAGCCCTTGATCCCCGCTTTCGTTTGGTCCCGGCCGCGTCCGGTTTGGTGGCCGGTAGGGCCTGATTTCATTTTTCCGGCGAGCTCCTCGCCGGCGTCCATGGCCAACCACCGTGGCCTGCTTCATGTCCGGCGGAGGCGCCGCCCTTCCCTCCCGATCCATTCCTTACCGTCGATTCGTGATCCAACGACCCAGATCGAAGGATACCCCTTCATTCGGCTGTTTTGTTAAAGAGTCCTCCAGATCTATAGTTAATTATGTATAGGTCCCTGGATCCGTTTTATAAAAGAATTTCATTTGTTTTAAATCCGAAATGAACTTCAGTCTAATTACAAGTTTGCCACTGATTTCAAATGTTCATATCTTTGTCATTTTAAATCCGATTAGCTCCGTTCAACTTGCGTTGGGTTCGTAATCTCGTCATCTATATGTTTATGTAACTGTTAATCAACTTTTTAAACTTTTAAATTTTGATTTTGTATTTAAATTTATTATTTTATTAATGCTAATCTTGTTTAATGCGTATCTTCGTCGTTTTAGCTCCGATTTCGGTGAAATTCGGCGTCTATGTGATCGTAGTGACGTGTACTTTTGTTTTACAACCTTTTTTAATTTATTTTATTGCTGTTGGTGTACTGTTCTCATGATATCTCTTTTGTTTGCATCGTGTATGAATGTGTGGATGCTTGTTTGTTCTTTGCGTGACGATCGATATAGTCGGTGAGCTTTACGTGGGGATCAAGAAGCAGTGGTCAAGGACTTATTTGAAGTTTTGGACGTGAAGAAGGATCTTTACTTTTTAAGGCAAGTATAGCATGGGATTATCTTTGTTGTCCTATTCACCTTTAATTATACAATTCATATTGCATGTGTCTAATTTTGTTACACCCTTAAGGATATCCTAGTCTATTGTTATCCTGTACCTTGTTACCTATGGGTTGAAGTGCATATGGGTAGTACTTGCTAGTGCTTGAACATAAGTTTTATGATCCGAATTTTGACTAAAGGTGATATGCAACAATGTTGAAAATATGTTTTTTAGCAACATGGACTTTAGGGCGAGAGAGTTCATGCCTTTTTACATGATTCTCTTGGCTCTCCATAAGGACTTATCCTTTGGCAAAAGCTGGGACATACAAGACATCTGTGAGGGCCACATGGCTCTAGTCAAGTATGAGGAACTTTTCTAGTTTGTTAGTTGTAGCCGATCTTGCGGTAGCCTAGGTTTTAAGAGTGGCACCGTGTTGGGTTCCATTCGCCTAGCCGCTCCCCTGCGGGACGCTAACCGACTAGTTAGGGGAATTTGAAAGACTTCATATGGTGACCGGTGTTTTGGGCCTTGCAAACCCATGCATTTGGGAATCATGACTCACAGTGAAAGTGTACACCTCTCTCAAGCAAGAGTAAAACTGGTATGTCAGCCGTGCTCACGGTCACGAGCGACCCGGAAAACTAATGGAATAGTGGTTCACTTGATGAAGAGGATGAGGAGACAGAGATTCTGGTTGATGATGATGGTGGTGACCTTGATGAGAATTATTGTTCTTATTATTATTTATGTGGGTATTTGGGGCTTAAGCACAACATATGTTTAATTAATCTTAAAATTGTGACTCAATAAAATGCTAACCGCATTTAAGCCGATGTCTCTACCTTTTGAGCCTCATGAACCCCATGTTATATTTGCTGAGTTCGACATGGACTCACTCTTGCAATTTCCCCCACACCTCGGGGAGGAGTTTAGGCTTGTGATCAACCGGTCAATTGGATCTGTGGAGTTCACACTTGAAGATCGAGTGCTTTCCGTTGTTGCTATCTAAGGTTATGTTTCTTGAACTAAGTTCGTTATATTATAAGCATATGTTTTTGATATTTCCATTATTTGTCGCTATATGTGAGATTTGGCTTCCTAGGCTCACATATAGAATATATCTGGTTTTGTTCTTAAAATCGGGTGTGACATATTCCTTGAGCATAAGGGATACATAATCAATCAAACTTGTCATCATTTGAAGATGGAGTTTGAAATGAAAAGATTTGGGTGAAACCAAACTTTGTTTAGGCTTATAGCCTTAACATTTTATCTGGGATGTATGTATAGCAAGGTGCCTATACATAGAAAATGTTGGCTATCTATCCTTCCCCATAATGATAGATCCCGCATCGGTTTTAATGGTGTAACAACCATTGCTTGAAATCTTCCAAGCAGACTTTAGTGTCTACTTCCACTAATCATTCTGAGATAAATGTATAATGAAGCATCACATGAGTGTGTTTGACTTCGCGAGAATGATTGACCACATATTAAAGTTATGTGGAATTATCTTTAAAGATAATGCTTGCTTGTGTTGCACAAATATAATTAGGTTACATCAAGAGTAACTTGACTAAGCATATTACTCCCAAGTTATTGAGATTACGCAAACTATGTCATGTGAGTTATTCACAAAATCTCTACCATATTCACCATTTTTCATAAATGTGTTGAAGGAATTGGTATGAAGAGGCTTAGAGACTTGCGAAAAATCGGGGAGTAAATTTGAATAAATAAATCTTTTGTGCATCATATTGTACTCTTTTCTTTATATGAGTTTTACTTTGATGGTTTCTCATATGAAGTTTTTAATGAGGCAATATCAGCATTATGTATGTCATATCATCTTGTTTTTCCCCACGAGGGGTTTTTTAGGATGATATTGTAAGGGCATACACATGATTATCATGGTGTTTTCTCCTATATTTTCCCACTTTGGGTTTTAAGGAGTTTTATCCCCGATATATCAATGTATATCTAAGTTTTTCCCACGTGGGTTTTTCCAGAATTAATAACTACGATGAACATTGGTGGTTCCGAAGATAATTGATCAGGGGGAGTGTTGAGAATATTCTTAATATTCTAATGATCAATTATAAGGATAATTACGGGAGGATTAGCAAATCGCTAATGGCGATTGCAAGGGGACTCTCACATCTCGCAAAAAATCCCCCTTTGGGCATGTACTATATATATGTACCATTGTTCATTAATAAAGATTGAGGCTTCACTTTACATTGTGTTCCTCTTTTACTTTTTCTACCGCTCCAATCCAAATTATAACATGCTGATAACGTATTGCAATATTGATTGGAGCAGTAGAAAGTAGAAGAGAGACAATGTAAAGTGAATGGGTGATCTTTATTGATGAACAAATCCATATATATACATGCCCATGTAGAGCGGTTTACAAGAGGAGAATGAGGGGTCGGCAACTCGCCATGTGCGCTTGCTAATCCTCCAAGTAATTGATCATTTAGGAATATTAGAATATTCTCAACATATTGCAATATTGATTGGAGCAGTAGAAAGTAGAAGAGAGACAATGTAAAGTGAATGGGTGATCTTTATTGATGAACAGTAATCCATATATATACATGCCCATGTAGAGCGGTTTACAAGAGGAGAATGAGGGGTCTGGCAACTGCCATGTGTAGTTGCTAATCCTCCAAGTAATTGATCATTTAGGAATATTAGAATATTCTCAACACTCCCGCCGATCAATTATCTTTTGGAAACTCCATTGTTCATCGATATTATTAACTTCAAAAACCCCGTGGGAAAAACTTAGATATGCATTGATATATCGTGATAAAAACTCCCTAAAACCCAAAGGGGAAAATATAGGAGAAAACACCATGATAATCATGTGTATGCCCTTCAATATCATCCCTAAAAAAACCCCTCGGGGGGAAAAACAAGATGATATGACATACATAATGCCGATATTGCCTCGTTAAAAACTTCATATGAGAAACCATCAAAGTAAAACTCATATAAAGAAAAGAGTACAATATGATGCACAAAGGACTTATTTATTCAAATTTACTCCCCCGATTTCTGCAAGTCTCTAAGCCTCTTCATACCAATTCCTTCAACACATTTATGATATGGTGAATATGGTAGAGATTTTTGTGAATAACTCACATGACATAGTTTGCGTAATCTCAATAACTTGGGAGTAATATGCTTAGTCAAGTTACTCTTGATGTAACCTAATTCCATTTGTGCAACACAAGCAAAAGATTATCTTTTAAAGATAATTCCACATAACTTTAATATGTGGTCAATCATTCTCGCGAAGTCGACACACTCATGTGATGCTTCATTATACATTTATCTCGAGAATGATTAGTGGAAATAGGCATTAAAAGTCTGCTTGAAGATTTCCAATAATGGCACTTCCACCATTAAAGAATACAAAACCATTCTCGGGATCTCGCTATTATGGGGATCATAGCCAACATTTTCTATGTATAGGCACCTTGCTATACATATATCCCGCATAAAAATATTCAAGCCATAAGCCTAAACAAAGTTTGGTTTCACCTAAATCTTTCATTTCAAACTCCATCTTCAAATGATGACGAAGTTTGATTGATTATGTATCCTTTATGCCTAAGGAATATACTCAACCGATTGTACCACATTCGGCTTGATTGTTTTATGTCATATCATGACTTCTCGCAACTTAACACAAAAACATGTTGCTATTTGCCTTAGAATTTGATATACTTATTCCATCGAGAATTTTCATGTATATCACATAATCCAATGACCCATACAATTATGTGGTCACCACGCCCATCAACCGCATAGATAGACGATTTTGTACGACCAAAGATATTAAATATCTAAACGTTATGCCACTCATAATCGGAGAATAAGTTTCGCTTGAAAATCAACATCGGCCTTTGCGTGAAGCCCTTTTCAACTAGCCTTCATACATCTCACCACTTCATTGTTTTCATTACTGTTTTCGGACAAAACAAATTTACATCAAATATGATGGACACTAGGAGGTGTTGGCAATACGCCATAAACACTTCCCTTTCGCTGAGCAAGGCCATCTCTGTTTCTATTGCATCCTTTCTACGTGTTCGATCACGAGTGCATCAGGCACTCTACCATGGATTTTAGATCTGGATCACTTTGAAGGATTTCAGCAATTTGTTCGTGAGAAATAATTGTCGACAATGATAATAAGACTCTCCAAATCTATATGTAATTAATGGCGAACCCTTAATAGATCATTATGATTTCCCAAAACAATTGATCTAGGGTCTTTAGATGTCCAACCACACAATTTATGCGCATAAGTGGGTTGGGTAACCAATCAAATCTCTCTCAAAAAGAATTGATTACTAAAAGATTTATATCAACAAAAGTTGATCTTCGTTTACCACTTTCTTTTGTTTCAATCTTGCATCTTAGAATTGCCTCTCCCCCTCTTGCGTCCCAAGAGGGATTATTCGAAAGTGGTTATCTTTAGGATCCTCCACTCTTTTCAGGCATGTTCCTTGCAAGATAAAAGGGTTTAACAACACCTTTGTAATTGGTAAACAAATCGCATTATTTGCGGATTTGCAAATCTATAAATCTCTCAACTTGAAGTTCGCCCATAGTACGTGGAGGATCATAAAATGACATGCTCTCTAGCATTCAATGGATCATAAAAATGACATGCTCTCTAGCATTCAATTAATTTTCCCGGCATTCAATATTATGGTACAATTCTCCCCTTAATGCCGAAAATGATCCTTATTAAAAATACTATCGTGCTTGTCGTAAATAGATCACCGTCATAGGTTCTATATACTTAATGATCGAAAGTGAGATTCAAATCCCACAAAGATCCCCAAATTTATTAATGGCCCCATTGTTGTCGCTGATGTGGTGAGATGGGTACGTAAACAATATACCCAAACTTACGCAAATGGAAAATACTTGGTAAATTTCCACGCACCAATTATAAGGGGGAAATTTTATAATATGCGCTTAGTCATAGTTGGATTGATTCAAAGAGTTGTGTACGTATCGCATGAGATCCCAACACAATGTAGGCAACATGCAATTCATCAATATTGGTCTTGCTATGAGTTCAAATCTCTTTAATCAATGACTTAGACAAGCCATTTTTGTGTGGATATATGGTACAAAAATGCTGAACCTGAATTTCGATAGAATTCGCCAGCATTGTTCATTCAAATCAATTGAATTTGATGTTTAGAATAATGAGTCTCCAACTGTATTAGTTGAGACAATATTGTAGATAGCTTATGCATGGTTTCATGTCTCTAAAAGAGACACATAAGACCATCTTATAGATGCATCTATCAATACCATGAATTATCTCGAACAATCCACTTTCAAGTCGAATCGGTCCACAAATTTCACCTTGATTTCTATCAAGAAATTTGTTTGATTCAACCTTCAATTTCCTATAGCACATGTAGTGCATACAAAATCCAAAGATTGCGGAAACTTTGCTTTATGCAAACAAGACCAATGGAATTGCCAATAATCTTCCTCATCATTCCAACTCTAGGATGATCTAATCTATCATGCCATGCTTGGAATGAATTATATTTCGAAAATTACTTTATATGCAACAAGATATATAAGTTTTATGTATGTATAGTAAAATCCATATTCAAGAGATGGAATTTTCATAAATTGATTTGCCATATCCCGTAAGATTAGTGAAGTAAATTAACTCCTCTTTCCCCGTCTACATGTATTTCCACATGAAGACCATACTTACGGATATTTTTATAGCATAATAGGGTACAAGTTAGTTCCGGATACAATAAGGTATCCTCTCTCATTAATTGAGCACTCTTTGGGAAAATAATAGTGGCTCTATCTGAACCAACTATTAAAGCATCATACAATGATGATCATAACATTTCCTTCTCTTTTTTAAGAGTCCGGAAAACTTTTTCTACTCCCTAAGAATATAATTTGTAGTACCACTTATCAACAAAACATAATTCCATCCTCCATTGGATTGATAACAAAAAAAGCATCTATAGTATAATAAGAATGCAATCTAAAAGAACTTCTTATTAAACATATAGAATTACATACATAATCTCACTTATGTATTACCATCGAGAATTTTGGCTTACACTATTGCAAAGGATTACCAAATTAAATGCTCAATCATTAACTTTAGTATACATATGGTGTGGTAGAGTCCTTAGCAAAGGCTGCATTTAATTCAAGTTGAATTATTTGCCTTGAGACCATGCTTTGGCAGCAATTTATTTGCCTACCATTATGATCTACTCTATGTCCTATGACATTTGAGACTATCAACCATATATACAAATTGATGAGATTTAAAATTAAGGGTTTACATGTTATTTGTTTACCTTATACCCTTCTTAATCCTTGAAGAGTTATGTTATTCAAATTAATTTGCATGTATTACAACATTGTTTACCATTTGATTACAATTATTTCAAGATTGAATTATTAAATCAGATGGTCCTACTTTGTAGGCAATGACTATGGTTAAGGAGTTCGATGAACTAGCCTTAGATGGTCATAATTACCCCACATGGGCCTCGGACATAAAGATTAACTTTGCATCCCGTGGACTCTTAGCTTACATTAATGAGCCTATTGAAGGTGTCATTCTTGAAGAGCAAAAGAAGTACGGTGCCTTAATGATATTAAGGTATTACATCCATAAGGATCTCAAACAAGAGTACCTTATGGAAGAGAACCCTCGTGTTCTATGGCTTGCGCTTAAAGAGCGATATGACCAGCAGAAGGAACTCATTTGGCCCGAGGCCAACCATGAGTGGAATCATTTACGCTTGCGGACTTTAAGTCCGTTGCGCATTATAATCATGTTGTTCATAAGATATGCTCTAAGATTGAAGTTTTGTGAGAAAGAACCAACAGATGCTGACAAGATAGAGAAAACTCTTTCTACCATGCTTCCTGCGGATCGAGTCTTACAACAGCAGTATCGGGTGAGTAATTATACTCAGTATTCCCAACTTATTCATACACTAACTCAGGCTGAGAAACATGATGAGCTTCTAATGAAGAACCATCATAAGCATCCTACGGGTGCAGCACCTCTTCCTGAGGTTCATAGTGTATAGAATAATAAAAGGTTCAAGGGATCCAGCTTCGTGACCCGCAGAACATGCCCGATAAACGCAAATTTAATAAGAAGCAAAAAGCCAAATCCTAAGCAAAAAGGTGATACTAAGGCCAAAAATGACACTAAATGTCATAGATGTGGCACTTTTAATCACTTCGCTAAGGATTGCCGTACTCCAAAACATTTGGTTGCTCTCTACCAAAAGTCCTTAAAGAAAGCAAAGCAAAGTAAAGACAAGGAAGCAAAATATGAAGCACATTTCAATGTTGCTCCAATGGCTACTAAAGAAGTGGGTTGTTCAAGCATGGCTCCTATGGAACCAAATGACAACCTTGATCTCTCGAAGGAGAAGCTTCCAAGTACAGATGACATGCTCATGGAGTTTTCCTCCAATGACTTGTTTGGAGATTTCTCTTGAAGAGTCTCGACCGTGCCGATACTTGTTTAATTAAAGTGTGGGGTGTGATGTGTTGTAATGAAAGTTATATAAACTCTATGTCATTTGAGATGTAACAAATAAGTAGTGTGATGGGTGTGATGTGAGAACACATATGTATTGAGATTGTAATACATAAGTGTGATTATGTATGTAATTCTATATGTTTAATAAGTTCTTTTAGATTGCATTCTTATTATACTGTAGATGTCTTTTGTTATCAATCCAACAGAGGATGGAATTATGTTTTGTTGATAGTGGTACTTTTAAACTTATTCTTAGGGAGATGAAAGTTTTCCCACTCTTGAGAAAAGAGAAGGAAATGTTATGATCATCATTGTATGATACTTTAATAGTTGGTTCTCATAGAGCCACTATTATTTTCCCTAAGAATGCTCAATTAATGAGAGAGGATACCTTATTGTATCCGTAACTAACTTGTACCCTATTATGCTATAAAAATATCCATAAGTATGGTCTTCATGTGGAAATACATGTAGACGTCTTCATGTGGAAATACATGTAGACGGAAAGAGTAATTAATTTACTTCACTAATCTTACGGGATATGACAAATCAATTTATGAAAATTCCATCTCTCAAATATGGATTGTACTAAACATACATAAAACTTATATATCTTGTTGCATATAAAGTAATCTTCTCGAAATGTAAATTCATTCCAAGCATGGCATGATAGGTTAGATCATCCCGAGCTGGAATGATGAGGAAGATTATTGGCAATTCCATTGGTCTTGTCTTGCATAAAGCAAGTTCCCGCAATCTTTAGATTTTGTATGCACTACATGTGCTATAGGGAATTGAAGGTTGAATCAAACAAATTTCTTGATAGAAATCAAGGTGAAATTTGTGGACCGATTCAACTTGAAAGTGGATTGTTCGATAATTCATGGTATTGATAGATGCATCTATAAGATGGTCTTATGTGTCGCTTTTATCGACATGAAACCATGCATAAGCCGCCACGCCCCACTTTTAATGGTCGTTAATCACACGTGTTTGCGCCAGATCACGCCACAAACACGCCGTTAGTAACGCTTAATGGTAAACAGTAATTAATAGCAAAACCGAGCTATAGAAATATAGGATAAAAGGGGCTTACAAAGGCGACGAAGGGTCACCGTGTCGGGTTGCAATATCGAGTTGGCCAACCGAGAAGCGGTGGATTAACTATGACACGCCCGCATCCACAAGCGCACTTGTGCATGGATGAAATCTGGGCTTCAACGCCCTTCTCCTAAGCAAACACCTCTCGAACTCCTACGATACGCTATCCTCTACCTCATCGTCGATCTTACCTTCGCATGTGCCGATATCCGTAAAAATAGAGGGGTGAGTACAAACGCATTTCTCGAAGTCCCAAACTGGGGGTTGTAATTATTAAGGGTTGGGCCCCTAGCGAGTCTCTAAAATCGCTCTCGCTAGTTCTCGGGTTGTCTCATGTCATCATCAGCCGTCATGACACCACAAAAGTTAGTCATCATCAAAAAGTACTTCGATAACCTAGCTTGAACTAGAGCATGTAAAACATATAGAACATTATGGTGGCAATGGGTTAGATGCATAGAGCTAGATTTTAGATGAATTATGGAAGTCGTTTCACGCTAAACGGAGTTCATTTGCATGAGATATGGATTTTATAATATTAATCCCTAATCAAATCATTAGGGTAATATTATAATATAATTTTATCATATAATAATATTGAAACTAATTACATGATAAAAATTCTATAAATCAAATAATGAATTTACAAATTTTAAAAATTTTTCCGACACGGGAATGTCTACTTATAAACATCCGCGGTACTATAGCCGGGTAGTCGTAGCAATTTACTAACCGCATACGACGTGAATGGTTACATACACGCGGTGCCACGTGGGTCCACGTGGACGCCACGGTGGCTCGCCACATCGCTGCCACGTGTATAAAGTGGTTGCCCTAACGGCCGCGGGGAAGGAACGGTAGCGACGTGGGCGTCCTTTCATTGGATCGTCGCCTTGACGTCGTGGCGACGGAAACGGCGACGCGGACTGTTCCCGTCCGCTCCTTCCTCACGGCGGCGCCGCGGAATGTCGCCGAGAAGGCTTTCCCCGCTTCGCCGCCGCATGGGGCTCGTTGGATCCCTCTCGCCTCCCGGGTTGGTGGGGGTTGATGGTGGCGACGCAGGCGAGGCTCCTCCCACGGTGGCGACGCACACGGCGGAGTGGGACGGCGGCAGCGCGGCGCCGTCATCGCATGGTACAACGGGGCGATTTCAAGAGGTAAAAGGGGAGAGAGGATGGGAGAGGCGCCGGCTCGCTAGTTGCCACCGTGGACGTCGACTGTTCGATGGGGACTTCGTCCTAGGGCCACGGCCTACGGAGAACCGATTTGGGGCAATCCGCACGGCGCGGAGGAAGGGAGGAGGAGAGTGGAGAGGGCGAGCATCGTGTGTCCCACGCTTGGGCGGAGCTCGGGAGGGCTGTTAGCTCTACCGATTGAGCCCCTGGGTAGCGCTATTTATAGGCGCGCGGGCGATGGCGTTGCCGGGCGAGATACTTCCGCGCCGCCCGATCTTTTCCGACATCCTCCGGTGTGCGCGTGGACCTCCAGCCGGTGCTCGACATTGGCTCATCCTCGTTCACGCCCCGTCCCCATCATCGGCACGGCTCGCCGTCCGTCGCATCGTGTGGTCAAGTCGCGGGCGCCGGCTCATCTTAGCGGCGGCGCGGGTCATCCACGCAACCTCGCGGCGCTGCTGAGCCGGTGCTTCTGAGCGCCCTCGCGGGCGAGGTCGCCATCGCTACTCTCGAGACGTCATCATGGCGGACGCGCCACCGTGTCCCTCGCCGGCCCGCTGCGGGCCGAGCGACAACAAGGTTGCCGAGCACCCCGTGACCATTAAGGCGAGGAGTGAGCCGGCTCTCTCGGCGGCGCCGCTACCGCCGAGGGGTGATGTGACGGCTCGGGCCGACCGGCCGCCTCCTCCACCGCACACGCCCCCCCGCGCCGTGTGACATGGGGCGTGGTGTCGCCGCCGCGTCGGGAGGTAGGAGACGAGGGCGGCAATGGTGGGGCCCGACCGGCCGGTGAAGGGAGAGAGAGGTGGAGGCCGGGCCCGCTCACGATGCCGGCCTTGGGCTCGCCTAGTTGGGCCGGCCCACTCGGTTGGGAGAGAAGAGAGGAGGGAAAGGGAGGCCTTGGGCCGTTGAAAAAAGAGGGAGAGGGAAAGAGTGAGCCCGAGAGCCCTTTTCTAATTTCCTTCTCCTTTCTATTTCTTTCTCCTTTACCTTTTTCTCTCCCTATTTCTCCTATGTGTGTAAATACATATATACATATACATTTATTTTTATTTACTTGCATAAGCTCTTGAATTTGTATTCTCCTAAGCTTTCATTTATGAGAATATTTATTCAAGGTGACTCATACAATTATATACATATACATATGTGTGTACACATTTTTCCCCTATATTGATATCTAGTGTGTAATATATATTATAAATATTTATACAAGCACCTTTATATTCCTCCTCGACTTTTAGTGTCGAGAATAATTATTTATTGTGCTCATAAAAATATTTATATATATATTTTTTAAGACGCATGTGTGTCGGTATTTATTCCCGAGAAAATTCGTAAACCATTTCTCATGCGATATTCTTCCATAAATAAAATCTAGTTCTTACCTTGCATCCTTGGTCACCATAAAGTTCATCAAGCAACAAACAAGATTTCCTATTTCTAGATGGTGAGAGTTTGAAATGCGTGTTTTTTAAAACGGGTTCGGTTTAGCGGGAAATAAATCAAGTTTTAGTTGTAATTATAAAAAGTTCAAATTTTTAGTGAATTTTAAAATGATGCAAAAACACGGTGTTACATAAGCTAGCTTGAAATATTGTCTCAACTAATACGCTTGAGACCTGTTATCCTCGAACATCGAATCAATCGATTCGTAATGTACAATGTCGCTGAATTTTCTGGTCGGGAATTCAGTTCATCATTTTGTACCATATATCCACACTAAATGACTTGTCTAAGTCATTGGTTAAAGATTTTTAAACTCATAGCAAGACCAATATTGATGAATTGCGTGTTGCCTACATCATGTTGGGATCTCATGCAAGACACGCACACCGAATCAATCCAACTATGACTAACTCGCATATTAAAAAAAATCCCCCCCACAATTGGTAATGTGGAAATTTACCAAGTATTTCCCATTTGCGTAAGTTTGGGTATGTTGTTTATGTACCCATCTCACCACATCAGTGACAACAATGGGGCTATAAAGAAATTTGGGGATCTATGTGGGATTTAAATCTCGCTGATCATTAAAGTAAACAGAACCTATGACAGGTGATCTATTTACTGACCGCTTTCACCGATAGTATTTTTAATAAGGATCATTTCCAAAGATTAAGGGGAGAATGGTACCATGATATTGAATGCCGGAAATTAATTGAATGCTAGAGAGCATGTCATTCTTATGATCCACGTACTATGGAAACCGAACTTCAAGTTCGAGATTTATAGATTTGCAAATGCCGCAAATAATCGCCGATTTGTTTACCAATTATAAAGGTGTTGTTAAACCCTTTTTCTCTTGCAAGGAACATGCCCGAAAGAGTGGAAGATCCTAAAGATAACCACTCGAATAATCCCTCTTGGACGCAAGAGGGGAGAGGCAATTCTAAGATGCAAGATACGAAATAAAAGAAAGTGGTAAACGACGATCAACTTTTGTTGATATAAATATTTTAGTAATCAATTCTTTTTGAGAGAGATTTGATTGGTTACCCAGCCCACTTATGCGCATAAATCATGTGGGTGGACATCTAAAGACCCTAGATCAATTGTTTTGGGAAATCATAATGATCTATTAAGGGTTCGCCATTAATTACATAGAGATTGGAGAGTCTTATTATCATTGTCGATGCTATTTCTCGAACAAATTGCTGAAATCCTCCAAAGTGATCCGGATCTAAAATCCATGGTAGAGTGCTTGATGCACTCCTGACCGAACACATAGAAAGGATGCAATAGAAACAGAGATAGCCTTGCTCACCGAAAAGGGAAGTGTTTCCTCGTGTATTGCCAAACCTCCTAGTGTCCATCATATTGGATGTAAATTTGTTTTGTCCGAAACGGAATGAAAACAATGAAGTGGTGAGATATAATGTAAGGCTAGTTCCAAAGGGCTTCACGCAAAGGCCCCATGTTGATTTTCAACGAAACCTATTCTCTAGTTATGAGTGGCATAATATTTAGATACTAAACTTTGGCAAAGATAAAATCGCCTATCTATATGCGCTTGATGGACGTAGTGACCACATATTTGTATGGGTCATTGGATTATGTGATATACATGAAAATTCCCGATGGAATAAGTATATCAAATTCTAAGGCAAATAGCAACATGTTTTGTTAAGTTGCGTAAGTCATGATATGACATAAAACAATCAAGCTTCGAATGTGGTACAATCGGTTGAATATATTCCTTAAGCATAAGGGATACATAATCAATCAAACTTGTCATCATTTGAAGATGGAGTTTGAAATGAAAGATTTGGGTGAAACCAAACTTTGTTTAGGCTTATAGCTTTAACATTTTATCCGGGATGTATGTATAGCAAGGTGCCTATACATAGAAAATGTTGGCTATCTATCTGATTCCCATAATGATAGATCCCAGACTGGTTTTAATGGTGTAACAACCATTTCTTGAAAATCTTCCAAGCAGACTTTAGTGTCTACTTCCACTAATCATTCTCAGATAAATGTATAATGAAGCATCACATGAGTGTGTTTGACTTCAAAAAATGATTGACCACATATTAAAAGTTATGTGGAATTATCTTTAAAGATAATGCCGCTTTGTGTTGCACAAATATAATTAGGTTACATCAAGAGTAACTTGACTAAGCATATTACTCCCAAGTTATTGAGATTCTCGCAAACTATGTCATGTGAGTTATTCACAAAATCTCTACCATATTCACCATTTTTCATAAATGTGTTGAAGGAATTGGTATGAAGAGGCTTAGAGACTTGCGTAAAATTGGGAGTAAATTTGAATAAATAAATCTTTTTGTGCATCATATTGTACTCTTTTCTTTATATGAGTTTTACTTTGATGGTTTCTCATATGAAGTTTTTAATGAGGCAATATCAAAGATTATGTATGTCATATCATCTTGTTTTTTCCCACCAGGGTTTTCTAGGGGATGATATTATAAGGGCATACACATGATTATCATGGTGTTTTCTCCTATATTTTCCCACTTTGGTTTTAAGGAGTTTTATCCTGATATATCAATGTATATCTAAGTTTTTCCCATAGGGTTTTTCCCAGAATTAATAACTACGATGAACATTGGTGGTTCCAGAAGATAATTGATCAGGGGGAGTGTTGAGAATATTCTTAATATTCTAATGATCAATTATAAGGATAATTACGGGAGGATTAGCAACTGCTAATGGTAGTTGCAAGGGGACTCTCACATCCTGCAAAACTGCCCTTTGGGCATGTACTATATATATGTACCATTGTTCATTAATAAAGATTAAGGCTTCACTTTACATTGTGTTCCTCTTTACTTTCTACTGCTCCAATCCAAATTATAACAGCTTCGTCAGCGACTCTTCGCTTTCGTGTGGCCCAGCCTCCGTAGGAGAAGCCACCTGTTACAATTACAGAGGAGTTGCTCTCATCTAGGGATACACCCATGACGGAAACCGCTCCCGCCCCCCTCTATCTCTATCTTGTAAACCGTCGTCTCCATGGAGCAGTTGCCTGCGCGCTCCTCTCCATGGCGTCCGTACGGATGTATAAGTATTTGTCAAGGATCAATGAAAGACTCTCTCGGTTCATTTGGCAAATCACTGTTCCAATTTACATTTACACTAAACACGTTATCAGCACTGGATTGCTGCATTCTGCGCTCTCGAGAGGGAGTTCGGAAGGAGATCGCCGGCAAGAAGTCCGGCGAGCTCGAGGAAGAACAGCCGATCGACAGGTACCATGCCGCGCTACGTACCTCCGGCGATTCTACTCGTCGACATCGTTTTTCCCATCATCCAACGCGCCATCGAGATGCGAATCCCGCTCATCGACCGCTACGTCCGCGATGAACTCCTCGACACCTTCCGCCATCTTCTCGGGAACGACGGGGAAGAAATCGAGGGCTTCGGATGCGTGTTGGTGGGCGGGGTGGGCGTCCTCGTCAGGCGGTTGCTGCGCCGGTGGCTCCTCCGCCACCGCCGGCGCCGGGAGCCATCTGCCCCGAGCATGCGTCGGGACCGTGTCCGCCGTGGTTGCCGAGGTTCTGCCCCGAGCACGGCCACGGCCCCTGCCGGACACCGTCTCCTCCGGCCCCCGACGTCGCCGGTCCCTCTAACTGGGCCGGCCCTGCGGCGATGGATGTCGAGCCGCCGCCCGGTGCGCCGGCTCCATCCCTCACCGTGGCTGGGCTGAGGAGGAGGCGGAGCCGCTCGCCGTCGCGCTGTCCCGTGCGCCTGCGCCTCGGCAGCACAACGCTGCCTCCTCCACCTTCGACTGGAGCACCGGCAGCTGCTAGTTCCTCGCCGTCCACCGTACGCCGGACGTGGGTCCGGATCCCCATGGACCTTCGGCCCGCGGTGCCTCCAATGGACACCCAACGGCCACCCAATGGCCACGTCGGGCCGAGCGGCAGTGGCGCGCAGTCCTCCTCCGACGAGGATGGAGGCCGTGCCCGCTCGCCGGCGGCTTGAGGCGTCCAGGGGAGGGGCCCTGCCGGAGCCAAGAATGGCGACGGCGGGCGCTCTTCCGATGCCCGGTGGTGGGGAGGCGCTGGTCTTGTAGATCGGTGTTTCCCATCACCGGATCTGGTGGGTGGTGGTGGTTCGGCGAGCGACGGCGGTGCTCCTCCAAGCAGGCGACGGCGGCGGAGTTCTCAACTGGAAGCCATGACAGTGGTTGCGAGTGCGTGTAGTGCGAGTAGTATTGCTGCCTTGCTTATCTGACGCTCTAACAGTGTCCACCACTTGCTTTGCTTTTGTTGGAGACCACGCCAGCCATGCTGCATTCTGCATTTGGCAGGCCTGCTCGTACAACATGCACATGCTGGATGCATGCATATGCAGGATGGGCCGGCCGGCTGCTTGTTTATTTTATCTATTACTAATGTATTTAGATAATCTCTACTGTATTTAGCTTATTAACCATGCTGTTAATTGCTACTTTCGTAGTTCTTACCATCAGATAGTTAGTCTAAATTATTTTACTGTTTTAGACATTCTGATGTTACCATGTATTGTACAAATGTGTTCCTATACAATGAAAAGTATTATACATGTTTCGTTCATGTTCAAAGTGTTTGCTTCATGCAATTCCCAATAACATGAACATTTTTGTGTTGAGTATATTGTTCAAAGCGTTGCCTCTGGCATTCCCAATAACAATATATCCCACAAAATTCATTGCGCTTTTTTACTTTACGTAATTAATTTATTAAGTTTCTAGCTTTCATACAAGCACTTAATATTTCATGCAAATGTACTTAATTGGTCGATTTTCTCTCTTTTGGAATAACATATTGGTCTACACTTTTTCAAGTGATTACCATAATTCTTTTCCACATTGGCCATACACAAGGTAGTACAATGGTACTACTGCGGGATTTTAATCCTCAGTGTGCGTACCCAATGTTGAGAAATGAATTAAATAAAAGTTAACACCATCAGTGCTTTGACTATGTTATTCCAGAAAGGAGAATTTCCCTCTATTTCAAGTTTACCTTGATTACTTACATTTTGCAATGCTTATTCAACATTGCCAAGGATTTTTAACAAATCTATGGCCCAACTTCTGTAGGCACAATGGCCACAAAAGAGTTTGAAGCTCTTGCTATTGATGGCCGCAACTTCCCCACATGGGCGATGGACCTCAAAGTGAGTCTATCGTTGCACGGAATGTACCAGGGCTATTGCACCCCTCAGCAAGGGGCAGCCCCATTGGCCGAGCCTGTCAAGTAAGTACAATGCCTTATTCATCATAAGGAACCACGTCCACCCGGATCTCAAAGCCGAGTATCCGATGGAGGAAGACCCACGCGCCTCGTGGCTTGCTCTTCAAACACCTGGTATGAGCAGCGTAAGGCGCTTATCCTGCCCGAAGCTATAAATGAGTGGAACCATCTCCGTCTACGTGATTTTAAAACCGTGGGAGAGTTCAACCATGCTGTTCATAAACTCTGCTCTAAGCCGAGGTTTTTTGCGAGAAGGAGCCATCCGATGCAGAAAAATTGAAAAGACTTTGTCTACCATGCTTCCCGCACGCATGATCCTTCAAAGAACAATACCGTGAAAGAGGTTTCACCGCTTATTCCGAAGTTAATTAAGACTTTGCTACAGGCCGAAAGGCATAATGAGCTCCTTGTTTGAACTCCAACCCGCGCCCCGCAGAACTAAGCCTTTGCCTCAAGTCCATGCTAATACTCGCACCAAACAAAGAAAGGAATGCCCCTAACTCGCAATCTCGAAACTTCAAAGGGAAGAACAAGCGCAAGAGAGACAGAAGTCTCATGGTGCCAACAAGGGAAAGGAAGTTTCTAAGTCGGATAATAAGAAGCCTAACAAGTCTAGCACTTGTGACAAGTGTGGTTGCTATAGCCACCCGACTAAGAAATGCCGCACCCTAAGCACTTGGTGGAATTGTACTTGAATTCCGTGGGATGAGGACGCTCCAATCAAGGTGGTCGCTTGAAGCTCACTTCAATGATCGATGTGGTGTCGGATGGAGCAAGCTCTCCGCTTTGATATGCCTATGCAAGATGCTCCCGGATGCTCCAATACCGCCGCGCAGCTGACCGAAAGCAACACAAAGGCACTTCCACCACTTGATGGGACCGTTGATGACGTGGAGAACATGATCGTGGAGTACACCTCTGGCGACATCTTTGGAGACTTTAACTAGGCTCCAAAGATTACTTTGAGATACCTTGCTACTTTATGTATTAATTGTGTGGATGAAGTTTCATTGTGATTGTTGTAAATAAGCTAGTCGTTGTCCGTACAATGGGTATTGTAATTTGTATTATACATGATTGATACCTATAAATATATTGTATGTATTCTATATATATATATGTTGAGAGTTACATATTTCAATTCTCCATTTTGTATAGATTGTACGGGAGTCGATCTAATGGTTGAGGAGATGTGCCTAGTGGATAGCGCTACCACTAACTCTATACTTAGGGAGATAAAATATTTCCAAACTCGACAAAGAATAAAGGAAATGTTTTAACAATCGGACACGATGTTTAATAGTTGGCACCGGGTCGAGCCACTATTATGCTCCCTATAGGTACAATGCTTACAATTGAGGATGCACTATTGTATCCGATTCAACGCTGCACCCTATTAAGTTATAGAGATATCCGTAAGAATGGGTTTCATGTTGAAACACATGCGGACAACAATGAGGAGTTCCTTCTCATTACAAAAGATCACGGATATGGCAAAGATACACTTGAAAAAGTGCCCTCACTCCAAATGATTGTACTACACATACATCAAACCCGTACCACATGTTGCTTATAAAGTAATTTTCCAGAATGTTAACGCATTCCAAACATGGCATGATCGCCTTGGCCATCCTGGCATCGGGATGATGAGGAAAATTATAAGCAATTCTGTTGGTCATACATTAAGTGATTCTAAATTTTCCCAATCCTCGATTTTGTGTGCACTACTTGTGCCACAGGGAAATTAATTTTGAGACCCTCTTACCTCAAAATTCATGCCGAACCTCTGAAGTTCCTTGAACGCATTCAAGGAGACATATGTGGTCCCATTCAACCATTGTCTGGGCCGTTCAGGTATTTCATGGTTCGCATTGACGCATCTACACGATGGTCACATGTGACTCTCCTTTCTACAAGGAACCATGCGTTTGCAAAAATTGTGGCACAAGTTATCAAACTTAAGGCCCAATATCCCCGAACATCAAATCCGATCCATCCGAATGGATAACGCCGCTGAATTTTCCTCACGTGCCTTCAATGACTATTGCATGGCTCTAGGAATTCAAGTTCAAAGACTTCGGTCCCATATGTTCATACCCAAAATGGCTTGGCGTAATCTCTCATCAAGAGAGTGAAACTTATTGTAAGGTCGTTACTACGAATTGTAATCTACCAACATCATGTTGGGGTCATGCAATATTACATGCCGCCGACTTGATTCAATTAAGGCCCAACTGCATACCATGATACCTCCCCATTACAACTAGTACGTGGAAATACACCTAATATTTCCCATCTGCGGAAGTTCGGTTTCGCCAGATATCGCATCGATCTCACCACCGCAGCCAGTACATCTATGGGCCCACACAGAAGTTGGGGATCTACGTGGGATATCAATCTCCGCCGATCATTAAGTATCTAGAACCCCTAACTGGGGATCTATTTATCGCCCGGGTACGCTGATTCTATCTTCAACGAGGATCATTTCCCTAAGCATTAGGGGAGGAATAGAAAACCACAAACAATGCCAAGAAATCAATTGGGATGCAAATGCACATTCCAAATTGTGATCCACGCATTTCCGAGACCGAACTTTCGTGTTCGAAGATCATAAATTTGCAACACATTGCAAACAACATGCCGATGCATTTGCCGATTATAAGGGTGTTACCAAATCCTATAATCCTCCCGAGAAATGTGCCTGGAAAGAGTAGAGTTACCAAATAAAACTACTCATCTCCCAAGTAAGAGGGGGAGAAGTACGGCTATTCCCACAGTGCGACTTCTAGCAAGCAAAGGAAAGGGAGAGCAAAACTTCCAATACAAAGAAATGCAACTCAACCTCAAGTTGAGAAACACCCCGTGGAGATTTGTCCTCCACATCCCACATCAATAGTGCACTCAATATCCGATGTTGGGACATCGGAATGCCCCGATGATATCATTTTGGGAAATAATGATACATCACGAGGGGTATGTGAAATTTCCATCAACTACATTGAATCGAGAATCATATGACGTAAAGTCTATCGTTGTAGACTCGCTATTTCAATAAAACAATTGCGTAAATCATCCAAAATGATCCGCATCCAAAG
Organism: Hyparrhenia diplandra; assembly: GCA_015847255.1. NCBI lineage: Eukaryota > Viridiplantae > Streptophyta > Magnoliopsida > Poales > Poaceae > Hyparrhenia > Hyparrhenia diplandra. Next base: position 44,274 of record JADLZK010010869.1, on the reverse strand, counting down.
ACCATGGCGAGTGCAAAAAGCGGATCGGAATCAATGGAAAGATGCAATTCAAGCGGAATTAGCCTCACTCTCAAAAAGAAAGGTATTCACTAATGCAATGCCTACACCTCATGGAATCTTCCCTCGTGGGATTCAAATGGGTTTTTGTCCGAAACGTAACGAGAACAACGAGGTTGTGAGACATAAAGCGAGGCTTGTAGCACAAGGGTTCACGCAGAGACCCAAGCATTGATTTCAATGAAACATATTCTCCGCTTATGAGTGGAATAACATTCCGATATCTTATATCTCTAGCTGTGCTCAAAATCGCTCTGCCTTTGTAGTTGATGGACGTAGTGACTGCATATCTCTATGGGTCACTTGATTCGGATATATATATGAAGGTTCCCGATGGAATCTCTATACCGGATCCGAACGCAAATCGCAACATGTATTATGTAAAAACTTCAAAAGTCACTCTATGGCTTAAAGCAATCGGGAAGAATGTGGTATAACCGACTTAGTGAGTTCCTTTTAAAGAAGGGATACACTAACAATAATGATTGCCCATGTGTTTTCATCAAAAGTCCCAACGGGATTTTGCATCATATCGCTGTATGTTGATGATTTAAAATATCATCGGCAACCCACAAGATATTGATGAAGCACGCAACCATCTAAAGACGGAGTTTGAGATGAAGGATTTGGGTCAAACCAAATTTTGCTTAGGTTTACAACTTGAGCACCTTCCCACTGAATTTTAGTGTATCAATCGCCTATGTCCGTAAAAAATATTGGAGAAATTCCACATGGATAAATCTCATCCCTCTAATACTCCTATGATTATTCGGTCTTTAGAAATGGAGACCACCAATTCAGACCACAGATAAAGGAGAAGAGATTCTCTGGGCCCATTACCCATATCTCGGTGCCATTGAGCGCTTATGTATCTTGCAAATAGCACTAGGCCTGATATTGCATTTGCAAAGTGAACTTGCTAGCTCGACATAGCGCCGCTCCTACCAAACGCCATTGGACAGAGTAAAACATATCCTCGATATGTAAATGGTACCGTAGATCTTGGATTATTTTTCCAAAGGAACCCGCACTCCAATATGATTGGATACACCGATGTCGGGCTATTTATCCGATCCCCATAATGGCCAATCCTGCATGTGCTTTGTGTTTTTACACGGAGGGACTGCCATTTCTTGAAATCTTCCAAAACGTACTTTTGGTGTCTACCTCAACTAATCACTCAAATAATTGCACTATTTGAGGCTTCACGCGAATGCGTTTGGCAAGTAGAGTGATCAACCACATACAATGTCATGTGGTATTGGTGCTTCAGATTCACCAACCATTATATATGAAGATAATGCCGCTTGTGTTGCACAGATGAATACCGGCTACATCAAGAGCAACATAACTAAGCATCTTTCTCCTAAGTTGTTTTATCCCCATGAGTTACAACAAATGGGTGAAATAAATATCTTGCAAATCAAATCATGCGATAATCTTGTTGATTTGTTTACTAAGTCACTACCAGCTTCCTCGTTCCGAAATGTGTTCGAGGAATTGGTATGCGACGACTTCGAGATTTGCAAGGTTTAGGGGAGAAATCTCTTAGATGTTGTCCTCTGTCAAACCATCATATCGCACTCTTTTCTTTGTATGAGTTTTACTTACAAGGTTTCTCATATAAAGTTTTTAATGAGACAAGATAGCACAAGCATATGTCATATTTCCTATTTTTCCTCGTCGAGGTTTTTTTAGGAGATATCAATGACATATATTGTCCTCTAAACTATCTATGAGTTTTCTCCCTGAAAAGGTTTTTCTCATATGAGTTTACAATGAGGCAATAATCATTATATGCTGTATCACTTTCTCCTTATTTTCCCATGGGGTTTAAAGGAGTTTTTAACAAAGATATCTCGCCAAGTATTTCTCCTCGTTTTATCCCTACAGGACTTTTTGGAGGATTAATACATTCATTGATCTCAAGATGGATTCGATCAAAGGGGGAGTGTTACAATTACAGAGGAGTTGCTCTCATCTAGGGATACACCCATGACGGAAACCGCTCCCGCCTCCCCTATCTCTATCTTGTAAACCGTCGTCTCCATGGAGCGCTTGCCCGCGCGCCTCCTCTCCATGGCGTCCGCACGGATGTATAAGTATCTGTCAAGGATCAATGAAAGACTCTCTCGGTTCATTTGGCAAATCACTGTTCCAATTTACATTTACACTAAACACCACCCATCCCATCAGGGCCACCGGCCCACCGCGTGTTTTCTCCCCCCAACCCTCAAAAAGTCAAATAGTAGATGCTGATTTCTCAAAAAAAAAAAAAAAAAAAAAGTAGATGATGAGGAAATAGTAAACGGCAGCCAACGCTCCTAGCTGTGGACCTGTGGTTAAGCCCCGGCGGTTGAGGTGAATGCCCGCCGGCAGGACGTCAACGTGCATGGAAGTCGACTCAATTTATCGTATGTTTGGACAGGATTTGATTGTTTGTTTGATTTTGGGGATGCATTAGATTTGGGGATGCATATATAGTCTATTACCATTTGATTTATGCTCGTTTATACTTCAATTTCATTATCGGAGGTCTGTTATTGTGCAACCTTCAAGTTTAGGGGTTTGATTTTATATGTTGTCATTGTTATCTAATTGAGTTCGCGAGCTACCAAACCATTTTTTTTCTTTTTTTCTCAGACAAAGGTTTGTGCATCTTTTGTATTAAAGACGGATAGAAAGTTAAAAGTTACAACGATGTGCCATAAATGACGTACTAGGGGGGAATACAATTATACAAATAGCTCAGTCTCCCTAACAGAAGGAAGTTGAACGCGATTACTCACTAGATAAACAACCTAGTCCTCAGCGTCGATCAGAATTCTTGAGCTGACAAACAAGCCGGCCGAGTCAGAATTCTACCTTGTCAGCTTGATAGGGAAACGAGACAGTGGGAGAACCAAGCCGAACTGAGCTAGCTATGTCCATAGCTGCGGCCGCAGCCTGTGGGAGCCGTCCCGTCTGGCAGGCCGACGCAGATCAGCCCCCCTTTTCAAACCAGCTTGGTGGGGTTTAAGTTGTGTTTAAGTTGAACAGTTGAAGGAGTTTTCTCTAAAAATTGTATGGACTATGGATAATCCAAAAAAGACACACAACGAATTTTAATTGTCTTCGAAAAACTTTAATAGCTACAAATAGTCCCCAAGTCCAACGGGCATCAATCTGCAAAAGTAGGAGGAGTACTTTATCATGAGTCATGGCCATGAGGGAGACGCACGGTTTCAGGAACGTAAAATTCTCCAAACGGGGCCCACCCCACACACACGGATATAAATTTTAAAAAGATAGAGAAAAAGAAAACCGGCAACTCCATATTTATTGTAGAACAAACATGCAGTGTTTGTTATTAGTGCATCTCAGAGTTGGTGTTAAATTTTCTTTTATACTCCATAAGCCTGATAAATAAATGTTAGGGACGATTGGGTAAATTTCAGAGTGGAACACACGAGGTTTCAACTCTATCTGGTCTCGCTTGAGAGTTGAGACCAAAAGACTTGTCGTCTTGACATCAGGTGGGCGATCTGCTGTGTTGCTTGGGCTACGCATCGCATCGCATCCCCGTGACAGCAACTACTTATCTGTATTATCTCTTGGGACTCATATCTGGAGGAGGTACAGTTAGTTACCTTTAAAAACCACACTCATGATGATCAAGAACTGGAAAACAAATCAAAATCATGCAGTAGCAAGCAGTAGCGGTCATGTTATAATTGCTGACCCCTACGGTGACGCCAAGCATTGCATCCTCCTCGTCGTCGTCCCGTCGTCTCGCGTATGTACGTCCCTCGCGGCTCGTGGCCTCGCCGCTGCGTGCTAATTTTTTTTTTCTCGACCGGGTCTTCACCCGTTTTCATTAAGAGAACCGCTGCGTGCAAATTAACAGGGCCAAAGCTAGAACCCCCAAAACACACTATAAAAACACGCCCCGCTCCTCCCTCCATTCGCATTCGCAGCACCACCGTCGCAGTGCTACCCTCCTCCCCGCAGAGCGCCCAGCCGAGCCCGACGTCAAGATCCCGCAATGTAAAATCTAAGCACTCTGTAAACAATGTTTTTGTAAACATCCGGCTTTTGGCTATATAAGATCAGATGAAAATTCAGGTGGGGGATCCTCTCCCCCCCCACACACACCCACCCCGGTGACTTATCAAAAAAGATCCTGCTGGTTACCGAGGCCCCGTGAGCTGCGGCCAGCTCGAATCACCAGCGACCAGCATCGCGCCGCTCAAGGCCACCAACATCGGTAACGTTCCTTCTCCTTCGCCTTACCATTTTTTCTTCGACTCTAAATTTGGGCGAAAAGAACGGATGATTTTTGTGGAAAAACTGAATTTTTAGTCGTGTCAACATGGCGCGCGGTGCGCCGGTGGCGCACGACTATTCCGGCGACCGGAATAACTTCTTCTAACTGATTGCCCGATTCTTTACTTCCCATTCCGTTGCACTAACGCATGACATCCTTGTTCCATGATTCATGAGAAGTTTGAAAAAAAAGCGTTGGCCTTCATTTTTTTTTTTGACAAAAACAGGAGGGGTCCCCCTACTGAGCTTTTATTGATATGAGAAAGTTCCATCATAAAAAATTAAGATACATAAAACGTATGGAAAAAAATAAGAAAGATTACAAATGAGATCGTAGCCATAAATCTAGACTAATTTTAAGTTGAGCGTTGGCCTTCTTGATCCCGATGTTCCCTCGTTTTCCTGCATAACAGTACTACGGTGCCATGTCGCCGGCGACGAACGCTCCGAGAGGTAGGGCAATGACCATCGGCCTCGCCATCACGCTGATTTCTCGCCACCCGGCATGCACCTTGGTGGCTTCGGCTTACTCCTCGCGCTTATGGGGGGTCTTCGCCGGCCGCAAGCCGCCGCCACTTCCCCTACCGGGAGCACTCTCGCCGAGCCGTCAGTCAGCCGAGGCGCAAGCGCACCAAGAGCATAAGAGTTTCGGGCCTCGATGGGATGCAATCGAGTGTAACACGAATGTAACTGGGTGAGTGGAGTGAACAGGCCCGCTAGTAAGTGAGTATAGATAGCCGAGAGGAGAGGGAGAAGTCAAGTCATAACATTCTACTTGTATTTTCTTACTTGTAGTAGAAGTAGAAGTAGTTGCCGCCGTTGCCTTTCGCACGCCGCCGCCGTCGAAGTTCATCCTACCCCGTTCCGGGCGCCGACCGCCCGCGCCGCATCCACCGTAGCCGACCTAACACCGGTATCGCCCTCCCCACGGTCCTTCCGTGTTGGAACCCAACCACCCTCACTTCACCACCGGCTGCAGCGAGCTCGAGGAATTATGGATCCGGTCGCCTCTTCTCGCCGACGCTCTCATCCAGCCAGATCCGGGATCCGGGCCGCCGACTTCGAGTCGCCGGTGGGTGGGAGTGCAGACCGTCGCATCTCCGCCGCAGCCTACCGACAAAATGACCCCCCTTCGCATCGCCGAAGGTCGCATCGACGCAGTGGGAGCGGACGCCCACGCCCAAGACACCGGGCCACCGTCGCCGACACACTGAGGAGGGCACTGACGACGCGGCGCTGCCTCCGACCGAAAACGCCAGATCGCCGCCTGGAGCAGATCCGCTACACCGACGCCCAGACCAGCGGGACGACGTATCGAAGTCATCGGAGACGCCCACGGCGGGCGCCGAGACGTGGCGTCCCCGTCATCGACGCCCCCTCCGCCCGGCGCTGCCGAGATGGAGCGCCCTCGACAGCTCCATCCGACCGCCATTCCGCTCCGCGCCTCCTCACGAGTTGGTCGCCGCAACGCACCGCGCCGGAAAGCAACGATCGACCGGCCCCCACGGGCACCGCGATGCCACGACTACACGGGACTCGGGGCTTGGTCGATTCGCGGCCACAGCCCCGTTCCCGGCCAATGGTACGTTCGAGTTCCACTTCCCCCCTCCCTATGGCGATCCATCTGCTGCTCCTCCAATTCCTCCGCCACAATCGTACCCACCATACCCAAATCCCCATCCCAACCCTCCACCGTTTCCACCGTTCCAAAATTCCCAACCCCATCCACCACCATATCCACCTCCACTTCCCAATTATCCCCAATTCTCCTCACCGTCACATCCATACCCACCACCCCGCTTTACCCTTATGCCCACCCCGACCCCTACGGCCGCTTCCCACCCAATTTTCCCCACAAATTTCCAAAGAACATGGGACATCTCCCTAAGCTCCAATTCCCACAGTTTTAACGGTGACAATCCCAAATTATGGATGACTCGAGCCACCAATTATTTCAGGATGTATCATGTTCACCCATCCATGTGGATTACCGTGTCCACGCACCACTTTGTCCATGCCGCCGCCGTTGGCTTCGGCTTGAGCACAAGCTACACGGTATCCCCTAGGAGGCGTTCACAAAGACTCGCGTGCGAGCGCTTTAGCCGTGACCAACACGAGCCCTCGCGGCCAACAATTCCACATCAAGATGACCAGCACCGCCACCGACTATGTCGATCGTTACACAAAGACTCATCGAAAGCAACTATCTCCATACCAACCCTACCCGCACACCCTCGCCCACACTCAGCGCTTTATCGATGGTTTACGCCCTGATATTCGTTCTGTCGTTATGGTCTCTTCTCCACAAGACCTCGACACGCCCGCAAGCTCGCATTGTTGCGGAAGAGGTGGTCGATCACGGCCCAAGGGAGTTCAAGCGCTCGGACGGGTCTTTACTGGCTCGTTCTGCTCACATCAAGGGTGATCTGCCAATGCCCCCTCCTCCTCCTCGGCCAGCTGTGGCTGAAGCTTCAGGAACGGCACGAGGACCTGATGATTGTCGCGGAGCTCCCCGCACAAAGTCGCTTGACGCACGACCCGCATCTCGCGTGACTATCGCCGCGCTCGCGGCCTCTGTATCAGATGCGGTGACAAATGGGTTCCGGGCCACCGCTGTCCACCTGTTCCGCAAGCACATGCAATCCAGGAAATATGGGCCCTGTGTTCAGATCAATTTGATGAGTCTGAGGTGGTCCAGGAGACAGAGGACCCAGCCCAGGAAGCAATCCAAGAAATATGGGCCCTTTCTGATTCAGCTGCTTCCAGGACTTATTCTCCAAAGACACTGCAGTTCAAAGGCTCCATTCAGGGGAATGAAGTACAGATTCTACTTGACTCGGGCAGTACCCATTCTTTTATCGGCTTCTTCCTGGTCGCCGTTTATCCGGTACACGTACCATTGAAGGCTCGATCTCGTCCGTGTGGGTCGGTGGCACGCCTTCTTCCCGTGATTCGAGTTACCTTCCTCGTTGAGTGGACAATTCAGGGGTATAGTTTCCGTTCCAATCTGCGAGTACTTGAGCTTGGGTCCTATGATATGATCTTAGGAATGGATTGGCTTCAGTCCTTCTCACCAATGCAGAGACCGGGTTGACAAGGGTCGTGCATTCCTTATGGCCGCGAGTTCGCAAAGCTTTCGCGGATACTTCCCGATGACCACCCTTCTTCGCAGTGTTTTGAGCTCGCTTGCACATTGCTATGCCGTAACCTCGCTCGCTGATCCAGCTTTCCCGTATACAGAAGCTTACTCGATGCTTATGCTGGGATTTGTTCAAGGAGCCTATAGAGTTGCCCCCCACGCCGACGGGCGACCATCGATACCCTGGTTCCCCGGCGCCCCCCCTGGCTATTCGACAAGATCGCTATAAGCTCGCGCCAAATCTGAAATTGAAAAACAAGTGTCGACATGCTAGCTTCAGGACCGATTTGTCCAAGCAACAGTTCCTTTTCTTCCCCTCGTGCTGCCAAGTCAAGAAGAAGGATGGAGAGTGGCGTTTTTGCGCTGACTACAGGATGTTAAACTCTCTCACTGTCAAGACAAAGTTTCCCATTCCTGCCGCCGACGAAGTTGTTGGATGAACTGTCCCATGCCAGTTGGTTTTCTACATTGGACCTCCGCGCCGATTCAATCAAATCTGCCTCGCTCCCGGGAGGAGTACAAGACCAAGCTCTGCATACATTGGGGCCAGTTTGAGTACAACGCCATGTCATTTGGGCTTACGGGTGCACCCAACACGCTTTCAAGGCGCAATGAACTCAACGTTACACCCTCGCTCTCGTGAAGTTCGCCTTGGTGTTCTTCGACGACATCTTGATATACAACGTACCTACTCAACATATTGAGCACATCCGTCAGGTGTTCGATCTTTTGGCTGCTGATCAATGGAAGGTCAAGTTTAGCAAGTGCCAATTTGCCAAACAGTCCATTTCTTATCTGGGGCATATAGTGAGCAAAGCAGGTAGCGCTGCCACCGATCCGTCAAAGATCCGCATACAATGCGCCTTGGCCAATACCTCAAGATGTGAAGGAACTTTGGAGTTTTCTCGGTTTGGTAGGGTACTACAGAAAGTTAAAGAACTTTGCCTTGTTGGCTAGACCACTTTCTGACTTGCTGAAAAAGGGGGTTCTCTTCTCTTGGACAAGTGTACATACTAAAGCCTTTGAAGCTCTGAAGACGACACTCGTTTCAGCGCCGGTGCTCGCATTACCCAACTTTACCAAGCCTTTCCAACTGCAAACATGCTTGCGATATCAAGCCTGCGCCTTGCCTACAGATGGGCACCCTTTGGCCTTTGTGAGTCGGCGCCGCCCTCGCACCGCATGGCGATGTCAACCTACGACAAGGAGTACCTTGCCATTTTGGTCGCCGTCGAGCTGTGGCGTTCCTATCTACAACACGCCGAGTTCACAATCTTTACTGACCACCGCACCTTGACGCACTTGTCTGACCAACGGTTGAATACTCGCGGGCAAATCAAGATGCATTACAAGCTAGCCGGCCTCCGCCCGCATTGTATACAAGTCGGGTTCCTCAAATGCCGCACCGACGCCCTTTCAAGACATCCAGCGCCTTCCGCCGCCATTCATGCGATTTCGCAAACGTACCTTCTTGGTTGGCCGAGGTTCAGTCCGGCTATCATCACGATCCTTACTCACAGCAGTTGTTGCAGGAACTTGCAATCAATTCCCAAGCTCGTCCACCATTCTCATTGCTGAGTGGGATTATTCGTCACAACGGCAGGATTTGGATTGGCAACAACCCCCTCTTGCAGAATCGCCTCATGACTATGATGCATGATAGTGCCCCTTGGGGGTCACTCGATTTCCCGCACTTTTGCGTAATCACCTACGTTCCGCCTCCCCGCCAGAGGAGGCGGCCAATCTTTTCGGCTATCCGATCTGCGCCGCTCCGAGAGATAATCGAGAGGATTTCACCCTCGATCGTCTCGCCCTTGCCGCCGTGGACCTGAAGGAGTCGGGCGGACGACCATGGTCTTCTTCCAATGGTGGAGCCACCTGCGAAGAAAAGATCAACCACTACGCCCCTCAAGTCGGCGGAGTTGGCCGGGATCGATCCTCAAGGCCCTTGCCAAGAAGGACGACGCCGGCCGAGGAGGAGGAGGAGGACGAGGACTAGGCCCGCGGCCTTCCTCTTTTTTATCATTTTTATTATATGTTCAATTTTTTTTGTTTTTATATATATTATTATTGCCGTGTGTTGCTCCCTCCGTCCCCTCGAATTTGTTTCGCTTTTCAGCTTGAAAGAGCGATTAAAATTAAATCGCTTACATTTGATTTGAATCTTAACTTGTTCAATGTAAAATTTGTCAAAACAAACAATTAATCGCCGGTTGTGCTTTGGAAAATACGGTCGCCCGTTGAGTTATGTTTTCTGATTTGTCCCAAGAAGGCCAAGAAGGCGGCCTAGGTTCTCTTCTTTTTTTTATGTTAATTTATGTGTTCTCTCGATTTGTGTGGATGTGTAAGATACAAAGATCGCTGTGGTTAATTTGCTAATGAATCGCTTGTTGGTTAACTGCTGCATGTCAATCTCTTTATCTTTCGTTAATTTGGGTCTCACTTGCTTTCCTTGTATCGGTTTAATATGATGCGTGTCAATCTTAATTTTCTATCATTTGTGTTCAACTGTTCCCTCGTCTTAGAAATTAACCGCGGGCCGAGTACTATTTATACGCACATAAGCCCCTCGTCTCCGGTCCGCTCTCCAACACTCACCGTGGTGTCAATCTTGTCATTGTATTTTGCTTCCCCTAATCGCTATCGGTTCTAATTCAGCCCGTGGTGTCAATCTTCAAATCGCTTTCGGTTCAAATTCAACCCGCTGAGTGATTCTGTGGTCCATCAATACCATCGCCGGGAACGATTCAACCCGGTGATCTCGGTCTTCACTACCGGATTTAGTCGAAGTTCGTGGAGTTTCGGTCGCCCCGCGCCTGAACGGTTCATCAATGCCGGGGTCGCGGTTCATCGCCGCCGGTGGACTAAATTTCAGCAAAGTGATGCAAAAAGTAGTGATGAGCGATTCTCAGAGTAGTTGTCACAACCAGAGAGCCGCCGCCGCCCGGAGACGCCACGTATACGACGCTTGGTTTCCACTCCACGCCGAGACCAGTCCACCGAATCACCGACGATCTCGCCGCGCACTTGCCCACCATGTCGTTTCGCCCTCGCGCGCCACCGATCGAACCGGATCGATCTCGTCCTCACTCGCCGTTGTCGCTTGGTCCCGTCCAACCGACGCCCGATCGGCAGACTTCTTCGTGACGCCCGGTCATTGGCGATGACTCCAACTCCCCAAGGCCAAGGTAGCGTTGCATCATGTGTATCACCTATCCTCTCCATCTTCAATCTTAATCTCATGTTATTTTATTTCATGTATCATGTTAAATGTTCATCGGGCAAGGAAGTAAAAGAAAGACACTTCTTTCTTATTACAAGAAGACAACGGTAGAAGGGGATTCTAATGATATGGTTAATCCTCGCTAGATGATAATGATGTGGTTGATCCAAATCCTTGATTAGATGCAATTGAATTAGAAGAAGGTACAGCTGCACCCAAAGTTCGAGATTAAATTCGATGATACTGCTTTTGATTGTAGAACGTGATCCTCGGGTTACGTCGTCCAATTTGGGAATATCCTATTGATGAACAAGATCAAAGCTCGCAAGTAGAATATACATCATGCATGGTCCATTCCAATTTATAAAGGATAATTACCTTTATTCTGGTCCTAAGTCTCATCTACGTTGCTTCCAAATTAGTTGGTTCAAAAGAATTTCCTTGGCTAGAATACTCACCGAAAAAGATGCGGCATTTTGCTTGTCTTGCTATTTATTTTCTATGAAACCTTCTTTGCAGCTCAGATGTGTTTACAAGTGAAGGGTTTCACTAATTGGAAAAAAGTGAAAGGAAAGGATTGTGCATTCATATCTCACATGGGAAAAGATAGCAACTTTGCTCATAGTTGCAATGTTGAATGCTATAACAATTTGAAGAAGGAACCCGCTGGCCAGCTTAAAAAGAAGGTGGTGAAAAGAGATCTGAAAATATCGAGAAAAATAGGCTTTGAGTAAAGGTATATTGCTCACTTTTTGCAAAATATTCGCTTTTGTGTATTATAATTGCATGATTTCAACATGGTGGAGAATCGTCCTAAAAATTGAAATGAACAAGGTATATTGCTCACTTTTTGCAAACTATTCGCTTTTGTGTATTAGAATTGCATGAATTACTATAGTTATGACTACCTTGCTAGAATATGCCTGTGAACAAACAAAAAAAAAAATTGGAACGAATTGTTACATTCTTGAACCGACGAATAGTATGGCCCCCTTTATTTGTCTACCGCTTCCGCCACCGTCGCCGCCGTCTCTCCGGCAATGCTCTGACTCCTAGCAAGTGGTCGGCCGGGCCGGCTTTTGGTTACAAGCTTGTTGGGGCTCTAGGGAGCTCTTGAGTGGATGGGCTGCTTGGCGCCACTACTAATAGCGGGGGTTTTTATACCGGTTGGTTTCCCGCGGAAACCGCTGTTATTTACCGGTCCGGCCCCTGTATCCTGACCGGCCAGTATAAAAGATTTAAAATTCAAAATGTAAAATTTGAAAAAAATTCAAAAAATTCTGTAAAAATAGCTCATAATTTGTAGAATCCAATGGTGTAAAAATTTCTCAAATTTGAGTTCGTTTGGTATAAAAAAAATTTCAAATCTAAGTTTGAAAAAAAAAAAAAAAAAAACACAATACCGCCCATTAAGGCCCATTAAATCATGAAGGTCGAAAAAGCATACTAAACACACTCAAATTTGAGTAATTTTGACATCATTGATTCTACAAATCATGAAGTATTTTTAGGAATTTTTTTAGCATTTTATGAAAAAAATTAAATTTTGATTTTTGAAAAACCGCTCAAACCGCTCAAACCGCCGGTAAACCGCTTATACCGCCCGTAAACCGCTCAAACCTACCGGTAAAAAGATTTTTACCGATGAATCGAAAAAATTTGAATTCAATTGAATTCAAAAACCAAACCGCCCGTAACCGGCGGTTTACCGGTAACCGGTCCGAAATCCGAACCGACCCCGGGCGGTTTGGTTCAACCGGGGTCGGTAAAAACCCCGACTAATAGCAGCCGAAGGCAGTGGGTGCCGACGTGTGAAAAGTGAATTTCGTGGCTGTCTGCAGACTACAGTACCCAGTACAACATTTTTGTTTCTCTTTTATTCAGACAAAACGAAATCGCGATGTTCAGTAGTGTTTGTTGCTTGCTATATCTCCATACCGATTATTGCAGAATCTAAGTCCCGTCCTGTTGTGTGCTTTTGTTGGAGTTAAAAAGCCCTGCTACTCTAGTTTAAGTGTCTGTCTTTCCTACCTGCAAGCTGCAATGCTATTTCTTTTGAGTTGTCTGCCTGCCTATGAGCATGTGCTCAAATACAACTATATATGTAACTTGAGCATCATGTTTGGAGTATCTGTTTGCAGATGTCCTATATTTGAGTTGTACACGTTGCAGTATGCTTTCGAATCCTTGTAGCAAGTGGTGAGTAGAGTAGGGTCAAGCGAGTTCAGCGCCGACGACCAATCAATCAAACCACCAAATCCAAAAGGCATGGGAAAGCGACGGCTCGGCGCCGCCAAGGCCGCACGACACGTTCACGACCAGAGTAGGGCGGTGGATGGCGAACAGTGGACCAGGACTGCATACTGGTCCTCTAATTGTGTCAGGCACGATCTGCGTTCTTAATTAGCAACATCGATCTGCGATTAGTTGTAGGTTAAGTTATGCTACGTATATTCATGAATGAACTTGTGTTTGGAATCATCTTAGTGCAGAGCAATGTCATGTTAATGCAGTTTGAGCCTTGCAGTTCCACTCATCATCAGTTAGCCTCTATTAGTCTTTGTTAAACCATGATTAGTTAGTGTTGGTCTTCTAATTGGCATCCAAATAATACGTGTCTATCACCATCTAAAATTGTGCATCCGTACTACCGTTTTGCTATAGTACTTTTCTCAATCTCAACCCCCCCCCCCCCGGTCCAGCTAAATGTAGTGAGCAAAATAATAGTATTATAAACACACAATATTCAATATATTATAAAACATATATATACTGGAGTTTTAACATTAATCCATTTCTATGGTGGTCCTTGGCCGAAGGTGCCACCTACCTAGCTACGCCACTGTGACGGAGGTACGAGCACACTATGCGCCGCCAATTCACGTACGCGTTCGTTCCTACTCCCTGTCCCAAAATAAAAGACCTTCTCGCTTTCCTCGGTAGTCAACATTTTCAAAATGCCGACAATTTTATATTAAAATATATAAATGTTTATGTTAAGTAATTAGTATCATCGGAAAAATCTTTAAGTCTAGTTTTTTAACAAATTTATTTAAAGATTTAAATGTTGCACGTATTTTCTACAAACTTAGTTAAAGTTGAGAAATTTTGACTGACATGTTTTCCATAACGTTTTTTATTTTGGGACGGACGGAGTACCTCCGTCCCTCCGTCCGGTCCGCACGCCGCCAGTTCTCACGTCACACCAAAAATCGTCCAAAGACGAAGCTTCCAAGGACCTTCGTCCTGCCCGCCTCCCGCCCCCACGCCTTTTTATATCCCAGCTCCGGCGTCCCAGTCCTCTCCATTCCTCGTGTCTTCTGTCCTCCACCACCAGCAGGTCCACCAAGCCCGCCAACGCCAGAGACGATGAGCACTCCAGGAAGAAGCAGGGCAATGGCCATCGGCCTCACCGTCATACTGGTTTCTGTTAGTGCTGCAATGTACCTTGGCGCTGACGGCTGCGGCTTAGTCCTCTGCTTTTTTGGGGTCCTTGTCGGCACCAACCTCGTCGCTGCCGGTGTCCGCATGGCCGACGACCCTGCGCCCATCGTTCCGGTGGCAATCGATGGTGCACGAGCTCTCACAGTGTTCATGCGCCGCAACATCGCCGCCGTTGGGCTCATCATGGCCTCCAGTGCCTTCACGGCGATCTCCGGCGAGGAAGACCCGGTGCTCTGCTTCGGCATGTTCTTTCTCCTCCTGCTCGGGCTCACATTCGTCAACATCGGAGCACTTGGTGAATAATCCGATTTCCAGTTCTTGGATGCATTGATTCTCCATTGATTTCAGATCCTACTCTACAGCGTTACCCCCTGCCCTCCGCCCCTGAATTGCCACTTCTGACCGGCAATCAGACACTGCCGCCGCCTCTGCCCCTGCCCCCTTACCTGAATTAGTACTGCTACTCTAGTTGTACTCCGTATCTCGGTACCCGTGTACTTGCCTTAGAATCTCTTTCATGTCCTGTCAGTGTGCATTTGTTGGTGTAATAAAGCTGTGTTACTATTGTGTAAGCATTTTTTTCCTTCCTCTATATGCTTGCCATGCATATTGCAATACTATTTCTTCAACGACAATGTAAATAAGTTCTTGTACTGTACTACTTTCTATGCATTTCAGCATTTTGTCAAATGCAAGTTGTTGATAGAAGAAAAGAAATTAATCAGTAATCGCTTAGTTAAAATAGTCATCAGCCCTTGTTGTTGGAATTTGAAACTGAATGTCTGAAGGGCAGAGTTTTTGTCAAACTTTGAAGCTTAATTAAATTGAATTTCACCTATATACCAATACAGAAATTTTATGTTGTTCGCAAGTGTAGTGTTTGATCTGATGAAAAACATGATTATTTGTAGCAACGGTACAATAATTTGACACTAAATAGTTTTTTCAAAGATCGGATACTAAATACTTGATCAATGTAGCTTTGTCAGTAGCTCTGAAACTGAGAATTTCAGTTGAACTGCCTGAACTGATTCTGAACTTGAGTTTCAATTAAACTGACCGAACTTTGGAGCCCTCTATCTCTTACACCGTGAGGAATCAAACCTTGTTCCGAAAACCAATCGAGATTTCCAGAACAACTTTTGGAGCGAGGCGTTGAGATTTTTAGACCAGCTGATAGGGTGTGGTTGCATTTAATGTCAAATATGTTTACATCTATTTCCTTGTGTTGGCTGCTGCAGTCAGTTTTGTATGTTACTGACATAGCAATTGCCATATAGATATAGCTATCTAATGGAACAACAAGGATGAATTATTTTGTTGCTTCAATGGCGATGCTAATGCATGAAAATTTACATCTCTATATTTTGCTCATCTAACATGATGCAAACCTGAATTTTGCTTTTTTATATGCAGGATTGAGAAACAAGCTGATGCATGTGTTCCTGATGAGCCAGAGACATTTTAAAGCTCTAGTTGGTTGGTTCAGCTCATGCCATTCATTGTTGTCTCATTGCATTCACAGTTCATGATTGAGGAGAAGTTGATAGAATGGGAATATGGGATGGAGAAGCCATGGTGACGAACAAGGAGCCGGGAGCGACGCATTTCCACGAACATCTGTAAATTAACAGAATGATACTTCAGTGAATAATAATGGCTTTGTACTCGATCTTGTACCAAAAGGTAAACAGACACCAAAGTTTAACAGAATCATAATACAAAGATCATATTCTTTGTTGACTGGTTTCCACGATAAATTCAAGCAAACCTGACGCTGACACACTGAACAAGCGAATAGCAGAGCAAGCAAGGACTTCAGATCCAGAACCCCTACGCAACACATGCTAGATTATTCCCCACCAAATATAAAGGCAGTTCGTAATCAGATCATCCTATCACGTGATAATCAGATCATCCTATCACTGTGGCTGCTCAGTTCTCATGATAATCACAAGTTTACACACGAAGCACGTGCAGGATAACCAGAAACAGGCCGGCCAAAAGCAGCAGAAAGAGGTGAAATGCAACAGCCGGCGAGCCTGGGCCGGCGGCGAGCGCATTAACAGCCATGGAGGAGGCGCCGATTCCGATGAACGCAAGCATACGACCCAAGTGTGTGGCCGGCATGCCTGGGTCGCCGTACACTACCTATCGACGCCGTAAAATCGCCGCACCGTGTCGCCGCCGCCCGGGAGTAGGTCGACAAACACCTCGCCATGTCTGGCGCCGCTAGGAAGGAGGTCGACAAGCACCTCGCCGTGTCCGCACCTGACGGGCTGCAGCGCGAGTGGCCGTGAGTCGCCGCGAGTACACCGCGCGCTGCCGCGCGGGGAGATGTCCCACAACGACAAAGGCCTGCCATGTCCGCGCCGTCCGGGAGCAGGCCGACGAACACCTCACCATGTCCGGCACCCGACGGGCAGCAGCACGTAGTCCCCCTATACACAGCGCCGCCGCGCGCCGCCACTGCCACCTGGGAGGTGGGCGGCAACTGGCAAGCATCACGCCCCATGTTCGGCGCCGGGACAGGCTGCAGGGCGCGAGTAGCCGTGAGTTGCCGTGCACCAAGACGACTTCCGTCGCCGGAGCGCAGGGCCGAGAAGCACCACTTCGACCGGGCCCCCCGCCGCGCCAGACGCGCGGGATGTTGGCGTGCACGCCACGCCGCCCGGTTTGCGGTGGAACACGGGCGATAGGCACCGCCCGCCGAGCGCAGCGCCGCCCGGGCGCGGAAGGTACCTGAGGTCATATGTGCCTCGCCTCCCCTGGACCGCTCCCGCCAAGCCTGTGTAGGTGGACTCCATCGTCTTCGCCCTCGCCGCCTCGCCGCCCTCCCCGGCTCCGCCCCCGCAATACGTGAATGCCCGAGCGAGTGGTGGTGGTGGGATGGTTTTCCCGCAGAAGGGCGTGGGATTTATAGGGAGACCCCGGCGCGAGCACGAGGGAGGATGAATCGACGGGACCGTAGGGGGCCGGGCAATCGTGGAAAATTGTGACGCAACCTGTTTAGAGCCCCAAATTTTGTACCAAATTTCACTATGCAAAAGAGAAGATTCTCCATCACATCACAATGCCGCACATGTATCGAAGTACTAAATGTAGGTAAAAAAAATAAACTAATTGCACAGTTTAGATGTACGTTGGTAGACTGTTCTTTTGAGCATAGTTACACCATGATAGGATAATATTTACCACTAACAAACTAAACGCTGCTAATCGACATGTGACATGCTACGAGGATTTTTTGCACCAAATTTTGGTGATCTAAACACACCCAGAGTGCAAAAGTGTGGAGCGCGACGTCACGGAGCAAGCGTCACCGTGTGTCTTCACTGTGGGCGTCACCCAAGCAGTGTTGTGGTGGATATCGTTTCCATAAAAAAAAAACGGTGCCTAAGGATAGAAACGAAAATCGATTTTCAGCGGGTTTTCTTGGTGCAAAAATGTCCAAACTGACTTTAAAGAAATAATAATAAAATTGTTCAAAATTTCAATGAAAGCTATGAAATTTATGAATGAAAATCAGCAAAACACGAATTTTTGGGACGATATAAACGAAATTCCTGATTATCGAAAATTTCAGACCAAAATTTTGAACACTGACCCAAGTGTAGTTTCATGTCCAGACCTACAAACATACTTCCGTGCGAGCAAATCACTGCACTAGGGGACCAAAACTAGCCACACCCTTAGACATTTGAGCAGAATTCATATCTTTCGGCGTGTTTAGAGCCCCAAAGTTTCTTCTTCAAAATTTTTCTGCACTCACATCACAACCTATCACATCGAAAACAATAAATGCACTAAAAGACGATGTTCGGAGTATACAATGTAAGTAAAAATAAACTAATTACACAGTTTAGATGTACATTGCAAGACGATTCTTTTGAGACTAGTCACCCCATAGTAGGATAATATTTACCACAAACAAACGAAACGTGTTACGATCTTTTTAAGTTCATTATTATAGTCGATTTTGGCCAAAATTCCAAAATTTTGGCCAAACTTTTAGCCTCTAAACACACCGAGATCGCTTGTGCCGTGCAGTGATGGCAGCGGGAACCCACAGCCAGCCAGTCAGAGCGGGTCAGAACGGTCACGTCTCTCCTTTGCTTTGCAGCAACTTTGATACGAATGATACCTTTGAACTTGAGTTGCATTGCAACGAAGGCGACAGACACGGATGGGAGGGAAAATATCTGGTGGAAACACATCTTAGGTGGAAACATGGAAATCAACTCAAAACTCATATCTTGCAAAAATTTCAAAATTTTGACACACGCATAGTGTATACAAATATGTACTCATATGGAAAAGTTGAGATACAAACTCAGTTTTAAAATTCATACAAAAATGACAAAATTAGGATCATGTGCACTAAAAGACAAAAATTAAAGAATTTTGTCCTTTAGTTCACCTGCACCTGAAATTTGTCTTTTTTGTGTGAATTTTTCTAGTTTGATTTTACATCCCAACTTTTCCACATGAGTATATATTTGTATGCACTATGCGTGTGCCAAATTTCAGAATTTTTGAAACAACCAAAAATATGAGTTTTTAAGTTGGTTTCCATGTTTTCACCCAAGATGTGATTTCCTCCGTATATTTTCCCCGGATGGGATATGGCCACCCACCATAGCCGCCCCTACGGCAGAATTATTTACAGTTGATGCTGGCTAATAACGCGCTCCTCCCCTCAATTAACCTTCAAGGTAAAGTAAAAAAAAGTTGACGCTGATTGTCAAAAAAAAAAAAATAGATGATGAGGATATAGTAGACTGCAGCCAGCTCCGTGGAAGCCCCCGGCGGTTGAGGTGAAAGCCTGCCGGCAGGACCTCACCGTACATGGAAGTTGACTCGTATGTTTGGACAGCTGGATTATTGACTGTTTGTTTTATTCTAAGGTTTAGATTTGGGGACACGTAGTCCATTACCATTCGATTTATGCTCGTTTAATGTTCAGTTTAATTATCGGAGGTCTGTTATTGTGCAACCTTCAAGTTTAGGGTTTGATTTTATGTGTTGTCGCCGTTATCTATTAGTACTAGATCAAGTTCCCGAGCTAGCAAGCCACCTTTGAGACAAACGAGCTGGCCAAGTCAGAATATCGAGCCAGAGAGGCGAGCGTAAGGGCAGTCCCAATGGTGCATTGATGATAGTTTCTATCTATCTTAATTACCTTGCCAACTCATCAATTTGCTGATGTGGCACTAGCTTTATTATGGAGAGAGAAGAGAAAACGTAGACACCGTTTCTACTAAACGAAACCGAGTCTACTCTTGCACCGATGCGCAAGAAACAACGGAAATCAGCGATGGGGAGACTCGACTCGTTTCTTCGTCCCTCGTCGTCCGCCGCTGCCAATTTCCTCGCTCGCCGGTTTTCCTCCATTCGTGCGCGCCCCCTGGTTTGATGTTCGATCTAACCGACGATAGAGATCCCCTGGTGGCGAGCCGGAAAGGGCGCGGCGAGTCGCGACGCGGCGGGACGACGGAAGAGCCCCGCGGTGGCTGTGCAAGTCTCTCCTTGGTCCCGTGTGCATGTGTGCATGTGCATTGCATCGATCGTAAGAGGGCCCCACGCCACACCTAGACCCTCCGCAAACACACTATAAAACCTCGCTCCCTCCATTCGCATTCGCACCACCACCGTCGCAACGCTTCCCTCCTCCCTCTGTCCCCTCCCCGCAGCCGCAGCAATTCCCTCTGTGCCACCCCTCGCCGAGCCCGACGTCAAGTTCCTGGCTGGTTACAGGGAGGCCCTCTGTTTCTGCGCGAAGCCTCAAGCTCCAAATCACCAGCGACCAGCATCGGTAATGTTCCTTCTTCTTAGCCTAACCAATTTTTCTTCGAGGAAAAGAACAAATGATTTCTGTGGAAAGATTGAATTTTTAGCGTGTGATCATGCCGCATGGTGCGCCGGTACGTAGTGAACGACTGACGGTTCGGCCGCTGAATAACTTTTTTAACCGAAAAGTGCCGATTCTGTACTTCCCTTTCCGTTGGCCTTTATGCTGATGTTCCTGTTAACAGGGGACTAAGGTGCCACACCGGCGACGATGAGCACTCCAGGAAGCAGGGCGATGACCATCGGCTTCACGTTCTTGCTCGTCGCCGTCGGCGTCGCATGGCCGACGGCCCAGCGCCCATGGTTCCAATGACCGGTGCACGAGCTATCGCAGCGTTCGTGGCGCCGCAACATCGCCCCTCTGCGGGGTTCGTCATGGCTTCCTCGTGCCGTCGCAGCGCTCCCGGCGAAAAGACCCGGTGGTTTGCTTTGGCATGTTCTCTCTACTCCTGCTCGGCCTCACATTCGTCAACATGGGAGCTCGTGGTGAATAATGTTCCATTGATTTCTGATCCTCAGTGTGTACCACGAAGCCCCTGAATTGCCACTTCTGACCGGCAATCAGTCACTGCCGCCGTCGCCTCCTCTACCCCAGCACCTGTACCAGAATTAGTACTTCTACTCTTCTTGTACTGTGTACTTGCTCCAGAATCTCTGTCATGTCGTGTCGTGTGCATTTCTTGGTGTAATAAACTTGTGTTACTGTCGTGTATCCTATATATACCTGCTATGCATATTGCGGCAATACTATTTCTTTTGAATGACGATGTAAGTAAGTAGTATTGTACTACTTTCTATGCATTTCAGCATTTGATTAAATGCATGTTGTTGATAGAATAAAAGAAATTAATCAGTAATCACCTAGTTAAAATAGTCATCAGCCGCTATTGTTGGAATTTGAAACTCAATGTCTGAAGGGGAGCGTTTTTGTCAAACTTTGAAGGTAATTAAAATGAATTTCACCTATATCCCAATACACAAATTTGATGCTGTTCTCAAGTGTAGTGTATGGGCTGACGAAAACATGATTATCTGTAGTAATGGTGCAGTAATTGGACACCAAATACGTGATCAATGTAGCTCTGAGAGTTTTAGTTATACAGATTGCGGCAATACTATTTCTTTTGAATGATGATGTAAGTAGTACTGTACTACTGTCTATGCATTTCAGCATTTCATCAAATGCATGTTGTTGACAGAAGAAACGAAATTAATCAGTAATCACCTAGTTAAAATAGTCATCAGCCGCTGTTGTTGGAATTTGAAACTGAATGTCTGAAGGGCAGCGTTTTTGTCAAACTTTGAAGGTAATTAAAATGAATTTCACCTATATCCCAATACACAAATTTCATGTTGTTCTCAAGTGTAGTGTATGGGCTGACGAAAAACATGATTATCTGTAGTAATGGTACAGTAATTGGACACCAAATACCTGATCAATGTAGCTCTGTCAGTAGCTCTGAAACTGGGAGTTTTAGTTAAACTGCCTGAACTGAACTTGTGTCTGACCGAACTTTGGAGCACCTCTATCTCTTAAACGGTGAGGAATCAAACCTTGTTTCTTAAACCAATTGAGATTTTCAGAACAACCTATGAGCTAGGCGTTGAGATTTCCAGACCAGCTGACTGGGTGTGGCGGCAGCGTTAATGTCAAAATGTTTTTATATCGCTTTCCTTGTGTTGGCTGCGGCAGTCAGTTTTGTATGTTACTGAGACAAAGCTATCTACTGGAAGAACAAGGATGATTGTTTTGTTGCTGCAATGGAAAAACTAATGCATGAAAAATTACATCTCTATATTTTGCTCGTCCAACTTAATACAAAAAAACAGTATTTTACTTTTTTATAATCAGGATTGAGAAACAAGCTGATGCATGTGTTCCTGATGAGCCAGAGACATTTTAAAGCTCTGGGTGATTGGTTCAGCTCTTGGCATTCATCTATGTGGTTCAGCTCCGGACAGTATTGCAAGATGCATGGCAAGTAGGAAACAAAATGCTTACACTACAGTAGCACAAGTTTATTACTCAAAACACGTGTGTCTTGGGGATTCAGTCGAGCGTCTATGCATTCAAGAACTGGAAACCAATTATTCACCACGAAGACAAGTGTTGATCAGAGGGACCGCGAGCAAGAGCAGAGCGAACGTGGCAAAACAGAGAACGGGGTCTGCCTCGCCGGAGACCACCGTAACGGCACAAGAAGCCATGAACAGCCCCACGGCGGCGGTGTTGCGTCGCACGAACGCTGCAAGAGAACGTGCACTGCCGAACGCCGCAGGGTGGTCGGCCATGCGTACACCGACAGCGACGAGGTTGGCGCCGACGAGTACCCCCGCGAAGCAGAGGAGTAAGCCGAAGCCGCCGGCGCCGGAGTGCATGCCCGCGCTGACAGAAAGCAGCATGACGATGAAGCCGATGGCCATAGCCCTGCTTCCCGAGAGTGCTCATCGCCGGCAGCGTAGTCCCTCCCCTGTTTAATTGACCAGCTACAAAACAACAAGAGCTTTGGTTTTTCAGGCTCGCGGGAATCATGGAACATGGTGAGATCACACAGCCAAGAAGAAAAGAATGGATCTGTACGTAGAAAAGAACCGCTCTTTTCCTGCCAAAATTAGAGTCGAATAAAAATGGGTATGAGTCGGGGCAGCAACGTTACCGGAGACGAAGGCGCTGCTGCGGGAGTGAGGACGAAACGTTGGATTCCGGACGTGGGCAGCCCGGCGGTGAGAGGAGATGATGCTAATGCTGCCTGGGGCTGGGTGTGCGCGCCCCGCCTGGTATGGTTGGGTTTATAAAGATGCTGCTGCGGCCACGGTCTCTTGAACTGGCCCCCGGCCGCGGATTTCCCTGTGTATGGAGTATGAAGTATGAAGTATGAAGTATGAAGTATGAAGATGACGGGGCATGCTGGTACGGCGACGGTCTCTTCATGTTGTCCCCGGGCGTGTACAAATGTGCCGTAGCTGCGGATGGGGACAATGGAAACTTGCGTGATAGGAACACGAGGAGAAAAAACTCTAGGAGCCGTCGGTCCGCAAGCGACTCGCAGCGTCGCCGCGGCGAAAAACTTATCTTGACTTAAGCAGAGTCGCCGCGGTGGGCGTGCGATCCGTCCGCAGAGTCGCTGTCGCAGCAGCGCAAAACCTAACGGAATTTGCCTTGAGGCTGAGATCACTATGTCTGTTCATACGAACTGACTGCACGTGCACAGCAGATGCACGATAGCTAGGAAAATAGAGGAACCCAACCGCAAACGGAACCCACTCAATACAAGTTTTTGAAATGCATTGAAAACTAAACTAGACGTTTACTCAAACGGCCCTTTGTTTGTTTTTGTGTTTTGGGAGATAAAAAACAACTAGAGTCTAGAACTGTAATAGAAAATGGGTTATGTACAAAAATCTTCAGAGATGAAAATAAGTTTTTTTTTTTAAAAAAAGATTGGAGCTTGTAAAAACTTCAGCATGCAGTTCCCCGTATCCTGTGGCTGCTCTGCTCACGTCGTCGAGCTAGGTGTTGGGTTTAGTCCCACATCGGTAATCGATGGAGGGGAAGCACAACATATAGGATGGGGCAATCCTCACCTATAAGGCTAGTCTTTTGAGTTGAGTTGGGCCCAAGCCTTTATATGTGTTGCTCCGTTGGACCTGGGTGTCAGACCCGTTCTGCTCGTGATATAACGAGCTGGGCCGTTCACTGCGCCTTATTATAACACAAGAATCAACTCCACACAGCTCAGCGTACAAACCTTTCAGCCAAATCAATTCTTTTTTTCGCCGCAGCAGAATGCCATGTATTCCTGCGCCGAGTAGACAAAGCAACAACAGATTGTAAAGTAGCCCTCCAACTCACAAAGACAACCGCCAACAAGTGAACACATAACTAGTAAGTGATCTTCTCCTGTCCGGATCAAGAAGATAATCGGAATCAACATATCCAACAAGTCCCTTCCGAGTTCTTCCAAACTCCAACCAAGAATTTGTTGTCCCTCCGAGGTACCGAAAATCCACTGAACTGCCCTCCAATGTTCTTTACCGTGATTAGACATATATCTACTAACCAAACTCATAGCATATGATAAATCCGGACGAGAGCAAACCATGGCATACATCAAAGACCCAACAAAGACTAGCATAAGGAACTCTTGACATGTACTCAATTTCTGCATCCGTACTAGGACACTGTGTGCAGCTGATAATTTAAAATGAGGTGCAATAGGAGTACTAACAGACTTTTGCATGATGCATGTTGAAACGCTGAAGAACTTTCTTAATATAATTCTACTTACGACTAAGAAATAGCAAAACCAGATTTTACGTCTCTCGGTAATTTCCATGCCTAGAATTTTCTTAGCGAAGACCAAGATCTTTCATATCAAACTCACTACTCAACAATTTCTTCAATTTAGTGATTTCAACATTACTCTTGGCAGCAATCAAGATATCATCAACATATAACAAGAGATATATAGGTGATCCATTAACATGCTTGATGTAAACACAGCTATCATATTTTGATCTCTTAAAACCATGCGACCGCATAAAATGAATCAAACCTTTTATTTCAATCGATGAGGGGCTGCTTCAAACCATACAAGGATCTCTTCGAGCTTGCAAACAAACTTCTCCTTGCAAGGCACTATGAACCCTTCAGGCTGGTCCATGTATATGTCCTCCTCAAGCTCTCTATGCAAAAATGCGGTTTGACATCTAACCGCCAAGCTCAAGATCATGTGAAGCAACAATACTAAAGAAAGTACGAATGGTGCTATGTTGACAACTGGAGAGAACACATCATTATAATCAACACCAGAATTTGATGGTAGCCTTTTGCTACTAACCTTGCCTTATACTTTGGAGGCTCACTTGGAGATAAACCCTCCTTTCTCTTGAAGATCCACTTGCAAATGGACTTCTTCTTCTTCTTAGACAATGGAACAACATCTCAAGTGCAATTCTTCTCCAGAGACTGCATCTCCTCATGCATAGCTGAAACCCACTTCTCACGATCACCACAACCAATAGCTTCATTGTAAGTGGCTGGCTCATGAACATTCTCCACCGTTCAAAGACAACTCAAGGCATAATAAGATAAGTTACATTCTTCAATAAGACGGGGTAGAGCACCACAACATCTCTTTGATCTGCGTTGACCAATAGGCGATCGGCGGCTCCTCCTCAAGGCGCACATCGGGGAGTTTGCTGAACATCATCATGAGCATCATCAACGGTAACTTCGGTTTCTTGAACAGGGCTCCACACTGCACACCGTCTCAAAGATCATCATGCTCCACCACGCACAATGATATCTTTGCAACTCTTTTGAAATTTACGGAACATGATCCGAGGACAAACCGTCATTAAACATCACAAATTCATTGAAAACAACATTCCCTGCTCATAAAAGTCTTTCCCCAAGTTTCGGGATTCCACAATTTATAGCCTTTAACTCCCGAACTATAACCAAGAAAAAAAGACATTTAACAGCTCTAGTCTTTTGGGTTGAGTTAGGCCCAAGCCTTTTATATGTGTTGCTCCGTTGGACCTGGGAGTTAGGCCCGTTACGCTTTCGTGATACAACGAGGCTGTGCCGCTACCGCTAGCACCTTATAACAAGTGGTATCGAGCCGGGGACAGGAAAACCTGTGAAAACATCTCCGGTCACATGTTGACGGGGGAGCCCGTGTCTCTAAAGGGTCACGAAAGTCCTTGTGACTGGAGAATTAAAACTCTGGGCCTGTAAAAATCTTCTTTGAGACCACATGGGTTGTCATGTGATGGAAGAGTTGGGTCCGATGTGTGACGGGGGAGATTGTTGGGTTTAGTCCGACATCGGTAATCGATGGAGGGGGAGCACAACATATAGGATGGGGCAATCCTCACCTATAAGGCTAGTCTTTTGGGTTGAGTTGGGCCCAAGTCTTTATATGTGTTGCTCCGTTGGACCTGGGTGTCAGGCCCGTTCTGCTCGTGATATAACGAGCTGGGCCGTTTTCCGCTGCGCACCTTATAACACTAGGTGCTGCCGGGGAAGAAGCCAGCAATACAGGAGAGGGAAGCGCAGCCGCTGGATCTGGTTCGGCCAGTGGTGGTGCCAATGGACGAAGAGAGCAAGACGGGGTTCGGGTGGTTTTATAAGGACTGGGTGGGGCCATGTTGGCAGTGAGGAGTGCGGTTCATGTTTTTTTTTTGAAAGGTGGCACGGGGCTGGGGGGAGCAAGCAAACGTACTGCAGGCAGGAAACGGACGACGAGGTTGGGTGGCCATCCGTGCCCGTCGACTTCGTTACCTCACTAATGCAATCCAACTCAAGTTCAAAGCTCAAAGGTATCATTCGTATGAAGTTGGAGAACGGGCCCACCGTCTGGCTACGTACCCGCTGCTTTCACTGCACGGCACACGCACACGCATCTGGAACTAGACGCAGCGCCACGATCAGTAGGACGACGAAGGAGACGAGAGACCGAAACCAGCAACAGGGCACGCGTACGTGGTGGTGTGCCTGTGGGGGCACGAACGATGAACGTGTGTTGTGCATGAACCAGTACCCTGACCGTGTCGATTCCGCATCCTTGCCGCCGTGCCACACGATTAGAGCAAGTATTATAATACAGCCAACAAGCCGGCTGTAAGGTTCCTTACAGAACCTTACAGCCTTCTCCCAACCCACCGATACAGTAGTTAGCTTTTTCTAATTAATACATGGCCCACTTATCTATCTCACGTAGTTTCTTGATTCTTGTGCCCAAGCCGTCTGTAAGCTTACAATCCGCTTCTCCTCCACATCAGCATTTAGCCGGCTTACAGCCTGCCATAATACTTGCTCTTAGGCGGCTACAGCCTAACGCACCCACAATCCACAACGTGAGCTGAGAGGAGAGGAGGTCAGGCCACATCCACACATAAACAAGTGCACAACCAGTGTATCCCCAGGCTAAGCCTATATATTGCGCGGATGCAAACATCGGTAATTGCTCTCGGTCGGACGTCTCACCCGCTGTGTTGTTGCAGTCCGACGCCGACCGTGTGGATGGGAGTCCGCGAGACCGGACACGCATGCTGCGGGTCGGAACCGAACCCAACCCATGTCGAGCTCTGGTGTCGCACACTCGTATACGCGCGCCGTGCAGCCTTCAATTACCTGCATGTCTCTGGTGGACCGACCCATGCATCCGCTGGAAATTGAACATGACCATCAGGCAAAGTGGGAAGCCCCCGTTGATGCAGAGCTACGCACCGCACGCTGCTGCAGTCAATTTGCCTGCGCCACCGCAACGAGCAGACACAGAGATATGTGTGCTATGCTACTACTGTGGGCGGGAAGCGAGACCCTAGTGTTGCAAGGACTTGAATTTTGATGCCGCCCAGATAACCCGAAAGTGGGACCAACGAGACAAGCTCGAGAGCAGCGACAGTATTCTTCTGATCGACAGCCGTGGAGTGCGCGGACACAGAGATATATGTGCACCGTCCTGATCTGCCTGCGTCCGGGCACAGAGCTACGCGCGTCGGACTGTAGGAGGCTCCGAGTGCACCGTCCTCATCTGCCTGCGTACGGGCGTACGTGTGCACGGCACGTGCCAGGTCAGATCGGGCATCACGTTGACATGCATGGTGGCACATTCGTTTCATCTGCTTCATGCTCACCTGTGGTGGTCAGTACGGTGGTTGCCTATGCACGGCTCACGCACGCCCACAATGATTCGTTCCATCCAAACATGTGGACCATCGAGGCCCGGCCCGCGTCCTTCAGAGTCGGAGCCGATCTCGTCTGCCCGTCGTGCTGTTGTGCCTAGGACGGCACGACAACCACCACGGCCCACAGGAGAACACATCCGAGTCGGCGGATGCGATCGGTTCAATGAGACCAATCAGCCAAAGATGTGGGAGATTGTCTGTACCAAGTGCCGGAGTTTACTACTACTCGCACGCAGTTGATGAGCTTGCTGAAATTGATAGGAAACTGGGAACAGTCTGCATATATATAGATGCCTTCCAGTGGAGGGCGGGTCAAGTTTTGGCATGAAGCAACCCCATCACCAGGATTTTCTTCCAGCCACAAAAAAAAAAAAAAAGTTTTTCTTCCAATATAGTATGTGCCGAGCTTCAAACGTAGAAAAGTGTATCGTGACAAAATCGCAACACCGATCTAGCCACAAGTCCAACTTACGGGGGTTTTATGTAGTGCTTGTTTGAGTGAGACAGCGACGGCGACGGTGAAAGCGAGGAAATTCACCTCAGCCCGGCCCGGTTGGTTTGTGTGATGACTGATGTTGCAGCTCCTATTGACACCATTTGGAGGCTCATTTAAGCATTTAAATGATAGAAAATGTTGCTTATTATATGTTTGGTTAGGTGTCCTAGGGACTTTTACGTGACAATCAGTAACTTTGGGTGCATTTTATAAAGTGCCCAAACCAGCCTAAAAGGGCTACCAGAGATCCCCTTCCTGTATGTGGCTTGTTCATTTGGTTTTGAGGGGGAGAGAGCTAGGGTTTGAGAGAGGAGAGGTGAGGCTTTGATCTACCAAATGCACCACTAGAAGAGTGAAATTTGTGGGGATTTGGAGCCTCCCCAACCTTGTTGGCTCCCACCTCTTGTATCCTTCATCTTCATAGTGGATTGCTTGCTCGTCGCTGCCCGTGGTTTTTTCTCCACAAGGGGTTTCCACGTAAATCCTTGTGTCTACCTGTGATTCGGTATTTATCTTGCCATACTTGATGATTGGTTTCTATCTTAATTGAAATTGGTTCCATTTTGTCCACCAAGTTCATGGTACATGGATGAGATTGGCATATGATGCGTACATGGGTTTTTGATATGTTGATGATGGGGATTAATGTGTTAGTGAGCTAATCTTTGCAACTATACTCCTTATTGTATTTGTTGGACAACACCATGTTTGAAGGATTAGTGCTATGGGGCTGTTTTGTTGTATGCACATAAGGTGTTCGGTGAAATGCTTGTAAGTGATTAGCTTACTAATTCAGACGCTTCCGCTGCCCCCGCTGCGCTCACAGTTTGGGATGTGACGCGTCAGGATCATGCTCTTCGTGAGAGGTGAACATGGACAATGCTCCATCACCATCACGCCAATCAACAATGCTCGGCCGCCGCGCGCACGGCGCAACGCACGCGTCTAGAAGATCCCAAGTCAGGCCGGGCTCGCCGACTCGTCGGCGACGGGCCAGTCGTCATCCTTCCCTCCACGTTGGCATCACCTGGCTTCACTATATCTACACCTCCACGCGCAGCACAAGCAATGCATCCAATAAACACTAGAGCTCCAAGCAACCAAAAAGCCCGCCCACCACCCGCTCGGGGGTTCACACATTGCCGCCCGCGAGCGAGGGAACATGGACCACGAGGCAAGGCGGCGAGGCGACGACGATTGGGTCCACCGACCTCGGCATGGCCGGCGCGGTCCAGGAAGGTGAGGCACATATGGCCACCGCACCTTCCACGGCCACCTCGGCGCTGCCGCCCCGCGCCGCGGCAGCTTCAACCAACCACGGCGGCATACCACAACTCCGCCGAGTTCGCTATGTCGCGCCCGGCGGCGGCGGAGTGGTGCCAGTCGCCGCGTGTTCCATCGTGAACCCGAACCTGGCGTGGTGTGCGCCAATATCAGCGCGTCCCTCCTGGCGGCAGCGAGGGCTCGGTCGATGTGGTGCTCGCCTACTGCTCCCCGACGGTCGCCCGGCGGTGCACGGCAACTACGGGCTACTCTGCCCTGCAGCCTCGCCGCAGCGCCCAGCTCCCAGGTGGCGGCGTTGGCGCGGCGCCGTGTGCAGCGGAGACTACGTCCTGCAGCCACGTCCGGGTGCCGGACACGGCGAGGTGATTGTCGATCTGCTCCCA
Organism: Hyparrhenia diplandra; assembly: GCA_015847255.1. Lineage (NCBI taxonomy): Eukaryota > Viridiplantae > Streptophyta > Magnoliopsida > Poales > Poaceae > Hyparrhenia > Hyparrhenia diplandra. Next base: position 14,395 of record JADLZK010010869.1, on the reverse strand, counting down.
GAGCGGACGGCTCCAGACGACATGGCGAGGTGTTTGTCGGCTTGCTACTACGGCTACTACGCCCTGCAGCCCCATCCGGGTGCCTGTGAAATTTTTTGGGCGAAATATCGCCGAAATTTCCGATATGGGTGCCTGTGAAATTTTTTTGGGCGAATATCGTCCGAAGTTTCTGATATATCGCACTTTTTCAGTGAGGTCTGAAACAATTTTATATTGGTCAAAAGAATTTCTAAAAGGTGCACTAATCTCAAAGCAGTTTATCTTATTAACTATTTTCCTTAATTATTTATACCCTTAGTCTCGACTGGGCTGGCCCATCCAACCCAGCCGAGTCCAGCCCCTTTGTTCTGTGCCGCTCCATCAACTCGTCGGAGACCAGCCTTCTCGGCCACAAGGTCAGCTCCTGTCGAGTCCGTGTCAACATAGACTCGTATAGGCAATTGCCGCGGTGGCGCAGCGCAACACGCCGACTATTGACCACACGTGCGTGCCTGTCGGCTGTCGATGTCGATGTTCAGGTTGACATGCACAACCAAGCTAGGCCATCCGACGTACGTGTCCCCAGGACAACGCCATGGGAGGTGACGAGATAGTTTTGCATTTAGATGTTGGTGTGCTAACTCATCGGCAAGGCCAACAGCGGTGTCCATGGCGCAACCGTCGTGGTGTCCGTGCTCACACACTTCCAACTAGGGCATTAGCCAATGGCGGACTTCCATCACGCGAAACGGTGCCTGAACATCACCCCGGCCCGTCGATGAGAGGTGGCAAATGGGATTGGAAGTGGAAAGTGTTGCCGTCCGCCCGAACTGTCCATTGCTGCTGCTCGCCGCCGCTAGTTGCTGGGGAATGGCCGGCACCGTCTAACAGAGCGGCGCCAGATAAAGCGGATCGGATCGAGGAGTTAGCGTGGCAAGGCTGGACTCACGCGTTTGGATGGGCTGGATTGGGCCACGCTGGACCCATGACGAAAATAACTCATAAAAAATAATTAATTGCGAATTGGTTTGTAGTCCAATGGTAGGGCGGTCCAAATGGGGCGCTACCCACCGGGGTTCAAATCCCGGTACTTTCGCACCTTTTCTTGGGATTTTCTCAGGATTTTCCTGCGTTATGCATTAAGTGGTAGCGGCGTTCCCCGCCGACGACGAGGCCTACGGTGACTTCGAGAATCTCCAGATCTGCCGCCTGCCCAGTCCTTGGAGGTGCTCATAGGGGTAGGGTTTGCGTCGCGTGTGTTCATAGGGGTGAGTGTGCGTGCGTGTTGTGAGAGGTCTGCGTTGTACTGTGTCGTTCTCAAAAAAAAAAAAAATTAATTAGATTGCCTGCTTTGAGATTTGTGCAAATTTTTAGAAAGAGGACTATTGGAGCAGTAGCCTTCATATTTTACTCAAAAAAATTACACCAAACCATTCTAAAATCTCCATATCCTCTAGTCTTAATAAAGACTTTTTTTTTTTCAATTCTATCTAATTTTCTCACTAACACATTTGATGATACTAGCATTTTTCAGTGCTCTTTCACGCTTTCAGGTTTCAGCAATGACCGCTGCAAATGAGTGTAGCCGAACAGGCTAACATTTGTGAATCAATTACTGCCAAATCAACATGTATAGTTGCAGCCTACTTTTCTGAATTCTGAAACGAAGATTGAATTCGTCAGATGGCTTTGTGTGTTGGGTTTGAGCTGCACGCAGCATGCTACATTGACAAGCACGGCTGCTGAAACTGTCATGAGCATTAGCAGTTGCGAGGAGCACGTATGCAGTGGCCCTGGTCACTAGTTTCTCTGGTTCAGAGCTTATTGCGAAGATATACTGAACTCTGATAGGCCCTATGATACACTATACTGAACTCTTAATCCATGCTTGGTTGAGTACCATTTCATTGAACGAATCTAGGACATTTGTGAACGGATACTTGAAACATGATGCTCAAGTTCCAGAAATGATTGAAAAACGCGCAACGGCGTAGTCATAAAAAAAAGATACAGAAATGATGGTATTTGACTACATACTCAAACAGACTACAATATCGCTCAAAAGAAAAGAAATAGTATTGCCTCACGGCAAGTTTTTTTAGATAATGGATAATACAATCCGGCCTCTACATCCGTAGATGTACACAGCCAACATGCACGGCAAGTAGGAAACTGAAACACTTACTAGCATGACTTTTTTTACTCCAACGAAAATACTAGCATGACTTTTTTTACTCCAACGAAAAGCACACAACACGACGTGACAGAGATTCTACAACAAGCACGCAGTAGGGGAATACAATACAGTAAGCAACAGTACAAATCGTGGATACAACAAGCAACGATACAAATGGTGACTGGCACAGTTGCGGCGGGGGCAACGTCATATTACTAGTCACCACGGGCTCCCATGTTGATCAGAAAGACCCCGAGCAAGAGCAGAGCGAACATACCAAAGCGGATCACGGGGTCTTCCTCGCCGGGGAGCGCCGTGATGGCACAGGAAGCCATGACAAACCCCACGGTGGCGGTCTTGCGGCGCGAACATCTAATGCTGCGAGCTTGTGCACCTCCGGACACCACCGAACGACGGCGCAGGGCCGTCGGCCATCACGGTAGATACAATGGCGGCGGAGGCTCGCACCGGCGAGGGCGCCGACAAAAGCGAGAAGTGAGCGGCGGTCCAGCGCCCGAGGTGCATTGCGCGCGGACCGAAGCGGCATGATGGTGAGGCCAATGGTCGCCGCCACGCCTCCCGGTGTACTCATCGCCGCCCGGCGTGGGACCGTAGTTCTCTGTTAACCCAAACATCAAGAGGCAAATTAAATCGTTTTCAAAGCTTGCAAGGATCACTCGAACAAAAAGATGTGTGCAACGGGAAGGAGTGTTACCGATTCGGTGTTGTGGCGGCGGGATGCGGGGGCTGAGCAGCGAGCCAAGCGGCGATAGGCTGATTGGGCGGATGATTCGAGATTGCAAACTTGATGTCGCTGTGTGCTTTGCGAGGATGAAGGCGATGAGAGAGCGAGACGGGGAGTCCGGGCTGGTGGGGGTTTATATATAGGGAGTACTGATCGACATATCGTTCAGCGTTGGAGTCTGTGGAGTCCATGCCGCCGATTGATCGTTAAGGCCGTCTTCGATGGTTAGCTATTTAGCTATCACGTGATAAAAAAAATAGGAGAGAGAGTAGTGACTAGCTACATGCAAATAGCTAGACTATTTTACGTAGTCCAAGAACATGTGAGGAGAGCATATGTGTCCAATAATATAAAATAGTCTTTATTGTTGTCTCTCACCTCCACGTCAGCCGGCTACATAGCTAGCACTATCTATTACCATTCGAACGTCCCAGTACCAGCAAGTCGGGAAGGGAATAAATTTGGTGTACCCTGCGCTCGTCCTTTGCCACGCGTTTTATGGGAAGTTTTGTGCTGTACCCTGCGCTCGCCCTCTGCCATTAATTAATTACGCGATTCACATGCTCACTACTCCGTGCATGTCATCCGAGATTCCCATAGCATTCTCATCTGACAAGGGATTACAACTTCATAATTAATGTTAAACATCTTTACTACCTAAAAAAGGTAGAAGTAAGACTATTTTTCGTGCGGTAAAAAAAGTATTCACCGTCGCCTCGCTCGGTGTGACGAAGGCGTCGTGGATCGGCTCCCTCCCCCGTGAGATCTGTGAAAGGAAAGGAATGCATCTCTCCGGTAATTTCGGTCGAGAAAAAAGGAAAGAAACAAACGCTCCCATGATCCTCGCGACTCGTCTCCCTCCCCCCGACCTCCACTCTGCATCGAGGCATCCAGCCCCTTCGTCTCCAAGGCGCCCTCGCTTCCTCAGCGCCGCCTCCATCACCGCAAGAGGCGGCTGCGAGCTCATGACCCGGTGCAGCACGCGTCTCACTACTACAAAAGGCCACTAAGAGGGTGCCTTCGTTTTTTTGATTAGGGGCGGCTCATATCGCGAAAAAATCCCGGGCCGAGACGAACCGCCCCTAATATAGACACTTTAGGGGTGGCTCGTGTACCAGCCCGCCCCTTATTGTTATCGAGGCGGTTCAATCACTAGCCGCCCCTATTGTGAACCCACAATAGGGGCGGCTCTATATTGAGCCACCCCTACAAAGGGTTGCCGAATTTTAAAATGAGGCACTAAAAATTAAAATTTCATAAACGACCTCGGACGGAAAAACTTTCTAAATATGAAATGTAGATCTCGAAAGTTGTGAAACTTTGTAGTTGACCACTTTTAGTTCGAAATCATCTAGTCATGCAAAAGTCGTGTTCAAATGTCGCAAATTTGAAATTCAAATTTAAGTAAACGACCTCGGACGGAAAAAACTTTCTAAATATGAAATGTAGATCTCGAAAAGTTATGAAACTTTGTAGTTGACCACTTTTTAGTTCGAAATCATCTAGTCATGCAAAAGCTGTGTTCAAATGTCTCAAATTGGAAATTCAAATTTAAGTAAAAGCGACCTCGGACGGAAAAACTTTCTAAATATGAAATGTAGATCTCCGAAAAGTTATGAAACTTTGTAGTTGACCACTTTTTTAGTTCGAAATCATCTAGTCATGCAAAAGTCTGTGTTCAAATGTCTCAAATTTGAAATTCAAATTTCGTAAAAAGACCTCGGACGGAAAAACTTTCTAAATATGAAATGTAGATCTCGAAAAGTTATGAAACTTTGTAGTTGACCATTTTTAGTTCGAATCCGTTTAGGGGCCTCAAATAGTCAATTTACACTTTCGGTTTGTATAATATATGAGGACGCGGAAGGGACATTGACACATACAATTATGTAGCGCGGGATGGGAGGGTCACGCCGCTCGAGGTCGAGGGTTTTGAATCTTAGATTTTGCAACATTTTGCAAAAAGCCTGAAAAAATCACCATGTGTAGGGAATGTGGGTGGCTGGCGGTGGGGTCCTTCCCCAATTAAAAAAAGTTTTTGTTATTTTTTTTTGAATTTTGAAAATGCGAAATCTACGATTCACATTAGGGGCGGCTCAAAGCGGGAGCCGCCCGATGTGTTCACATTAGGCGGCTCTCGTCAACCGCCCCTAAATGTGGAAGCACATTAGGGTGTTTTTATTAGGGGCGGCCGGAGGAGCCACCCCTAATGTGCATCTTTAGCCGCCCTAATGTGCCTGTTACGTAGTAGTGTCTATAGCCAGCGGAGATCCCCGGGCGGCGCTCAGCTCAGCCCTCGCAGCGGACGCCAGGCGTCGCCAGGCCAGCAGTCCAGCACGGCTCGCGGGATCGACGAACAGCGGCATGCCCGACCGATGCACCAAACCCTAGAGGTCGTGGGGTGCGGCCTTAGCTCGGACGAGGTCCGGCCCCGGCACGGTTGAGACCTCCGTCGCGCAGACCCAACGGTGCAGAAGCCTCGGACCTGGTACGCGCAGACACGGACCCACGGGTGAGAGGACCTTGCTACATACGAGGCATTCCGCCAAGGCCAGCGTCCATGACGAGGCTCTATTCGGAGGGATGCTCGTTGTTTGCATGCTACGCTTGATGCTGGTGCTCCGGCTGCGCCGCCGCCGCACCTCGTCCGGCGTCGCGCACCACGCAAGTGGCTGGATGCGCAGGGGATGCAGGCGATGTGGACACCTGCAGACTTTGCAGGTTCACCTGCAAACCTCCAGTGGGCTTTGCAGGCTAATCAGATTAGGCCCGTAACACAAATGACAGGTGTCTGCAGGGAAAGACTTGCAAGTCTTGGGGTCTCTCGCTCATACTTTCCGTTCCACATCCTTTGCGGTTCTTTTGACTCATATAAAAGCGTGTTTGACTGCTTCGTCTTATTCAAATTTTTATGAAAATTATAAAACAAACAAAACGTTATTACAATATCTTTAGCGATGTAATAAGTCATAACAAAAGTGGTAATATTTATTAAAAAAAGTTGAATAAGGCGAGAGGTCAAACACAATTTATATGAGTCAAAGAATTATAAGTATTGTGGAACGGACACGTGGGCTAGTAGCCAATGTAATCAGCTTTTCCCCATATTCGCACGGCATGGGACCGGGTAAGCCGCTGCGCGTGGCCGCGTGATAGGTTAATTTTTGGTCACTCTCAGTCACACACTCATCGCATGAATGATTGTCTAGACGCTTTTGGTCACACAAAGTTTAATTAGTCTCTAGCATCGCATCAGGGCGTCCGCAACGGATGCTGACGACGTCGCCGGCTGAGCTGTATTTTTACATACTAAATTAATATAGGTCCGTTACCATGCCTCCTTTCCTATTGGTCGTCACAAAGCATAGCGAGGGGACTCGACCACACACGCCGCAAGCACTTGATACTCGAAGCTAGCGATGAGTGAGTCGCTAGCGATTAGTATTTTAATCAATTTAATTGCTCCTAGATAGCAAATAGCCTGCCGTTGGAGAGGCCCTCAATGTTGTTTGCCTACTAATTACGAGAATTAAAACATAGACTACCCGTTTGGTTCCTACTGAGAGACTAGGGGACTAATTTTTAGTCTCAATTATTCCCTAATTTATCCAACAACAAGACTAATGGACTAATTTTTTAGTCCCAACTGTCCCTAGTCCATTAGCCCCTCTTGAGAGTCTAATTGGGACTAGTACGTGCTCTTGTCGGTCGTCAACTCATTTGTGCACTTGTGTGCATGCACTAGTCGGTTAATCGCCTCTAAATCCCTCATTAGTCCTTTGAACTAAACATCTTTTTAAATTACACTAAAAATTAGTCCCTAGTCCCACGAGAACCAAACAGGCCCTTAGTGTTGCTCGTATGAGCAAGCAAGCTTTGTCCCGACGCTGACTCCTCTTGACTCAGTTATAGCAACAACTAGAATATTGGCCCATGCAAACATGGCCTGAGATCACTTATTCGAACAGCATTAATCTCAAATGTGTAAATCTCAAAATTATAAAGTTACAAGTCTCATCGAGAAATATGTTTTTCACATAAAAATCTTTTTTCATCGGATCAGGTCGTACGAGGGAGTTATCATTTTTCTAAGCTAGAGCCTTCAAGCCGACATTTGGATCTACTTTGTGAGGTCCATGTAGCATAACGGGACAGATATAAATGCCCGTGGGACCACAATGAGACCCGTTATAATTTGTATAGGCGGTCAAAAATGCATTTTCAAACGTAGATGACACTAGACAACTTGGAGAGTCATTGTTAAATTGTACTCTTTTATTTTTTTTAAAAAATGTCCTAATATCCATTCCTCATAAAAAAAAAAACTAATAAGTCTTACTACTCATATCTATACCTACTAAAGTAAAAGAAAATTTCTTGACCTTTTTTTGGGTCTGCCTCCTACGTCTATAAAAAAAAGAGTCCGGTAAGGAAACGACTCTGCGCCCCCGCGCTCACGCTCGCCCGCGGCGGCCGGGTGGATCTCCTACATGCTCATGCTCGCGGCAGCAGCCTACTGGGCAGGGATCCGCACGTCCTCTCTATCTATTGGCACGCTGGTGCGCGGGCAGGGATCCGCACGTCCTCTCCGTCTATTGGCACGCTGGTGCGCGTGGGGAAGCATGGCCACAACGACCTTGGCTCACACGAGCACACGGTGGCAGACGTAGCGGCGTTCACGACCGACGACAACTCGGTTGTCCAAAATGTACCAGATGTAAAGGGATAACGCTGAAGTAAACACGCTACATAAGAAGCAAAGATAGGGAGAGGGGATGCTGCCGTTGCCGAGCTGAGCTCTGGCGGCCATGGCGAGCAGGTCCGCCAAATGTCAAAATTCATCGCGTATCTTTGATGGATTAAAAAAAGACCACATCGGTTGGCTAGCTAATTCACCGGAGTAGCTATCGGTGCAAGGAATTGGAAGGACACGGTTTGAGGCCGGTGAATCTTGAATAATAACGAACGGCAACAAGGATGGCAGACAGGACACTGCAGAGTGCTGGTGTGACGTCAGGGACACGGACTCCTTCGTGCCCGCCGTACTTGACGTTGCGGTTACCATAGAAGAGCGAGAGCCGTGCTTGACGTTGCGGTTACCATAGAAGAGCGAGAGCGAGGAGAACGAGACGAAGGTGATAGGGTAGCGCTGGACGGCGGCGCCGAACTCAGCTTTGGTGCCATGGCTGTTGCTCCGTGGGCCGTGCACGAGAGTGGGAACGAAGAAACAGGGAGCTGAAGGTCTTTTTTGAAGTTTGATATTTAGCCCTCCTATTACTATGCATGGCCTTATTTATGGAGTACTGTTTAATTCATATGTAATATATTATTAACGAAGAAAAAGCTAAAGACAAAAGTAATAATTGGTAAACTATTTTTTTGCAAGGAAATTGGTAAACTATATATTCCATGCCTAACTAGAACTTATCATCATCCTCAACTGAGCTACAATAGCACACGTCCAAACAAAGTATAAAAAGTTCAGTTTTAAAACATATTTTGCAGTTTACACATCCAATACAAATGTATTAATTTACGTTTATCTTTCCATTCTTTTTTTTAACGTACACAACATATATTTAAGAAAAGAATAAATAAATAGTAAAATTCACTTTTTCCGTAGAGAAAAATGACAAAGGAAGAAAAAAAAAAATTCCCCGGTGCACCTGTAGCAACGCACGGCATATTTCCTAAGTACTTAAAAAAAAGCCAAATGCCATCGTTTTCACCCTGCCCTCCGCGTCCACCTCCCGCGGTAATCCCCCTTGTATGCGACGGTTCGTGGCTCGCTCCCTTCCTTGGCCCGGCATGCGAAAAGCCTCGCATGCTCGCTCCTTCTTCGCTCGCCTGGCTCCACGCTAATCCTCGCGCGCCCACGCTCGACAACCGCCGCACAGCCCGCGCCCCTGCCCCGCCCCCGTGCTCGCCCAACGCCGCAGCAAGCGCCGTCGTCGCGCCCCTGCCCACGCGCCTGGCTATTTGCAACCGCATCCCACCCCTACCCCCGGCTTTCTACCGTGATTTTCTCCCTTCCCAAAATCCGCTCTCACCTCTTGATCCCGGCCTCTCAACAAAGCTCGCCAATCCTTCAGCACGGCTCGCCGGTGAGGACGACAACCCCCAGAGTGCAAGGCGAAGGGCCGGCCGCCCAGTTGCTGACGGTCGTACCGCTCGCCCTAGAGGATCTCAACGCCCAGGTCTCCGCCGCTGCCATCGCCGCGAGGTACTTGACAACCACGTCACGTCGGTTGCGAGCCTGAACCTGGCACCCGGCCACCACGAAGGTGTCTCTGACCTGCGGCGCAAGCGATCCGCGCGCCTCAGGAAGGACTCCATCGCACACTCCTCGCCGACAATCTCCAGGTACAACCACATTGTTATTGGGAGATTTCTGACATCGAAGCAGCAGGCTGAAAGCCGCTGACTGAATTCCACACTTATCTGCATCTAATATCTCAATTAGCACGCTAAGCCCCCATCAACTGAAAGCCACATCAGTAGTGCTGAAATTACATAACATCTAAACCATTCATCCTCTGAGTGCCCGTGCGTTGTTTGGAAAGCTGAGTTTTTCTGGGCCTTTAAGTGCGTTATTTCCAAAACATCTGAACACCAGATGAAATAGTACTTGTACAGTAATATGAAAAATTAATAGTCACAGGTTACAATAATGACTGAATTATTTACTTTGGCAACCTTGAAAACTAATTATCACCTTGTATATGGTCTCGATTTACTATAAAAAAGTTGCATTCCCGTTTAGCATATTAAGGGGAACTAGACTGAATATTATTTATGGGTGGATCAGTTCTTATTTGATAATTTTGTAGCACGGATGACTGAATTGGGATGATCTGCCTATAGTTTCAGTTCCTGATTATTTTTTGAACCCGATTTATGAGCTTCAAGATTGATTTATTGGCTATTCAAATGCTGATTAAAACTAATATAGGTTCAGAAAATAGTAGCCGGAGAGGGGATTACTAGCTGGCTAGCCGTAGAAATTAGTAGGTGTGACCTGCAGGTAAGTCATGTTTCTAATTATTCAGATCGATACCTGGGTCTTACAGTTATTAGTCATAGCAATGCTCCAGCTGCTACAAAACACATGCATGGACCATATATGTGTGAATTATTAGTTTCAACGAATGATCCTACTAAGATGTCTTGAAAGCATAATTGAAATATTTTTTTCATGTGTATGATATAAAAAATGCTTGCTAGCTAATAAACAGTACTAGATCATTGCCATATGCAAACTTTCTATATATAGAATCTTATGTATGTTCTAAGGGGCTCTACTGCAGTTGTGGTACCACTATGCAACTAGGATTAAGCCTGTAATTAATCAAACTTCTAAAACTTTAACTTTTCAAATGTATTTTCTTCACTGATAAACCTATGGAACTTGTCCTCAAATTATGCAAGAGCATGAAAAGTTTCTTCATCTGGTCCTGAAATCGTTCAAAACTTCTAACACAAGCTTCTGTTTACCAGGGGTCAAATTTTTTTTTGAAAGGGCTCTTGAAACGAGCTCCTGATGATGGCATTTGCTTGGTAGTTGTCAATGTATTGATCAACTTATGTGCCTTATGATTCAAGCTACAAAAGTTCTTGTATTTCAATTGAATGAATGCTCTGAACTTGATATTAGGTTTCCTATCACTACCTCAGCCGCTGAGGCGCTATGGTGACTTCGAGAATCTCCAGATCTGCCGGCTGCCCAGTCCTTCGGAGGTGCTCATAGGGGTAGGGTTTTGCGCGTCGTGTGTTCATAGGGGTGAGTGTGCGCGTGGCGTGTTGTGAGCGTCATGTTGTACTGTGTAATTCTCAAAAAAAAAAAAAAAGTACACCATTGGACAGGGGACACTACCAGTCTAGACACACAGGTACATATTCAGAGTTTTAAATTTCTCAGTCATGTTCATGCTGTCTAGACACACAGGTACATATTCAGAGTTGTAAATTACTCAGTCATGTTCATGCTATAACCGGAAAGGTGTATAGTAGCATCGTTTAGTAAGTGCTAATTTCACTGTCTCGCTGCAGCTCAAGCTTGCTGGCTCTATCATTTTAAATCTGTAATGTTTGCTACTTATCTGAACAGTTTGTAGCATTTATGTAAACGAAATTATTACTCCAATTTTTAGGTGTGACATATTGATATTTGTTCCCAGTGACGGAGCCAGCGCTGGGGGGGCTCAAGCCCTGCCTAAGACAAAAAAAAACAGTGTTAATTACTGTAGCAAAGATAAAAAATCACCATTAAAACTTCCTACAAATCACAATCTTCTTTGTCTCAGCCCCCTAATACTTTTTCTTAGCTCCGTCACTGTTTGTTCCTGTTTTCTTCCTGATGATATAACATTTAGATAACCACCATACTGCCGACCAAACATATGGCCACTGATCATCTTCCTGAGCGTGAAATAGGTATGCGTTTTGCAGGCCATATAAGGAATTCATGTACATTTATTCAATAAATCTTATTGCAAATCACAAGCTGATAGTAGTTACCTTGAGCCGAAAATGACTGTTAATCTCTAATGCCATTACAACTTAAAATAGTGAGATTTGGTACTCTGCTCCTCTGGTTTACATACTTTACGTGATGCATATACATGCATTGCACATGACAAAAGTTCATTAGCTAATTCTGTGACAGCGCATTTTTCAAGATTTTTTTTTCCAGTTTAAATCAGCATATTTATATAAGGGCAGCTTCCTTGCAAAGGGTCCATGCTTTTAGCCGTGCAAAGTGTCCGTGCTTTTTAGCCATGCAAATTGTCCATGCTTTCTAGCCTTTTTAGTTGTTGCAGAGGCCATGCACTTATCACATATTCTGAGGTTCAATGTTTGATGCATGATGCAGAATAGTCATAATTTTTTATCACTTGATTTGGGTATGGCAAAAAACATGACTGTGCTCATCCCCTGATGCATGATCAGCCTAGATCATTAACTACCACAAATTATGTGCTTGCCATGCCATAGAGTTTTTGTAGTGGTACAACATCGTCATTTGTTCCATTAGGTAGACAGTGTCTTGCAGGCTACTCCGCAGAGCATCGTTGTTTCACTTTCTCCATCAATTGTTTTTTGGCACGCAGCATCTAACTGATGGAACTAAATTTGCCTCTTCAATTAGATTTGATCATCTTACAGAAATATTTGCTGATAATATTTATGTTGTCTTTATTTGAAACAGCTTTTCACTTGTGTTGCTCTACTTCTCAGGTCACACTTTGTCAAACATGTGTTTGTGGTTCAGTAAATACTGCCCGCTGTCAGTATAAGCAAGACTCAAGGTATACTTCCTGCTTACTGAGCTTGGAGCTTGTATTGTGCACAAAAAAAAAAATGTAAAATGGGCCCATTTGTGCTGGTTTGCATTTTAGCTTGCAAAATTTCTTGAAGATATCTTGTTGATCAATGTGATTTGTATTTGCTCTTGTTAGCAGGACTATTATAGTGCGTAATCTTCTTGGGACAAAAGGTTATTATGCAAGTCTGTATTTCAACAATCCACAAGCAGTCAGTGCACCAATGCATTGCATATAACCCAGGGATTTCTCACTGATGACAAGTATAGGGTGTAGCACGGTCATGGATATGATTAATTTTTTCCTCTCCAATAAAGGAGCATAATTAATTCACCCATTCAATGAAGGATATTTTTTGTGCTATATTCTGTACCAACAACTGACTCCTAATGCAGTTTTTCCGAGCTTTTGCTTGTGTGCACCTAGGTTGAATGAAATGATGTTTGCAATTCAGAAAACTACCTAGCGTCCTCGACATTTTCATGGATGGTCCTGATCATTTCTTTTTAGGTCCTGTGTGCAGATATGCTTGATAGGCTGATAGCCATTACAAATATGATTTAAGTAGTCAACTTGAATTTAATTGCCTAAATCTCTCGGCAGTTAGTTTGTTTTGAGTTTTCAAAATTACTGTAGATTGGTGCTACAAACCCTTGCTGCATGTGTGATTACAATACCTGATAGCTATGCGTTAAGCCTGCCAAGGACGCCAACAGTGGGGAGACCGGGAGATCACCAATGTCATGGAGTACCAGGCCATCGCAAAGCAGAAGCTTCTGAAAATCATCTATGGTGTTTCAGAGAAGGATCATTCTGTCCATCCTAAGAGGCTACTACTTTTAGTGTTTCAAAAAATTAACAGCACTCTGAAGCAGATCCCCTCTCAGCATATCAGTGGATACAAGAGTTGTCTTTCCTTTTCTTCCTCTTTTAGTTGGAAAATTATAATTCTATATGGCATTCCAAGTGAGATAGATATGTAGTATTGAAGACTTATGCAATATGATGTTCTGAAAATCATGCTTGTAGAATTTTAGCATAGAGTGGATACAAGAGCTGTCTTTCCTTTTCTTACTTCCTCTTTTAGTTGGAAAATTATAATTCTATATAGCATTACAAGTGATATAGATATGTAATATTGAAGAATTATGCAATATTGATGTTCTGAATATCATGCTTGTAGAATTTTTTTAAGATAACAATACAGTGCACCTCATTCATATGTATATTATCGTGATATTATTTTTTCCTGTTGCAACGCACGAGCACTTACCTAGTAAATGTAAATATTTGCCTAAAATTGTGGTCATGCATGGGCTCAGGCTGTCCGAACCCAGCCAGCACTTGATCATGCATGGTCTGCTCACTGTATTTGGGCTAGATATATATGGGCTGGGACGAACCAAGCCCATACGGGACCTATGTGGAGAATAATTAAACAAAAGGAGTGCAAAAATAATTTCTCTTAATTTTTGTATGATTATTATCCCGCCTTTTGACGAGATAACTGATGGACACACAGACCCGTTACCTTACATTAACTGATGAGATAGCTAGGCACGTACGGACGTGCCACTACTACTACATATTCACCCTGTCATTCGGGTTACCCAAATTTTTGGGTCGGTTCATTCAGGTAATACGAAATTTGGGTAATGGAAAATGTCGAACTTAACCCCAAAATATCACTACCCAAATTTTTGATACCTGATAATTCGGTTCGGTTTCGAAAGTTCGGTATACCTGATGTACCCGAAATCAGCAAACTACACAAAAAAATCAGCGCCTCCATGGCTTCGTCATTCGATTCAATTTGCCGACGGAGGTCGCGGGTCGCCATGTGTGGCATTGGCGGTGTGGCCGCCTGGGAGGTAGAGGGATGCGGGTCGCCGGTAGGTGAGCGGTGAGATGGTGCTGGTGAAGTGCCGTGCCGCCGCAAGCCGCCGCTTGACGCCGGACTACTCGAGCCCCAGGTCTCGATGAGGAGGAGTCGCGAGGGCTGACACTGGACTGCTGGATGCCGACCACTATTGGATGCTTTGGACGGCTGCCGCTAGACTCGCAAGTCATGGGATGCCGTGACTCAAAATGTCAACGGGTACCAAACCCACAAAACCTCGACGGGATTTACCCGATAAAAAGACGGGTGTGGAACTAGTTTTCTACCCATGG